>CM070668.1:18184829-19384829 GCA_036346575.1 Dendrocalamus sinicus | reverse complement strand
ATAAGTGTAAATAAGAATCTAATCTACGATATACCGGCGAACCATCCAAATTCGTACGTGCGACAGTACCCACGGGAACTGTTCATGCGTTGCTATAGTACCCGCGGATACTGTCCACATGTTGCTACAGTACACGTGCGGTACTGTTCATGATTGCTGCAGTGCTTGCGGTGCTGTTCACTCGCCTGCTGCGTGTACACCGATGTTTTCCTATCTTCAAGTAGGACTCAATTCACATGGTCGCTGTAAACAATTATCTTAATAATTACAGTATGAAGGAAATCATGTATAACATATTTCTAGAAAATTGATGAGACTAAAGGCATCTACTTTGCTTTGAAGGCTAGAAATTCTGACATAAATCTTAATCATAAAATCAGAGACAAAGGAAAAAAATCCATATATTATCTCGCTAATTGAGAGAAAAAGAATGTCTTAAATTGACACATATAATGATAATTGTAAGGATATTTCGCTACATAAAATTAATTTGATCACCAAATATGTGTTATCAAGCGGACCGTATGGAACAACTACAACCAGGGACACAAATCTCGGCAAAAATAATCTTGCTCAAGTCCTTTATAAATGCTTTGGTACTCTTCATTTGTCTGTAAATGATTCTGTTTTAAAGTAGGGCACACAATGATTGCAAATGTATAATAAATCCGATATGCTTAGTGCAACATCCTAAAATTCAGGTAGCTCAAAAAAAATGAAAATTTTAAAACCTTTTGCTTGTATTTTGCTAACATCTAGTTTTCCTGGCTTTTTCTGAAGTTTTCACTGGAGAATAATTTATAAACACTAATTTGGGAACAGAATGTAGAATTGATGAAATCCAAATTGAATTAAAATTCGAATCTGAAAAGATGATCCATAAAATGGCATAGAAGAATTTATAGTAAAAAACATTTTTGCACTTCAAAAACACAAATAGTAGTTCCTTATGCTGGAAACAAAAGTTGGAACTTTTTTGAGCATGTTTCTAAAATTTTCTAGATTCAAATATTGCCTTTAGAATAAAGTAGTGAAATTCAAAGAATTGTTTGTGGAAATTTAAAGTAGATAAAATTCTAGAAAAACCACACAACAATCAACACTTTGTTAGGATCCTTCACAAAAAATTTTATAATTTTTACAGCTCATTTGCCATATTTAGAAATTCCAAAAAGCAATCAGCCGAACCAAACCCACCTTCTTCACTTACTCTTTTCCGCTTCTGATTTTGCAAAGGTGTATTTTTAGGAATACTTCTTCTCTCTGATATCTTGATTCCTATTGCTAACAAGTTGATTCCTATTGCTAACAAGTGGGACACATCAGGCCTCTTCATCCACCTCGCACCCACGCTGAGCTCCACCGTGGCTACGCCCACTCGCCCGTGACGCCTTTCCTCTGCTCCTCCCTCTACCTCTCATTGCACACCGCATCACTGCCTCTGCCTCGCCCAAGCTTGTGCGTGCTGTCCATGCCACAATAACCCTACCTTCGTTCAGAGTCGTGACTAGCATAGCGTCACGCAGTCCCATCGCCCCGCCTCTTTCCGCTCTGTGCGAAGCGACGCACCATGAGCATGTAGACAGGCCTGGCCCTGAGGGGGGGCGAGCGGGGCGGCCGCACCGGGCCCCCAAAATTCAGGGGCCCCCACTCATATACATAATACATAGTATATATACTAATACTATCCGTCTTCCGATCAGGGCCGATAGGCCACGTTCTGAACTTCTGATCCGAATTCCCGGCCGGTGACTTCTCGTCTTCTTGTCACGAATCTCGTCTTCGGTCTTCAGCAATCCGTTCCTGATTTCCTGTCGCCCAGGCAATCTCGTCTTCGGCCGTTCGGCGACAGCGATCTGCCGATCTCATCCCGCCGTATGCTCGTATCCCAGGCAATCGCTGGACGCTGGCAATCTCGGTGAACTCATCCCGCCGTATGCCCGTATCCCAGGCAATCGCTGGACGCTGGCAATCTCAGTCTTCGGTTCGGTCTTCGGTCTTCAGGTACGAGTTTTCGGTGATTTCCTGATTTCCTCGGTTCCTCCGGTGGGTGAGGCTCTCGAGCATAAGACCGACATCAAGAGGATTCATCACGGACTAACGTATGTATCTTTTTGCGACAGAATCAAGCCCTTTTGCTAATCTGGGATACTTCAGCATTAAATCAATTCAGGTACGGACATGAAAGCTTCAATATAATTTTTGTATTGACTCGTAGCATAATGTCATTTGAAACATAACGAAAAAGTAGTTGATTAATTTGAACAATGTATATATTAGAATGATCTGATTGAAATTTTTTAAATTTGAACGGTATAGGAATTTGCATATTAGGAATTTTTTAATCAATAATTAGTCCTTTGTAGTTACTAATTATACTACTGTTCTTTAAATTTTCAGTACCATGTCATCTAGGAAATATGCATCCGGCAGTGAAAAAAGAAAAAAAAAAGGAAACGAATAGATGAGTTGATAGAATCACAGAGAGGATCCATTGACAAATTTTTTAAAAGTAATACGAGCAGTTCAAGAAATCCTGATGAATTGGCGATAGTTGCTGTGGATGTGTGTATGTAGATTTATATTTAGATATTTATACTAGGGCCCCTATTTCTAGTTTCGCCCCGGGCCCCTAAAATTCCAGGACCGGCCCTGCATGTAGAACATGATACGCCGTGTGTTGTCTGGGCAAATATTTCTAGATGGCTATAGCTGTGGATCGTCTCCCCTCTCCCACACCAACTTGAATATGGTGAAAAACGTGGAAGTTTTCAAAATTTCTTTAAAAACTCACTGCATACAGTAGTGGGCAATTGGGCATTTCTATGTCACTACAAAATTTCTAGATAAATTTTAATCGTTTTTACAAAATATGAAAAGCAAATATTTATTGAAACAATTACATGGTTTCATCCTGGAGGTATGTTCCACTTCTAGTATCTTTAAAAATATTCTGGTGATTTCTATGTTTGATTTTATGTAATTTTTATCGGATTCACATTTTCACTTAACATGCCGCCTATACCAAGGAAAAATAGGCGAACACCTTTTTCTCCTATCCGTTGAAACTACAAATACGCGATATGTATTGATGCTCCAGGAAAATGGAAAATAATCAGACTTCTCTGCTTTTGCGGCTATTGGTGCCAAACATCAACCTTTCTTCATTTCAGAAACCAATTCATACTATATGTTTAATTCGTTTCGCTAACCGGTTCAGAACAAATAGCAGGAGCTGATGCGGCTCGTCCCTATGATTGTTAACTAGAATAGCAATGCAGGTTTTGCATTGAATCATGCAACGAGCCTTTGGTTGAATACAATGAACAATACACGATATTTCTTGTTCTCATAAAAAACACGACATTTCTTCAATAAGTTTATTCATTAATAGGGTGCTATATAGTACATTGTACTACTTCATCGAAATAGAAGAGGACTGCATGTATGGCATACATGATAACAGCGTAGATATTACAAATACATAGAACATGAGTAGAGTACAAGGAACAACCAAAAATACTCGGAACTAGACAAGCATATCTAACGTGGTAGGCTAGCGGATGACAAGAACTCTTGCTCCAAGCTGTAGCATGCCTTTTGGCTGCGCTGAGATGCTATATAGTTAGCTCTCCCGTCCAAGTTGATTATAGCTATGGGCTGGTGAGTAGTTATAGCTCCTTGAGCCAGCAATGGTTGTATCTCTTGGTCAATGGCTGGGTCAACTCGAGATAAATTCATCCTTTCTATTCGCAAAAGCTGCAATGTTATCTCCACTTGTTTCATCGTAGGCCTTTCTTCACCTCTGAGCCTCAAGCATGTCTCAGCCAGAGAAGCAACCTTACTAATCTCTTCTTCGGTTGCTTCCTCGAGAACTTGAGCAGCCACTATACCATTAATTGGTGTCCTCCTAATCTCTGAAAGGAAGTAGTTACACAAGTTTTGCTTCGTTCCTGACTCAGCTGTAAAACAGGTTGTTTTCTTAGAAGAAGCTCTAGGAGTACCACACCAAAGCTATAAACATCGCTCTTCTCATTTAGCTGCCCAGTTTGGTAATATTCTGGATCTAAGTAACCAAATGTTCCTTGTATATTTGTAACAACATGGGTTTGATCAATGGGAACAGATCTCGATGCACCAAAATCCGAAACTTTTGCAGTGTAGTTTGCATCCAGGAGTATATTAGAGGACTTCACATCACGATGGAAGATTGATATTGATGCTGCAGAGTGGAGATAGTTTAGAGCTCCAGCAGCTTCTGCAGCAATCCTTAGGCAATCACCCCATGACAAAGAGAATATACTGCTTGAATCAGAATGAAGAATTCCAAATAATGAACCGTTGGGAATAAAGTCATACACCAATAAGGGAACCTCAGTTTCAAGACAGCATCCAAAGAGTTTAACGATATTTCGATGATTTATTTGAGAAAGGATTGCAACCTCGTTGATGAAATCATTGATCTCACCTTCCTTGATGACCTTCGATTTTTTTATAGCTACCACATGTTGGTTAGTTAAGATACCTTTGTAAACCGTGCCATGCCCTCCATGGCCAAGGATACGTGTGGGATCAAAATTATTTGTTGCCCTTCTTAGCTCTTCTATGGAGAAAATCTTTGTCTTCTCATTTGCATTTTCGTCCGATGAAATCAATTGTTCCAAGAGAAGACCTTGATTCTTTTGGAAATACTTCCTCCGTAGTTTCTTCTGGATGTCTCTTTTCCATTTTCGAAAGAGAAAAAATCCACTTAAGCCGAGAAGTAGCATGCCAAAGCCACTACTGAGCCCAATTATAATACCTACAATGATGAAAGCCCTCAAAACGTATATCTATTGAAAAACCATTTTTCAGTGCAGAACCGATCATTATGGGACTCACCTAAGAAGAAATTTTTCTTTCTTGTTGACGTGCACTGCATTTTTGTAATATCATACTCTGTGTGATCAGGACACCCGGTGCAGCTGTAGTTTCCTATGGTATTATAGCAAATTCCTCTGCAAATGCCTGGTGTCCGTTTGCACTCGTCAATATCTGCAACCGCATCTCAGTCAGGTGACACATAATATTATGCAATAAAAATATTGCATTGTCTAACAAATAGAAGTAGATACCTGAACTCGTTTGTAATTATTATTGTATAACAAAGATTGAGAAGAGATTAGAGACTTCAAGTCGGTTCGAGAGAGTTCTACGGTACATGGCAAAATGCTCACTTGGTTTGCAAGCACATTTTTCTGTATTAGTAATATAAAAAGAGGGAGTTTTTCTTTGCTACATCCACCCTGTATTTGTGTACACAGAACATTCTTAATCGCTTCCATCGTCTATATGTAATGGCTCATATTCATTTCGTATCCTGCCATCCATGTCTGATTTAAGCCATTGATCTTTGTAATCCAATGGTCCATATTTGTTTCGTATCCTAGCAGCAATTATGAAAGTAATTAAACATTTAATAACTCACTAATACCCTATGTCACGAATCCTGCCCCTAATTCTCCCTTTCAATTCGTAGATGGAGACGGCCCTCACCGCCGTTCCTGTCCTCGCCTACGACCACTCCACTCCTAGCTTCCTCTCTGCAACAGCCAATCACCCATCATGGAGACAACTCGCGCAGCGCCCTCCTCCGCCAACATCATCCCCTGGTGCGTCTCCGTGGCTTCCTACTCTGCCTACTGGACGATGGTGTTGGCAGCTTTGTCCAAAATGTGAAATCATGTTCCGTCACCTGATTTGATTTAGTAATTTCTTTCTGGTGATTCTGGATTGTTGTTTCATTATTATTCTTTGTGCAGGGTTGGTATGAGATCACAGCAGATATCTATGCCCTTTGAGCAGTTTTCCTATCCTTGAGGAGGTACCAAGAGGTACAAGGTACCAAGAGGTACCAAATTAGATCCAGCCGTTCAATCAGTGTGATCAACGGCTCAAAATTTGGTACCTCTTGGTACCTTGTACCTCTTGGTACCTCGCGTCCGGTACCACTAGGTACTGCCAAATCTCAGCCGTTCGATCAGTGTGATCAATGGTTCAAATTTGGTACCTCTTCCCCCTCAAGGATGGTAAAATTTCCCATGCCCTTTACTAGCGTCTTCCCATACAAGATAGGTACCACATGGCGTTTATCATTTTGCTAAAGGTCTTAGTGAACTACAACCTGCTTTTACGCCGAATGGTATGCCAATAATTCACTGGACTGTGTAAGTGCAACACTACTGAAATCTGGTATTTATATTCTTCAAAAAACACTTTCTACTTTTTACGCTGTAATTTGGTTTTTCATTTACCAAACATGACTGTTTGGACAAGTCAGAATCTCTACTCCTTAAAAATGTGAGTTGGTGGTCGTCGGTGTGTTTTCCACTTGTCTCTTCGTAGCCGTCCAATCTTACCAGAAAAGAATCTAGGCGCTCCTTCCTACTATCGTAGCCAGTCTCACATCGCACATCACCTTCCCTTCAAAAACCGACTGCATGACTGCACATTCCTTCTCTTCCCCACGCTGTGATCCCCAATTGCCCTTCCCTTCCCCCGCCCCTCCCCCACCCTCATGCCCTTACTCCTCATGCCGCTCCACACCCTCCGCCTTGACCCCTCCTCCCCGTCTCCTCCGCACGATCCCAATGCTCCCCACCTTCTTGGCACCACCTCCGCCCTCATCGGCCCCCATCTCAGCCTCTGTAACCATGTACATTCTCTCATCCACTCCGGCAATGTTGATGGCGCATCCCTCGTTGCCCGCGCTGCTGTCTCCTCCTGCGTCCGCCCCACCATCTTCACCTACAATGCCGTAGCCGCATCCATGGTCTGTGTTGGGTGCTACGATGACACCGTCTCCCTCTTTAACTTCTTCTTTTGCCACTCCAACATCTTCCCCAATGTTGTCCCCTACAACACTCTCATCCTCGCCTACTGTGAAGTCGCCTATGTTGACTCCGCGCTTCATGTATTTCGTGAGGTCCTCGACAACACCCCCTTCTTCCTTGAAGCCGTCACCTACCGCCACCTCATCAAGGGCCTCCTCACCGCCGGCCGCATCTTTGGGTCAGAGGTTGCAGGTGTGGTGAATTTGGGGGAACGCGGTCCATGGAGGAGGAGAGCAACTAGGATCACATAGCTCGCTCCAATGGCTAGATAGGTCTCTCTCTGCCCACCTCCCTTCGCGTGTGCTTGTGTTGCATTGGATTAGTGTGGTTGAAATTGCTTGTGTTGACAGGCACCTCCTCGCTGGGGAAGGAGAAGGAGGTTGTCAGGAAGACGGTGAAGATGTCAGAGACCTGTGACTTCATCCCCTATGTCGATGATGACAACACCAACAGTGAGGGTACATGTGCCCGACGCTCGTTCACCGACCACTTTCAACACTCGGGTGCCATCGACCGCCCACGGTACTCAGACGTCACCGACCACCAATTGGGCTAGGACACTTCCAACCGTCTCCATTACTTGGATGCTTTCGACCGTCTGTGACATTCGATCGCTTTTGACTACCTACTGTACTTGGGTGTCACCGACCACCTTTGATACTCGGTCGTCCCAAATCGCCCGCTATGCTCATACATCTATGACCGCTCATGGTACTTGGTCAACACTAACACCTTGGACCGCTCGCTATGCTCGGATGTCACCGATCGCCTTATGTGCTCAGTCGCTCACAACCGTCGTGGATTCTTCGATCGCTTACGACCATCCACCGTACTTTGATGGCATCGACCACCTTTGATACTTGGTCACTCACAATCGCCTACTGTGCTTGGTCACTTACGACCTCCAACTGTACCTGAAAGTTATTGATTACTTGCTGTGCTCGGGAGCTTACGATTGTTTGTAGTGCTCGAACTTCACGACCGTCCTCAATACCTAGTTGCTTATGACCAATTGCTATATTCAATTCTCATTGACTACCGTTGGTATACAGATGCCTCCGACTGTGTGTCGTATACGAGAGCCTCCTACCGCTTGTCAAAGGCACACACTTTCGACTGCCTGCGATACTTAGGCGCTCACAACCACGCACTGTACTCGAGCGTCCTCGATCACCTTCAATATTCAGAATTCTTTGACTGCCTTCGGAACACAGGTGCCTTTGACTGGCTATGATATTTAGGCGTTTTCGACCTCCTGCCATACTTAGGAACTTTCAACCACATGCGATACTCAGGCGCTCACGATCGCTCACAGTACTTGAGCATCATCGACTGGCTTCGATATTCAGACTTCTTCGATTGCCTTCGGAACACAGGCACTTTCGATCGCCTACGATGCCCAGGCCATCACGACTTCTCACTGTACTCGAGCATCGTCGACTGCCTTTGATATTCAGACTTCTTCGACCGCCTTCGGAACATAGGCACTTTCAACCGCCTGCAATACCCAGGCAGTCATGACCGCTTACCATACTCAAGCGTCATCGACCGCCTTTGATATTCAGGCGCTTTTGACTCCTTGCCATACTCGAGCATTTTTGACCACCTACGATACTCAGGCACACACGAACTCTTGCTGTACTCGAGCGTTGTGGACCGCCATTGATATTCAGACTTCTTCGACCGTCTTCGGAACATAGACACTTTTGAACACCTGCCATGCTCGAGTGCTTTCAACTACCTGCCATACTCGGGCGCTTTCAATCGCTTGTGACACCCGAGCGCTTATGACCGCCTTCAATATTCAGACTTCTCCGACTACTTGTCAAAGTTGTGTGCCTCCAACCGCTTGTCAAAGCTAAGCGTCTCCGACCGCTTGTCAAAGTTGAGCACCTTCGACCGCATGTCAAAGTCGTGTGCCTCCAACGGCTTCACGAAGGTGGGCCTCTCCGATCGCTTGTGTAAATCAAGTGCCTCTGACTACTAGCGAGAGTCGAGTGCCTCCGACAGCTTCTCGAAGATGGGTATCTCTGACCGCTTCTTGAAGACGGATGTCCCCGACCGCTTGTTGATGTCGAGTGCTTCCGACTTACGACCCTGAGCAATGGTTGACAGCTTCCAACTTACGATCACGAATGAGGGCCGACGGTTTTCAACTTACGACCGTGGGTGATGGTCGAGGGCTTTCGATGTACAACGACGCATGATGGTCAATTGCTTCTGACCTACGATGAGTTGTGATCGATGGCTTCCGACCTACAACAATGAGTTGGATCGAGGGATTCTGACTTATGACCACAAGGTGTGATCGAGGGCTTCCGACTTAGGACCACACATGATGGTCAATGGCTTTCTACTTACGACCACAGGCGATGATCAATTGCTTCCAACTTACGACCATGAGTGATGGTCGAGGGCTTCCAACATACGACCACGAGCGAATGCAGATGGCTTCCGACGTACGACCCCAAGCGATGGTCGACGGCTTCTGACTTATGACCTCGTATGATGGTGGAGATGCATTCGTCATAGACTTTGTACTGCCCAACAAGGTCTTTGATGCTGAGAGTCTTCAAGTCCACGCACTGCTCGATGGAGGTGACGAGTTGCATGTAGCACGTCAAGCAGCACGAAGAAACTTGCGAACAACAGTAATTTCATCCACTGTGGTGTTGCCCAACACACGAATGCCGGTGACGACAGATGTCACCCGACTGGTGAAGTCTTTAATGGTCACCCGACGCGCTCATGCCCCATGTGCTCCATCTTGATTTCCTCCCATGCCGACTTTGTCATGTCTTTCCCGGTGAGGGAAGACATGACTTCCTCTGGCATAGCTTGGTAGATGGTGTATAATGCCATCCAATCCTTTTGGTACTCCATGGCATTATGCTCCACTACGATCCGCATCTTCATTGTCGAAATCATGTAGTTCATGCAGGTGAGCTGCAGGTATGACAACGTCTCCGCACTCTCCCTCTTAACCACCTACGAGCTAGAGGCAGACGAACCACCTCACAGCAAGCTTCACACTACTGTTGGAGACGCACTCCTTTCCCTTGTATCTTCTCCGACTCATGAAAATCACCAAAGCTTCTTCTCCAATGCACAGAAATCTTCCCTCGTCTTCCTCTCCGACGCACGAAAAACACCAGGGCTCTGATACCAATTATTGGCCCAGCCAAGGGAATAAACACACATGAGTGGAGAACGAGTAAACACAGGAGAGACTTCTTTTGTGGCAACACACGGCTTTTCTTCTTTTTCTGCTATTTACTCACTTCTCAAATTGCTCAACAGATTACATGGTTTAAATAGACACAACCAGACCGCACATACAAACCACTTAGCCACTACAGCCACATGACTCCCTATGATCCGATTTTACCGGCCATGATCCCTACGACTCGCGCACACCGTACACTACCCGTTAGACCTGGCCAACTCATTGACTCAACCGTTACTCAGATGCCTAGTCTCGACCACGGCTGCTCAACCACCGACTGGTTACTGTAGCTTACGATTACCGACCAGTTTTTGTATCTTATGACTACCAACCAGTTCACTGTAACTTACGACTCTGGGTCTCGACTTCTACACGAATTTAGACACACGAGTACTTGATACATGACTACACAGGACTCAAACATACATATACTCGATACACGACTACACAGTACTAAAAAAACATGAGTGCTCGACACTGACCTCTACCGATAACATGATTAATCCCAACATTGCTTCCCGCCAGTCCGACTATGCCGCTTCTACGGTGCCAAACATAGCCGCTAGCACAGGGACCACCGCACACCGCTCGAACGGGCCACCTATGGTCACAACGCGGCCTAGCAGTGCCGTCCTGAGACGTCAATAGCCGAGCTTGAGCCGCTACTCGGAGCGCCGTCCCGACTTGTCAGGAGCACCATTTGGCTGCCTGCCCCGACGACCGCCTACCCCGGACTCTCCATGCCTCCCTCAGTCTCGCGGCAGTTCCTCGGCCTCCCATGCCCATTTGTCGATGACTTTGAACCCCGCCTGACATCCATATATCGTAAGCGGCAACGAGCTCAAATGTCTCCCAAGGAGGCCTAACTTTGCCACGTGGTTCTCAAGAGTTTAGACTTGTCGTAGGGGTGGCCCCCACCTAAGCCCAGCAGGCCTGTTAGGAGGTTATAAGAACCAGAGTAACATGTGTAATGACATAAGTGCCCCTAATGGGGAGGTATGGATGTAAGGGTATAACTGTAAAAGCATACTCCATGTGAATATATATATCAGGATGAGGGGGAGGATGAGGCAGAACACTCCCACCTCTCCACTACCATCTCTCTCTGCTTGTGCAGAACCACAACAGCTTGGCACCGTCCGTGGGGAGGACAAGGACAAGCTCAAGACCGAAAAGAAGGATGGCACGAAAAAGCTTCACCGGCGCGCGGCGGGAAAGAAGACGGTGGGTCGGGCGGCGCGTGAATACGTGGCCGGCATCGGCGCGAAGGAGCGCGGCGGCGTAGGCGCGATGGTCGCGGCGTCGATGCTCGCGCTACAACGATCGACCCGCCAAAGACCGCCGCAACGACATCCAACCCGTCGGCGCATCGCAACGACAACCCCGCCACCCTCGCCGGCAGCGCGGATCAGACGGCCGGGGGTAGCCGCAACGAAGCATCCAGCAGATCCGGAGATCGTGAGGCGATGGTCCCTGCACCGACCCGTCCGCTGGGTGTTCCGGCGGCCCCGACAGCACCTGCGGTGGAAAGCGCCCTACTAGCAGCCCTCAACGCATTCCAGCGGGAACTAGGGGACCTTCGCGGAGCCGTCCGAGATATACAAGAGGCTCGGAGCCAGCAGGCTGCGCCAGTAATCGCGCCCGAGCCCACGCCGGAGGGGGCGGACAGCCGCGAAGCCCCCACGTCTAGCCACGTGCCGCTGAGGCGCGTAGATCCGGAGTCCCAGCTTTCGGCGGGGCTGCAGCAGGCGGCGTGGCCCGAAGACTTCAAGTTCCCTAGCGTCACCGACCCGTACAAATGCGACACGGATCCCTGTGAGTTCGTGCGCGTGTACGAAACCGCGATCGAGGCCGCGGGCTGAGACGACACCACGAAGGCGAAGGGACTCCCCCTCGCGCTGCAAGGAGTGGCGCTCTCTTGGTTTTTTACCATAGAGCCGGGCTCCATTTACGCGTGGGAGCAGCTTCACGACCACCTTCACAACAACTTCCAAGGAAACTATGTCGAGCGAGTCGATGCGGACCAACTCTTCGCTGTGAAGCAAAGACCCTCGGAGAAGCTCCGGGACTACTTCAAGCACTTCGCCAAGATTCGATGCCAGGTGAAAGACGTTAATGAAACCACCGTCGTTAATGCAGCCATACAGGGCCTTCGTCTGGGCCCGATGGCCGTGTACAATGCGCGGAGACCAATCAAGACACTCGCCAAGCTCTTCGACAAAATGGACGAGTATGCGCGGGCGGAGGAGGATGCGCGAAGGCGCAGCATTACCGCCCTCGGCCTCGCCCATGAGGAGCGCCCGCGCGAGTGGGGCGGTGGTCCTCGGCGTGGGGCGCACCGAGAGCCCCGAGGAGGCCCTCCCCGAGGCCGCGATACCGGGGTACAGGAAGGCTCTTCAAGGAGCAGGCATAAACCTCAGCGCCGCCAACGCAGTCACAAAGGCCCATCATGTCCTCGACACCGAGCGCGCCACAGGACCCGACCCGCCTCATGGAGGGGAGACCGGGGATCGGAAGGCGGACTTGATTGCGACGGCCAACCCCACGCAGAACAAGAGCTCCTACACTATGGCAAGTGGTGCAAGGTACACAGCTACGGTGATCATTACACAAGGGCATGCACCGCAGTTATGGAGCTGCGGAGGGTGACGGCCGGGTCTCGGGCCAGAGGCTCCTCCTCAAGGGCCCCCGGGGAGCAGCCGCAATTGTGGATGCCGCCCCGCAACATCACCTTCGACTTGAACGACGCCAGGGGTGTGGAGTACCCTCACCAAGACCCTCTAGTCATCCAGGCCCACATAGCACGCCGTGACGCCAGCGCGCCCTTGTCGACGGGGAAGCTCGCGAATATCTTGTTCGCAGAGGCCCTCGAACGTATGGGGATCCCCGGCCGGCTAGAGCAGCCAGAGCTCCACTTCAAGGCTTCGGGTCAACGCGCAGCCTTGGGGCACGTGTCCTTCCGGTCTCTTTCCGTCGAGAGGCAACAAGGGTAACATCCGGACCGAGCATGTCATCTTCGACGTTGTAGATATCCCACATCCCTACAACGCCATACCGCGCGACCGCCATCAACTCTTTCGAGGCGATCCCGCACTACGCGCTTTTGTGTGTGAAGCTCCGGGCCCAAAGGGTGTTATCACCGCTTGGTGATCGACTGGCCAGACGTGCGAGGTCGGCGGCCGCGCCCCTGCATCGCCGGTGCATGCCCTCTCCAAGACGCTTCGGTGATGGGCCCTCCGCCCGGTGGACGCCAAGCCTCGCCCGAGGGCGAGTCAAGAAGGTGCCGCTCCAGCGGAGGGGCGCTTGTGTCCATCGGCGAGGGCTCCCACAGGGGTCGAACGGATGCGCCCGAGTGCTTGAACAACGCGTTGACATTTTCGCATGGTCCCCGAGGACATCAAGGGCATAGACCGAACAGAATCGAGCATCGCTTGGCGGTCCACCCGACGCCAAGCCGGTCAAGCGAGGCTTCGCGTATGTCGATGGATCGGCAGCAGCGGCCAAAACAGAGGTGGCGGCTTCTTGGGCGGGTCATCCGCGAGGTCCACCATCCGAGTGGCTCGCTAACCCGGTATTAGTCAAAAAGCAGCGGGGCTGGCGTATGTGCATCAACTTCACGGAACTCAACAAGGCGTGCCCAAGGACAATACCCTTGCCGCGCATCGATCACCGGTCGACGCCACCGCGAGTGCGAACTCATGAGTTTCTGGACGCCTATTCCGCTACCACCTGTATACATGGCCGAAGACGACGAGGAGAAGACCAGTTTCATCGCACCACTTGGGACGTTCTGCTTCGTCAGAATGCCCTTTGGCTTGAAGAACGCAGGCGCTACCTTTACCCGCCTCGTCGCTATTGCCCGGTCACCGGCACGGGAGGAATGTCGGCTTACATCGATGACGTGGTGGTCAAAACTCGCAGCTTGCTCGCATGGCGGGACCTCCAGAGACCTTCGACAACCTCCGAAGGCGGGCATCAAGCTCAACCCCGACAAATGTGTCTTGAGTGCGGCGGGCAAACTCCTAGGTTTCCTCGTGTCGGGACGGGCATCCAGCAAACCCCGACAAAGTAGACGCCATCACGGGTATGGAGCCGCCAAGACAACGAGGAGGTCCAGAGGTGGCGGGTCGCATGGCAGCACTAAGCCGCTTCCTATCCAGGCGGCGAGCGGGCTTGCCATTTTTCAAGACGCCCGCGGTGCGATGGATTTCGTTGGGACGGAGATTGCGCGAAGGCCTTCAACGAGCTCAAGGAGCACCTGGCCAGCCTCCCCACTCTGGTCGCTCCAGCACCAGAGGCTCCCCTCCTGCTCTATCTGGCCGCGTCATCCACCGCGGTCAGCGCCGTCCTCGTCTTAGAGGAAGGCGCCATGCAGCGGCCCGTATACTTTGTCTCTGAAGCCCTCCAAGGCGCCAAGACAAGATACACGGAGCTTGAGAAGCTCGCCTACGCGCTGGTCATGGCCTCCAGGAAGCTTCGGTATTATTTTCTGGCCCACCCGATCACAATGCCTTCCTCATTCCCCCTGGCAGAGATGTTACACAACAAGGAGTCCACAGGGCGCATCGGCAAATGGGCTGCCGAGCTCGCTCCCTTCTCCTTGACGTATGCTTCACGAACGGCAATCAAATCCCAAGTCCTTGCGGATTTTCTCGCCGAATGGACCCCGCCGGCCCAACCCGTCCAGACACACGATGACCCCGTCTGGACGCTCACCATTGACGGAGCTTACGGCGTCGTCGGCGCGAGCGTAGGTGCGGTGATCGTCACGCCCGAAGGACAGCGTTTGCTATACTCGGTGCGCCTTGCCTTCCCCGCCACCAACAACACGGCTGAATACGAGGCACTGCTCTTTGGCCTGGCGAAGCTCAAGGCAGTCGGTGCGAGACGGGTGCTAGTCCGCACCGACTCGCGCTTGGTGGCTGGTCATGTGGACAAGTCATATCAAGCCAAGGACCCTGAGTTGGCCAAGTACCTCGCGGCGGTGAGGGCAAGGGAAAGGCACTTTTTGGGCGTCACCGTCAAGGCCATCCCCCACGCGGAGAACGAGCAGGCCGACGCCCTCGCTAAGGCGGCCAGCCAAAGAATCGCCTCGATGGGGCGTTTTACGAGATATTAGTGCAGGCGGCCATCGCGCAGGACAACCGGGACCGGCACTCGTCCACCACATTGACCGGCCAGGTGATTGGCGAGAGCCTATCTTCAATTTCTTGCAAAGCATCGCCGAGCCGGAGGACCCCGCCGAGCTTCAGCGTTTGCAGCACCGCGCAAGGTCCTTCCAGGTGTTCGAAGGGATACTCTACAAGAGAGGGGTTTGCGCACCACTCCTGCGCTGCCTCTCGACTGAGGGGGGAAAGGAGCTCCTTGCGGAGATCCACGCGGGCGCGTGCGGATCCCACCTGGCACCAAGATCATTAGTCGGCAAGGCGTTCAGGCAAGGCTTCTACTGGCCAACTACCATCACCGACGCCTAGGACCTCGTCCGTCGGTGCCAAGGGTGCCAGTGGATGGCGCGCATCATCCGCAGCCCCGACGAGCCTCAACCCTATTCCTCGGTGGCCAGCCGCACGCTGGGCGTCGACATAGTAGGACCACATGCCCGAAGCTCGTGGGACCTCCGGTCCGTGGTAGTCGACCGAGTATTTCTCCGGATGGCGGAAGCGGTCGCTCAGCTAAAGTAACTTCGCGCCATACGGCGCTTCCTCGCAAAACATCATATGTCGCCGGCGTGCCCCGAGCTCACGGCTGACAATGGCCTGCGATTCGACGCCACCCTCTTCAAAGACTATTGTGACGGCATGGGCATCACCCTCCGATTCGCCTCGGTAGGGCATCCCGACCCAATGGGGCGGTCGAACGGGCGAATGGCGCCATCTCCGCTGCCATCAAAAAGCGCCTGGTCGGGTTGCCAAAGGGCAAGTGGCCAAGCGAGCTTCACAGTGTTCTTTGGTCGCTTCGCACAACGGTAACGCGCCCAACGGGATTCACGCCGTTCAAGCTCCTTTTCGGCGACGAAGCAGTGACGCCCGAGGAAATCAAGGCCGGCTCGCGGAGGGTCCTCGTCCAAGCACCCGAAGAGGAGCGCCGTGTGTCCTTGGACCTCCTCGACGGGCTACGGGCAAATGCAGCCCACCATGTCGAGAAGTATGCACGGCAGACAATGCGTACTCGGGACCGCTCTATATGCCCGCGGGGATTCAAGCCTAGGGATCTCGTTCTCAGAGTGGCGCTCCAGGCGGAGACCGCTGGCAAGCTGGAGTCCAAGTCGGAAGGCCCGTACATCGTGATGGAGGCACTGCCGAAGGGGCGTATCGCCGCCACGCCAAGGACAAGCCCTTCGCACACATGGAATGCGGACAAAGTTGCGCGATATTTCGCCAGAAGTAGGACAACAAGCGTGAGCCACCACCCTTTGTTATACGATGCTCGCCCGCACAAACGGGAGTTCAATAAAGATTGCTGTTCCCAGAGCATTGTCTGTCCGCGCTGAGCAGAACAAAGTCTACGGACTTTAATAAGACGAAGCGCCGAGGTCCGCCTCCGCGCGCGCGAGTCTCGGACTATAAAGGAAGTCGAGCGCCGAGGTCCGCCCGCACGCACCGATCCACGGACTTTAAATAAGACGAAGCGCCGAGGTCCGCCTCGCACGCGCGAAGTCTCTCGACTATAAAGGAAGTCGAAGCGCCGAGGTCCGCCTCCGCACGCACGAGTCACGGACTTTAAATAAGACGAAGCGCCGAGGTCCGCCTCGCACGCGCGAGTCTCGGACTATAAAGGAAGTCGAAGCGCCGAGGTCCGCCTCCGCACGCACCGGTCCACGGACTTTAAATAAGACGAAGCGCCGAGGTCCGCCTCGCACGCGCGAGTCTCCGGACTATGAAGGAAGTCGAAGCGCCGAGGTCCGCCTCGCACGCACGCCGCCACGGACTTTAAATAAGACGAAGGCCGAGGTCCGCCCGCACGCGCGAAGTCTCCGGACTATGAAGGAAGTTGTAGCGCCGAGGTCCGCCCCGCACGCGCGCCGCCACGGACATTAAATAAGACGCGTGGCGTCGGTCCGCCTCGCACGCCGCGAGTCTCCGGACTATAAAGGAAGTCGAAGCGCCGAGGTCCGCCTCCGCACGCACTCGCCACGGACTTTAAATAAGACGAAGCGCCGAGGTCCGCCCGCACACGCGAAGTCTCACGAACTTTAAATAAGACGAAGCGCCGAGGTCCGCCTCGCACGCACGCGCGCTCACGGACTCTAAATAAGACGTGAGCGCCGAGGTCCGCCTCCACACGCACGATCACGGACTCTAAATAAGACGAAGCGCCGAGGTGCGCCTCCGCACGCACGATCACGGACTCTAAATAAGACACGGCGGGGACGCCTCGCGCACGATGGGCCACGGACTCTAAATGAAGTTGTAGCGCCGAGGTCCGCCTCGCACGCGCCGATCCACGGACTCTAAATAAGACGAAGCGCCGAGGTGCGCCTCGCACGCGCGAGTCTCCGGACTATAAAGAAAGTCGTAGCGTCGGGGTTCGCCTCCGCACGCACCAGTCCACGGACTCTAAATAAGACGCAGATGTTCTCCCTGCGCACTCTACGGAGTCTAAACAAGACGCGAACTCCGCGCATGCCAAGGACCTCGTCCCTGTGCATACTCTGCGGAGTATAAATAGGACGTGGATGTTGACCCCACGCACTCTACGGAGTATAAGTAAGACGCGGATGTCCTCCCTGCGCGCTCTACGGAGTATAAACAAGATGCGGAGGTCTTCCCTTCGTGTTCGGCAGCAGGTAATACCAAGAATAAGGTACTACTTGGTTTCATTGTAAAAGCAAAGGGGTTACATGGTTACAAGCATAAGAACCAGTATATCATCCCCGCCGCATTCGACCAACCGCCGGCCTTAGCGCGGTGCGACGAACCCGCGGCCGCCGCCGCCGTGTGGCGAAGGACTCTTCGAGCCGTGGAGGAGTCCCCTCCCCATGCAGCGTCGCTGCACGGCGACCCTCACCGCATCTTCCCGGCGCCCCGCATCCGTTGATGGAAGTTCTGCGAGCTAGGCCCGATGGAGCGAATGGCGTCGACATAACCTCCGGTCGGCGGGAGGATCCATTGAGGATTCGCCACCATGGGTATGTCTACACCCACGAGTGTGAAGCAGGGCGAGGGCGAAGCACGCACCAAGATAGCCACAGTGCTCGCCAAACATTCTGGCGCCACGAAGAGCAACGCCTGCCCCCTCCTCGATCAACTCGAGCGTCTCTGACAGGGCTTCCGGCCTGTGCGTAGTGTCCGGCACTCTGACGCACAGATCTCGGAGGGCCTGGTTCAGCGACTCCATGGCCCACCACGCCGACATGGACGCATTTTCCAAGACGAGACTATTCCCTGCAGCAGACTCCGCCAGCTGGGCATTGTCCCCTTCTAGGACGGCGATCTGCTGCAGGAAGGCGGCGCGCTCCTCAGCCGCGGCGCACTTGGCTTCCGTGGCCTCGAGTTGTGCGGCCGCCATGGCGCCCTCCAGCGCGCGAAGTTCTTCATCCTTCGCTGCGAGAGCGTTGTTTGCTTCACGAAGGCTGGCTTCCAGAGCCCTCCGCTCCCGAACACGGGCCTCGTCAAAGGACCGGCTGAGGGCAAGCGTCTGGCAAAAATAACAAGTCAGCAGGCGCCCAGCAGTACCCTACAAGCTGCAGCGCACATATTTACCCTCATCTCGGAGGCCTGCAGCGCGAGCGCTAGGAAACCAAACAGATACAATGGCACGCGTAAAACGTGCTGGGCGACTTACAAGGAGCGGAGGGCAGAAGCAGGCGAGATACGGATGGGCTGAACCCGTCCTCGCGGGGGCCGTTCTGTCCAACATACTTCCCCCGGGAGGAGAGTGGCGCCGCCCCATACATTGTGAACTCCTCGGCTAGGTCGCGCAGGCTCATTCGACGGGCGACACCGACAAGACTCTGTAGCTTTTGCGTGTCGTCAATCTCCGCCTTCAGATTCGGCGTACTATTAAACGAGATCGGCCCACCTCAGCATTGCATTCCGCTCTTGTCAGTCACGGTGTAGTAGAACCACTGCCGAGTCCAGCCGGACTCCCATTGCCTCGGCGAGGCTGGCACGGGGAACAACGTCGCGCACGACGCCCGGAGCACGAAGTCCACACCGCCGAAGTTGGACACCGCCCCGTCAACTTTTCTGGGTCGACAGCGCGCATCGTGCAGTGTGGCGAATAAGCTCGCGCTGGGACGCCCCTCGTCCGCACGCTTCACGTGAAGACAGCTAGGCGGAGTATTGCGTGGGGCGTCAGTTGGGCTAGCTCCAACTTGTAGGCCCGCAGGACTTCGCCCACGAACAACGTGGAGGGCATTCGAAGGCCGGCGTCGAAGAACGCGACAAAAACAATTGCCTCCATTGCCCGGGGCTTCGGCTCCGTCTCGTCCCGACGGGGTAGGCAAGCCCCATCGCGATCCACGATCTTCCTCTCATCCACGAGTCGCTGCAGCGTCCCTTCGGTCACGCGGCTCTTCCCCAACACACGGGAACAGCAGCCTCCCGAGTGCTCCATGGCGTCCCACCACTTGTTGGAGCGCGAGCTCCCCCGCGGCACCAGCTCGTACTCCCTAGAAGGATGGGACACCTCGCCCTGGCTAGGCAAGGAGCCGCTGCGGGGATGGTAGGTGGCGTCGTCATGGCTAGCCATCGCTCTTCGCGACCAGGGAGAAAGAAGCAGGGAAAGGAGCAACTGCGTTACAATTAGCATGGGCGGAAGCAAAGCGGCAGATCAAAAACAAAAAAAAAAGCAAGAAAGGGTGCCTCCACCTCAACACTGGCACCTTATAAAGGCCGCTCGCCTCTCATGTGGCTCGAAGCGCAGACAGATCAAACTCGCAGCGATTCGGCTGCCCACGATTTGGAAAGAAGAACCGCCGGGGCTTAGAGGGCCGTGCCCGGTAGGTGACCAAGCAGCGCACAACGCCTCCACGCCTTCAACACGCGCCCAACTTCCCGGGAAGAGGCGAACGGCGCGTCACGCAGCCGCCACATCCCACGACGCACGGGCCGTGAGGCGCGCGTGTCCCACCCACGCAGAATGGCGCATCGCACGACGCGACGGCTGATTTTGCCAGCCAGCGTCGGCGTGATTCCACCGCCATTAAAAGCGCACTACGGCATCGCAAGGTCACAACAGCTCGGCGCAACAATATGGGTGCCAAGCTCCAATCTTAGCGCTGAACGGAGCGCGCGCGCGCGCGTCACCGCCGACCGGCGCCGCCTCGCGCCACCCGCTCGACGGGTAGGGGACGGAGCGCGCGCGACGCCCTGCGCCGACCAGGCGCCCGCCTCGCGCCACCCGCTCGACGGGTAGGGGACGGAGCGCGCGCGACTCGCCGACCAGACGCCGCCTCGCGCCACCCGCTCGAAGGGTAGGGGCGGGCGCGCGCGCGTCTGCCGACCAGCGCGCCACCTCGCCGCCACCCGCTCGAAGGGTAGGGGACGAGCGCGCGCTCTACTTTGACTAGGCGCCGCCTCGCGCCACCCGCTCGACGGGTAAGGATGGAGCGCGCGCGTCTACTTCAACTGGCGCCGGCCTCGCGCCACCCGGTCGACGGGTAGGGGACGGAGCGCGCGCGCGTCTACTTCGACTAGGCGCCAGCCTCCGCTGCCACCCGTTCGAAGGGTAGAGGACGGAGCGCGCGCGCCTCGGCTTCGACTCGGCGCCAGCCTCCGTTGCCACCCGCTCAAGGCGCGCACCTCTGCCGACCTGGCGCCGGCCTCGCGCCACCCGCTCGATGGGTAGGGGACGGAGCGCGCGTCTGCCGACCAGGCGCCGGCCTCGTTGCCACCGCTCGACGGGTAGGGGACGGAGCACGCGCGTCTGCCGACTGGCGCCGGCCTCGCCGCCACCCGCTCGAAGGGTAGGGGACGGAGCGCGCGCCGGCTTTGACTCGGCGCCGCCGCTGCGCCACCCGCTCGGCGTGTAGGGGACGGAGCGCGCGCGCGTCTGCGCCGACCAGGCGCCGGCCTCGCGCCACCCGCTCGAAGGGTAGGGGACGGAGCGCGCGCTCGGCCGACCAGGCGCCGGCCTCGCGCCACCCGCTCGAAGGGTAGGGGACGGAGCGCGCGCGTCTGCCGACCAGGCGCCGGCCTCGCGCCACCCGCTCGAAGGTAGGGGACGGAGCGCGCGACGCCTCGGCCGACTCGGCGCCGAACTCCGCCACCCGCTCGATGCGTAGGGGACGGAGCGCGCGCCTCGGCCGACCTAGGCGCCGGCTTCGCGCCACTGCTCGACGGGTAGGGGACGGAGCGCGCGCGCCTCTGCCGACCAGGCGCCACCGGCCGCCACCGCTCAAGGGTAGGGACGAGCACGCGCGCTCGGCCGACCAGGCGCCACCCGCCGCCACCCGCTCGAAGGGTAGGGACGGAGCGCGCGCTCGGCCGACCAGGCGCCGACCCTCCGCCGCCACCGTGCGAAGGTAGGGGACGGAGCGCGCGTGTCTGCTTCAACAAGGCACCTTCCATCCCAGACCTCGGGCTCCCCAACCACAAGCTTGGACAAATTCACAGGCCGCAGGGGACGGAGGGGGCCAAAGGACTCGGCGACATGGCTTCGGCCCTGAGAAGCCCTTCACCATGAGAGGCTCCTGTCGTAGGGGTGGCCCCCACCTAAGCCCAGCAGGCCTGTTAGGAGGTTATAAGTTCCAGAGTAACATGTGTATTGACATAAGTGCCCCTAATGGGGAGGTATGGATGTAAGGGCATAACTGTAAAAGCATACTCCATGTGAATATATATGTCAGGATGAGGGGGAGGATGAGGCAGAACACTCCCACCTCTCCACTACCATCTCTCTCTCTGTTTGGTCTGTAACCACAACAGGACTGATTATTGATAATGTTAGGAAAACATACATAGTACGTACACATTTACCAGTGAAAAACAAAAAGTAAGAAAACATTACTATTTATAGTCACCTTCCAATATTAAAAGTAAGAAAAACTCATGGTGGATTATATTTGCCAAATTAATGCAGTCTATCAATACAGAAGTAATTTTGCAAGGGAAATAAGAATACATCTTAAAATACATGTGTCCATAATGATACAGAGATATTCCTCTTCACCAGTTATGTTCCAGAAATTCTTTAGAATTGTATTTATAATTACTTTTTGAGTAGTGCTTCAATACTTTTCCACTCTAATAAGAATAGCACTAATTTTAAAACACATAAAGGGGTAAATAATCACTATACACTATTCAGTTCGATTTTAAAAATTATACAAATCACTTTAAGAGAAGCATTGAAACACCTCCTTTACCTTTTTTTCCCCGAAAAAGCATGTTTCATTAAAGAAGGTAGAAAACAAAGTTCTTGTTGTACAAGGCTTTAGGACGACAAAATGCAACTGTCACGCCCAGATCACACCAGTGGGTGCCAGCAAACAACTACCGGCCTTAGAAAACATTGTAGGTCAACTGGCGACTCAAATTCACATATGAACAACACATGCTACGATTGGAGAGCGAGGCAGCGACCCTTCTCTTTATGTGTGTCATATGATTTCTATAATGCCATGTATAATAAAAATAACAAAACAGTTACTGTATAACGTATTTTGGACAATAGTAACTATTATATATCCAGCTTCCTTTAGGACGGTCCCGTGGCAGTTTATACCACATTTATAAGCATGATATTTTTGTTTAATTAATGTTTTCACAATACCCTTTTTTTCGTTTGTGTTAGTGTGCGTGTGAGAGAGAGATTACCATGACAAATCAGCCATTTTTGTTTCATTTGGAGTACGGGATTTTCATTATTCGTAATAGTAACCATTTTCTTTTTGTTTGCGTGTATGAAAGAGAGATTACCTTGACAACCATCTGGGATGTATGGATTTCCTTCAAAACCGGGCAAGCATGCGCATCTGTAGCCAACATAGCCTTCCGTGGAGCTAGTGACACTCACGCAGGAGCTATTGATACTTACACATGCATATCCAGAGCTCTTCTGTTGCGCCTGTTGGCATGTTAGATTAGCAACAGCCCATTGAACAGAGGCGGATTCCAAAGGATCGACATACAGGTCAGGTTCTTGAGAAGTTGTGCTGGTCAGTTTCACATACGCATTGATCTCCATTTCTCCCAGAGACGGGTCGTATTTGATGCCCACCAGCCCCTCACTCACATTTATGTACGTCACTCGAAGCATGTCATTGTACTGGAGGGCGGAGGTGGTTGTGTCTGAGCATTTGAGCTGAAAAAGTTCCCTCGCAGAGCACCCTTCTTCTAGGCCAAAAGGAAACGGGACAGTAATATTCCCACAGCTTCGGGAACAGTTCGCCTTTTGTGGTCTTGGATTATACCCTATTTCGAATGAATAATCAATGAGAATAGCTAAACTAAAACAAGCCACTTTATGCAAAGATGACAAATAATTTGATCCAGTGTTTTCTTGCCACTTCCCCTCCTCTTCGGGAAAGGGTGGCAGCGACCACAACCGGCAAGAACGATGTCGTCCAGGTCTACTGCAGTGGCGAATTGGAGGCCACGAGCGCGACATGGCCGCCCTGGAGCATCCGGCTAATGAGCCTAGGTGTGTCCCCGGCAGGGAAATTTTTACGGCCAATTACCAGCAGAAAACCAGTTTTATCAATGACCCCCCTGTAAAATTTCAAATCATCTTCGAAAATCGGCTGATATTTTTAAAATTAAAATTTTGATTTGAAAATTTCAGCCCGAAATCATCTGATATGACTAAAAATCGGAAACTTTCGGCCGATATTTACAACCGGTTTTTTTAACACTTGTCCCCGCCAACCTACCCCAAATCCTACTGTGGCTCTACGAAACATTAGTCCTCGCCTTGCTCCTTGGAGATAAGGCTCTATTGCTGCTCCACCTACGTAGGCTCCTCGAATATTTGTCTCGCAATTTTTCATGGTGATTTAGTCCTAAAACTGAATAAACTTTCAAGTCTTGATAAACATGATGGTTTTCACTGGATATTCTCCCATTATAAAACTCATAAAAAGATAGATGAACTAATGGAATTAAGCAATCTAATAGAAGTTTTGATGGAAGAAATTACCATAGTCAGGCGAGCAGCCATTGGAAATGTAGGGATTGCCTTTATAGCCACTATCGCACTTGCAGACGTAGCCAATGTCCCTAAACGCAGAAGTACAGCGGCTGTGGTTGCTGACACAGGCATAGTGACTCCTATCTTCCATGTTGCTGGGGCATCTTGTTTTGTCGACCATACTCCACACGAATGCGGTCGTAGTACTTATATTGATTCTATCCCACAAGATGCTAAGATTAGAGTGCGTTTCAGTCTTACCCCTTTTGTGGCGAACAAATCGTAATTGAAGGGCACGAACAGGTTTGACAGATGGCATCTGGCAGTATGCAGGGCCATCGTTATCCAGCCTGTACACCATCTCTGCAATCTCTTTGTTGGGGCAGCTCACCGTGCAGAGCCACTTAGCACCACCAGTGTCTTGATCTATGAAGTACACATCCAAGTCGCAACTAACGATAACAAACATCAGGGACACCAGAATGGAAAAAGAATTCCCTGGAGCCTTCCATGTCATGCTATAGGTATCGACACCAGATTTCATGGGGATTATATGGGAAAAGGAGACACCAAAAGAGTTCATGTGGAAGAATTTGGTTATCACATCAGTACCGACGACATCAATATCTGTAGTAACCTCAGTGATGCCATCGTGTAAGAGGAGTTTGGGGTGCTGACCAGTGGTGGTGTTGCAAGTGAGACTGAAGTCGGGGTGTAGGAAGCAGCCAGCTCCTACGCCAAATGGATAGTCGAAGCTCAACACACCGCATGTTTTTGGACAACCAGTGGGTGTGGTAGCAGATGGAATGGTCTCTAACCGTTTGATCATAACCTTGGGGGTGATCAGGCGGCTGTGAGACCAGGTAGTTGTCCTCTCCACACTTCTCACAACTACAGATGCTCGTGCTTCTGCTATTCCTATTAATGAAAGTATGAGCATAGCAAGCTTGGTGTTGAAGTGGCCCATCTCCGCTAGCGCTCATCTACTGAGATTTTCCAGAATTTGAAGTTTAGAATTGTGTAAGTATTTGTGTAACAGTATGACACAGCACATGTGTAGTTATGGGCTTATGGCTTTGGTGATAGGCAGTCCTGTATTTATAAACGAGACATAAAAGACACACCATGATTGTCCATGTCAAGGAAGTTTCCTACTAAGATAAACTAGTCATCGTACACGCAAAACTCACATTAAATATTTTTTGCAAATTGTATAGGACAATTTATTTGCCCAATTATAAATATCTTCTATAAAAATCCTGTGCTAATTAGTGGCCCAGGAGGTACGATGAATTACATTAATAATTAGCAATAACTACCGGCAAGATTTAGTTTGAACCTAGACCATTGGATTCAAAGATCAATGGCCCAAATTGGCTATGGATGGTAGGACATGAAATGAATAGTAGCTATTAGCTCAAGTTAATCGGAGGGTTGAGAATATCTTTTGTGCACAAAATTTGGGTGGATGTAGGAGATGATGTAATTATAAGTTATGAACCAACCAATAGTAGTACAATTTGAACTGTTAATTAACTACATTTCAAATGTGCTCATTTCAACAGGTTATGTTTGCCGGCCAATTGGCTTATGACGGCACAATGTTTTCCTATCTTCAAGAAGGACTCACTTCACATGGACACTGTAAACAATTATCTTAATAATTACAGGATGAAGAAGATCATCTATAATATATTTTTAGAAAATTGATGAGACTAAAGGCATCTACTTTGCTTTGTAGGCTACAAATTCTGACATAAATCTTAAATCAAAAAATTAGAGAAAAAAATCCATATATTATCCCGCTAATTGAGAGAAAAAGAATATTTTAAATGGCAACATATAATGATAATTGTGAGCCCGAATATGTGTGATCAAGCTAGTGAGCCCGTATGGAACAACTGCAACCAAGGACAAATCTCGGAAAAATAATCTTGCTCGAGTTCTTTATGAATCCTTTGTCACTCTTAATTTGTCTGTAAATGGTTTCATTTTAAAGTAGGGCACGCAATAATTGCAAATGCGTAATAAATCCGATATGCTGACTATACAATCAGGCGGTTTTTCAGCTAGTTCTGAAGACATGAAAGTGTTGACAAATAGTTTTCTGAAAGCTGCTCGTTGGAAAAAGAAAAAGTGTTGACAAATAGTTTTCTGAAAGCTACTCGTTGGAAAAAAAAGTGTTGACAAATAGTTTTCTGAAAGCTACTCGTTGGAAAAGAAGCAAATGCTCAACATCATTGTAAGTGTAAATTCAGTAAATGCCAATTTAATGCACTCACCAGATTAGTCTAGCCCATGAAATGGGGCATTGAACAATGGATGCTAGCTTGCAATGATGTCCTTGGAAATCCCCTTGCAATGATACCTTCGTTAAAAACGAGAATACCAACTAGCTATCATTTCAATAAGAAGAAGTAAAGCACCCAATATCAAGTCAAAGAGGGCCAAGTAGTATGCAATGCGGTGTAATATCCTGAAAATTGCCGTTAAGAGCCTGTGCTAATTAGCGAAAAAAGATACATGAAAACAGGACGTTTTGAATTTTTAAAGGTGAGTTACTTTTATGGAACGAGTAGTAAGGAGGAGTTGGAGTTTGTATCAAACTCGTACAATGATAAAAAGGATGGCGGGGGAGAGATAAACGCAAAATACTAGTTTTTCTGTTTTTTTCTCCCTGTGCACCGTGACTAGAAGTCGCCGTATCCATGCATGTGCATGCAAGCCAGTTCGTGATAGAGTTAATCTTGTTGTCTTTAGGTCTGGTCGTATCTACGACCATGTTCTACAAGCATGGCAGTCTCGACCACGTTCGAGTACTGTAGTAGTCATTAGTTGTAAGTCATGAAGGTACTGTAGCGGTCGTAAGTCATAAGTCATAAAGGTACTGTAACAGTCGTAGTCGTAAGAGGTCAGGAGTCAAAGTCTGTTGGGATTCAGAGCTGTTGTAAAATGGAAAGTGGGGATGTTTCCGTGTCAGATTCTCAGCGTGGTATGCCGCGTTGGTTTGAAAGTCTTGTATGTTGCCTCTCTATATAAAAGAAAAGAAAAGGATGCAAACGCATCGCACTACATTGCATCACAAAGAAACGAAATCAATCTAAGTTTACTCATGCTCGCGTGTGTGATCTCGAAGATTGTCATTCATCGCTCGTCTAGGTCTTGGGCAATTTTCCTAACAATTGGTATTAGAGCATAAGGGGGTGAAGCAATGGCCGGAAAAGAGGTTGATCCGTCAAAATCTGGAGCGCTCATCAAGGTCACAAACAACGAGCTTGATCCATCAAAGATAGGCATGCTCGTCAAGCCGACGACAAGAAGCACCATGATGTCGATTCAATACCCGATGTTGAGCGAAACGAATAATGGCATATGGGCCGTCAAGATAAAGTTAATCTTGCGTTCGCTAGGGGTATGGTCGGCAGTCGAAGATGGAGACGAGGATGGCGACAAGGATCAAGGCGCGATGGTGGCCATCTCGCAAGCAAGGCCAGACAACGTGATGATGTCGATCGCTGAGCAGGAGACAGTGAAAGAAGCCTGGATCGCACTCAAGGAGATGCGGGTAGGCGAAGATCGCACTAAGAAGGCATGTGCTGAAGTGCTCAAACGGCAACTGAGCAAATTGCAGATGGAAGACTCGGAGATGATCACCGAGTACTCCATGAAACTCACCACTCTGTTGGGTGAAATCTGCTCGCTCGGCATGAAGCTGAAAGACAGTGATGTTGTTGAAAAGATGCTCAGTTTGGTTCCTGATAGATTCCTCCAAATCATTGGAACGATCGAGCAGTTTGGTGATGTCAAAATGATGTCAATCTCGGAGGTGATCGGTCATCTCAGAACTTTCGAGGAAGGACTCAAGGGTTGACAGCACTCGAAGGACGGAGGAGACAAGCTACTCTTTATCGAAGGTAAGTGGGAAAAAAGCAGCTTGAAGGCTAAGAAGAATGATGCCTCGGGTAGCGCTCGAGAGGAGGTCGAAACAGAAGAGGTCAGGGATGCGGCCGTGGACAAGGCGGTAGCCGGGGAGAAGACAAACACATTGTCGATGAACGATTGCCAGCAGACATTGACAAGACCAAGGTCAAGTGCTTCAACTATAATGAGTACGGGCACTTTGTGATGTGGTCAAGAGTGTGAATGCTACATTGATTTGTGCTTCATCTATGCAATCTGAAGTTACAAGGCTTAGTAGTGCCGAATTGCGCAAGGAGAAAGAAGCTATCGGTTATGGGAGAGAGAAGAATATCCTAGTTCGTGCGGATGCTTATGTGATTCCTCCTTTGTACAACGCAAACAAGACAACAATCCATGGAATTACAGGTGTAGATGGAGAAGAAAGAAAGTTAGTTTGGCTAAAGAGGAAGACACAAGATCAATCAAGTTCTCGTGATTGCAGTTCTGTCCACAATGTTCATAAAGTTCTCAATGCCAATTCTGAGGTTTCTAATGCACACAAAATACATATTTGGAAAGCTAATGAAGTTTACTTTCCAATGAATCAAACGGCGCTTGATTTGGAGCTTCCTACACAAAGGGTTCGAGTATTGCCATGCAAGTAAGGGTAACATCTGACCACACCATGGTTTTCCAAGGGTTGAGAAAGATTTCTTTTCAGGTTCCGAACATATTTGGATGCCCCTTGAACAAGAAAAGAAAACATATACAGATTTGAATTCAGTTCGGATTCGGTTCGGGTCAGAAAGGAACATCGTTGATTGTATCGGGAAAGATCGGGCCATACCTACGCATCAACTAATCCTTAGTTGGTCCGCATCATCGTGATATCAGAGCGTGGTTGATCACGGTACGAGGTTGCTAAATTTTTCTTGATGGCGGGTTCTATGAAGACTGAAGATGGCAAGACACGACATAATCATGTCGAGCTAATTGGGGAGGTGCCCCAATATGTGGGGTCTTTGGTGCCCGAGGTACGAATTGGACTTGAAGCGACACGTGACTACTTCTTGAGTTGTCACCGGAAGCTTGAAGGCAAGGTTGATGATTTGGGGGCGCGAATTGACACTTTGACGGAGGCGATATGCAACCAGCCACCACAATTTCAGCATGCTGAACGGGGACCTCAATAACCCGAATGGCGTGCACCATACGAAGATGACGAACACAAGGAGGTTTTTGATGGTGCAGCGGGCTTTGCTCCACAACCGTGTCGTGCTCAGGACTACCGTAGCGCTAATCGTGGTAGGGACATGCGTGTCAAAGGTGCTGCCCGTGGTGGAGGTATGCATGATGGTGTTGGGTTTGCTCAGCATGTTGCTGTGGATGATGGAATTGGGCGGATAAAAATTTCTGTCCCATCATTTAATAGTAAAGCTGAACCGGAGGAGTACTTGGAGTGGGAGATGTGTGTCGAATAAATTTTTGACAGCCATCACTATACTGAGGATAAGAAGATTCATTTGGCGACAAATGAGTTCACCGGATATGCTCTTGTTTGGTGGAATCAATTGTGTCACGTAGGAGCTCATCCGGATACTTGGGTACAATTGAAGAATGTTTTGAGGCGGCGTTTTGTCCCAGCACACTACACTAGGACCTTGTACAACCGGCTATAACAACTACGCCAAGGTAATTCTAGTGTTGATGAATATTATAAAGAGATGGAGATGTTGATGATTCGTACAGGAACAAAAGGAGCATGATGAGGCTACTATGGCACGTTTCTTTAATGGGTTGAATGAGGATATGCAAGATAGGGTGCAGATGGTCCATTATTACAACATCCAAGACTTGGTGCATCAAGCTGAGCGTGCTGAACAACAATTGAAGCACAAACAAGCCAAGGGTGGACATGCCAACACTCGAACAAACCCATGGAGGTGTCCATCACAGTAAGGCGATGATGTTGGTTCACACTCCAAGATGGTGACATCAAGCCGTTCAAATGGGGCTCTTTCAAAGGAGGCAAGCAACAGAGGTAAAGAAGCAACCAAATCTGATTCTAGCACATTCTTCACCGCTAAAACAAGTCAAATTGAGTGCTTCAAGTGTAAGGGCTGGGGTGACATGATGAAGGATTGCCCAAATGTAAGGAAGGTGTTACTCACACATGATGGATATGCCATGGAGGGCGAAAGCAAGGAATCTGAACATGACGATGAGAAATTCAACGATTCTCCACAAGAAGTTGTGTATTGTGATCCTGAGGTTGGTCCAACTTTGATGACTCATAAGGTGGATGGTGACAATAAGCTGATTGTTGAGAAGGAGCAGCGACGTGGTGTTTTTCAAACCCAATGCATGATCAAAGGCAAACAGTGCAAGCTTATAATCGATGGTGGAAGGTACAACAATGTGATCAGCAAAGACGTGGTTGATGCACTCTCATTAACCACATGGCATCATCCTATGCCATTTATATGCAATGGCTTCACAATGTTGGTAAGCTGAAAGTTACTCATAAAGTTTGTGTGCCGTTTTCAATTGATGGATATGAAGACAAGGTGGAGTGTGATGTCGTGACTATGCACATGTGTCACATCATGTTGGGGCGTCCGTGGTAGTTTGATCGCAATGTTACACACCAAGGGAGAGCCAATCGCTTCACTTTTATGCGTAAAGGTGTATTTCAATCTTTGCTGCCCAAGAGGATGAGGAGATTATTTCTGGCATTGCCATCAAGGGCAAGGAGCTTGTGAAGATTACCACGAAACCGAGGATGGTTTTTCTTGAAGGGGGAGGGGATGATGTGGCCAAGAGTGTGAATGCTACATTGATTTGTGCTTATCTATGCAATCTAAAGTTACAAGGCTTAGTAGTGCTGAATTACGCAAGGAGAAATAAGCTATCGGTTATGGGAGAGAGAAGAATATCCCAGTTCGTGCGGATGCTTATGTGATTCCTCCTTTGTACAACGCAAACAAGACAACAATCCATGGAATTACAGGTGTAGATGGAGAAGAAAGAAAGTTAGTTTGGCTAAAGAGGAAGACACAAGATCAATCAAGTTCTCGTGATTGCAGTTCTGTCCACAATATTCATGAAGTACTCAACGCCAATTCTGAGGTTTCTAATGCACACAAAATATATATTTGGAAATCTAATGAAGTCTACTTTCCAACGAATCAAATGCACTTGATTTGGAGCTTCCTACACAAAGTTATGGCAACTTTGTTGCATGATGCACGAGCTGTCTGGAGAGACGTGCGAGACCTGCCAAACATAAAGAGTCCGAGTATTGTCATGCAAGTAGGGGTAAAATCCGACCACACCATGGTTTTCCAAAGGTTGAGAAGGATTCCTTTTCAGATTCCAAACAGATTTGGAAGCCCCTTGAACAAGAAAAGAAAACGTATACAGATTTGAATTCAGTTCGGATTCGGTTCGGGTCAGACAGGAAGTCCAACACTAAAACGCCCATAACTTTCACAGACGGAGTCCGATTTGGGCGTTCTTGGACTCGTTGGAAAGCTATTTCGAAGCCCCATACAATGGAGAAAGTTCTAGCCACGAATCCTCATGGTAACATCACAAATTAAGAGAGAATCCAGTGGTAATTGTTTATATATTTCCTTTTTAGTTCGTATTGGAGTTTGTTTCGGCCTTAGGCCAGGTTGTGCGTGAGTTTCAGTCAAGGCCGTGCATTGTGTACCAATATAAGGCCAAAACCTTAGCCCCGTTATAACTTAGGCTATGATATGATAAGTTTTTATACTTGTGAAATAAAGGAGAAAATCGCCATGATGGTTGGTGGCGGCCAGATTGCGTGATTGCAAGGTTTTCTCGTTCGGAGTTTGCTGAGTTGGTGCAAAGCAAGAATAGGAGATTCTTGAGATTTCCCATTGAATCTGCAAGGTTCATCTTTTCTAATTCGTGTCTTCTTGCTGAATTCATGGTTGGGGAGTTCGGCGGATTGCTTCTAGTGTGCGCCTTGCATAGTAGTGCAAATTGCCCTTATCAATATTGTTTGCGGCATCAAGACAAGGAGAAGACTCTATCCAAGGTGAAGGGACCTCGCTAATCGTACCCGGAAAGATCGGGCCATCCCTACGATCAACTAATCCTTAGTTGGTCTGCATCACTTTGCAAAAGAGTGTCCAAAGCCGAACTGAAGAGTAAGGGCAAATGTCGTAGTGAAGTAGAACGGCGATGAACCTTAGCTGCTAATGCTCAAAATATGTGAACTCGTCCATACAGTCCCAACAGTTGAAAAGCATGGGTGTCCTAAGAGAATTTTGGGAGGAAGCAGTTTCGTCTGTCGTTTATCTCCTAAATCAAGTGCCAACGAAAAGCGTCATCAGCAAAACTCCTTATGAAGCCTATTACGATCGCAAGCCAGGTGTGGGTCACCTCTGCACTTTTGGGTGTGTTGCACATGTGAAAATGACCATGCCACACCTCTCCAAGCTAGCAGATCGAAGCAAGCCAATAGTGTTCATTAGGTATGATTCGAAGACGAATGGCTATCGGATGTTTGATCCGATGACTCGATGAGTCGTGGTGACTCGTGACGCAATGTTCAGGGAGGAGAGGAAGTGGGAGTGGAGCAGAGATCCCTTAGTAGAGGTACAACCTACGGAAGACATCTTCACGGTGCATTATCCTCCTAACACTGATGCAGGTCTTGATGACTATGTAACTGACGTGTCGACAATGGTGGGCGTAGTCGGAGCATCCAACCATAACGTGGTCGTAGATCCTAACGACCACGTAGTAACTTCTGATGCTACGACCATGGAGAATGAAGTTGGAGGACACGACCACATTGCAGAAACGCCAGGTACGACCATGGCAAGTACGAGCATAGAAATCGGCTTGCCCGGCTCGACTACACTGCTTACTCCTGCAGCAACAGTGGGAATGCCAGTCTCACCTGGTGCTCCGCAAAGATTGGAACTCGATGAATGCTCATCTGAAGGACCTCGACGAGAGTATGACATTAAAAGCCTCTATGATGCCACATCTCCAATCGAGCTGGAAAATGCAGAGTTCTGCTTGCTCAGAGAGGAGGAGCCTGCGAACTTTGAAGAAGACAAGGTGAAACCAGAGTGGAGAAGAGCTATGGAGGTGGAGATGTCCTCTATCTAAGAAAATGGAACATGGCAGCTTGTTCCATTACCAATCAGTCACAAGCCGATTGGGTTGAAGTGGGTGTATAAGATGAAGAAGGACACTCAAGGCATGATCGTAAAGCACAAGGCAAGGCTAGTTGCAATGGGGTACATTCAAGGACAAGGTGTTGATTTCGACAAAGTCTTTGCCCCTATTCCAAGACTAGAAATGGTGCTACTTCTCATTGTGATTACGGCACACGGAGGATGTGAGGTTCATCATATGGATATGAAGTCAGCTTTCCTCAATGGCGATATGGAAAATAAGTCTGTTGTGCAACCTCCAGGTTTTGAGAAGAAAGGAGAAGAACACCTGGTATTAAGATTGCACAAAGCTTTATATGATTTGTGTCAAGCCCTGAGAGTTTGGAATACAAACCTAGAAAAGTCTCTCGTGGCACTCAATTTTGAAAACTGCCCATTAGAGCATGTAGTGTACAAACAAAGTCAAGGAAAAAGGATTTTGTTGGTTAGAGTTTATGCGGATCACTTGATCATCACTGGAGAGAGTATTGAGGAGATCAATAGCTTCAAATGTCAGATGAAGAAATTATTTAGCATGAGTGACCTTGGATTACTCAGCTACTACTTGGGCATTGAAGTACGTCAAAGCTCTCGGAAGATTACTCTCAGCTAGTCCGTATATGCAACAAAGGTGTTGGACAAATGCGGCCTGAAGGATTGCAATCCAATGTAAATTCCAATGGAACCTTGCTTGAAGATGAGCAAGAATAGTACAAATACTCCCATAGACATGACTCTGTACAAAAGCATAATCAAAAGTTTAAGATACTTACTACACACATGACTGGATTTGATGTTCTCGGTTGAGATGGTGAGTAGGTACATTGAGAACCCAACAACAGAATATATGGGTGTTGTAAAGTGCATATTGAGGTACGTGAAAGGAACTTTGAGTTATGGGTGTGTATACGAGAAGAAGAAAGAAGGTTTGAGGCTAATCGGTTACTTGAACAGTGATCTTGCCGGTGACACGGACGATCGAAAATGTACTTCACGTATGGTATTTTTCTTTCGACGATCGAACCCAATAATTGGTGTTCGCAGAAGCAGAAGGTGATCACTTTATCCTTGTGTGAAGCAGAATAGGTTGCAGCTTGTACAACAACATGTCAAGGGGTATAGCTGGGATGATAGTTGGCTGACATGTTGAAAACAAATGTTAAGAAGGTAACTTTGAAGATTGACAATTAGTCTACAATAGTGTTGTGCAAAAACCCAGTCTACCATGAGAGAAGCAAATACAACGACACTCGGTTCCATTATATAAGAGAATGTGTGGATGCAGGGGTGATAGAAGTGCAGCATGTTTGCATAGAAGACCAACTCGCAGACATTCTGACCAAATCGCTCAGAAGAATGAAGTTCATGGAGATGAGGGAGAAGATCGGTGTGTAGAACATTGATGGAAGACAACAAGCTTAAGGAGGACATTGATAGAGGTAATCTAGTTGTCTTCAGGTCTAGTCATATCTACGACCACGTTCTACGGCCACGGCAGTCTCGACCACGTTCGAGTACTGTAGCGGTTGTAAGTCATAAGTCGTGAAGGTATTATAAAGGTCGTAAGTCGTAAAGGTACTGTAGCAGTCGTAATTGTAAGGAGTTAGGAGTCAGAGTCTATTTGAGATTCAAATTAGTCGTAAAAGGAAAGTCGGGATGTTTCTATGATGGATTCTCAGCGTGGTATGTCACGTTGGTTTCAAAGTCTTATATTTTGCTTCTCTATATAAGAAAGAAGAAAAGGACACAGACGCATTGCGCTATATTGCGTCACAAAGAAACAAAATTAATCTGAGTTTACTCGTATTTACGTGTGTGATTTCAAAGGTTGTCGTTCATGGCTCGTCTACGTCCGGAGCGATTTTCTCAACAGTTCGGAGCTCCTTCTGCCGTCTGACCACGCGCCGCTGTCCCACTCGTCACGGCATTAGCGCAAGGTGTCTTGCTAGCGCATCACGGCTCCCGCGCTAGCAAGACCAGCTCCACGCGCTACAAAGCCTCACGCCGGCCACCAAACGCGGGCCACGCGGTAGCACGTTGCCGTGTCCTGCATGCGACGGGGGAAATATCAGGAGGAAGAAGTGAAGAACTTACGAGAAAGAGATCATAATTTTGCCATTCTTCATCAGAGTAACAATCTAGAAAAATTGATCATCGAGAGAAAATTAAATAGTACATTGATTTAATCTGCTGTATAGTTATACTATATTTACCGATAGTATATAGGCATAATATGAGAATTTTATCTAGTAGAAAGTTGTAGAAAATTTCTATATTTTTCTATGGAATTTTTATTCACGTCGATTGGATAAGTAGATTTTGAGATATGAATTGCGTAAACTTTCTGTCTGGTAATTTTGTCATTTGTGGGCTGCATACATTAATATGTATATTTAAAGTAGAAGATGAAATAATTTTGGATTTTGGTCTACAAGAAAATTGTAGAAAATTTTCTAAGGATTCCAAAAAGTCTAAGAATATGATTTTCGAACAAGTAGAATAGAAGTTATGAATTTTGAGAGGCTGTTGTCCAGTACCAGGTTACTACTAGATGTAGTCGTGGAAAATCATTAATTTGACTAATTTACAGGTAGAATTAAATTATATGAATAATTATGAAGTGATATATAATTTTCTATAGATTTTGAAAATGTTATAATTCAATAAGCTTGCATCTGTAGATTAAAACATATTAAATTATTGAATCTACTGTTCGGAAGACGATAGATATGTTTTTGGGTTAAAATGGGGTCTAGATGATTTAAACTGTACTTGTGATCAACTAGAGAATTGTAGGAAATTTTGTATAGATTCCAGAATTGGTATGATTTGCTATATTTCGATACGAGAATTGAAAGTTATGATAATTTTAGTACTAAAACAGCTGGGTTGACTGTCCGGTAAAGTAGGAAAGTTGTGGGTTTGGCAAGCGTGTAGGAGTGTTATCATTTATTTATTGCCTTATAATGCTATGGCCTATATTGAGTATGATTAATTACTGCAGGAGGAGTAGCATTGGTTGATGTCATCCCCTAATCAAACCGATCGTCGCAATTAGAAAGGAAAGTGTATAGTAAAATGGTAGTTAATTGTTGATAATTGTTATTTTGTTTATGATATGCAATATTTGATCATCTATTTAGTATGATACTAATTTGATGACAATTGTGATATGTGATAAAATGATGAAAAATGACATACATGACATGACATATGCATTATGAAATAGGGCGGTGAGAAATTCAATAGCTATGAGCAAGCTATGTAACTATTTTGGTGTGCTCTTAAGTAAGACCCACAGAGGTAGGCACTTCCACAGGATAGAGGGAAAGATCTACTTTCGTAAGCACCTTCACGGAATAGAGGTAGAATGTAACATCGACGGGTATGCCCCTCACGATACCGGTATAAGCTACAGAGGAGAGATGAGCTTGAGAATTACATCGCACTAACAGAAAGTGAGATAAGAAAACAGAACGATGGAAAATTGTGAAAATAATGAATTGAATATGTTATTGATGCTATTGTTTTATTGTGTACTTGCTGGGTTTTGGACTCACCTTTACTTATTTGTTATTTTTAGGTGAACGTTGAAGGTGATATACATGGGTTAATGTAGCACAAAAGACATTGCACACTTATAGTTTTTTATTCACTTAGAGTTCAATAGATTGTGATCATCGTTAGTTTAGACAATTCATGTAATAGTTAGATGATCAATAGTTTTTCTTTAGTTATGGTTCGTAGTTCTGTTATTTGATTCATTCCTTAGTATAGACCTATTGATGGTTTATCATGACTATTGTTGGGTCACGTTAAGTTCACGTTATGGTTTGCAGTGTTATTGGTATTTATGTTTACTATCATATTGACTGTTTATTTTGATAATAATACTTGCTTATTAATTAAAATTGATAACGAGAATAGTTGTAGTAACATTTCTTTTTTTAAGTGTTACATGCGAACAGCAATATACACTTACAAGTGGTGTATGTCAGAATGTGTATGGTCCATGTTTCGGCGGAGTATGCTAAAGTGACCGATGTCGAGAGAATTACATGGACTACATGCGCTTTCAACACGTAGACTAGTGAATCCTTTTCTTTTCTTTTTCAATCTTTTGGTAACGTAGACCAAACTTAATAGCTAGGCAGATAGGAACGATTGAAGATGTGAAAGACAGCGTTCAACATACGCTAATAAAATGGATGTTTGGTTTGATGTTTACTTTGTAGACTGATGGCTTGACTGCAAACAGGACAAGAACTAACTTCATAGGTGTAACGTGCTCAGATTATGAACATGGTGCCAACATTAGGGGTGCAAACGGAGCGGATATTTTCCAACCGACCGTCCGTCCGTTTTAATTCGAATACAATTTGGAACATATTCTCGGATATCCGAAGGTTTTGCCGGATACAAAAACAGATTCGGATATTTTTTGTCGGATACGTAAATGGATTTGGAAAAGACATTATCCGACGGATACGGAGCTATCCGAGTATTTTTTTTTTGGATAGTTACTGGATACTATCCGGTAAACGCCGAGTGGCGCAGCGACCGAACCCTACATAGCAAGCAGGCCGAGCACGAGTGGCGGTTGCGGAGCCCAAACAAATCAGAATATCAGATCGAGCGGCCTCCGCCTTTAGTCCTTCGCCCTTCGCCGCCTTTGGTCCAGTCCTTCGCACTTCGCCGCCTTCGGTCCTCCTCCCACACCGCCGTCCGCCCTGCATCGGCCGCCTCTCCGGCCCCGCAGACCGGTGGTGCCGCCCGCCTCTCCTCAGTCCTCCCCCACAGACCGGCGTCGACGCCGCCCGCCTCCGCCCCATAGATCAGCGCTGCTGCCTCTGCCCCCATAGACTGGCAGTGCCATCGCCGCCCACCTCTCCTCCCCAACAGAGGCACAGACCGACACCGCCGCCACCGCACCTTCTTGGCTTCTCCAATCCTCTGGCCACATCCGGTGAGACAAAGGTGAGCACCCAAGGCCGGCCTCCTCCTCTCCCTTCTCTGGTGTGACTGTGTCATTGTTGCCTCCCGCCTAGCCGCCCCCTTTGCACTGACTAATTCCAGGTTGCTCCGGTGTTAAAACACATTTTGGGTAATGATTTGTAGTCAGAAATGAATAGGCACTTAATTTGCAGCCAAACCAAAGATTGAGATGGCCCTGTGTTGTTGTGTAGGATCGGAAATGGCAACAAATGGGGATGAATGGTGCGTTAAAAAATCGCCCACAAGTATCCACACGCTTTTCTTCTCCGATAGCTATAGAAGCTATGAAGAAGGAGTTTGAATGCTTACAGGAGAACCAAACTTAGGTTGACAACTTCACTAAAGATCCAAGGGCCAGATCGACAAAAAGGGTGAAGCAAACTCGGGAGCTACAAAGCAGAGCTGAAGATTTTCACTGGGAAAATCAAAAACTGAACAACAGACCTCAACAGTTGAGAGCAAAACAAAAAGAGAAAATGCAGACAAAAGCTAAACACACACACTGATTTCTGAACCCAGATTAAATTGCCGGTCAAACTGCAAATTCATTACCGGACTGACCTCCTAGAAACTGTCGGTCTGACTGCTAATTTATAACCGGCCTGACCGGAAGCAGAGAAATACAGAACAGAGACAAACTGTAGTTCATATGGCAGTGACAACAGGCTGTAAACAGTAAATACTACTGCCAAAACACATATTGTACAGACTAAATACTGAAGTAGCAGTTTGGCAGAGCAACAAATGGACTAGAAATCGAACAAAAAGTTGCTGCACACATTGAAGCTTTGAAAACCAAACTGCAGTCGAGAGACATAGATTACTGCAATTGAAAACAGGGAGAGAATTGAAAAGAACCATAAGTACTAAAGGCTGCTACCGAAAATAGAAGGATAAACTGACCTAGCCGGATACTACCAAAAACAGCAGACTGAAGATGATTTACTAATCTGGCCAAAACTCCGAACTGAGATGAAGAGCTGTTCGGCAGAAAAGAAAGAAGCATATGATTGATGTTTTGTACCAAGAAACTGAACAGACTTGCTGCTGCAAAAGCTCTTTGTCGTAGACTGAAAAGAGCAGATGACTGCTCGGATTTCATAAAACAAAGGAAGCACAGAGAGCAAAAGTAGAAACGAAAGAAAACTGAACACAAAGCTCAGTTCCAGCCAAAAGCAGAAATCAGAGAAAAGAGCAAAAACAGAAACGAAGCAAATCTGAACCGAAACAGTACATACTGATTTAGAACCGAAAACAGAAATTGAGTTGAAACCTTGAACTTGAAATCTGAAAAGAAGATACCCAGCCGAATGGAAACAGAGCAATCATACCAAAAGGAAAAAGCTTGAATGGAAATCAGATTGAATGTTGAAAAGCTTAAGACTCTCATATCCATTGATCATGAGACTCTTGCCACAGCAAGAAAGATCTCACAACTAGAAAACTCAAACCAAATCATTCTTTCACCGAGAAACAACCCTAGTTTGAAGAAAATAGAGGAAAAGTGCAGCGGCCAAAATCTTGGAGAGAAGAATTGTTCTAAAGTCTTTGCTCTCGGGAAATGCTAGCCAAGGCACTTTAAAGAAGTCTCCCAGTTCAAAGCAAAAGAGAACCTCAGTTACTCAAACTAAATTCCTTTCAAAGAGAGAAGAGCTAGAGAAGAACATAGTGCTGAGAAGAAAGAACAGTAGCAAGTTGGAATAAACTTGAACTCATAGCATCTCAAACAAGGATTACACAAATTGATACCAAGAGATTAATGATTACATAGGTATTCTTACAGCCATCTCACACACTTTCCCCATACGCATATACACATAAGGAAAATCAAGAACTCACACAGACAAAAGTAGAACAAGAACTCTTGCCACTACTCAGCCAACAACTCCAATTAAGAAAGAGCTCATGCAGTAGGAGGGAAAAACCTAAAACCCTAACTCTCTCAAGCCTACCCCTCTCCTTTTATAGCCTCTACTAACAGGTTTACAACACACTTTTACCCGTTAGTTGCAACTACTCTACGCTTTACCCGTTGTCTCGAACCGAACCCGCTTCCTCGAGCCTAAATCAATTTTATCGAATTGCCCCTCACGCTCCTTCCCGGAAGCTTCCTCATTTCTTGCTGTCCACACCTCGCAACCACTTCGAGTCCTCACCGTCTTTGGCACATCCCAACCGCTCCGACCTCAGCACCACCTGCGCCTAGTCCGGTCATCCCGTGCCTCGCCACGACTCCACCTCAAAGTCCTGCACCATCACAGACAAGAAAACACATCTCATAGCACCACTCGAGATATAGATAACACAAAGTTGTATTAGAAGTAAATACTCACACCCAAAATAGCCCAACGACCAGTCGAAAAGAGAACAGGCATCCTAAGCACGTCCAACCACGTTCGACCAGGTCCGACCACAGTCGACTACACCATGCAACGACTTGGCTCGAACCACTCAAACCAAACTCAAACTTTCCAGAACATGTGTCAATTACTCATCGCAAACATGGGGTCACATCCACATGGTATCTCAATATCCCCCTTGATGAGTATATTGACAAACATAGAAAAAGCGTAAATTTGAGTTTGTTTTGAGAGTCATACATGGTCTAAGAGAAAGAGCAAGGAAACTAATGACCATGTCGACAAATGGAGCAAAAGAAAGAGCAAGCAAGTTTTCCTCAAAAGCTCCAGAAAATCCCTTTTTTATATCTTTTTCTCCACTATTCTCCCCCTTTTGGCAATAAAATCATCAAGAGGCAATGAGGAAAAAGAACATAATTTGGATGAAATGGCTGAATTTTTAGGCAATTGAAACAATTAGAGCCATGAAGATTATCCAAAATGACTTGTGAAGTATTACACCAAGCCATAACTCATAAGGATGCTATCAGGATCATGACAAGACATGTATAATCAAGCTAAACCAAATAAGTCACAATCTGAAAATTAGTCGAATTTCTTAGTATGTCAAGTCATGTCAGTCACAATCGTGATTATAGTCTGGCTAGAGGTATCCAAAGATGACGTAGGCCATGTCAATATTCTAAGTGGAACCAAGAAGCTAGTATTGAGTCAATTTAGAGTGCTACAAGTTGAAGAATGAGACATTTGTTCAAGTACTTGTAAGTTTTGTAATTTTAGCAAATTGAGCATATTTGACATGATTTTTCTTTTAGAAGCTCATGGTTATTTCCAACCAAAAATCTTGTTTCAGTCATGTGCTAGATCTCAAGCCTTATGCTACCATTTCAAGCAATAAGCTTAAGAAATGATCTTGGTCATCCAAAACTCCCCCTGAGTTTATGCCTAGTGCAATGGCAAGCAGTCTCATGGAAAAGAATTGGTGAGATCAGTTTTTTTGCACAAAAGAGATCTTTTTGCATTTTTAAGAGCAGAAAATTTGTACTAACTCATGCGTCATCAAGAAACTAGTATAGCTCAATCTAAAGCTCAATAAAGGTTCAAGACTTAACTCAGCCTATTTGACATGGCATGAATCATAAAAGGATAACTAAAGACAGACTAGTCTCAAGAGCTAACATAACATGATTTAATTCAAGTTGAGCATTTTAATCAACCTATCATGGCAAAGACTAGACTACACATAAAGTCATGATAAATCTAGCAAGTAAGCACAGATCATGGCAAGATGTAATGCATTGTAAACATGTCATGAGAGGATAATAATCAAGGCTCCATTTAGTTATAATACAATGCAAAATGTTGAAATGAAATGCAAGAAAGTCTAGCTCCCCCTCAACATGAAATGCACTTTTTTAGTTCAAGTTGAGTTATGTCAATATTAAGATCCAAAAGCTCCCAAATGAACTCCCCCTGAACCAAAGCTATAAAACGAGAAGCTGACAAGAAAAATCAGAAAAGGCAGTCCTTAAAGCATAGACAAGATATAGAGGATACTATAGCTCAGACTGGCTCTCATCTACCCTATATGATACTAGGACTATCAGCTGGTCTTCTAACACGCTAAGGAGCAAACACGTTCCTTGTCTACCCAAGGGTGGCCCAACCCTTGCTAGAACCTATAAGAAGTGAGTGAGCTCAACCTAGTGAGGAGAGACACAGCTAATAAGCAGCATCCTAGAATCACAAGATGAGAGGAAGAAGTCTAAACAACTAGACGAGAGATACACTCTAATCTATGCTAGGAGGACTAACCCAAATGCACCCGCATGCAATGCAACAAAAAGGAGCAAGAGCATAATAAACAGGATAAAACATGACGCACAAAGCTCCCCCTCACAACAGTCCATGAGGACAAACCACCCCAAGCTCTCCCCGCAAGGCTAAAAACCTAGAGCTATTGAAAGGCTTGGTAAAGATATCAGCCAATTGGTGGTCACTCTCTACAAACTGGAGCACTATGTCACCCTTCTCCACATGGTCTCTAAGAAAGTGATATCTGATATCAATGTGCTTGGTCCGGGAGTGCTGCACTGGGTTCTTGGCAATATTGATGGCAGAAGTGCTATCACAAAAGAGTGGAACACTATCTATAACTAACCCAAAGTCCCGCAGGGTCGAAGTCATCCAAAGTACCTGGCTACAGCAATTGGCGGCGGCAACGTACTCGGCCTCTGCAGTGGACTGCGCAACACCGAACTGCTTCCTAGAAAACCAGGAAACAAGAGAAGTGCCAATAAATTGGCAAGTGCCAGAAGTGTTCTTCCTATCTATCCTATAGCCAGCAAAGTCTGCATTCGAGTAGGCTCCGAGGGAAAGACAGGATGAGGAAGAGTACCAGATACCATAGTTTATGGTAGCTCGAAGGTACCAAAGGATGCGCTTCACCGCCTGGCAGTGAGATACGCAAGGAGAAAAGTGTATGTCCGGTCTTGAGGTAGTGAGGTACAAGAGGGAGCCAATCGTGCTGCGATACTCCCTCTGATCAACTGGCTCGCCGTCCTCATCTGGGTCGAGTGAAGTTGATGAAGCCATAGGAGTAGACACCGACTTACCATCACTCATATCAAAGCGTCTCAGGAGGTCTCGAGTGTACTTGCCCTAATGCAAGAAGGTACCCTCCCGAGTCTGCTTGATCTGAAAGCCAAGAAAGAAGCTCTACTCGCCCATCATGCTCATCTCAAACTCTAAGCTCATGACATCGGAAAACTGAGAGACAAGAGCATGAGAGGAGCCACCAAAGATGATATCATCTACATAAATCTAGACGAGTAGAAGGTCATTTCCATGCCTGCGAATGAACAAGGTCTTATCTACCTTACCCATCCCAAACCCATGACTCAACAGATAGGACATAAGCCTCTCATACCAAGCTCTATGGGCTTGATTAAGTCCATACAAGGCTTTGGAAAGGTTATAGACATGATTTGAGTATTTGAGGTTCTCGAAACCTGGAGGCTGCCTGACATAGACTTCTTCCTCAATAAACCCATTGAGGAAGGCACTCTTGACATCCATCTGGTAAAGCTTAAAGCCCTTAGACGCCGCGAATGCAAGCAAGATCCTAATGGCCTCTAGCCTAGCTACAGGGGCAAAGGTCTCATCAAAATCTAGACCCTCAACCTGGGAGAAACCCTAAGCTACCAACCAAGCCTTGTTTCGAATGACTACCCCATCCTCACTTTGTTTGTTTTTAATACCCACTTGGTACCTACGACATTATGACCTCTAGGGGGCTCAAAAGTTACCAAACCTTGTTTCTCTCAAAGTTCTCTAACTCCTCATGCATGGCATTGACCCAAGACTCATCGGCCAGAGTATGACTTACATCCTTGGGCTCGAAAGAGGCAACAAAAGCAGAGTGGAGACAGAAGTGAGACATGCCAGATTTTGAGCGAGTGACACGCTCAAAAAGGTCTTCGATTGTCTGCTTTGAAGGATGGTCTTTTTGGATATGACGGGGAGGTCCTGGATGAGAAGAAGAAGTGGCCTCTACCTCATGAGCTGACGAGGTAGGAACAGAGCCACTAACTCCAGAAGATGTGGAAGGCATGGGCTGATCTCCTCGAGGTGCAGTGGAAGAAGTAGGCACCTCAAGGGGAGGAGGAACTGGATCAGGTAGACCACCTTCATTTCCATCCTCCTCATCATCCACAAAGCTGGGCTCGGACTGCTCTACAGAACCTGAGATATCGAGCCTAGTCCCCGGACTGGCCTCATCGAAAGTCACCTCACAAGTTTCTACCATTTTGCTAGACTCGCAGTTCCAGACCCTATATGCCCGCGAAGAAGTCGAGTAACCCAGAAAAATCCCATCACAGGATTGTATGGATGATAACTTTACCCTGAGGATGGTAACTTCATTGTTTATAGATGATAACTTTATACGTAACCGCAAGTAATGTTTCGAGTTCGACTAACAAAGCTGGGTGGACGGTCGAAGTTCAACTTCAAGTGAGAAGCCGAAGAACATCGGATGATGTTTGAGTAGCAAAGGAGAATTGGACAGCATTCGAGTAGCAACAAAGATCGGACGGCGTTCGAGTAGTAGCAGAATATTGGATGGTGTTCGAGTGGCTTTAGAGCATCAGAAGGCGTTTGAGTAGCAACGGAGATCGGATGACATTTGAGTAGCGGCGGAGTATCGAACGGCATTTGAGCGGCTTTAGATCAATCGACAATGTTCGAGTGGTAACTTTTTGTCGTAGCTATAGTGGTCTTAGATACAGTAGTCGTAGGCACTGTAGCAGTCAAAAATACTGTGGTGGGTTATCCACCCGCAATATCTTTTTACAATGGAGTAGTTCACGCAGTTTGAAAATGTGAATAACACTGCTCTTGGCTACATTCTAACTATTCTAGTAGATCAGCTCTCTGATGTGTACATGGACTATAAGTCTGCCATAATATTGTGGGATGCACTAGAGCACAAATATGCAAAGGCAGTGGTAGGTCGCTGGCTCTACATGTGTGAGCAATTCTTCGACTTTAGTATGGATGAAGCTAAATTCATAGTTGGACAAGTTCATGACCGCCAACTACTGGTTGGTGAGATTGCACACCATGGCTATGTATTGCCTCCAGACTTTATGGCTATGGGCATTGTTGCTAAACTCTCTACTTCTTGACGGGATTTTGCCACCAAGAAGAAATATAAGTGGGAAGAGATTTTTGTTAAGGATCTCATTGCTACACTCGATATAGAAGAAAAGGGTATAGCAAAAGATGCAATCACCACTTCTGGTCAAAACAATGCAAATTTCACAGAGAAAAACACTGCTGCAAACAAGTACAAATCCAATAAACCGAACAAGATAACTAGCTTTAAGAAGAAAAAACAGAGAAAAATGATTAACGGACACCACCTACTTTGTGTGTGAAAAGGACTGTCATATGGTGTTAGACCATGTGGTCATCGTGCATTTAGTGATGATGACTAATTGATATTTTTTTTATTGGAATTTACGTTTGTAAAAGTTTTGATTGATGGTCATAAGCTAGGATGACCGGGTCGTATGCTTCAAGGTAACTGGTCGTAGCAAAATCAAACCACACAAAATTTCCAAAAAAAAATTCAGCTTTTAGCTTTTAGCTTCTGACTTATTTTTCACTATTCATAAATTTCATTTTTTCTGAACTTTTGGCTTTTTTGAGCTTTTTTGCCAGTTCTTTTTTCCCGTATTCGTTCACGTTGTCCATAATGAGCAAACATTTTTCTATTTTTAAATTTAATTACGCTAAATAAGCCACCTTCAGCTACAGTAAAATTTCAGCCGCTACAGTGTAATTTCAGCTTTTCAGATCAACCGAGTAGGGCCACTAGTAATTGTAGATCCACTAAGTTATTGGCTAGCTATGGTTAGTAATTTGTTTCTAATATTATTATAATTTAAATCTGGTTTTTGGTGCAAGGAGAATTGAAGATGGTTTAAATCTAGCTAATTTGATGTAGAGAAAAAATTATTTACATCTAGCTACATGTAATTACTTAGTTTAGATCGTACAAATGTAGTATAGTAATTAATTGAATATGTTATATTAAATTGTTATAAAGCGTAATGTAGGACCTGTCGGACCCCAAGTTTACCAACCTGGAATCCTCTGTGATAACACTGCATTATTCCCTGGATCAGTAGATAATGCTCACAGATACAACGCTGCATCATTTCATACACGATAAATTCATACATTACAATACCAGAGTTCAATAGACCGCGTCGGGTCGAGATTACAATAGGGCCGTCAGGCGAAATGTCTTACAATACATAAAGAGCGGAAGCGGAAGCGTACATAAGCGTAGGGGCACAACTCGCCACAGGCAAGCGACTGGGTCAACCTGAGTACTACCGCTATTAATCAGGGACCTGACTAATAACAGAAGCACTCACCAAAAACTAGCCTGGTCAACTGGACTGAGACGAGAGGCAAGACAACCGAAGTCTATTCTAATATTCACCATCTTCATTGCCTTCAGCGTCCTGATCCTCGTGGTAGACATAGTGCTCTTGATTCACAGCTTCTGAAAGGGGGGGGGGTTAAGAGCGAGAATGAGCACAAACAACCGTGCTCCGTGAGCCAACACACAGAATGCATATAATTATAGATGCAAGGCTAAACAAGGATGGCTCGGGTTCTTTTATTTGCTTAAAGCGGCTTTTGGAATAATCATATTTAAAATTCCTATGACTTAGCATTTTACAAAAACATGCTTTAAGGAGGTTGAAATTGTGCAGTAATTATAGCGGGGTAGGTTCCATCCACCAATTTCATGGTTCCATCCACCAATGCTTAAATTTGAGTAGCAGGTTACTTCCACCTTATTACCAACACTGGGGTACATCCCTCCAGGAAAAATTACCAAACTCAGGTTACATCCACCTGACAATTTTCTTATTCCCATCCTCAAAAGTTTTGAAATAGAATTAACTCGAGTGAGTTCCCATGTCCGCCCTTGACCGTGGGCACGGCTATTCGAACAGTTTTACACTCTGCAGAGGTTGTACACTTTCACACAAGAGATGAATTATCTTAATAGTCAACATACTTCCTTAGGCATGTGACCCAGATAATTTATCACAAAGCCTTTACCTTACTCTGATCTAGCCAGACATCACCCGCTGACGTTTCACCGCTGAAGGGTTACATCCACCACAGTCAGAAGCCCCCTCTGGCGCCGTGCGAGTACAGTAAATCCCTGTGCCTCACTGTGAGTAACCAGTACACCCTGGCACCCACTTACCACTGGTGATATCCGATCTAAACCTTTGCAAGTTAATCAGCTAGGTCGTACCCATTATAGACTTGTGGTTGTACTGTTTTACACCGGGAGGTCATCACAAGATTCAGTCCTTAATCTGTCCAGGCGGTTCTTACCACAAACCACGGGTTCTCGTGCTACTTCTGCACCAACCACTCTTACCACCCGCCCAAACAGGTTTAGCAGATTTTTAGGGTTTTGAGAAGCATAACACAATTTAACATAAATACTCAGCCACGTACATCCCATGACTGTCCCAAACTAGTTTTCCATGAGTAAAGAATGATTATCAGGGCCACTAGTGCCCTGGACTTGACATGACCAGCATGGCAGTAATATGACTTATAACTATCATAGTTATATTTTATCTCTATGGCGACAAGGATCATGTGAGTTCAAATGTTACTGGTGGGGTATCTTAATTTGGTGTAGACATATGGTTGTTAGCTACCTTAAGAGTGACATACACTTGTGTATAAAGTAAAGCATGCATGTTTTCATTATTTAAATGAACATAGTTTCACATAAAATATAGGCGCAAAATGATCAAAGTATTGACTCGCCTGGTTCGAGAGCTTGAGGGTCTTGTGCTGCTTCGAACTGGGGCTCGCTCGCGTCTTCGAGATCTACTCGGAAGATCGGTCCGGAAAAGCAACACAAAAAGAACGAAAGCAAATAAATACCAAACAAAATAAACAAAACCCAAATTAACTCAAAACTGAACCAAAACAGAACCATCAGATAGATCTTGATTTTAGAAAATTTTAGAAGTTGGTTTCGTTAAATTTGGAGTTAGGGTTAAGGAGTTATGGCATTTCAAAGTTTTAAATTCCTGAAAATCCAGAAAATAAAAGGGGAGAGAGGGTGTGAGTTGCCGACAGGTGGGACCCGAGAGGGGATAAGTGATGCTCGGGTAATCACTACAGTATTGAAGCCGACGGGTGGGTCCGCATTTAACCGAAGTGATTACCTGCTCTCGGTCGGGTTAGGACAGCAGTAAATAACCGGCTAAGACAAAGGTTTATTAGTGGAGTTAATACACTGGGTGCTCCCTGCTCCGGCTTATCCCGACCGCAAGGGGGGCAGAGCCGGCCGGCGGCGGTGGGGGCACGGAGGCGCGGTGGGGGCACGGAGGCGCGGCGGCGCCGGCAAAAACGGTTTGCCCGACACGGTGCGCGTCTTGGGGAGGGAGTAATTGGCCGGGGTCGGACGGACTTGGCCGGGCGGAGGGCGACGGCGGGTGAGGCGGTGGCGGAGACAGGGGAGAAGGACGCCGTGTTAGTGGTATGCCCTAGAGGCAACATGGAGATGTTATATATATATCACATACTGTGTTTATGATGCATTAGTTTGTTCCTTGAAATAGACATTATCATTATTGATCAATGAGTATGTGACTTATTCATGAGACTCTTAATGCCAAAATGTTGCTATTTCTAAATGATCCCTGATTATATATCATATGAGGAACAAATATGATTCAAAGATCAGCATATGTATTGATTGATGATCATGTCTCATGGATCATGGTATGGAGATACCAAATCAATAATATGGACATGTGTTAGTGAACATATGTTGGATAGACCCGCCATGAGACACTGCAGAGATTCCATGTGTCATTAGTTGGTCTCAAGTAGTGTTTATGTGGAATCCTTAGACTTGAGATCATCATGGTTCCCAACATGCGTAGTAGCTTATTTTGGGACTACTAAACACTACTCCGTGGCTGGGTAGTCATAAAAGTAGTCTTCGGGTTTGCTATGAAACATGTAGTGGGATGTGAATGATCAAGATAGAATTTGCCCCTCCTTATGGGAGAGATATCTCTGGGCCTCGATGTAATGGATTATGAAAGTGCATGGCCATGCCAAGGTGATTGAGAGTCAATCACGAGTTTATAATCCATCACGGAATCGAGAGAGTGATTGAGCTATTAAGAGGATGACACAGGTCTCGCCTTGAGCTTAATCTATATCGTGAGGCAAAGGGATTCGTACATTAGAACATTACGAGTTCAGCGATATGATCTTTACGTATACTTTGGGGTTAATATGTCTTGCTAGAGGCGCTATTAACGGGGTGACCGGAAAGGCGTTTCGGGTCGCGACCAAGTATACGTCAACCTCTGGTCGCACACTTAACGGGTTGGAACACTAATTCGAATGTGATTCGGATGTGGGCTCAATTCGGATAGAGATCCGGATAGACTCCTATTGGGCCTCGGTCCACGAGGCCCAAGTGAGGAGGTCTATATATATGGAGGTGGGGGGCTGAGGGAAAAACGCATCTATTCCTCCCGAGCAAAACCCTAGCCGCCACCTCCCGAGCCAAACCCTAGCCGCTCGCGAGTTCTGGTACACTCGCGATCGGCGTTCCAGCCCCGGACGTGTGGATACCGGTGGAGGCGCTGCTCGTTGCGGCGTTGATCGGCATCAACAATCTACAGATTGGATCTGCTCGTGGTGTGGTTGATCGCGTGGAGGAGACGATCTGTTCGGGACGATCAGCTACTTCCACTACTACCTCGACGCGCGTGGTTGGATCGGCTTCTCCAACTCTTCTTCCGCTGCGTTGCGCGTCTAGTGGTAACGATCTATGATCCCTCCTTAGCATGATGTCCTGGTGTGCGCGGTAGAGATTTTTTATTTTCTGCTATCCTAGCCTACGCGCTTTCCTTCACGCCGGCGGCTCGAGCCATAAAAATTCGATTGCTCGGCGACGAAGCATCCTCAAGCTTCCGGGAACTCACCTAGGGTGTAGGCGGCGGCCGGAGTGGAGCCGAGTGGGCTGGCGGCGAAGGCGTGCACGGCGATGAAGGGGAAGACGGCGGCGGTGTTCGACGAGGTGGGGGTCGTGTTCCCGGGGCCCAAGAGGTGCTCTTCGCGCGGCGAATTGGCTCGAGGCGCAGCGCTTCCCCGTGAAGACCCGGCGCCGACGTTGGGGGAGAAATAGCCCGCCGGCGGCCTGCACTGGAGGACAACCCGATTAAGCGGGGAAGGAGAGGGAGAGGGTAGGGATGAGTGCGGGGAGAGGCTCAAGAGGCCCGGATGTCGACTGGCGGCGCTTGGCGGTGGTGATGGCCGAAGGTTCGCCTAAAGCAGAGGTGGCGGTGGATGATTGTTTTGAGCAAGTTTCGGCGGGGGTGTGGTGAGGCAGTCGGTCTCTTTTATGGAGGCCGGGGAAGGAAGCTGGGCGCCGAGGGGGAGACACGACGGCGTGTCGTAGGCAGGTGGCGTCAGAGCCGTGCGGCCACAGTGTGAGCGCGGCGATCGGGGACGTCGCGGCGCGAGTAAATGCGGGGGTGCGGCGCTCGGTTCGGTCGTCGCAGGGGGGCCGTGGCGCAGAGGACGGAGTTGAGCGACGCCGAATGGACGTGCGTGACCCAGGGAGGACTACGGCGGCGCAGCACACGGGTGGGGACAGTGTGCGGCGTACACGGCAGGGCAATGCTGATTGCGAGGGCGGAGAGGCGACCCCGGGACAACCGTTGTCGGGCGCTGAAGGCGAGGGACGTCGCCGCCATAACTCGCCGGCGCGGGTGGTTGAGCGGCCGCTCGGTCAGGGGAGAAGGGAGGGAGTTCTGCAGCCAGGGACAGGAGGGGAGAAGAAGTTGGCTGGCTGGGATTGAAGCGAAGGGGAAAATGAGCAGCCAGGATTTGCTGGGGTGGTTTTCCTTTTTATGAACATTCCTTTTTCTTCCCTTCCCTCTTTTACCAATTAAAAACAAATCTTCCTCCTTCTGAAATTTTCTAGTTTTTGAAGATAGTTTTAATTTCTAGATTTTAAAAGATTACTTCTAAATTTCTTCTTTGGAAATAAAACAAAGTTTTCACTTTAGAACATTTTTACATTTTATAAACTTTCTTTTTGAAAAGCACAAGAACAACAAAGCTGAGAATTAAGCCTTTTAATTTCTTTAACATAGCTTAAATTTTACATTAGCTCCAAGGGTTGAAAATGGGATGTTACAGATCCCACCCCCCCTTAAAATGAATCTCGACCCCGAGATTCGACTACTCTGGGAAAAGAAAGGGAAAGTCGGCTCTAAGTTGATCCTCTCGCTCCCAGGTTGCCTCTCGCTCGGAGTGGTTGCTCCATTGAGGGCTCTGCAATCCAGCTCTGTAATCCATACATAATCTGGCGGCGCCATCCTTCTTTCTGACAAACAATACGGGGGAACCCCATGGGGATGAGCTAGGTCTAGTAAATCCCTTTGGTTTGGAGATCCTCAATTTGATTCTTTAGTTCCTCAAATTCATCTACTGCCATTCGGTAGGGTCTTTTAGCAATTGGAGCAGTCCCAGGCTTTTAGGTTGATTACAATTTCTATCTCCCTATCTGGCGGCATGCGTGGTAGCTTTTCTAGGAAGACTTCTGGGTAATCTTGAACTACCGGTGTTTCTTCTAATGTGTTTTCTTCAAGGTGATAGATGACACGACCCTTAGAGGGGCGATCCACACTAACTTTTATTTTCTTTCCAGAGGCTTTCCTATTTGCACAGTCGATCAATCCTTGATATTTGGCTAGCCAGTCCATCCCTAGGATGGTGTCCAAAGTCTGAGATTGCAATACCAAAAGGTCTGATGGGAAATCAAAGTCTTCCATGTGACTTCTACCCTAGGGCTAACTAGAGTAGCAGTTAAGGGTCCTCCTAGGGAACTAAATACCTCAGGTTTCCTTAGTCCAAAGGTTGGCAACTTAACCTTTCCAACAAACTTACCCAGAAATAAAAGAATGCTAAGCACTGGAGTCAAACAGTTCTTGTGCGGGTATCGACTTACAGAAAACGTACCCATAAGTACTCCAGTGGCATCTCGGGCGTCTTCTGCCGTGCCGACACGGCCATGGTGTGGAGTTGATACTATCCGTGATGCTTGAGGTGCCTGATAAGCCTTGTTTAATGCTGACGACTGAACTCGGGATGAATAGATTCCTGGACTGAACTTCCTTGGAGTAGCTTGGCGATCCGGGCATTTTTTTTGCGAAATGCCCCTTTGCTCCGTAGCTAAAACAGAGAAGGTTTGCAGCAGGATTGGTCGTGGAAGATTGTCCAATGGGACGGGATACCTGAATTCCACTGTTATTAGGGCATGGCGCTTGGAATGGAGCTTTGGGTACTGACGTTGTCCCTTGACGGAAGGAGGTGCTATCTTGGTACACTGGTTTAGATTGAAAACTGCTTTGAGGCCTTTGAGCTGTCCACTTCCTCTTCCTACTGGCTTCCAAGGTTTTCCTTGCATTCTCTAGGATGAAATTCTTATTCACCAGATGGTGGAAACTGGGATGGTCGTGTAGAATCAGTTGTGCTCTCATCTCTTGCTGACTAGAGAGCATTGCCTGGAGGATCTGCGTTTGCTGTACTAATACTTGTTCCATGGTTGGTGGTGCTGGTGGCAAGTTCAAACCACGGCCTCTGCCTCGGCCTTGGCCTCTTCCACGAGCTGCGGCCCTTAGGGCTCGGCCTCTACCACAAGCGATAGTCCTCCTGGGAGCCATCTGGAATAACTAGAGCCTTTTTAGAGACTACAAGAAGGAGGGAAAGGCATATATGAGGGTTTGCTAGCCCCCTAATAGCACAGCAGAAAACCAACGAGAAAGAGACAATAAAACACAAGGCATTATGCCTAGGGTAGTTCATTACATTAAGGGGGTTAGGTGTTACATGACAGCCGGGCACAGCGCACGGGCTTACAACAAGTCACGATACCGCATACACAACGTCTACTAACTGGTACATAAGGGGGTACAACTGGGGGAAGTCTGCGTGTACACCAAAAAGAGACTGCCTAGACATACTACTGTCTAACCTACCTCAGTCCACCTCCGGGGACCGGGAGTGGGTCTGACCGCAGAAGACGCAATCACCTGGAAAGCGGGAGCAGGAGACGATGCTGGGAGATCGGGAGCGAGAATGGGACCGAGAAGGGCTCGATCCGTTGTTGGAGGGACGGGAGCGGGACAAGCGACGCCCCCTGCTGGGCTCTGTGAGGGTGCCATTGGACGGTGGGCGCACGCTCGTGCGTATTGTCAACACGGGCGAGGTCCACGGCGCGAGCGATCTTTGGCCGCGCTGAGCTGGGCTGGAACGTATGCGAGAGCTGGAGCTGACACTGGGGTTGGAGCTGGAGCTAAAACTGGAGCTGGAACTGGCGCTGGTGCTGGTGGCGTAGACTGAGGGTAGGCTGCTGCTCGAAAGCGCTCAAGCCCAGCCTCGGCGCGCGAGCCTCTCATGCTCTGCCGCCTGAAAGGCGATCAGGTAGCGGTTAAGCTGGGCGCTGAGGACGTCCGATTGCTGCAGGCTTGCGGTCAGGAGAATGCGCAGATGCCCAATCTCCTGCAGGGCGAATGCATAGGAGACTGACATCGCCTGCGTCAGCTGGATCTGGTGAGATAGCTGGGGGTTGTCCACCCTGTGGTCGAGGCGATCTGGAAGGAATTGCCCCTGGCAGATGCGAGAGGAGTGGACGAAAGGCGACTGTCGCAGCCCCTCCTCGTGCAGTTGGCACAAGTGAGCCACGGCGAGACGTGCCGCGTCCTGGATGGCATCGACGAGGTACATCCATGGAGGCTCGGCATGGATAGTATTGGAGTGGAGCTCCCTGTTACTATCTCGTGCGTAGATGAAGACCTCCATGGTCCACAAATCCATGCTGTGGATGTGGGCTCTCCTGCCTCTGTAAACGGGCGGGCGGGTGTACCCGAGACAACGCAGCAGCTGCCGCAGGATCTCGGCGAACCCTCCTTCGCTTCCCCATGGGAGATGTGATCCCATGGACCAACTGGAGCAGCTCCGGCCATCTAAAAATTTTGAACACCAATAGGTTAGAGCAGATGAAAATACAAAGGAAATCTTGGGTGAGTATAGAAACTAAGAGAGTTGAGTAAAGCAGTATTAAGGTATATTTTTGTCAAATTTTTACATAGTTTTTGTAAATAGGACTCAGACCTTAAATCATGACCAGCCTAGCTAAGGTTTCTACAGTCGTATGCTCTGATACCAGCTCTGTCGGACCCCAAGTTTACCAACCTGGAATCCTTTGTGATAACACTGCATTATTCCCTGGATCAGTAGATAATGCTCACAGATACAACGCTGCATCATTTCATACACGATAAATTCATACATTACAATACCAGAGTTCAACAGACCGCGTCGGGTCGAGATTACAATAGGGCCGTCAGGCCAAATGTCTTACAATACATAAAGAGCGGAAGCGAAAGCGTACATAAGCGTAGGGGCACAACTCGCCACAGGCAAGCGACTGGGTCAACCTGAGTACTACCGCTATTAATCAGGGACCTGACTAATAACAGAAGCACTCACCAAAAACTAGCCTGGTCAACTGGACTGAGACGAGAGGCAATACTACCGAAGCCTATTCTAATATTCACCATATTCATTGCCTTCAGCGTCCTGATCCTCGTGGTAGACATAGTGCTCTTGATTCACAGCTTCTGAAAGGCGGTGTTAAGAGCGAGAATGAGCACAAACAACTGTGCTCCGCGACCCAACACACAGAATGCATATAATTATAGATGCAAGGCTAAACAAGGATGGCTCGGGTTCTTTTATTTGCTTAAAGCGGCTTTTGGAATGATCATATTTAAAATTCCTATGACTTAGCATTTTACAAAAACATGCTTTAAGGAGGTTGAAATTGTGCAGTAATTATAGCGGGGTAGGTTCCATCCACCAATTTCATGGTTCCATCCACCAATGCTTAAATTTGAGTAGCAGGTTACTTCCACCTTATTACCAACATTGGGGTACATCCCTCCAGGAAAAATTACCAAACTCAGGTTACATCCACCCAACAATTTTCTTATTCCCAACCTCAAAAGTTTTGAAATAGAATTAACTCGAGTGAGTTCCCATGCCCGCCCTTGACCGTGGGCACGGCTATTCGAACAGTTTTACACTCTGCAGAGGTTGTACACTTTCACCACAAGAGATGAATTATCTTAATAGTCAACATACTTCCTTAGGCATGTGACCCAGATAATTTATCACAAAGCCTTTACCTTACTCCGATCTAGCCAGACATCACCCGCTGAGGTTTCACCGCTGAAGGGTTACATCCACCACATTCAGAAGCCCCCTCTGGCGCCGTGCGAGTACAGTTAATCCGTGTGCCTCACTGTGAGTAACCAGTACACCCTGGCACCCACTTACCACTGGTGATATCCGATCTAAACCTTTGCATGTTAATCAGCTAGGTCGTACCCATTATAGACTTGTGGTTGTACTGTTTTACACCGGGAGGTCATCACAAGATTCAGTCCTTAATCTGTCCAGGCGGTTCTTACCACAAACCACAGGTTCTCGTGCTACTTCCGCACCAACCACTCTTACCACCCGCCCAAACAGGTTTAGCAGATTTTTAGGGTTTTGAGAAGCATAACACAATTTAACATAAATACTCAGCCACGTACATCCCATGACTGTCCCAAACTAGTTTTCCATGAGTAAAGAATGATTATCAGGGCCACTAGTGCCCTGGACTTGACATGACCAGCTTGGCAGTAATATGACTTATAACTATCATAGTTATATTTTATCTCTATGGCGACAAGGATCATGTGAGTTCAAATGTTACTGGTGGGGTATCTTAATTTGGTGTAGACATATGGTTGTTAGCTACCTTAAGAGTGACATACACTTGTGTATAAAGTAAAGCATGCATGTTTTCATTATTTAAATGAAGATAGTTTCACATAAAATATAGGCACAAAATGATGAAAGTATTGACTCGCCTGGTTCGAGAGCTTGAGGGTCTTGTGCTGCTTCGAACTGGGGCTCGCTCGCGTCTTCGAAATCTACTCGGAAGATTGGTCCGGAAAAGCAACACAAAAAGAACGAAAGCAAATAAATACCAAACAAAATAAACAAAACCCAAATTAACTCAAAACTGAACCAAAACAGAACCATCAGATAGATCTTGATTTTAGAAAATTTTAGAAGTTGGTTTCGTTAAATTTGGAGTTAGGGTTAAGGAGTTATGGCATTTCAAAGTTTTAAATTCCTGAAAATCCAGAAAATAAAAGGGGAGAGAGGGTGTGAGTTGCCGATAGGTGGGACCCGAGAGGGGATAAGTGATGCTCAGGTAATCACTACAGTATTGAAGCCGACGGGTGGGGCCGCATTTAACCGAAGTGATTACCTGCTCTTGGTCGGGTTAGGACAACAGTAAATAACCGGCTAAGACAAAGGTTTATTAGTGGGGTTAATACACTGGGTGCTCCCTGCTCTGGCTTATCCCGACCGCAAGGGGGGGCGGAGCCGGCCGGCGGCGGTGGGGGCACGGAGGCGCGGCGGCGCCGGCAAAAACGGTTTGCCCGACACGGTGCGCGTCTTGGGGAGGGAGTAATTGGCCGGGGTCGGCCGGACTTGGCCGGGCGGAGGACGACGGTGGGTGAGGCGGTGGCAGAGACAGGGGAGAAGGACGCCGGCGGCTCGAGCCATAAAAATCCGATTGCTCGACGACGAAGCATCCTCAAGCTTCCGGGAACTCTCCTAGGGTGTAGGCGGCGGCCGGAGTGGAGCCGAGTGGGCTAGCGGCGAAGGCGTGCTCGGCAATGAAGGGGAAGACGGCGGCGTCTCGCTGGGGAGGGCGGCGGGGTTCGACGAGGTCGGGGTCGTGTTCCCGGGGCCCAAGAGGTGCTCTTCGCGCGGCGAATTGGCCCGAGGCACAGCGCTTCCCCGTGAAGACCTGGCGCCGGTGTTGGGGGGAGAAATAGCCTCGCCGGCGGCCTGCACTAGAGGACAACCCGATTAAGCGGGGAAGGAGAGGGAGAGGGTAGCGATGAGTGCGGGGAGAGGCTCAAGAGGCCCGGATGTCGACCGGCGGCGCTTGGCGGTGGTGACGGCCGATGGTTCGCCTGAAGCAGAGGTGGCGGTGGATGATTGTTTTGAGCAAGTTTCGGCGGGGTGTGGTGAGGCAGTCGGTCTCTTTTATGGAGGCCGGGGAAGGAAGCTGGGCGCCGAGGGGGAGACACGACGGTGTGTCGCAGGCAGGCGGCGTCAGATCCGTAAGGCCACAGTGTGAGCGCCGCGATCGGGGACGTCGCGGCGCGAGTAAATGCGGGGATGTGGCGCTCGGTTCGGTGGTCGCAGGGGGGCCGTGGCGCAGAGGACGGAGTTGAGCGACGCCGAATGGACGTGCGTGACCCGGGGAGGACTGCGGCGGTGCAGCACACGGGTGGGCACAGCGTGCGGCGTACACGGCAGGGCGACGCTGATTGCGAGGGCGGAGAGGCGACCCCGGGACAGCCGCTGTCGAGCACTGAAGGCGAGGGACGTCGCCGCCATAACTCGCCGGCGCGGGTGGTTGAGCGGCCGCTCGGTCAGGGGAAAAGGGGAGGGCGTTCTGCAGCCAGGGAGAGGAGGGGAGAAGAAGTTGGCCGGCTGGGATTGAAGGGAAAGGGGAAAATGAGCGGCCAGGATTTGCTGGGGTGGTTTTCCTTTTTATGAACATTCCTTTTTCTTCCCTTCCCTCTTTTACCAATTAAAAACAAATCTTCCTCCTTCTGAAATTTTCTAGTTTTTGAAGATAGTTTTAATTTCTAGATTTTAAAAGATTACTTCTGAATTTCTTCTTTGGAAATAAAACAAAGTTTTCACTTTAGAACATTTTTACATTTTATAAACTTTCTTTTTGAAAAGCACAAGAACAACAAAGCTGAGAATTAAGCCTTTTAATTTCTTTAACATAGCTTAAATTTTACATTAGCTCCAAGGGTTGAAAATGGGATGTTACAGATCCCACCCCCCCTTAAAATGAATCTCGACCCCGAGATTCGACTACTCTGGGAAAAGAAAGGGAAAGTCGGCTCTAAGTTGATCCTCTCGCTCCCAGGTTGCCTCTCGCTCGGAGTGGTTGCTCCATTGAGGGCTCTGCAATCCAGCTCTGTAATCCATACATAATCTGGCGGCGCCATCCTTCTTTCTGACAAACAATACGGGGGAACCCCACGGGGATGAGCTAGGTCTAGTAAATCCCTTTGGTTTGGAGATCCTCAATTTGATTCTTTAGTTCCTCAAATTCATCTACTGCCATTCGGTAGGGTCTTTTAGCAATTGGAGCAGTCCCAGCCTTCGAACGGGTGGCAGCGAAGCTAGTGCCTAGCCGAAGTAGACGCGCGCGCTCCGTCCCCTACCCTCGAACGGGTGGCAGCGGAGCTGGCGCCTAGCCGAAGTAGACGTGCACGCTCCGTCCCCTACCCTTCGAACGGGTGGCAGCGGAGCTGGCGCCTAGCCGAAGTAGGCGCGCGCGCCGTCCCCTACCCCTCGAACGGGTGGCAGCGGAGCTGGCGCCTAGCCGAAGTAGACGCGCGCGCTCCGTCCCCTACCCCTCGAACGGGTGGCGGCGGAGCTGGCGCCTAGCTGAAGTAGACGCGCGCGCTCCGTCCCCTACCCTTCGAACGGGTGGCAGCGGAGCTGGCGCCTAGCTGAAGTAGACGCGCGCGCTCCGTCCCCTACTTTTCGAACGGGTGGCAGCGGAGCTGGCGCCTAGCCGAAGTAGACGCGCGCGCTCTGTCTCCCGCGGGCGTAGCCAGAGCTGTCGGGGCGGGGTTTAAACTTCTTGGCTCCGGGGTCCATGTTGGGGGCGGGGCCGGAACCATGGGCGATGCAATGGTGAAGGCGGGTGCTGTGTCGCCGTCTTTCCCGCGTTTCGCAGCTGCCACGACCTCGCGGCTTGATAGTGCGCTTTAAATGACGGCTGGAATCACGCCGGCGCTGGCTGTCGAGAGGCGGTGTCGCGTTATGCGATCTGCGGCGTGGGTGGGGCACGCGGCGGCTTGCAACTGGCGCGTCGTGGGATGTGAGCGGTTGCGTGCTCGCGGCTGTTCGCTGCTTCCCCAGGGAGGCGGGGCGCGTGTCAGCGCGTCTTTGGGGTTGTGCGCTGCTGGCCACCTACCAGCGCACCTCCGGTACAAGCGGTTCTTCTTTCCGGTCGTGCGTATTCGAACGGCGGGGTTCGCCTAATCTGCGCTTTACGGTGTGGGGAGGCGAGCGGGCTTTATAAGGTGCCCTCACCGCGATGGGAGCACTTTGTCCCGCTTGCCACTTAGTTCTGGTTTATTCCGTGTCGGTAGTAGCGCAACTTCCTGCCTTGGTTTCTTTTACGCTGCCTTTAGGAGACAATGGCCAGCCATGGCGACGCGTCTCGCCCTCCAAGCGGCGGTTCCTCGTCTAGTTGGGACAAATTGTCCTTCCCTTCTGGGGATTACAAGCTGGTGCTGCGGGGGTGCTCGCATGCCGACAGGCGATGGGACGCCATGGAATACTTGGGGGGCCGGTGTTCCCGCGTGTTGGGAAAGAGTTGCGTGACCGAGGAGATGCTTCGGCCACTTCTGCTTGATCGGCAATGTTATCCATCTGTCTCTCCACTTCCGTAAGAGATTCTTCCGCTTTGTGCACATTGCAGAGAAGAACGAGGCTAAGGGCGGTTTCCCTTTGTTGAGTGGTAACGAGACACCTCCGTCGACGGCGGATGATGAGGTCTAGCTGACGGATGGAAACGAGTCGAGGAAGGAGAGCAGGGCGAGAGCGGAGGAGCTGCTCCAGACGTAAATTGTTGGCCGTCTGTGTAAGATTGTGGCCGAACAACTCATAATGGATAGATGAGAAAGGAAATCAAAAGAATATCAGATGCCATTATTGAAATATGTGGTGAAGAAGATGAGAGGACAAGAGCTAGATTAGGGCGCGCATATTTAAGTGTTATCACAGACGGTTCGTATACTAAACCGTCTCTAGTATTAATATTATGGACGGTTCGTATACCTTATCACAGACAGTTTGTATACAAAACTGTCTCTGATATGTGAGTTATCACATACGGTTCGTATAACAAACCGTCTTTGATATGTGTTATAACAGATGGTTCGTATAACAAACCGTCTCTGATAATGACACGTCACCGATCCATGGTGTGTCACCCAGGATTTCGATCTCACCCGTCCATTCTCTCCACACCGACTGGCAGGCACCGGTTCCTCCCACCGCTCGGCCCTTATTAATTACCCCCATCTACCTTTCCGCCGGCAGTCACGGGTGAGTCCATCCACTATATAGCTTCCTGCATCCCCCTGGACGACGCCGATCGACTACCACCGTGAGCTAGCGCTTTCATTGTGACACCACGGTCGACTGCATAACACACTCTTGTCATGAGTATCGTAAAAATATCTTATTCAGTCTAACCATTGTGCCACAAAGGTGGCGCTACCGCCATCTCTCCATTGCCAGTGATATCTGATCGCCATCCGATGCATCCAGCTTGTTCCTCGACCTTGCCGATTACCGCTGTGAGCTAGCACCTCCTTTGTGACACCTCGGTCGAATGCAGAACACACTTTTGTTGTAAGTGTCATAAGAGTGTCTTCTACATTCTCACCATCGTGCCACAAAGATGGCGCTACCACCGCCTCTCCATTGCCGGTGATATCCGGCTACCATCCGATGCACCAGCTTCTACTGTATGCTAGGATCTCTGCTTCTTATATATTCTTGCCGTGTTAAAGAGCTGGGTTTGTTATCTTGTTATGCTATAATGGTGGATTCTAATCTTAATAGAAATGGAATGTGCTGTTGTGTTAATTTGTCACTATATTTTCTTGTTTTCAAAAGGCATATGTAACATTATTTCATGAGGCTAGCCAAAGAACAGAAAAAAAATTAGGTACAGAGTGAACTATCACAGATGATTTTGTGGTATAAACCGCCAATGAAAGAGTATCACCAACGGTTCTATTTACAAACCGTCTGTGATACTCGCTAATCATATACGGTTGGTAATTAGAACTGTCTGTGATGTGTGAGTATCACAGACGGTTTTTGCTTCGAGCTGTCTGTAATATTTTTCTTCACAGACGGTTCTAGTTACAAACCATCTGTGATAACTGTCTGTGTTGTCTTTATCACAGGCGGTTCTAGTTACAAACCATTTGTGTTATCTTTATCATAGACGGCTCATAAACTGTCTGTGATAACCTTCGATTATCACTGCCATATAAATACATGTGGTTCAGAAAACCGTCTGTGATGACAGTTCTGAACTGTCTATAATGACCCTTTTTGTAGTAGTGAATGGCTGAAATAGTTTTCTCTACTATTTTCTATAGAATTATTAAAGTACTCATGTGTTGCAACGGAATCTTAAAAGAGGGTGAAACATGATAATAGACCATATAATAAATATTATTTTTCTTTCACACACGTTAAGCAAAACATATCTATGCAAGCTAAAATATCAAAAGCAACATAAAATCTCATAAAAAATTATTACATGTTGTAAAGTCCCAAAAGCAACATAAAGCCATCATCACTGTCACATCATTGAAATGCCTCTACCATCACATTGCAGTCACTTGTTGAGCGTCATTGACAGTCGAGCGTTAATGCGTCATTGACAGTCGAGCGTTAATGCGTCATTGACAGTCCTCACCTTGAATATCTACGCAATCGACAATTGCATATAGTAGCTAGCATCTACGAATGAAAGCATCACTACAACAGGAACAAGATGGTCCAGATCTAACATTTTGTGTTTGAGTGATTCTGGAAAGGTGTAACTCATCATCAGACAAAAGAATCTCCTTAAATAAGTATCTTTTCAGTATTAGATTGAATTTCATGGCTGTGCAACAAGATGAGCTTGCAAGCCTAAACAACAGTACTCTAATACAAAATCCTCCCCTTTTGTGATAAAGAATATTCATATCATCTATGTAAGCAAATGACAAATCTATGTGATAAAGTGGAATCATCATGTCCCTAAAAATCGCAAAATGGCTAATTGTTTAAATTCCAAGAATTAATAGCAAAAATATCTGCACAGCCAATAATTTCATATTGTAGTTAGCATCTACAAATGGAAGCATCACTGCAACAGGGACAAGATGGTCTAGATCTGAGATTTTGTGTGTGTGATCTTGGAAAGGGTGTAACTCATCATCAGACAAAAAAGTATACCCTTAAATAAGCATCTTTTTAGCATTAGCAGGAATTCCATGACTGTGGAACAATAACAGCTTGCGATATTGATCCCTAGATTACATAGCCTAAATAACAATACTCTAATACAAAATTCTCCCGTTTGTTTATTCAACGGTTTATTGTGGCATGCTTAAATTTCTATCACTAATACAACCTAAGTTAGTAAAGAAGAGCAATCTATTTGCGAATGGTGGCATAGTTGATTAACACTAAAAAACTAAATTTTCCATAAAAAACTGAGAGGACTTATTGTTGGTGTAAACTATCATCAAGTGATAGGAAAATAGCATCTAGTATATTGTAATCATTGTGATTATCTTATTTATTTGTACTAGAGATATATTTGTTTAGACTAATACTTGTGGTGCCTTAGACTTACTAAAATTGTGTAGGTTCATTTTGCTTTGAAATCTTGCCTAGATAATTTGTGGTATTTCCTAGTAGAAGGCAAGAAATTTTAAAAAGCTCCTATTCACCCCCCTCTAGTCGATTATCCTCGATCCTACAATGTGTCAAAAATAAAAAGATTTGTGTTGAACTATGTAATCTATGATAAACTTCGTGGTTCATGTTTGGCACCTATGGCTCACTTAGCACTTGATAGTAGCATCTATATTTAAATCTATATTTATAGATAGTTGTTCTCTCGAGTGAGATCTCTAACCTAACTGGTCATTTTTGTGAAAGCCTGCCATGTACATTAACTTGTTTAATGATGTTAAAGACCAGTTTTCACAGTGCTATAAGATATATGAATTTATATGATCTAGGGAGCTCTACTAAAAAAATAGCTTAGACAAAATATTAAACAAGTCAACGTGACTTGGATAATCTATAAAGTTTCTGACTTGCTCCTTTTTAGAATCATTGTCTCCATGTAGTCCTTGATAATTTCATTTCTAAAGGGGGAGAGATTAGAGGAAAAAGGGGGAGAATTTCTCGTCTATGCTCTGTGTTCTCTTTTGGCTATGGTCGGCTCCATTTGCAAATTCTTTTGTAATTTTGTTGTGTTATCAATGTATTCATTAAGGGGGAGAATGTTAGACCATGTGGATGATCGTGAGTTCAGTGATAATGAATAATTGACATTTGGATTGCTTTGAAATTTGTGTTTGTGAAAGTTTTAATCGAGTTCGGTCTGCTCTGAGTGGTTTTGCTCTACTTCGAGTAGTTTAAGTTGGCTCTAAGAGGTTTTGGCTGCTCTGAATGGTTTCGGACGAGTCCGAGAAGTCCGATCGGTTAAATGACATCAGATAGCTATCGAGTAGCGACGAAGATCAGACGACACTCCGCTTCAAGGATGTTCAGACCAGTTCGATCGGCTAAGTGACATCGGATGGCTTTTGAGTAACATCAAAGCATCAGATGGCTTTTGAGTGGGATCGGAGGATCCCACAACTTCGTCCATGCATGACTTCGACCACGTTCGACTTCGACCACGACCAGCTTTGACTACGTTAACTTTGACCTTGTTAGACATCGACCACGATGAGCTTCGACCATGTTGACTTCAACCACGTCAGACATCGACCATGACCAACTTCGACCATGTCTAGCTTTGACCACGGCAGGTAATCGTAGATTTCGACCTTGAACAGATAACTAGTTGTAAGCAATATTTAACTAGTCGTAAGTGATAGTGAACCGGTCATAACTACAGTGAACCAGTCAAAGGTCGTAAGGCCTGTGCTATAGTAAATGGTCGATGGCCGTAGCTACGGTGCTTTTGTCGATGATCGTAGATTTTACTGGTTGATACTTGTTACTCATAGATTGTAACATCCTGATTTTCATAGCCTTTTTAAAACTTTTCAAATAAAACTCACCATTTTGTATTTTTCTGAAATTAATTAAAGCTTAATTAGAATTTTTATGAATTAAAAGGGTTTAATGTGATTAAGTTAAACATTAACATTTGCCAAGAATATTTTATTTGAGTTTCTTGTGCGTCAAGGGATTTTCTGGAATTTTCTGGTTTTTTTCTGGATTTATTTGCTATTTTCTAGAGCCCTAAATGAATTAATGGAATTTCTGGAAAAAGAAAATCCTAAACCGGCTGGTGGGCCGAAAACCACCAAGCCGGCCCGATCCAGCCGCCGCCCGATCGCCGGGCCGGCCTGCCCGCCCCCTTGCCACGCGGCGCGCATCGCGCGCCGCGCGCGCCGTGGATGGTGGCCACGCGTCGCCTATCCAGGGAGGCGGTCCCGCTCGCGCTCGATCGCAGCCGCCGCTCGCTGTGCCACCGACAGGTGGGGCCCACCCGTCAGGGGCGCCCCCGACCTGGACTCCGTCCCCGTCTCCGAGCGGGACTCCGCCGCTGCCTTCCTTTTTCACCGCCGCCTGCCTTATCCGTCGTCGCCGTGTCCGCCCCGGACACCTCGTCACCTGGGTATAAAAGGGGCCGACCCCGAGGCTCCCTCATCCGCGGCGCCGCCGCTCGCGCCGTTAAATCCGCGCTGTGTGCGCCGTTCTGCGTCACCCATGTGCGCCGCCGCCGCTCCGTCGCCGTCCAAGTCGCCACCGGTCGACGCCGCCGTCTCCATCGTCATCCGCTGCGGTGCCCCCCGCGCGCGCCGTGCACCGCCGTGCACACGACCGTCGGCCAACCCGCCCGCAACCCGCCGCCGGTCGCCTCGCCGCGACCGCGCGCGTCGCCTCGGTCCCCAGGCCCGCTTGCGTCATCGCTGACGCCACCCGCACCGCGCCGCTTCACCTTCCTGTGCGCTCGGTCCACCGTGCGCCGAGCCGCTGCCAAGTGGGACCCACCCGTCAGCCGTGAGCCGTGGACCGAAGCCACGCCAGCCAGCCACGTCAGCCCTAGGCCGACGTGTCATGCCACGTCAGTGCCAAGTCAGCGGCCGAGCCGACCCCCGTGCCACGTCAGCCTGCCACATCATCTTGCCACATCAGCAAGCCACGTCAGCCCGGATGCATACGTGTCATGCCACGTGTACGCCGCGTCAGCCCTAGCCTTGCGTCAGCATGCACCGTCAGCCACACTGTGCCATGCGCCGGGTTCACCGTACACCGGGAATTTCGTGCATCGGGTCCACAGCACAGTGCACTTTTCCAATTTCCCCGATTTTCTTTAGACTTAATTTTACAAGAGCCCGTACTCCCTCGTCCTAGCTCCGATTGACCCGATTCTTTTTCCTAAATTCATCTAAATTTGAGCTCTACCTTTTGGTTCAGGTTTGATAGTTTTTGGAGTTCGTTTGAATTTTATTTGAATTTATTTTGTCTTTTCGATTTGTTTTCTCTCTCGTTAGATCACGCGTTCGAAGGAGCGGAAGTTGGATTAGAAGATCAAGAGCCATCAACTGAGCAAGGCCAAGGCAAGTCGTGTCCTTTGATCATGTTGAACCCAGTTTTCAAATCTATTATGTACTACTTTGTTTTACATTATCATGCATCGCTATTTTATTATCAAACCCTTGTATTGGTAGTTATTGTCCAAATTGATTAATCTCTCCTTGATAATTTGGTTGCCATGATTCTATTGTCACCTTAGGATGGGAACTTATTTAGTGATACAATATTAGTTGTCACATGGGTTGTGCGTCTAAATTGCTTAGCCATGATTATTGCTAGTACGTTGGGTCTATCATCACATGTGTTAATTAATCTTGACTTAATGATATACTGCAACGTGGTGGTTAACCACGGTTATAAAATCTGTTTGTCATGACATGGGTAGTGTCATGGGCATTGGTTATACAAACTTGGTTTTCACTTGGGCGAATGATCGTGCAGTAAAGGGGGTGCTGGTTGCACATGGGATGTGGATGTTTCGCCTGGGTAATACTTAAGGACTTAACTTTGTGCGCCATTGATCTGAGCTTTATCGTGCAAACCACATGTCTAGTATGGGATAGACCTGGCATAATAATTTGTGAAGTCTCCACTTTGGTTTTACTACCGATGTTGTTGTGGTGCAAGAGGGGGCAATTATCGACTAGGGGGTTACCCTACTCGACGACGAAACCTTAGCGAGTGGGATCAGGTGGAGATGGATCATTGTAAAAGCCTTGTTGTGATTTTGTTTAACGTGAGGATCATCACATCGTGTGGGTACAGTTGTACAACCTCTGCAGAGTGTAAAACTATTCGAATAGCCGTGTCCGCGGTCATGGACAATGCTCGGTGATTTCACACGAGGGGTAGGGTTTGCCTAAATTGTGGTTGGGTTAAGTGAATGGGTAGTTCACTGGTGAATCCATTGGGTGAATGGTTAGTTCGCTCGTGGTTGTATTCAATTCCTTTGATTAATTATTTATTATTATTTGTTCAAGCTTGCTTTTCAATCTATTTATTGTATTTACTTTAAATTGTTGCTTCATGCAAAATTAACCTTTCAGCCATCCATTGGTAAGCCTTGCATACTATATTGCATCTTTGTTACAAACGACTTGCTGAGTACTCTATGTACTCACAGCTTCATCCATATTTGCCCAGTTAAGGAAGAAGGACCAGATCAGCAGGAGCTACTAGAAGGAGAATACTTTGAAGACTTCGCGGATTAGGACCTCGCTCCCCAGTCGATTGCCTGTGGGCATGTCGAATGGCTACTACGCTTATTTCTGGATTTCCGCTGCTAGTTTCTTCAAGCCCTCCAGGCTAATAATTGTAAGTTTGGCCATAAGGTCGTACTCTGATAATTATCAATATATTTTGGATTTTCCTTAGAATATCGTGATGTGGATGATATTTATCTTTATTCATACTGTGTGCACTAGCGTGATCCTGGACTAGTGCAGAATACACAGGAGAGTCCGGATTTGTACATTCGGGTCTCGACATAGATTTTACTGGTACAAGCGTTTGTGTTGTACATGGCCTAAGAGGAACACCCACACGTCACCTTCCAACCAAGCCTCTAAAGTCATATTTTCCGTGTGAAGGAATGAAGGGGAAATGTCTGGAGTTTGTTGACTTTGAACAGGATTACAACCCCATTGCAAGAGACAGACACGGTCCTGTCCACATGTCATAGGGCCTGTTCTTTTCGGCTGAAGCTTATGGCTTTGGGTTACGGCTTGTGACTTTTGGGCTGTTCGTGTGAGAGATTACAGATTAATGGAAACTCACATGCGGTTTTTTTTATATAAATGAAGTCAGTACAATATGTATTACAATTAACTAGTAGACCCTATTTTGAAAAGATACTCCGTTTAAAAGCTAATTACTATAGAAAAATCAAAAAATAGCTTTTAAAAGCTGAAAAGAACAAGGCCTATACTTGCCTGGTACAAAAGGCTGCTAATCCACTCCACTAGTCATGAGAGGAACACCCTACCATCAGCTCTGTGTGAAAAGGAAATCCAAGATGTCCATAAGTACTCCTTGGAGGGGTTAGAGGGAAAATGTACAAGTTCTCCCTACCACGACTTTGCTTAGAGAAGAAAAAAAGCGTAGGTGCCACTTTTGAGTGTCTAATGGCAGAAATAGTTGGCTCAGCAGTTGTCGGCGAGGCAGTGAGTAGATTATCGTGTTTGGTATCATCGGACCAAAGCAACCGTGAAAGCGTGGAAATCAAAGCTGAGAGAGTGGAGATGGCAGTGCTAAAGATCCACAGTGCTCTTGCCATATCGGAACAATGGCATACCACACACACCCCACTGCTCCACTAGAAGGCGAAGCTGAAGCGTGTGGCAGAGGAGGGCGATGGGATCTTACATGCTCACAAAAGGCAAGTCTTGCAAAGCAAAGAGGGTAGCAGTAGTACAACAACTGCGACCTTCAAAAAACACATCATTCAAGCAGCCAAACGTTTCATGCCTTTCAGTTGCAAAGATGATGACATGATAGACACTACAGTGCAAAGATTCGAGAGGCTAGCAGATGGTACGGATAGCTTTTGCAAGTTTGTTGAATCTGGTGGTCATCCGAAGAAGTCCATGTTTTTGCCATCGCTCACTCCAGGATCATTGCTTGCTGGAAAATCAATGGAGTCCTATCTACGAAGGGGAAACACAGATGCACATATTTTGGTATGTCCCCGTCAGAATCCTCAAGTTGACAATGCATTGGAGGCCTGTTTCATGTTCTATTATGAAAATGATGTGATGTGGGAGAAAAACTTGAAGATGATCTTTGGGTTCCATCTCTCGGAAGCTATTGACATCTTGGGAACTGCCATGAGCTGCTTGGACCTCTTGCCTCCCCAATTCGATCTTTGCGTGTGCAGCCATCAAGGGATTGGTTGCTCAAATGACAGAGTATTCAAATCCATCGGTGATGTCGAGGTGGTGGTGTCACCGTTTGCAGAGTGGTCATTATGTTCCTTTTGAGCCATCTAAGTGGAATGGACATACAGATGTCGGATCGCTGTTGCCTGACCCTGTCATTCATTTTGGCGCCCATTGCTACGTTTCTCCGCTCACCGACAAATCCTCCTTGCCTACAAATGATGGTCACCCTCTTGAGTTGGTATGCCATATATCTCGCCGCCTCGGGCCTGAGATGCATTGCAATCAATATGAGCAGGTTGAGCCACATGTAGTTGGCGAGATTCTGCCTAATGTTATAAATGGGTTCTACCACAAGGGTAGACAAGCATTGCAGAACAGTAGACAGCTGTGGTGCCCACAAAATTTGACATTCTTGTCAGTCAGTCCGGTGCTTTCGCAACCATTGACGTTGTTGAAGGTGTACCTAATGGAGAACTCTGGTACCTTAGCTAACTCAAGCAGAGGTAGCCAGCAAGAAAACATTGCCGGAACAAGTCAAGAGCACATAGTTTGATATGAAATCATGTTGAATTTTCTTCAGGGCGGAATAAAGACTTGCTAGCCAAGTATGCAGTAGATAGTATAATGACAGATGAATAATTATCTTACTCTGTCATGCTTGCTTATAATACTAAAGTTGTTCTTGTTATAACTATTTCACGTTTACTACAATATAAGATATTTGTACAACTGGAAATTCTAGTTTTCTGTCCTTGCAAATTTCACATTTATGTTTCTACTGCTAAGTTGTTTGTTTTGTTGTTAGTGCAAAAACCTTCTACCAGATTTTTGAATTAGAATTTCAAATCTCCAGAACACGACACCTAATTCGTTAATTTGAAATTTCTTATGCATAAACTTCTGATTTACTTCTCTGGAAGAGTTTCTAATTTAATTTTCATCACTGGTTTCCTAATGTTGATCTGAAATGAATGCAATGTTCTTTTGGTATACTTAAGGAATAGTGTTTGAGAAATTCTTTTTGGAACTTATGCCGTTTCCCAACTAGCTCTTTCTTTTTTACACAAAGGAAATATTAATTGAACTACATGTCTTGTTAGAATTAATTGTGTGTCTTTTTTTTGAGTCGTAAAGGTTGACGTATACGTATACAAATCCATATACGTGTACATATCATTACCGTGTACATATACAAGTTGAGTTTCCTTTCCGAGTCGATTGTGGTGTCCGTTTGTGAGTTTGTATGCAGGCTTTAAAAGCCATGCAACCTTGTAACGTTTGCATATGCTGGAGACGATCGGGGTGATTGGAACAAGCAAATAGAGAGGAAAAAGTAGGATCGGTTTGGTTCACAGGAGAAAAAATACGTGCTCTTGTGTATCTTATTTGTTTTTCCGGTGTTGAATCTCCAGAGCAAAAGGAAGGCAGACGAAGCTCATCACGTGGGCATAGCGGAAGATAGAGAAGGCTGCTCCTTTGCGTGAACTAGCGCGTCTCATCGAGAGGCAGAGCCGGCGGGTCCCACGGAGGAGCAATGTATCAGGTGCAGGAGATTCCAAGTGCAGGCTGGAGGCAGAGCGAAGGATAAAAAAACTATAACAAGTGGTATTAGAGCCTATTAATCTTGGTGATTCCTAAAGATCATAGGGGGGATAAGACGAAGGCCCAGAGTGGGCTAATTTCCCTCCAATACCCTCTCTTAATGACCGATAATTACCGGGTGTGAGCAATTAAGATGAAGAAGAACATACGCGCCTAGGGTGTCTGGGGTACAGTAGATCCGAGGGGAAAGGACAAGGAGGTGGACAACAAGGTGGATCAGGCAGCTTTAGCTACCATCTATCAGGTGGTGTCAGATTCGATAATGCATCAGCTCATTGGGAAGGAGACAGCACGGGAAGCGTGGGAGACGCTTTAAACGATGCATGAGGGCGTTGATCATGTGAAGGAGGTGCGGCTTCAAAATTTGCGGAGCGAGTTTGAGAATCTCAAGATGGGAGAGACCTAGTCGATGGATGAGTTAGCCGGCAAGCTAACTTCATTGTATATCAGATTAACTCTTTTGGTGACAAGATGGAAGAATCTGTGGTGATGAAGAAATATCTGTGCATGCTTTCGGAGAAGTATATACCTGTTATCACCACACTTATGTACTCCTCCAATCTGGACAAGAAGAAGATAGAGGAGATCACCGGCTCCCTCAAGGCGCATGGGGAGTTACTGAAGGGGTTCTAGTCACATAACGAGCAGGGATCTCAGACTCATAACGAGCAAGCGTTGCTGATAAACGAGGATACAAGGAGTGGTGGCTCATCAAGCAGCCACATGAGATGGCGCGCTGAGGTGGCCAGAGTAGTTGAGGCAGCAGAGGTGGCCGTGGAGACAAGGCTGGGCAAGGTGGTGGTGATAGATCCCGTGATAAGTCACATGTCAAGTACTTTGAATGTGGCAAATACGAGCACTGCACGTCAAGATGCCACAGCCACAAAAAGTGTTTCAACTGTAACGAGTATGGGGACTATGCTTTGGATTGCAGAAGCAAGAAGAAGAACGGGGAGGTGAACCTCGCCCAAGACGAAGAAGAAGATGATGAACTATGACTACTTTTCTCCTCATATATTGAAAAGGTACCAATCATGGTGATGCTGAACGAGGAGAACATATTTCCGAAACTACGCACGAAGGAAGACAACCTCACACGGATCTTGGTACTTAGACAATGGAGCAAGCAATCATATGACAGGAGATCGCTCTATATTTTATGAGCTCGACGAGAAGATTTGGGGCAAGGTCAAGTTTGGCAATGGCTCTACGGCAGAGATAAGAGGCAAAGGGACGATGATGTTGTAATGCAAGAATAGAGATAAGAAGTTGTTGGTAGGAACAACATACTCAGTCTCGGGCAAATCATAGAAAGTGGGTGCAGGGTGGTGCTGCAGGATGAGTTCTTGCGTGTGTACGATAGGAACGAAGATTTGTTAATGAAGGTGAAAAGATCTCCAAATCGGTTGCACAAGATTTCTTTGCGAACTTGTAAATCGGTTTGTTTGAAGAGCAGCTTGGAGGAGCTGGGCAACAGCATAGAACGTGATGGCTTGGGTCAAGACAGTGTGCCTCATGACATAGGCATACATGTAGCTGTGAGCGGCACCTCCGGAGGCATATGCGGCGCACATGTAGGTGCAGCTAACATACAAAGTCAAGGCAGTGGGCCTCCAGGAGGAAAAGGTGCATAAGGTCCAAGAGAAAGGCTTGGAGTATAGGTTGGTGCAGTTTTCTATAGTTTTTCAAAGGAAACGCAAGAAACGTTGGAGACAGGAGTTGGGGTGGTGTAGCCTCAGCTGAGGTGTACATGGGAAAGTGGATAGACTTGGTCCAAGAGAGAGGAGCAGGAGGTTTAGGTAATGGCAAAGCCAAGGCGGCTGTGGGAGCAGGTGCTCCAGCCTAGGCAGGTGTGCTAGGAAGGACAGGTTCAGTCATGGTGCGAGGCGCGGCAAGTGTTGGAATGTACAAGGCTCGGGATGTAGCAAGCCCAGGCAGTAGAGTGGTGACAACTTAGGAAGGAACGACACACGGGAGTGCAGGCAGAAGGAAGAAGCGGAAGCAAGAGAAAAGATCGGTGTGATCAAGATGGAGAAACAAGATTTAAGGAGGTGATTGTTAGAATTAATCATGTTTCTATTTTTTGAGTCATAGAGGTTGATGTATATGTATACGAGTCCGAGTTTGAGTCCGTATATATGTACAGATTGTTGCCGTGTACGTATACCAGTTAAGTTTCCTTTCCGAGTTGACTATGGTGCTCGTTTGTGAGTTCGTGTGCAGGCTTCTCTAGTGAAGTTTGTTAGACAAATATGGCATGTGCCTATGTTTAGTCCGCATATCACGCCAGGCCGTTTCTATAAACAGGATTGGATGGATACGCGTGTGCTTAGCCTATATATATGTACCCTTGTGTTACATCTAATACTACATCGTGATTAAGCCCAAATCCTATGCTTTTATGGTATCATGATACATCGCTCTTGTGACCTACCCTTTCGCAAACCCTAGACACCCCAGCCGCCGCCGCTGCCATCCATGGCTGGCCCCGAGAGCCCATCCGCCACCACTGCACACCGCGAAGCCGAGGCCGCCGCCATCCATCGTGACGATGATGCCACCGCCACCCTACGCATCGAGTAGGAGGCCACCGCCTGTCACCAACAGGGGGCCGCCCTTGCTGCACGCCACAAGCAGGAGGCATGCTCTGTGGAGGTCCGCCGTGCATAGCTGGCCGCTGCCAGCACCCCCGACGGCGCTCCTGCACCTCTGGTGACCGACGCGGGTCACCATGATGTGCACCTGGAGGACACCGTACACGTCACCGCGCTCCATGATCAGGAGACAACTCGCGCCCTGGCCTTCTCTGAAGCCGCCGTGATCGCCTCCCTCCACGCGCAGGCATACAGCGTCCTCAACATTCAGGCGCTTGTTCCTGCCGCCCTTGACCTCGCCTCGTTGAACTTCACCAAGTGGCGCGGCCTCTTCCTCATCACCCTGGGCAAGTATGCCCTGACGAATCACGTGCTCGCCGATGCTGCGTACCCCGACGTCCCTTTGTGGCTGCGCATGGAGTGCCTTGTCCTCTCTTGGCTGTTCAGTACCATCAGTACCGAGCTCCACAAGATCGTGTACAGCCCTAACTCCTCCGCACGCCACGTTTGGCTAGCCCTCGAACAGCAGTTCATCGGCAACAAGGAGAGACGCGCGCTCTATCTCAACGCTGAGTTCCGCAACTTCACGCAAGGTGATCTCTCCATCTCCGATTATTGTTGCAAGTTGAAAGCCATGGCGGACGCTCTCGGTGATCTCGATGAGCCCGTGCACGATCGCACACTCATCCTGTCCGTCTTGCATGGACTCAATGAGAAGTTCTCCTACATGGCAGCCTCATCAAGCGGCAGAAGCCGTTTTCGTCGTTCATTGACGTCCGCTCCGACCTGCTGTTGGAAGAGCTCACCATGGGGCCCCGATCGTCGACTCCTTCCATGGCCCTCGTCACCACCACGCCCGCTGCAACGAGGGGCTCCGGCACTGGCACACCCTCTCCCTCGGGTGGGGGTGGTGGCGGCGACAGCGGAAGCTCCCGCCGTCGTTGCCACACCAGCAGCGGCAAAGGCGGCACCGGCGGCAACGGCTCCACCACCACCACTGGCGCGCCCCTGGCTCCTCCGCCCACACATCCACGGCGCCTCCTGCCTGGCCACCCACGGTCTACAACGCGTGGACGGGAACTATTCAGCTGTGGCTCGGCAAGCTTCACCCGAACCATGTGCCCACCTCAGCGTCAGGGCGCCGCACCACCTAGAGGCGCGCCCTAGCCCCATGCGCTCACTACGGAACACACCTACGGTGGCCTGTAGCAGCCCGTGCTGCCTACTGGTTATGCGCCCCCACAGGCTTGGTACCTAGTGCCTGGTGCTCCCGTCGCTCCGGCGGCACCATGGCCCACGCTGGCCCCGATCGCCCTCTTGGGATCAGCAGGCGTTGGCCAACGCTTTCAGCACGATGACCCTCGCACCCCTACCGATGACGGACTAGTACATGGACTCGGGTGCCTCCTCGCATATGACATCCGACACCGGTACCCTCTCCTGTTCTTTCCCACCTACTACATCTACTCCTTCATCTATCGTTGTAGGTGACGGGTCACTACTGCCTGTTGTCTCCACAGGCTCTACTTGTTTTGGTTCCCTTAACCTTAACAATGTCCTTGTCACTCCTAAATTGATTAAGAGCCTTATTTCTGTGCGCCAATTCACTATTGATAACTCCGTTTCCATCAAGTTTGACCCTTTTGGCCTCTCTGTGAAGGACCTCACCTCCAGGAACGAGATCGTCAGGTGCAATAGCTCCGGGCTGCTTTACCCTTTGCACCTTCCGGCATCGGCGCCTCGCTTCACCGCTCTTCTCGCCGACGCCTCCTCGCTTTGGCATTGACGTCTTGGTCACCTCGGTCATGAGGCTCTTTCTAGGCTTGCTAGTGCTTCTGCTATTTCCTGTAATAAAAACACCTGTAGCACTATTTGTCATGCTTGCCAGCTAGGACGCCATGTGCGCTTACCTTTTGGTACTTCCCAGTCGCATGCTCTCAAGAATTTTGATTTAATTCACTGTGATCTTTGGACATCTTTTGTGCCTAGTGTGTCTGGTTACAAGTATTATCTTGTCATTCTTGATGATTACTCGCATTACCTATGGACGTTTCCATTGCGCCTTAAGTCCAATACTTTTGCAACTATCTCACACTTTTTCTCTTATGTTGCAACCTAGTTCGGCACCGCCATCAAATGCGTCCAAAGCGACAACGGGCGTGAGTTTGACAACTCCAGCGCACGCTTCTTCTTTCTCACCCATGGCGTTGCTTTTCGCATGTCATGTCCATACACCTCCCAGCAGAATAGCAAGGCTGAACACATTATTCGCTCCACCAACAATGTTGTTCACTCTCTTATGTTTCAGGCGAGTCTACCTTCATCCTACTGGGTTGAGGCGCTACACACTGCCACTTATCTCCTCAACCGCCAACCCTCCAAGACCCTGAATTTTGCCACGCCATTCTTTGCTCTCTACGGAGTCAATCCCTCCTACTCGCACCTACAGGTTTTTGGGTAAAATGCTACCCCAATCTTTCTGCCACCGCACCTCACAAGCTTGCTCCTCGCTCCACCCTGTGCGTGTTTCTTGGCTACCCGTCGGAACACAAGGGTTATTGATGCCTCGACCTCGCCACAAATAGAGTCATCATCTCCCGCCATGTCACTTTCGATGAGTCATCCTTTCCATTCGCTGAACGTGATACCCCTGTCCCCTCAACTAACCTTGATTTTTTGATGGAGTTTGACTATGCACCAGCACCCATTGGGCCCGCGCGTCTTGCAAGTACAGGCAGTCCACCTAGCACCCCTGTCGCATCCATCGTGTCCACGACCCTTGGCCGTGCGCCTACCAGCAGCGTCTCAGCGATGCGCTCAGATCAGGCCGTGCCACGGGCGCCCGTGGTCGTGGACCACGATGCCTCCTCACCCGGTGCGCTTGGTTCCTGTGAGACCCCGGAGTAGAAACTCCTGGACCTCCTGTGCATTACAGTACTAGTCCCAGATCAACGCTAGTACACACAGTTCAAACAGAAAAGATGATACATTGCCAACAACGCTTTATTATCATAATCGAGATTACAGACCTCGAAGCCTTTATTACAAATGAGGTTTTAAGACCTCACACCAAACAGAAAATTACAGCGGAAGCAAAAGAAACTAAAGCAAGACCCATCAATACGCCACGGGCAATTGGTGGGAAAGCGAGTCCTAAGCATCAGGGAAGAATCCACCGTATCCACACTCGCACGAAGTCGAATTCTCCAGCTTGAGCTTCTTCATTCTCGCTAAGGTATTTATAGAGCAACATGTGAGTACAAAAATTGTACTCGCAAGTCTTGGGAAAAATGCATAGATGCAAGGCTTCACAAAGGAAGGCTATATGGTTCTTTTGCAAAAATCAGCATTTTATTTCAAATCTATATAATTACTTCAAAGGCCATTTGATAAACATCTTGTTTTTCATAAATGAAATTAGATAAATAACTTAGTGAAGGTTAAACCACCCACACTAAATCTCGGGCTATCGCCAACTTTCAAAACTCAGTTAAACCACGATCTGGTTACACCACGATTTAAATCACGAGAGTTACACCACTCCCGAGTTTGGCAAACCATTTTATTTTAAAATCAAAATCAAACTTCTACCATGTGAATGCATTCCTTGCTCGCCCTTGACCGTGGGCACGGCTATTCGAATAGTTTTTACTCTGCGAGTTTGTACACTTTACCCACAAGAGATAAATTATCTTAATAGTCAACATGCTTCCTTTGGCATGAGACCCAGATAAAATATCACAAAGCCTTTCACCAACTCCAGTATAGCTAGATACCACCCGCTAAGGTTTCACCACAACTCGAATCCACGAGTGGAGCCCCTCTTGCGCCGTATGAGTACGATAAACCCTGTCCCTCACTATGAGTAACAGTACACCACGGCACTCAATACACCACCGGTGATATCTAAACTACACCTTTATAAGTTAGTTAGCTAGGTCGTACCCATATAGACTTGTGGTTGCCTTTGTTTTGCTCAGTTTGGACAAACACAAGCGTCGGTCCTTAAGCGACGGGGTGGTTCATTCACAATTCCAAAAATTCTCGTGCTAACTGCACCAGCCAAACCTTCCATCCACCCTTGTCAACTTTTCCCTTTGAAATTCATTTTTTTTTACTTTTAAATTAACAGTGGTAACATCCATTATCACTTTTCAAACAAATCATTTAACAATGGTAACATCCATTACCAATGTTCAAACAAATCATTTAACAACACATTTAGCAAACATGCTACTTATTTGAGCATTATTACATTGATTTGCTACGCTAAGCATTTGCTAATATTTACAAATTCAACAGATGTAATACTAACTCATTATTGAGTCAAAGGGATATCCTAAGTTGACAATGGTACAAGTTAAACAATTTTCAATGGAAGGTATAACAAATTGGGTATTTAACTAAATTTTCTAAATCAAATTATCACTTGATATAACATAAGCATGCAATAATTTAAAATAACTACCTAATCATTTTATAATTCATTTGAGCAAGTTGATCAAAGAAAACTTGCAAAACATAGGATCAAAATGATCAAAGGAGACTTGCCTTCCTGTGCTGGGTTGAAATTTTCCGGGGCTTGCTCTTGAAGTTCCTCGGACAAATCGGTCTCTACACGTAAATCAAGAAATCCAAATAAATAAAATAAAATAAAAACTCAAAAATTGAAACTAAATATACCAAATGAAAGATTAGAATTTTAGATGAATTTAGAAATTTGAATGGATCAATTTGGATTTAAAATGAGCAAGTTATGGCTGTTGGAAGTTTGAAATCAGAGAAAATGGAAAAAGATAATTTCTGGAATTAAATTTATACCGAAAATGAATTATGACGTCAGCATGGATTTTCTGGGAATTAATTTACAAAAGTAAATTCTAATTATGACGTCAGCAAGGGAATTAAAAATAAATTACAGAGGCTGACATGTGGGCCCGTCTCACGGTGGACGCGTCCACGGACAACTACTGATTCTTGGCGTGGCGGCATCGAGAGTGACACGTGGCATCTTGGCGTGGCGATCTTGGCGTGGCATGGGCGAAGGATTTGGCCGACATGGCGCCGGCGTGGCAAACACGTATCGCCACGTGGCTTGGCACGTCGGATAGGACCGGCGTGGAGGCCGAGGTGGCGAGCCGACGCGGCGCGCGCGCGGTTGTCGGCGAGAGTGGATCGGACGGTGGGATTTGAACGCGTGGCTCGATCCCGGCGTTGGCTCGATCGAGATGGCGGCGGTGATGAGGCGGCGGAGACGCGGCGTCCGGTGGATGAATGCCGCGTGGCGCGGCGCGGCGGCGGGGCGGCGGTGCGTGCGTGGGCGGCGAGATGAGGACGCGTGGCGCATCCGAACCATCGAGAAATAACGGTGGAGATGGCGCGGTGCGGCGGAGTCCGGCGTCGGCAGCGCGTGTTCAGCGCGTCGCCGAGGCGTCGCGACGCGACTTGCCTTGGGCGCGAAGCGACGCGCGCGCGCAGCGCGACAAGGGCGACGGCGTGCGGGGCGTCTCCCGCGCGCGCGACCGAGGGCGGCGAAACGGAGGACGCGGCGGAGGACTCACCGTGGCGACCAAATCCCCCACGCGGCGGCGGTTTGAGCAGCGGCGACACGCACGCGAAGCAGGAGAGAGAGGAGAGCGCAAAGGGGTGAGAGGGTGGCGGGTCGGTTTTATACGCGGGAGGAAGAAGCGGCGCGCGTTCGCGGCGAGTTAATCGACGGTTTACGGTGGCGCGAAACGGCGGAGTGATGGAGTGAGTGCGCCGACGCGCGGAGCTCGGGGTTCATGAATGGCGACGCGAAAGCGGTCGAGAGGCGGCGGCGAGCTCGGCGGCGGCGCAATAATGGCGACGCCGCGCGAGAGAAAGCGGTCGCGCGGGGCGAAGGCTCGACAGGTGGGACCCATCGGCGGTGACCTACGCAGACTGCGGTCTCGGCAGTGGGGCCCGCTTGTCGGCGCAAAAACAAAAGAAACTCAACCTCGCGCGCGAGCGGGCTCGAAGCGCGCGAGGAGGAGGGGAGGAAGAGAGCGGCGGTGTAAACCGGTCGGGCGGGAGGCATTGCCTACCCAATAAGGGTAGGTAATCCCTTTGAGGATTAGCTGCTGGAAGCCGACGGATGTACGACACGTGGCGCACGGAGAGGAGGAGGCGGGATGGCGCGGACGGCGGGGATCGGTCCGGGCGGAGATGGACGGGTGGATGGCTGACAAGTGTCAGCCCGAGGAAGGGTTTTGATATAAAATTTTATATATATATATATATATATATATATATTTCAGAAATCAGTAGGAGACTTTAAAATAGTCAGAAAAATACCAAATAAATTCCAAAAATTGCAGAAAAATTCACATAATTCACTGATAAAGTTTTGAACATATGAAAAATATTTCCAACCTATTTTGATATTAAATTTTTATTTTTAAACAGAACTTTATATTCTGAAAAATCCAAATAAATTGAGATAATTAATTTAAAATTATTTCTTCCAAATAAAGCAAAAATTGGGATGTTACAAACCTACCCCCTTAGAAGGAATCTAGACCCGAGATTGGAAGGACTGAAAAATAGATCGGGAACTCGCTCAAGATCCTCTTCACGCCCCCAGTTGCTTCGATTACGGATGATTATTCCACCGCACTTTGCAAAATTTGATAGTCTTGTTTCTTGTACAGCGCTCTGCTTCTTCTAAAATCTTGACAGAAGTGCGGATACGTCAAGTCTTCTTTTAAATCCACCTCTTCTAAAGATATTAATTCCTCTGGTACTCTTAAGCACTTCTTCAAGCTGTGATACATGAAATACATCATGTACATCGACAACCGAGGAGGAAGCTCTAAGCGATATGCAACTTCACCTCTTCTGGCTATAACTAGAAATGGTCCGATATATCTTGGAGCAAGCTTTCCACTGACCTTGAAACGTTGCATCCCTTTTAAAGGTGACACCTTCAAATACACATGATCCCCTCGTGCGAATTCCAACATTCTGCGACGATTATCGCATAACTCTTTTGTCTGGTCTGTGCTATCTTCAATCGGTCTTGTATTAATCGAACTTGCTCTTCAGCTAGCTTCAAGACATCAGGTCCGAATACTTGACTTTCTCCAGTCTCTGACCAATATAATGGCGTTCGCATTCACGCCATACAAGGCTTCAAAGAGACATCTTGGACTAGACTGTAAGCGTTATTATAGGAAAATTCGCGTAGGGTAAACTTTGATCCCAAGCGACTTTATTGGCTAAAGCACACGCTCTTAGCATATCTTCCAATATCTGATTCACTCGTTCAGTCTGGCCATCTGTTTGAGGATGATAAGCAGTACTGAAATTTAAATTGGTGCCCAAAACTTCATGAAGCTTACGCCAAAATCTTGAGGTAAATTGCGTTCCTCTATCCGATCGATCTTCTTTGGAACTCCATGCGGACATACAATTCTTGACATATAGAGCTCGCCAATCTATCTCTGAATAGGTAGTCTTCACGGTATGAAATGTGCATCCTTTGTTAAGCGATCCACTATAACCAGATTGAATCATACCCTGACTTGGTTCTTGGTAGTCCTGTTATGAAATCCATTCCGATTTCCTCCCATTTCCATTCAGGTATCTGCAGAGGTTGTAAAAGACCGGCAGGTCGTTGGTGCTCTGCTTTAACCCTTTGACATATATCACATAAAGCTACATATTCTGCAATTTCGTTTCATCTTGGTCCACCGGTAACTTTCTTTAGATCTTGATACATCTTTGTACTTAGGGATGAATGGAATATCTGATTCATGAGCTTCCTTTAGAATTAAATCTTTTATTTCCTTTCTCTCGGTACTAAAATCCTTTTTCCAAACCAAAGAATTCCTTCTTCATCTTACGAGAATCCAGTGCTTTGCCTTTCTTCATGTTATCTTTTATTTCTTTAACATACTCATCTTCTTTACGAGTTTGCCTTGATCGATCTTCTAAAGTGGGTTGGACCTTTAATGTAGACAGAATTCCTTCATTTATCACTCCCAAATTGAGACGCTGAAATTCTTCACGAAGAGTTGAATGACTGTCTTGAATCAACATACTGCTAACATGGATCTTCCGACTTAAAGCATCTGCAACTACATTGGCCTTTCCTGGATGATAGTGTATTCCCACATCATAATCCTTTATCAGTTCAAGCCATCTTCTTTGTCTCAGTTAAGATCGGGTTGAGTGAATATATACTTTAGACTTTTATGATCCGTATATATTTCACACCGATTACTAATTAGATAATGCCTCCACAACTTTAGAGCATGCACTCTGACTAGCTCTAAATCATGAGTGGGGTAATTTTCTTCATGAGGTCTTAAGCGCCTTGATGCATAAGCAACAACCTTTCCTTCTTGCATTAGTACACATCCAAGACCTTGTTTTGATGCGTCACAATAAACTTCAAAATCTTTTCTAATATCCGTGTCGCAGAATCGGTGCTGAAGTTAACCTCCTCTTTAACTCTTGAAAACTATCCTCACAAGATTTGTTCCATTCAAATTTTCTTTCTTTCTTTAACAACTGAGTTAAAGGTCCGCAATCTTGGAAAAGCCTTCAATGAATCGACGATAGTAAGCTAATCCCGAAAACTTCGATCTCGATTCTTGTCTTGGGTGGAGTCAATTTAATACATCCTTAACTTTTCGGGATCTCTGGATACTCATTCCGCTGAAATTACGTGTCCCAAAACTCAATTTCCTTTAACCAAAACGCACACTTGCTAAACTTGGCATATAATCGGTGTTCACGAGTCTTTGCAACACTATCCTTAGATGATCCTCATGTTCTTTATCGTTTCTCGAATAGATAAGAATGTCATCTATAAAGACAACAACAAACTTATCTAAATAATCCATAAATACTTTATTCATCAAATTCATGAAGTATCTGGGGCATTTGTCGATCGAAAGACATCACCGTATACTCATATAGTCCATATCTTGTGGCGAAAGTCGTCTTTGGTATATCTTCCGGTCTAATCTTCAATGGTGATATCGACCGAAGATCAATCTTAGAAGACACTTGATCCTTTGAGTTGATCGAACAAATCGTCGATCCGGGGTAAGGACACTTATTCTTTATAGTTACTTCATTTAAAGCTCTATAGTCCACGCACATACGCCGACTACCATCCTTCTTGTTTACCAAAAGCTTTGGGCTCCCAAGGTGAAGAACTTGGTCTAATGAAGCTTTTCTCTTGTAATTCTTGAATCGCCTCTTGACTTCAGCTAAATCGTCGGTGACATCCGATAAGGTCTTTTGATATTGGGGCGGTGCAGTGCATTTATAACAAATTCAATCTCTCGATCTGGTGGCGATCCTGGCAATTCCTCGGGAAAACATCGAGGTATTCGCAAGCTACCGACACATCCTCCAACTTTTTCCCTTTTAAGTTGGTTAACATAATGTTCTTCTTTGAGTGCATAAGCGCCTCATGTCTTATCTGAATTCCGTCGAATTGGTAAGACTAATGGCACGATTGGCACAATCTATCATCCTTTATACTTGATCAACCAATCCATACCAAGTATTATATCTATGCCATCGAGTCTATTATAATAAGGTTAGCTAGGAACTTTACTCCATTTATAATTATGGTTGCAGGGCTAACCAATTTAGTCCTCAATTCTTTTAGGAGATTGGACTATCATAAGGTTCTTTAGCATACAAATATTCCAATTATTTCTTTCAGCAAAAGTTTTTGTTACGAATGAATGTGTAGCTCGAGAATCAAATAATATAATTGCTGATACTGAATTAACCAGGAACTTACCGAACTACGTGCGGTGCATCTTCCATTGCTTCTACGGTGACATGATTGATCGCCCTCTGTTGAATGGTGTGGAGTGCGAGGTGTCGAGGGCTTCCACGTCCTTGACCGGTAGTTGGAGCTCTTCTTGGTGTAGGATCCGGTTGAAGCGGACCGGGGTTACCGCTGACGCTACGTGGGCAGCTGCGGCATAGTGTCCCATATTTTTGCAATTGTAGCATTGCACTCCTGCAGCTACATTTCTATTCTGCCGTTGTTGGGCTGCATTTCCAGTTCTAGGAGTTTGAGGCAAAGGGCGGCGCAGAAATGGGTGTCCTTGGATGATTATGCACTGGAGGCCGGTTGTACTGTTGTTGAGTAGGGCGTTGACGGGAACTGCTAGCAAACTGTTGGGCTTGAAACTTCCTTTTCCTAGCATCAAAAAGCTGACGCTGGGCATCTTCTTGTACTAAAGCTTTGTTCACCAGATGTTGAAAAGTAGGGTAGTCATTGGAGACTAACTGAACTTTGAGGTTGGGGTCCATTCCTCCCATAAACCTCCAGATCCTTGCGGCATCGATCGCCACATCTTCGGTGCATATCTTGATAATTGGATAAATTTACTCAGATATGCGGAAACACTAAGGTTTCCTTGTTGTAGCTGATGAAACTCCTTCCTCTTCATTTCCATTATACTCATAGGAATATGAGCAGTACGGAAGGCTTCCAAAAATTCTTCCCATGCAATATTCTGGGCATCTTGATGTGCGGCACAGTAGTTATCCCACCAATTAGCAGCAACTCCCTTGAGTTGGTGGGCGGCGTAAAGAACCTTCTCATGCTCTGCACATTGAGCCAAATTGAGTTTCCTTTCTATTTCTTTTATCCAATCATCCGCCTCCAAAGGGTCAGCAGATCCTGCAAAGGTCGGAGGTCGGGTTCTCATAAATTCCCCAAGTTTAGACTGTGGCTGTTGAACTGGTGCTTGCTGAACTTGTTGGACTTGATTTTGGGCCAAAGCTTGAAGTAGTTGCAACTGCATGGCCATCATCTGTTCCATGTTGGGAGCTTGAGCTGGCGGAGGTGGAATGTTGTCTTCTGGTTGAACATTAGGGTTACGGCTACTGCCCGGGTTGTTCCTTGTGTTCACCATCCAAGCAGTTTCGGGGTTAGCAAAAGGTAAGAGGAACTAGCATAGATAAGAGGTTAGGGGAAACTAAATAACATCCCAAGCCAACACACAAGAAGAAACCAGCAACCACTTAGGGAAAACTTTATTGAAATCAAGATAATTTTATGAATGGCTGCACCACAAGTGCACATAGGCTTGGTGCTGATCCATCCAACACACCAAAATATGATAAAGCGTTCTAAAAACGTGGATAATTATTTGGGTACTATTGACTCAACTAACTACTCATCCTCCACGATGATGCGCTCCTCCGGATCCTCCTCGGGGTCCTCCTCTGAATCCGATAAGTGTCTCTGTCCACAACCACGGCAGTTGTTCGGCGAACGCGACCGTGATCGACTCTGACTGAAATCGGAAAAACCGGAGCGAGATAGCTGGCGCCCTCGGCTAGATCCTCCAATATCAACGTCGGGTGGCGGATCGAGCGCCGCACACTCTTCCTCGCATGATAAGCCTAGTGCGAGGTCCCGTGAACCGGCTGGAGCAGCGACGAGGGTGGTGGAGTCGGTGTAGTGGTAGCGGCTCGAAGGCGCTCTACCTGCGCCTCGGCAGCGATCCTAGCTGAGCGGCGTCGGCGTGGGCAACCTCACTCTGCAGTAGCTGGGCTCGGAGAGTGTCGGAGTGGTCGAGCTCGGCGTGGCGAGCCTCGAAGAAGTCCGATCTCTGCTGAGCTCGCGTAAGTCGTTGAAGCTGCCAGTGTCCGCACCGTGAGACAAGCGCGGGTCGTCCACCACCAGCTGGAAAAGCTCTGGATGAGTCTGTCCTGCTCTCGTCGTCGGGAAGAAGCAAAAAGGTGACTGTCGTAGCTCCTCCTTGTGCCTCCTGCACAACTCCGAGATAGCCAATCGTGTCTTGCATCTGGATCGCATCTGAGCGAAGGTCCGTGGATACTCAATATGACGCTCAACCGGTCAATCCTCCCGTCGGGCGTAAATGAACACCTCCATGCTCCAGGAGTCCGTGCTCATCACTCGTGTGTTCCGCCCTCTGAAGATAGGCTGTTGGGTGTACTTCAGATGCTGCATTAGCTGCCGTAGAAGAGTCGCAAAAGCTCCCTCACTCTCGCCATGAGAATGGTGATCCCACGGGGCTGATGACGACGAACCTGCCATCTACAAGTTGGAAAAGAGGAGAGATCAGTAAAGGTTTTTAAATAGTGAAAAGGGAGGACAGAAACAAGATACTAAGTAAGAGGAGAGTAGAAGCAAAGAAGCTTATATATTTTTAATATATTCTTTTTAAACATAAGTCCTTAAAACTTCCCAAAACCTAGGGTTAGTCCCTACATCAAGATGGCTCGATACCATACGTGAGACCCGGAGTAGAAACTCTGGACCTCCTGTGCATTACTGGTACTAGTCCCGGATCAACGCGAGTACACACAGTTCAAGCAGAAAAGATGATACATTGCCAACAACGCTTTATTATCATAATCGAGATTACTGGACCTCGAAGCCTTTATTACAAATGAGGTTTTAAGACCTCACACCAAACAGAAAATTACAGCGGAAGCAAAGAAACTAAAGCAAGACCCATCGATCGCCACGGGCAATTGGTGGGAAGCGAGTCCTAAGCATCCGGGAAGAATCCACCGTATCCACACTCGGCACAGAAGTCGAATTCTCCAGCTTGAGCTTCTTCATTCTCTGCTAAGGTATTTATAGAGCAACATGTGAGTACAAAAATTGTACTCCGCAAGTCTTGGGAAAAATGCATAGATGCAAGGCTTCACAAAGGAAGGCTATATGGTTCTTTTGCAAAACTCAGCATTTTATTTCAAATCTATATAATTACTTCAAAGGCCATTTGATAAACATCTTGTTTTTCATAAATGAAATTAGATAAATAACTTAGTGAAGGTTAAACCACCCACACTAAATCTCAGGCTATCTGCCAACTTTCAAAACTCAGGTTAAACCACCTGATCTGGTTACACCACCAGATTTAAATCACGAGAGTTACACCACTCCCGAGTTTGGCAAACCATTTTATTTTAAAATCAAAATCAAACTTCTACCATGTGAATGCATTCCTTGCCGCCCTTGACCGTGGGCACGGCTATTCGAATAGTTTTTACTCTGCAGAGTTTGTACACTTTACCCACAAGAGATAAATTATCTTAATAGTCAACATGCTTCCTTTGGCATGAGACCCAGATAAAATATCACAAAGCCTTTCACCTACTCCAAGTATAGCTAGATAGCACCCGCTAAGGTTTCACCACAACTCGAATCCACGAGTGGAGCCCCTCTTGCGCCGTATGAGTACAAGATAAACCCTGTCCCTCACTATGAGTAACCAGTACACCACGGCACTCAATACACCACCGGTGATATCTAAACTACACCTTTATAAGTTAGTTAGCTAGGTCGTACCCATATAGACTTGTGGTTGCCTTTGTTTTGCTCGGTTTGGACAAACACAAGCGTCGGTCCTTAAACGACGAGGTGGTTCATTCACAATTCAAAAATTCTCGTGCTAAGCGCACCACCAAACCTTCCATCCACCCTTGTCAACTTTTCCCTTTGAAATTCATTTTTTTTTACTTTTAAATTAACAGTGGTAACATCCATTATCACTTTTCAAACAAATCATTTAACAATGGTAACATCCATTACCAATGTTCAAACAAATCATTTAACAACACATTTAGCAAACATGCTACTTATTTGAGCATTATTACATTGATTTGCTACGCTAAGCATTTGCTAATATTTACAAATTCAACAGATGTAATACTAACTCATTATTGAGTCAAAGGGATATCCTAAGTTGACAATGGTACAAGTTAAACAATTTTCAATGGAAGGTATAACAAATTGGGTATTTAACTAAATTTTCTAAATCAAATTATCACTTGATATAACATAAGCATGCAATAATTTAAAATAACTACCTAATCATTTTATAATTCATTTGAGCAAGTTGATCAAAGAAAACTTGCAAAACATAGGATCAAAATGATCAAAGGAGACTTGCCTTCCTGTGCTGGGTTGAAATTTTCCGGGGCTTGCTCTTGAAGTTCCTCGGACAAATCGGTCTCTACACGTAAATCAAGAAATCCAAATAAATAAAATAAAATAAAAACTCAAAAATTGAAACTAAATATACCAAATGAAATATTAGAATTTTAGATGAATTTAGAAATTTGAATGGATCAATTTGGATTTAAAATGAGCAAGTTATGGTGTTGGAAGTTTGAAATCAGAGAAAATGGAAAAGATAATTTCTGGAATTAAATTTATACCGAAAATGAATTATGACGTCAGCATGGATTTTCTGGGAATTAATTTACAAAAGTAAATTCTAATTATGACGTCAGCAAGGGAATTAAAAATAAATTACAGAGGTGACATGTGGGCCTGGATCTCACGGTGGACCGCGTCCACGGACAACTACGATTCTTGGCGTGGCGCATCGAGAGTGACACGTGGCATCTTGGCGTGGCGATCTTGGCGTGGCATGGGGCGAAGGATTTGCCGACATGGCGCCGGCGTGGCAAACACGTATCGCCACGTGGCTTGACACGCGTCGGATAGGACCGACGTGGAGGCCGAGGTGGCGAGCCGACGCGGCGGCGCGCGGTTGTCGGCGAGGTGGATCGGACGGTGGGATTTGAGCGCGTGGCTCGATCGGCGTTGGCTCGAATCGGATGGCGGCGGTGATGAGGCGCGGAGACGCGGCGTCCGGTGGATGAATGCGCGTGGCGCGACGCGGCGGCGAGGCCGAGGCGGTGCGTCGTGGGCGGCCGAGATGAGGGCGCGAGGCGCATCCGAACCATCGAGGAAATAACGGTGGAGATGGCGCGGTGCGGCGGAGTCCGGCGATCGGCGACGCGTGTCCAGCGCGTCGCGACGAGGCGTCGCGACGCGAGCCGCTGGCTGGCGGCGCGCGCGACGCGGCGCGCGACCGAGGACGGCGTGCGGGGCGTCTCACGCGCGCGGACCGAGGGGCGGCGCGAACGGAGGACGCGGCGGAGGACACCGGCGGCGACCAAATCCCACGGCGGCGGCGGTTTGAGCAGCGGCGACACGCACGCGCGAAGCGGGAGAGAGGAGAGCGCAAAGGGGTGAGAGGGTGGCCGGGTCGGTTTTATACGCGGCGGAGGAAGAAACGGCGCGCGTTCGCGGCGAGTTATCGATGGTTTCGGTGGCGAAACGGCGGAGTGATGGAGTGAGTGCGCCGACGGCGCGGAGCTCGGGGTTCATGAATGGCGGCGAAAGCGGTCGAGAGGCGGCGGCGAGCTCGGCGGCGGCGCAATAATGGCGGCGGCGACGCCGCGAGTAGGAAACGGTCGCGCTGGGGCGAAGGTCGGCAGGTGGGACCCACCGGCGGTGACCTCACGCAGAACTGCGGTCTCGGCAGTGGGGCCGCTTGTCGGCGCAAAAACAAAGAAACTCAACCTCGCGCGCGGAGCGGTGCTCGAACGCGCGCCGAGGGAGCGGGGAGGGAAGAGAGCGGCGGTGTAAACCGGTCGGGCGGGGAGGCATTGCCTACCCAATAAGGGTAGGTAATCCCTTTGAGGATTAGCTGCGGGGAAGCCGACGGATGTACGACACGTGGCGCACGGAGAGGGAGGGGAGGCGGGATGGCGCGGACGGCGGGAATCGGTCCGGGCGGAGATGGACGGGTGGATGGCTGACAAGTGTCAGCCCGAGGAAGGGTTTTGATATAAATTTTTTATATATATATATATATATTTCAGAAATCAGTAGGAGACTTTAAAATAGTCAGAAAAATACCAAATAAATTCCAAAAATTGCAGAAAAATTCACATAATTCACTGATAAAGTTTTGAACATATGAAAAATATTTCCAACCTATTTTGATATTAAATTTTTATTTTTAAACAGAACTTTATATTCTGAAAAATCCAAATAAATTGAGATAATTAATTTAAAATTATTTCTTCCAAATAAAGCAAAAATTGGGATGTTACAGTTCCCCACCGATCAGTGCTACACCAGCTTCCCCTACGGCTATGGTAGCCTCATGTGCTCCAGCTGTAGGTCCTGCGCCTGCGTCGGCCTCCCTTGCGGCTATGGTAGCACTGTGTGCTCCAGCCGCAGGTCCTGTATTGGCACCTCCCGTGCCCGTGGCTGTGGCAGCATCGGCTCCAGCTGTAGGTCTCCCTATTGGCGCCGTGCCCATACCCCCTGTGACCAACAACCACACTATGGTCACACGGGGTAAGTGTGGTTTTCGACAACCAGTCGACAGACTCAATGATGAGGACATCCCAACCTTCAATAACCACACTGAAGATGATCATCTCCGCGACCAAGATATTCTCAAGGACCAACAATATCAAGGACCAATCACGAGAAGACGTGCTAAGCAAATACATGGTCAGGTGAATGCTAACCTAAGCTACTATCTAGCTTGTGCTTCTACGCCATCGAGCGTAGCTGTGTGAGTTAATATTTAGGTTTGTGGATCAACGATTGTCTCGGATAGCAGGCTACGGTTGGCTTCCTCATCGTTGGGTTACAAATTTCCCCAAAGTACCGTTCTTTATCCTACGCCGTGAGATCGGGCAAGTTGGTGCATTGGCTCTAATGGGCTAGTGCACATCATCTGGTATCAGAGCCGGCGTTCACATGGTAGGATTAATTATCCCTAATTTCAGCAGTAGATTAGTTCCTGTTCATTACCTAATTAGTGGTTTAATTTTGATCCTAGCGTCCAGAACCGAGAAAAAAAGAAACCAAGCCATTTTTTTAGTTTTGTTATTTAGAGTGCATTACCAAGTTCTAATCCTTACGGACGCTATCTAGTATTTTCTCTCGTCAAGCTATTAGTGACATATCAGTTTGGATCAGCAAAAAAAAAAGAAGCAAAATAAAGCAAAATAAATGAAAAAAAGTGTGCATCGAGAGAAAAAAACATGTTCTCTATTTCCATTTCACAAGTTAAGAACGTGCTTTGGTTCTGCTATTTGTGCACCAACAGAGGAGAAAAAAGGGGTTGTGCTGCAAGAATATACACTTTGCATTTTCAGAAGGTGTTTCTGTAGGGTTGGTGCAAAGACTAGCAATCTAGGCATCGATTTCTAGTTGGATTACTATTTGATTTTGCTACTACTAAATTTCAGGACTGCACTCCTTGAATATCACTTACCTAGCTCCACCAAAACACCATTAGCGCTTCCTTTACAATTGTGTGTCCACATCTGATTTGCTACCACCAGTACAAGCACCACGATTCGGCGAGGAGCATAAGAGCTTGGGTAAGCAAGAGGTGAGTTGTGAGTTGTTCACATATATACATATTTGTTGTCAGTCACAGCTAACATGACAGGAACGTCGGAGAGTGTGCACCAACCTCATGGTGAGGACACTCAAGTTTCAGTGACGCGTCAAGAATTTGACCGTCAAACAAACATTTGGAAGGGAGGCTCAATCGCGAGATCATGGTGCTTTGAACAGCGGTTGGAGGGCACTTTTGCGAGGATGCTCGATGAGCGTTTTCCTGCAGTGGGTAACGGGAATCATCAACAAAACCCCGCTGCCCCACTGGTCGACGATACAGAGGGCAGCGCTCTACCCTGTGTTGCACGGGGTAGGGGCGCCCTAGGTGAAGATGGACGGCCTTTCCGAGGCCGTGGTGCAGCGATCGTGGCCTTGGTCCCCATGGGCACGACATTGGAGACTACTACGATGAAGGTGATGAAGCGCGTGACGCTTTTGATCCATTGGAGCAGCCACCACTTCCTCGATGTGGTGGATACTATGGTAATGGTGGTCGCCCACACGACTACCATTACCGAGATGATCCGGACAACATGGCTAAAGTTAAGATAAATGTGCCTTCTTTTACCGGACAAGAGAATCTGGATGCATATGTTGATTGGGAGGAGAAGTGCGATCAGATTTTTCGTATCCATGATTTTTCTATTGCAAAGAGGGTAAAATTAGCTTCTGTAGAATTTTCTGGTTATGCACTAACGTGGTGGAATCAGTTACAGGAGGCACAATATGCAGCGGGTAATGACCATATCAGTACATGGGATGGGATGAAACGTGCCATGCGACGTCGATTTATTCCTCAACATTACCAAAGAGATCTCCATAACAGATTGCAGAGCCTTAATCAAGGTTCCCACACCGTTGATAATTATTACAAAGAGATGAAAGTATTGCTAATTCGTGCAAGAATTCAAGAAAGTGATGAAGCTAAGATGGCAAGGTTTTTGTGTGGTTTGAATGAAGATATCGCTGATGATGTAGAGTTGTATCCCTATAACACAATGCAAGAACTAGTACACCAAGCCATGCGAGTGGAGAAGCGAAATCAGCGCCGCGGACAATCCCATTCTTTTTCGGGCCATCCCACTATCCCGAGTTGGAGCCGTGGACAGTAACAGTCCAAGGGCCGCTCACAGGGGGCTGCAGGAGGTGTGACTTCTGGACTGCCACCGACCACCACAATTGGTCGGCCCATGGCATCATCGGCATCTTCGCTAGCATCTCGCCCCAGTGATAGGCATCCCGTTGCATCGGCGGGAACTTCTTCTGCACTGGCATCATCATCTTCTTCGCGTAGTCATGATATTCAGTGTTTTAAGTGCAAAGAAAGAGGACACAAATATTCGGAGTGCCCTAGCCGGAGGGTGCTGCTAGTAAATGAAGAGGTGGGGGGCACGACCAAGTCACAAGAATATGAAATGTAGCTTAGGTTAGCATTCACCTGATCATGTATTTTCTTAGCACGTCTTCTCATGATTGGTCCTTGATATTGTTGGTCCTTGAGAATATCTTGGTCGCAGAGATGATCATCTTCAGTGTGGTTATTGAAGGTTGGGATGTCCTCATCACTCAACCTACATGCTGCCGCCCTCTCGCTAGTACCCACGACTTATCGTGGCGCCCTTGCGGACCCCAACTGGCGAAAGGCTATGGAAGAGGAGTTTTAGGCTCTCCAGTCCAACAACACTTGGACACTTGTTCCCCGACCGCCCAATGCCAACATCGTTACTGGCAAATGGATTTTTCGGCACAAGCTCAACTCTGCTAGCACCCTCGATCGCTACAAGGCCCGCTGGGTTCTCTGGGGTTTCACTCAGCGACTGGGTATTGACTTTGATGAGATTTTCAATCCAGTTGTGAAGCCCGCCATAGTTTGCACAGTCCTCACTTTGGCACTCTCCCAGGACTGGCCTGTTCATCAGCTGGATGTGAAAAATGCGTTTCTTCATGGGACCTTGACTGAGACTGTTTACTACTCACAGCCATCTAGTTTTGTTGATTCTTCCAAGCCAGAGTTTGTCTGCTACCTCAATAAGTCTTTCTATGGTCTGCAACAAGCGCCTCGTGCATGGTATAGCCGCTTCGCCTCCTACCTACTGCAGCTTGGTTTTGTTGAAGCCAAGTCCGACACCTCACTGTTCATCTACCGCCATGAGGGTGAGACGGTCTATTTGCTTCTCTATGTTGACGACATTGTGCTTACTGCTTCCTCCACCAAAGTTCTCCGCTGCACCATTGACGCACTGCAGCGTGAGTTCCCGATGAAGGACCTTGGCCCTTTGGAGCATTTTTTCGGCATCTCTGTCACTCGCAGTCCAGGTAGCATGTTTCTCTCTCAGCGGCAGTACACTCTTGAGATCTTGAAACGTGTGGGCATGGCTGCCTGCAAGCCGTGTAGCACTCCAGTTGACACTCAGTCCCAGGTAACGCGACTTTCTACCGAAGTTTGGCTGGTGCTCTCCAGTACCTCACGTTCATGAGACCTGACATTGCTTATGCCATCCAGTAGGTCTGCCTCTACATGCACATCCCAGGGAGCCGCACCTTGCTGCTGTTAAGCGCATTCTGTGCTACCTGCGCGACACCATCGACCACGGCCTTCATCTACACCGCGCCCGCTACCCGACTTGGTGGTCTACTCTGACGCTGACTGGGCGGGTTGTCCCGATACATGCAAGTCCACCTCGGGCTATGCTGTGTTTCTGGGTGACAACCTTGTCTCCTGGTCCTCCAAGTGCCAACACACCGTATCGCGTTCGAGTGCGGAGCCGAATACCGGGCGGTGGCCAATGCCGTGGCCGAAATCTCCTGGCTCCAACAGCTGCTACAGGAACTTTATAGTCCCCTCCGCCGAGCCACTCTCATTTACTGTGACAACATGAGTGCAGTCTACCTCTCGACGAACCCGGTGCAGCATCAATGCACCAAACATGTTGAGATCAACTTGCATTTCATTCGGGAACGAGTTGCTCTTGGTGAGGTTCGGGTTTTTCATGTTCCGATGAGCTCCCAGTATGCGGACATCTTCACCAAGGGCCTTTCTACCACTGTCTTCACCGAGTTCCATTCCAGTTTGAGCGTCTCGAAGGGCACCGACAATCAAACTGCCGGGGGGGGGGGTCTTAGACAAATATGGTATGCACCTATGTTTAGTCCGCATATCACGCCAGGCCATTTCTATAAACAGGATTGGATGGATACGCGTGTGCTTAGCCTATATATATGTACCCTTGTGTTACATCTAATACTACAGCGTGATTAAGCCCAAGTCCTACACTTCTAAAGTTCCTTTTCTCTAAAAATATAGTAATCTTCTCCACTTCTGTCTAGTCAAAGGAAATGCCTGTAATCGCTCTCTAGTCAAACCACTATAAAGCACTGCTGTTTTATGTCATAGGGGTGGCCAACCGCCCCATTGCCCAAGCATAGCACGAAGATGGTGGTACATCGGCTCAGGAATGGACCTCTTCCCACCAGGCGATAGGGTCAAATCACCATGCCGTCCATTGCCCAAGCAAAGCACTAAGATGGCAGTACACCAGCTCAGGAATGGACCTCTTGTCGGGCCCCCGGATTACCAAACCCGGACCCTCTGTGTATTACAGCACTAGTCCCAGATCAAAGCTAGTGCACACAGTCAAACAGAATGGAAAACATCACCATCAATGATTTATTACAATAAATAGGAGTACTGACCACAGGGTCTCATTATTACATTGGAGGTTTAAGACCTCGCACACAAGAAATAAAGCGGAAGCAAAGATAACTCGAGGACGACCCATCAATTCGCCACAGGCAATTGACTGGGGAAGCGCGACCTAGTCCTCCGGGAAGAATCCATCACAGCCACAAGCGAAGCAGTAGTCGTAGTCACCTTCTTGAGCTTCAACTTCCTCTGAGATTTGTTTTTGAGTGTAGCATGTGAGTACATAAAGTACTCCGCAAGTCTTGGGAAAAATGCATAGATGCAAGGCTTGACAAAGGAAGGCCATATGGTTCTTTTGCCCAAAGCAATATTTTAAATTCAATTACTACTAATTATTTTCGAAGGCATTAGCTTAATAAAGTAAATGATTTTAACAGAACTAACAATTATTCCCTAGTGAAGGTTCCATCTACCAACACTAGATTAATCAATTTGATCAAGTTACTTACTGCGGGTTACATCCACCCTCTCTGGCTCCCACCGCCAGGATACCCTTCCGAGAGTTCCCTCCACTCTCGGAATACAAAACTTTTGATTTTAAAACAAAACCAGAAATCTACCATGTGAATGCATTCCTTGCCCGCCCTTGACCGTGGGCACGGCTATTCGAATAGTTTTACACTCTGCAGAGGTTGTACAACTTTACCCACAAGAGATAAATTATCCTAAAAGTCAACACGCTTCCTTTAGCATGAGATCCAGATAAAATATCACAAAGCCTTTACCTTACTCTAATCTAGCTAGATACCACCCGCTGAGGTTTCACCGCAGAAGGGTTAAATCCGCCCAATCTGAAGCCCCCTCTTGCGCCATATGAGTACAGTAAATCCCTGTCCCTCATTGTGAATAACCAGTCCATCCCTGGCACCCACTTTCCACTGGTGGCACCTAAACTAGACTATCATAAGTTAGTCAGCTAGGTCGTACCCATACAGATTTGTGGTTGTACGGTTAATGCTCAGTCTGGACAAACACAAGCGTCGGTCCTTAATTGACTAGGGTGGAACATACACTTTACAAGATCTCGTGCTTCCTGCACCAATCCAAACCAACCATCCACCCTAATCTAAACCAACTTTCACATTTTAGTTTATTTTAAAAGAACAGTGGTAACTCCAATTACCACTAAACTTTAGAAACACAAGGGTATTACAATAAATCATAATTTCCCATTTTCAAGATTTCAAGGGTATAGCATAGCATGACTAAGCATTATACTACCACTCTATTATTCACAAATGATTATATTACTCTCATTAAAGAGTCAAAGGAAATCCTAAGGAGACAAGGGTACATGGTATTCAATTTCAACTGAGGGTATAACAAAATTGGGGTAACTAATACCTTAAGATTTGAACTAATGTTGTATGTAAATAGCAATGCACATAATTTAAAATAATTAAAACATTTCAAAATCATAGGTTCAAGATGATCAAACGAGACTTGCCTTCTTGCACGCTCTCGAGTTCTTCCTGCTGCGGAGTGGAGAGGTCTTCGACAACGTTGGAATCTACGCGAGAAAAGACGAAGCAACAAAACAAATAAATACAAACAAAAATTCAAATAAACTCAAAAACTCAAATAGAAGCCATATTTGGATAGATTGTGATTTTAGACGAATTTAGGAGAAAGGATTAGCGGATTTGGGGTTCACACGAGGGAGAACGAATATCTGGAAGATTGGTTGGGAAAAGAAATTACTGAGACAATATTTGGACCAAGGAAAATAGAATGGATTTTATGGAGATTTTGCAAGATTTGAATTTGAATTTTGAAAGTGCATAGAAAATTTGGAATGGAACTGAGGCTTGAAATGAAACTAGGCATTGGAATTTGAAATTTAAATATTTGAAATATCAAATAAATTTCAAATATTTGAAAGGATGGAAGAAATGGATAGTTTGGAATTTTTGATGAATTTAGAAATTTGAATGGGTTCAAACAGAGTTAGGACGAAGAAGAACGGGCTCCGGGAAGTTTGAAAAGAGCGAAAATGGAAAAACTGAATTATTGGAATTATTTTTCTAAAGGAAATCTCGAATTATGACGTCAGCATGAAATTTAATTTCGGGTGAATTATTTTCCTACGGAAATTCAGATTCTCGACGCCTGACATGGCGTCGGCGAGGGGAACCTCTCGATGGTGGGGCCTTGGTCCATGGACCAAGCCCACGGGTGGAGGTGTTGGCTGAGGTGGCAGGGAAGGCCGGTTGGCACTGACGGGGCAGGGAGGGGCCGACGCGGCACCAGGGTGGCGTTGACGCGGCACCAGGTGGCAGCCACGTGGCGCCGAGCAACGCGCCGCCGGCGACGCTTCGGACACGGCGGCGGCGGAGCTCGGCGACCGGGCCGACGGCGAGGGGTGGAGGAGCGAGAGGGCACGGAGGAGAATGCGGGGGAGGGGTGCGGGCTCACCGGAGGCGCCCGGGGTGGTGTCGGCGGCGAGGAGAGGCGGCGACGGCTCGGGCTCAACGGCGCGGCGGTGCTCCGTCGACGAGGAGGCGAGGCCGAAGGGTCCCCGAGGTGCGCGAGGGTGCGGCGAAGGCGGTGGTGGGGTCGGCGAGGCACGACGCGGCCCGAGGCTCCGGCAATGCCTCGCCGGAGTTGAAGGCAATGGCGGAGGCGGAGGCACACGGTGCGGCCACGCTCCGGTGGCCGGGGAGCACGGCCGAGAGGCGGAGGGGCTTCGCGGCGAGGCGAGGAAGCCGAGGGAGGCGACGGTGTGGCGCGGGAAGGCCGGAGACGGCGGCGATTGCTCGCCGTTGCTTTCGCCGGCGCTCGGGGAGATGCCGCACGGCGCGGGCGCTCTCGGGTGGCGGAGGAGGAACGGGGAGCGGAGGGGGCAGTGGAGCGAGGAGAGGCAGAGCCGGGGAGGGGTTTAAATAGGGGTCGGGGATGGGGAGCTGGCGGGGATTCCTCGCCGGAGATGGCGGGCGGCGGAAAGGAAAGGGAGGGGAACGAAGGAAAGGGGTGCCGTAGAAGGAAGGGAATCGGGGGGAGGAAGAAGAAGGAAAGGCGCGGGTCGCACGGGCGGCGGAAAAAGGAAAGAAACCGAGCTGGCGAGGGGCGGCGGAGATGGCGGCGGGGAACACGCGGCCGCGCGGGAGGAGGAAGAAGGGCGTGGGGAAGAAGAGCGGGAGGCTGACAGGCGGGCCGGGCGGCAGCGGGAGAGGGAGGAGGCGCTGACGGGCGGGGCCCGCGGGCAGAGAGACGGAGGCGGAGGGGAGGCGCGCCGATAGGTGGGCCGGGGTGAGGAGAGAGAGGAGCGGGGCACGGGTGGCTCTGATGTGGCCGCGTGGCCTAGGGGAGATCGGGCGGCCCGGAGACGGATGGTGGGGCGGACGGCAGATGGGCCGGGCGCGCGCGGGTGCCGCTGATCTGGGCCGGCCAGGTGGCAACCGGGGGAGGAGGGGGAGGCAGGATCCGGGCGGCGGCGTGGGTGGAATCCGGCCGTCCACGTGGCGGCCGGGGGAGGAGGGAGGGGATTTTAAATTTTGATTTTGATTTAGGATTTTCAGAAATTGCCAGAAAATTCATTTAGCCTCAAAAAAATATGAAATAAATTCCAGAAATTCCAGCAAAATTCACAGAAGTTCCTGGATAAGTTTTGGACTTAATAAAAATACTTCCAACTAATGTTAGTATTTAATTTTCATACTTGAAATACTTTTTATTTTCAAAAATAGGTTTTAAACTCCAGAAAATCCAGGAAACCAAATAAAAGCCAAATAACTCCAAATAATTAATTTGAATTAGGATTTTTATAGAAATTCAAAATATCTTTTTATTTAACAATATTTTTAGGTTTTTACTTAAAATACTTTTCAGATCTAGCTTTTCAAAAACAGAAATTCAGGGCAATTCTAAATAAAACTCAAATACTTTAAAATAATTAATTTGAAATTAAATTTTTCAGAGAGCAAAGTTTTGGGATGTTACACCTCTCCACACTAGACGAAAGAGCCAAATCACCACCCTTGACCAAGCAAGGGGGTGAAGTCCTTGAAGAGCAGCAACCATGTAGGCAGGCCCAATAGGGACCACCTCGTCCATAGCAAAGGGGTGCAGCAGGGTGTCGAAGCTCACCAGCGGCAAGGCGACCCAATGTCCCCGCAAGATGCACGAAGGGGGTCCTCTAGGGTCTAGACCAAAGCCTTCGCACTGTGTGAGGAGGGTCAACCCAACCTGAAGACCGAACAAGCAACATAGTGAACTCGGGAATTTTTTGTACGAATAATCCAGTTTTTATTCAATATTACAGAAATATACCCGCGGGAAATTTTTTACAAAAATAGGCTCCAGTCACCCAATGGGGGGCGACTAGAGCCTATCGCCCAACCAGGGGCTGACAGAGTCCCTGTCGCTCTACCCTTGGGCGACTGCAGCCAGTCGGCCCCCATTGGGTGGCTGCACTCAGTCCCATGTGAACGTTTTAAATTTTGTTAATTTTGTAGTTTTAAACTGGGAAAAAGTCTACTGGAGTTGTAATAAAACTTTATGTTCATTGTATGTTGTAGGTGCGTAAAAATTTTGGGAAATTTTTTTTAGTAACGATTGACCGTAGAACGATCGGTACATACGATGGTAAGTGATATTTTGATGTTACTGAGAATCTTCGTGCGTTTTCCATCATTGAAGTTCACCATTCGTTTGGAGCGTGCATCAAGTAGGTAGCGAGGAGTACAAGTAAGCACAACACAGTACTAAAAAGTTCACATCGTAAATAACAAATGTAAGCAGTACATAAAAAAATGGTGTACAATGAGGACTACCCTTAGTCGCCACCTTGGCCTGCCCCGTCTCCACGCCCGTGTCCTCCCGTACGGCCCCGCTTGGCCGTCCTCCGCTGCAACGGGTGACGACAAGCCCGACAACGTAAGACAATCAGGAGCATGTTGCACCTGCCCCTGAGTTAGTGGAGTCAGCTGCACCTCTGCCTGTGTGTGAAAGCATCTAGACCCCTAAAAAGGATTTTGGTAATTAATGAAATTAAGAGAATATGGAATATGGGACTAACGTGTTTTTATGAGTATGCGAAGGGTTAGTCCACACACATGAGCGACAAGATGCAAGCCAAAGGATACGCGTGAAAATCAAAATTGGCGCAAGACAAAGGTATACTTAGAATAGGACCCCTTTTTGAGTTTTACCGGTCTTAGGTGAATGGTGGAAGACCGGATTATAGGATAAATGATCGTACCATCAAGGGGGATCTTGGCTAAGTAGCTTGAATACTTATCTCATGTGCCAAATGGTTTTGTCCTAAAACTTGCATCCATTAAAGAAATCTAGCTTTCAAAAGAAATCTTGCTCGTGCGGGAAAGCGGTAGTACCGCAGATTTTGAAGCGTCGGAACTACGGAAGCGGTAGTTCCGCAACCAAAATGCGGTAGTACCGCCAGCGAAGATCCGGTTTTGGAGCGGACCGATATTTCAGAGAGCACCCTTGGCTCATTCCAAAATCTTGCGGAACGGAAGTACGGCTGCTTGAACGCCGGTACTACGCTGCGAGCGGTAGTACCGCTTCCTAAAGCGGTACTTCGGACCGGAAGATCCGGAGGAGAGCGGATCAAGTCTTCGAGAGCGTCCTCGGATGAAGCTCGATTCCTCTAGAGCGGAAGTACGGCTATTTAACGCCGAACTACCGCGCATGCGGTAGTTCCGCCACTCGAACGGTACTTCCGAGTCGGAAGATCCGACTTCAAAGCGGATGTATTTTTCGAGAGCGCCAAGTGCGGGACCCTTTGGAGTTTGGCTGAAGCGGTAGTACGCGCCGACTTTGCGGAACTACGGGTAGCGGTAGTACCGCAAATATCAACGGCGGTAGTACCGCGCGCCGAATCCAACGATCCATCGCAGGCGTCGACATAGCCGTTACGCGCGAAGATTTGGTAGCGGTAGTACCGGTCTTTGGGGGCCGTAGTTCCGCTCGACCAGAAAATTTTCTGGAAGCTGAGTCAAACGGCTAGTTTTGGTTGGTGGAGGCTATAAATACCCCCACCACTGCTCAAGGGCAGAGGTTAGAGACTCATTGCATATTTCTCAAGCCCAAGTGCATTCATTTCACCTCAATTCTTTCTTTGCACATCAAAGTGAGGTGGTTGAGCATTTAGTGCTAGATTTCCCTTGCAAATCCATTTGGCACTAGAGTTGCATTCAAGTCAACACCGGGATTTATTACTCTTAGTGCTTGCCGGCACTTGGACGATCCGGTGGAAGTTGCCTCCGTGATCTTCTCAAGAAGATTGTGAGAAGACCCGGCAAATTGTGAAGGTTGGAGCTCACCTACCCGGAGTGGGGAAGAGCTACACTAGTGATCGAGGTGCTTGGCTCAATTCGTGGAGCCGGTCCGATACGTCCGGGCTTACCTCAACGTGGACTAGGGGAAACCGGCAAGTTTCCGAATACCACGGTAAAAACATCGGTTGTGTTCTTTGTCTCTTTAGCTCTTGTTCGTTTGCTTCATTGAGATCACTTATTTGTTTAGAGCTAAATTGTTGACTAGAATTGCATAGGATTAAATTGCTTTACATCATTGTCATTTAAATTGTGGAGAATTAATCAAGTAAACAAGAAAAGTTTAAAAACCTCCTATTCACCCCCCCTCTAGTCGGTATCCTTGATCCTACAAGTGGTATCGAGCTTGGTCTCTCACTTTTAGACTTAACCGTCTAGAGAGATAAGGATGGCTAGTGAGGGATTTGGTAGGAAAGGCACCTCTATTTGATGGCTCAAATTATGCTTATTGGAAGATTAGAATGTCAATTTATTTAAAGGCCATGAGTCCTAATATTTGGAAAATCGTAAATGATGGTTACGTCATGCCACTCGATCCCGACAACCCAACGGAACAAGATGGGCGTAACACTCATTTAGATGCCCAAGCCATGAATGCTATTTTTGGGGCCTTAAACGCGGATGAATTCAATAGAGTGAGCAATCTTGAGACGGCTCACGCTATTTGGAATACCCTTTCGGAAATACACGAAGGGACATCCACGGTTAAGGAGGCAAAATTGCATCGGCTTAGGATTAAATATGAGACATTCATAATGTTGCCCCATGAGGACATCAATGAGATGTACACACGGCTCAACAACATTGTGAATGAGCTCAAAGGCCTTGGCACTAACCTCTCGGATCTTGATGTTGTGAGAAAGATGCTTAGGGCTCTACCGGAGAAGTACGAGATGTTGGTGACTCTCTTCCTCAACTCACCGGAATTGGCAAGAATGACGCCAACACAACTCTTGGGTAATCTAATTACCAATGAGTTGTACAAGAAGGACAAGGAGGAACTTTTGGAGCAATCCACCTCCAAAGGGAAGAAGATCACCGCCTTCAAGGCAAAGGCGGTGGCAAGTGAAGAGTCCGAAGATGAAGAAGAAGACTCCGAAGAAGAACTTGCCCTCCTTGTGAGAAGGATGAACAAGTTCATGAGAAGACGCTCAAATCGAGGAGGAGGCTATGATAAAGGAAAGAAGTGGCAATCATCCTCAAACAAAAACAAGTATAGCAACATCCGTTGCTATGAGTGCGATGAGAAGGGGCATATAGCTTCACAATGTCCCACAAAGAAGGATGACAAGGAGAAGTCATCCAAGAAGAAAGGCTATCATGCCAAGAAGAAGCTTTTCAAGAAGCTCCACAAAGACGGCAAAAATGAAGCCCACATTGGTGAGTGGGATTCCGATGAGGAATACTCCGACTCCGAATCTAGTGAGGATGAGTCTCCCAAAAAGAAGGGACTTGTCGGCATCGCCATCAAGGAAGCTCCATCGCTATTCTCCACCCCACATGTCTTATGGCAAAGGGAGAAGGTAAAAACTCTAGATGACGATGAACCCTCCTATGACGATTTGATGGACATGTTGGTAGAACTGAATGAATTTCTTGGAAAAGAAAAGTCAAAATTCAAGGTTTTGAAAAGGGAGCACATAGCTCTCCAAAAAACCTATGAGGAGCTAAAGGAAGCTCATGACTTGCATACAAATAAGTCTAGTATGAGTATTGGCATATCTTGCAATATTTTGAATGAGATGCCTAGTGTAGAGAAAGTAACATCTAGCATGTCTACCTCTTGTGATGACTTACTTTCTATGCCATGTGCTTCTAAGATTGATTCATCTAATGCTTTGTCTTATGTTCATGATGATATGCTAGTAGATGAGAACCAAAATTTAAAGGAACAAGTTCTAAAATTGAATAAAAGTTTGGAAAGAGCATACAAGGGAAAAGACACCCTTGATAAATTGTTAAATACCCAAAGATGCTCTTTCAATAAGGAAGGACTTGGATACATTCCCAAGAAAGGTAAGAAACCGATATCCAAACCTCCAAGGTTTGTAAATGAGAATAGTAAGTATTGTACAAAATGCCGGAATGTAGGACATATGGTAAATGATTGTTCTAGAAATAGTATGCATTCCATTGGCTTGTATAATTCTTGTTATATGCTTAAAAAATCTAAAAATGGAAAAATTATTGCTCATTTCATTGGTACCTCGATTTTGGGTGCAAAGAAGAAATCCATTTGGGTACCCAAAACCTTGGTCACTAACCTCCAAGGACCCAAACAAATTTGGGTACCTAAAAGAACTTGATCTTCTTTTGTAGGTGAACTACAAAACCGGTGGAAGGCATTGGGTGTTGGATAGCGGTTGCACTCAACACATGACCGGAGACAGGAAGATGTTCACCACATTTGAGAGTGGAAGCAATGACAAGATCACCTTTGGAGACAATAGCAAAGGAAAGGTATTGGGATTGGGTAAAATCGCTATCTCAAACGATCTTTCAATTTCAAATGTATCACTAGTTGAAACATTAAACTTCAATTTGCTATCCGTTGCTCAACTATGTGATCTAGGCCTAAAATGCTCATTCTCAAAAGAAAGTGTTGTAATCTCAAAAGATAACAATAATGAACTAGTCTTCAAAGGCTTTAGATTTGGGAATCTCTATTTGGTAGATTTTTCTTCAAATGAATCTTGTTTAAAAACTTGTTTAATTGCAAAAACTTCTTTGGGTTGGTTGTGGCATAGAAGGTTAGGTCATGTGGGTATGGTACAACTTAAAAAGCTTTTCAAACATGATCTAGTGATTGGCTTGAAAGATGTGAAGTTTGAGAAAAATCGACTTTGTAGTGCTTGTCAAGCCGGAAAACAAGTCGCTAGTTCTCACCCTTCCAAAAGTATCATGTCAACCTCTAGGCCATTGGAGCTCTTACACATGGATTTGTTTGGGCCAACAACCTATAAGAGCATCGGAGGAAATAGCTATTGTTTAGTCATTGTGGATGATCACTCTAGATATACATGGGTCTTCTTCCTAAATGACAAAAGTGAAACCTCCGAATTTTCAAAAGTTTTTCAAAAGGGCCCAAAATGAATTTGATTTTAAAATAAAGAAAATTAGAAGTGACAATGGTTCGGGTTCAAGAACACGAAAGTTGAAGATTTTTGTGATGAACTTGGAATAAAGCACGAACTTTCCACAACCTACACTCCGGAGCAAAATGGAGTTGTAGAAAGGAAAAATCGCACATTGATTGAAATGGCTAGGACAATGCTTGATGAATATAATACTTCCGACAAATTTTGGGCGGAAGCCATCAACACCGCTTGTCATGCCATAAATCGCCTTTATTTACATCGACTTTTGAAAAAGACTTCCTATGAGCTTCTTGTTGGAAGAAAACCGAACATCTCTTACTTTAGAGTATTTGGTTGCAAATGCTATATTCTAAGAAAAGGTGTTCGGCTCTCTAAATTTCAAAGTTGTTGTGATGAAGGTTTCCTATTAGGTTATTCTTCAAATAGCAAAGCATATAGAGTTTATAACAAAAATTTGGGGTTGGTTGTAGAATCATGTGATGTACAATTTGATGAAACTAACGGCTCTCAAGAAGAGCTAGAAAACTTGGATGATGTAGGTGATGAAGGCTTGCGCAAAGCTATGGAAAATATGCAAATTGGAGACATCAAGCCAAAAGAAGATCCATCTTCACCAAGCTCATCAAGACAAGTAGTGCCACCCACATCGTCTACTTCAAGTGATATTCAAAGTGTTGAAGATGAACAAAAGGATCAACAACAAAATAACATCAAGATTCACAATGCAATAGCCAAGGATCATCCAATAGATCAAATATTGGGTGGCGTGAGTAAGGGTGTTCAAACTCGCTCTAGAGTAGCCGTTTTGTGAACATTACTCTTTTGTTTCTTCTCTTGAGCCTAAGCTTGTAGATGAAGCTCTAGATGATCCGGATTGGGTAAATGCCATGCACGAAGAATTGAATAACTGCGCAAAATGAAGTATGGACCTTGGTGGAAAGACCCAAGAACATAATGTGATTGGCACCAAATGGGTCTTCGGAACAAACAAGATGAAAACGGGTTGTGGTAAGAAACAAAGCAAGGTTAGTAGCTCAAGGCTATACTCAAGTCGAAGGGTTAGATTATGATGAGACATTTGCACCGTTGCTAGACTTGAGTCAATTAGAATCTTGCTTGCTTTTGCATCTAGCTTTGATATTAAATTATTTCAAATGGATGTTAAAAGTGCCTTCTTAAATGGAACAATCTCCGAACTTGTATTTGTTGAACAACCTCCAGGGTTCGAAGATCCTAAATGTCCTAATCATGTCTATAAACTTTCAAAGGCTTTGTATGGCTTAAAACAAGCTCCTAGAGCTTGGTATGAACGCCTTAGAAATTTCCTTGTCTCAAAAGGATTTAAAATTGGTAAGGTAGATACAACTCTATTCACAAAAATCATTGGTGATGATTTCTTTGTATGCCAAATTTATGTTGATGACATTATATTTGGCTCAACTAACCAAGATTTTTGCGAAGAATTTGGTAATATGATCGCTACAAGCGCATTAACTATGCACCCTACATCATGGCCTTGATTGATTCTAAGTTTCTCTATCGTGGAGGTCGCGGTGGTGTGCATAAGCCATACAAGCCAAGATCGGAGCCTCCCATTCCCACTGTTTTTCGCGCTAGCGGGCAGCGGCCTTCAGAGCAGTGTTCATCAAGCAGCAGGAGAGCAGCTTCTCACCACAGAGCCCGCCAGCCCACTCTCCACAGATCTATTCTACCATGATTGAGGGCTTCTCTACTCTCAACTCTAGGATGGATAGGATGGATGAGCGTCTCGACTCCATTGACAGCAGTTTGACCTCGTTAGATGGTGGGTTGCAGATCTTGAGCGCTCACCCTCGCCTGCGTCGCTATGGTCGTCGCCGTAAAGCTGCTCATGATCCTCCATGCCCTCTCAGACTTGATCTTTTTTTGGTACTTGATGCCAAAGGGGGAGAATAAGTTTACTTATGATATTTGGACCTATGGGACTATGTTTTTAATTATCTATGGATGGTTGTAATGAACTTATGTTTGGTGCTTGGATGTAATGAACCTTATGGTCATAAGTTGATGATATTACTTAGTTGTCTATCTCTCATTGAATAACTTTGTCTTGTGCATCTTGTATAAAATATCGTAATCTTTATCTATGCACATGTTTAGGGGGAGTCATATTCCCTCTTGGACTCTAAAATGAAAATAGTTGTTTTTATCTAAATAAATCTTATTGCATAAGAACTACACTCTCATTTAGAGTTCACATAGAATATACAATTTGTTGTCTAACAATTTGATATATTCAAATCTTTCATCTCTCAAAATTTGGGTTGTCATCAATTACCAAAAGGGAGATTGAAAGCATCTAGACCCTAAAAGGATTTTGGTAATTAATGAAATTAAGAGAATATGGAATATGGGACTAACGTGTTTTTATGAGTATGCGAAGGGTTAGTCCACACACATGAGCGACAAGATGCAAGCCAAAGGATACGCGTGAAAATCAAAATTGGCGCAAGACAAAGGTATACTTAGAATAGGACCCTTTTTGAGTTTTACGGTCTTAGGTGAATGGTGGAAGACCGGATTATAGGATAAATGATCGTACCATCAAGGGGATCTTGGCTAAGTAGCTTGAATACTTATCTCATGTGCCAAATGGTTTTGTCCTAAAACTTGCATCCATTAAAGAAATCTAGCTTTCAAAAGAAATCTTGCTCTGTCTGGAAAAGCGGTAGTACCGCAGTTTTGAACGTCGGAACTACCGGAAAGCGGTAGTTCCGCAACCAAAATGCGGTAGTACCGCCAGCGGAAGATCCGGTTTTGGAGCGGACCGATATTTCAGAGAGCACCCTTGGCTCATTCCAAAATCTTGCGGAGCGGAAGTACGGCTGCTTGAACGCCGGTACTACCGCTGCGAGCGGTAGTACCGCTTCCTAAAGCGGTACTTCCGGACCCCGGAAGATCCGGAGGGAGAGCGGATCAAGTCTTCCAGAGAGCGTCCTCCGGATGAAGCCTGGATTCCTCTGGAGCGGAAGTACCGGCTATTTCAACGCCGGAACTACCGCTGCATGCGGTAGTTCCGCCACTCGAACGGTACCGAGTCGGAAGATCCGACTTCAAAGCGGATGTATTTTTCAGAGCGCCAAGTCGGGACCCTTTGGAGTTTGGTGAAGCGGTAGTACGCGCCGACTTTGCGGAACTACGGGTAGCGGTAGACCGCAAATATCAACGGCGGTAGTACCGCGCGCGAATCCAACGGTCACTGCAGACGTCTGACATAGCCGTTCTGGCGCGAAGATTTGGTAGCGGTAGTACCGGTCTTTGGGGGCGGTAGTTCCGCTCGACCAGAAAATTTTCTGGAAGCTGAGTCAAACGGCTAGTTTTGGTTGGTGGAGGCTATAAATACCCCCACCACTGCTCAAGGGCAGAGGTTAGAGACTCATTGCATATTTCTCAAGCCCAAGTGCATTCATTTCACCTCAATTCTTTCTTTGCACATCAAAGTGAGGTGGTTGAGCATTTAGTGCTAGATTTCCCTTGCAAATCCATTTGGCACTAGAGTTGCATTCAAGTCAACACCGGGATTTATTACTCTTAGTGCTTGCCGGCACTTGGACGATCCGGTGGAAGTTGCCTCCGTGATCTTCTCAAGAAGATTGTGAGAAGACCCGGCAAATTGTGAAGGTTGGAGCTCACCTACCCGGAGTGGGGAAGAGCTACACTAGTGATCGAGGTGCTTGGCTCAATTCGTGGAGCCGGTCCGATACGTCCGGGCTTACCTCAACGTGGACTAGGGGAAACCGGCAAGTTTCCGAATACCACGGTAAAAACATCGGTTGTGTTCTTTGTCTCTTTAGCTCTTGTTCGTTTGCTTCATTGAGATCACTTATTTGTTTAGAGCTAAATTGTTGACTAGAATTGCATAGGATTAAATTGCTTTACATCATTGTCATTTAAATTGTGGAGAATTAATCAAGTAAACAAGAAAAGTTTAAAAACCTCCTATTCACCCCCCCTCTAGTCGGTATCCTTGATCCTACAGTGTGCCCTCCGGTGCACCGGGGAGGGCACTACTGGAGAGAACCTCTGGTGCTGTGTTGGGAGGTGCAGACCCGGACGCCTACCTGACCCACTCGGAGAAGTACTGGTCTGGATCGTCCGGGCCTGCGGAGGGGCCAAGCCGCTACTCAGACGGGAAAAGACCTGCAAAAGTAATATCATTAGTTTCATATGTAAAGCATTGCGATAAAACGGAGATCGTATGATACGTACCCTTATTTGGCGCCATCGCGCCTGGAGGAGGGGCGTATGACGTCAAGTACAGCCCCTGTGTGAGTAAGCCAGGGATGTACGAAGGACACGAGAACATCTGCCCTGGTGGTGTATGAGGCTGTCCCCAGGCAGATCCTCCAGCCTCGTTCGGGTGAGGTGCTGTAGGACATGCCCACGTGGAACCTTCGGAGTAGTGCCACGCCGGTCGGGGCGGCACCGGTGGCCGAACCGTTCATGTGCTGGGCGTGGGCCTGGAGGCCACTGGTAGCCTCATGCAGGACAACAGGTGCATGATACGTCTACCCCACTCCGTGAAACGATGGTATGCACTAATGTGCTCCTCGTGGCTCACCTCGTCACCTGCGACGAGCATATGCAGCATACTCTGGCCCTCTATGATGATTGAAACACCCATGTCAGCCTGAAGGAAAAGACATAAAATGGTTAATCATCCAAGGTAGCATTACCATTAGAGAATGTTCAAAAATACGTGTAACGTACCACGATGTGCGCGTCCCGCGCGAGGTGCTTGGGATATGTGTCTGTCGGAGCGGCGAGGTGTGCGGGGGGTGGGTCCATGACATGTACGAGCCTCGTACGTGTCCGGGCCTAATACCAGTGCAGTTACTCCGTGTGCTACGTGCTGTCGTAGGGGCAGTCGTCCTCAACCTGGTCGTCAAGCGCATCATTCCACTGCATAGTCCACCCCTGCATCTTCGTCGTCCAGTCCGTGCCGCGTTTCATTCCCTTTCTAGAGTGCCTGCTTGTATGACCACTTCGTTAGTAATTGCTAACAGAATAGTAAGTATGTACAAGTTTATAAGATGCAGGCACACGCGTGCATAGGAGGTGGCACTGCAGGTCCGATTGGTACCGGGACAGCCTGGCGTAGACCAAACTGCCGCATCACTCGCTGTGGCGACTAGTCCTCCACGAAGATGTCCTAGACGAGCTTCTGGTGCGTCAGCCAGAAAGCTCGGTCGTGCCAACAGAGTGTCGACAACCCATCGGGAGCACAATCCATCAGTGTCGCATGTGAGTATGGCTCCCAGCGCACATCGTTGGCCGTGAGGCGGTTGATCAGCTCAACAAAGGGTAGATATGCCCGCGTGACCTGCACATGTGCGAACTGCACCTGCAAGGATGAATAGGTGTTACGTACAACTATCGTTAGTACAAAGGAAATAACTAATTGACATATGACTTACCCGTCGATGACACCAGAGAGAACCCATCGTCGGCCAGTCGACGTCTCCCCCCGGATACATCTTGGGCCCGTACGGACCCACGTCATCTAGCAAAGGTCATCCAAGAATCAAGCGCTCGAACGACCACAGCTGCAGCAGCAGGGGACAGCCTGCAAGGACCGAGTTCATCTTGGTCCTCCAGCACGCATCGCATAGGCCACAGAAGGTTGTGGCAAGTGCGGCCGATCCCCAGCTGACCTGGGGGGCCTCGCCGTCTGCAATCACCCTAGCATGAGTGATGAGGCGTGCGTCGATGCTATTGCCATGGCTGGTGGTGAAGAGCACCCAACTAAACAGTCACAGCAAGTACGCCTCCAAGTGGCGCGAGACCTGGTGATCGTCCGCCTCTGGATCCATCCGCTCCACCTGAATACAAACAAGATGTTATTAGTACGAAATAACGCAAATAAGAGCTTCGAGGACACGATCGATTGTAAAGACCACATACCCAGAACTGTCGGGACCCCGGATTTCCGAACCCGGACCCTCTGTGTATTACAGCACTAGTCCCAGAACAAAGCTAGTGCACACAGTCAAACAGAATGGAAAACATCACCATCAACGATTTATTACAATAAATAAGATCATCGACCACCGGTCTCATAATTACAAGGAGGTTTAAGACCTCGCACAATCAAACACAATGAAGCAAATAAAACTCGAGGACGACCCATCAATTCGCCACAGGCAATTGACTGGGGAAGCGCGACCTAGTCCTCCGGGAAGAATCCATCACCGCCACAAGCGAAGCAGTAGTCGTAGTCACCTTCTTGAGCTTCAACTTCCTCTGAGATTATTTTTAAATGTAGCATGTGAGTACATAAAGTACTCCGCAAGTCTTGGGAAAAATGCATAGATGCAAGGCTTAACAAAGGAAGGCCATATGGTTCTTTTGCACAAAGCAATATTTAAAATCTCCATTACTACTAATTATTTTCGAAGGCATCACTTTAACGAAGTAAAGGTTTTAACAGAATTAACTTTCTAGTGAAGGTTCCAACTACCAACACTAGCTAACCAATTACCATTGGTCAAGTTTTAAACTGCGGGTTCCATCCACCCTCTCTGGCTCCATCCGCCAGGATTCCCTTCCGAGAGTTCCCTCCACCCTCGGAATACAAAACTTTTGATTTTAAAACAAAACCAGAAATCTACCATGTGAATGCATTCCTTGCCCGCCCTTGACCGTGGGCACGACTATTCGAATAGTTTTACACTCTGCAGAGGTTGTACAACTTTACCCACAAGAGATAAATTATCTTAATAGTCAACATGCTTCCTATGGCATGAGACCCAGATAAAATATCACAAAGCCTTTCACCTACTCCAAGATAGCTAGAGACCACCCACGAGGTTTCACCGCAGAAGGGTTAAATCCGCCCAATCTGAAGCCCCTCTTGCGCCATATGAGTACAGAACCTGTCCCTCACTATGAGTAACCAAGACGCATACGGCACTCAATACACCACTGGTGATATCTAAACTACACCTTTATAGGTTAGTTAGCTAGGTCGTACCCATATAGACTTGTGGTTGTGCGGTTAATGCTCGGTTTGGACAAACACAAGCGTCGGTCCTTAATTGACTAGGTGGAACATACACTTATCAAGTTCTCGTGCTTATCGCACCAACCCAAACAGCCATCCACCCTAATCTAAACCAACTTTCACATTTTTATTTTATTTTAAAATCACAGTGACAACTCCAATTGCCACTTCACTTTCAAACACAAGGATTTAATAATAAATCATAATTTCCCATTTTCAAGATTTTCCAAAGTTATTAGATAGCATGACTAAGCATTATCCTACCATACTAACAACAACAAGTAATTATAATATTCTCATTAATGAGACAAAGGAAATTCTATGGTGACAAGGGTACATGACAATCAATTCCAATGGAGGGCATAACAAGGTTGGATTAACTACTACCTTAAGATTTGAATTATCATTTTATGTAAATAGCAATGCATAACATTTAAAATACTTTAAAAACATTTGAAAGCATAGTCTCAAGATGATCAAAGGAGACTTGCCTTCTTGCAGGGTTTCGGGTCTTCTTGTCTGCTGTGAAGAGGATCGTCGACAACGTTGGAATCTACGCGAGGAAAGACGAAGCAACAAAACAAATAAATGCAAAAGAAAATTCAAATAAAATCCAAAAATTCAACAGAGGCCATAGTTGGATAGATTATGATTTTAGATGAATTTAGAAATTTGAATGGCTGGAATTGGAGTTAAAATGAGAAAGTTATGCTCATTTGAAAATCTCAGATTTGAATAAATCGAGAAATTCGGAAATTTCTGACAGGTGGGGCCCACTGGAATATCAAATTTTAATCTTTTATTTTAATTCTGAGAGACTGACAGGTGGGACCCACTGAACAGTAACCACTGGCGGTCACTGACATGTGGGACCCACTGGACAGTGAGCCCAATGAGTCAACCTCTGACACGTGGGACCCACTGGTCTTCGGGCCCACTTGTCAGAGTCCAGCACCGAGGGGTGGGACCCAGGCGGCAGTGGCCAGCGCAGGCCGGCGGCCGCTGACGGGTGGGACCCACTTGTCAGCCCGGAAATTAAACGAAAAACTCAACCTCCGCGCGCGGAGCCGGAGGCTCGAACGCGCGCCGAGGGAGTTACGAGTGAGCGCTGCTAGCCAGGGGAGCGGGGAGGCGTTGCCTACCCAATAAGGGTAGGTAACCCTCTTGAGGGGTACCTTCAGGCCCCGGCGAGATGATCGGAGGCGACGGCGCCGGCGGCGGGGAGGCCGGAGGTGCGGGTGACGCGTAGAATGTAATCTGGCGCGGAGGGTTCGGTTGGAAGGGTCGGCGGCTTGGGGACGAACGAGACGGCCGGCGACGAGGTGGCGGCGACGACGGCTCGGGAGCTCCGACACGACGGCGCTCGGTGATGAGGAGGCGGCCGAGGGTCGGGAGGACCGTCGGCGTGAGGAAGCTTCGGGAGGCGCACGACGGCCCGAGGATGACCGAGGCGAGAGGAAAGCTCGCGGAGTTGGGCGGAGCTCGAGGGGAGGAGTGGCACGGTGATCGGGCTTTAGAGGGCTCGGGAGCTGCGGTGGAGTGCGCTGGGATGCGGTGCGGGAGAAGGCGAAGCCGATGGGGGCTTTATAGGGCGGAGGAGGGGACACGGCGCGCAATCGCCGCCGGTGTGTCGGCCGGAAAAGGAAGGAAAGGGAGAAACGGAAAGAGGGGCGCCGATGGAAGGGGAGCCGGAAGATCGGGATCGGTCGCGGCGGCGTCAGGGCTTCAAACCGGAGAGAAGACAGAGGAAAGGGCCGGATTCGGCTCGAATGCACGTCGGCCGGCGAAAGGAAAGAGGGGGAAGAAAGGAAGGCGTCTCGCGGGGAGACGACGGCTCGACGTCGGCGGGGCAGGTGGCGGCGGAGCGGGCGCGTGATATCGACGAAGCGGGGCCCGCGGGTCAGAGAGATGAGGGAGCAGGGTGTGGATGGCAGCCGCGTGGCCCGAGGGCGGATCGGGCGGCAGGGACGAGTTAAGTGGGAGGGAACGGTGGATCGATGCCGGGCGCGGGGACGCGGCTCATCCGAGCGTCCCCACGCGTCGCGCGGAGGAAGGAAGAAATTGGCCGGTCGGGCCGCTACCGGCGGCGAGGAGAGGAGGTGCGGCTGGATTAGGCCGAGCGGCGACGTGGCGGTCTGGGCCGCCCACGCGTCTACCTGGAGGGAGAGGGAGATTTTTATTTTTATTTTTTTCAGAATTTGATTTCTAATTTCAGAAAAGGCTAGAAAATTATTTAGGCCTCGTAAAAATATGAAAATACCTCCAAAAATTCCAGAAAAATTCACGAAGCTCTGGACATATTTTGGACTAAATAAAATTATTTCCAACTACTGTTGATATTTAATTTTCATATTTTGAATTACTTTTAAGCTCTAAAAATAGTTTTAAATTCCGAAAATCCAGAAAGGCAAATAAAAGCCAAGTAAAATCCAATTACCTTAAAATAATTAATTTGAATTTAAATTTTTCAAAAGCCAAATTTTGGGATGTGACAAACCTACCCCCTTAGAAAGAATCTCGACCAGAGATTCGGATGGACTGGAAAAAGGTCGGGAACTCTTCTTTTAGATCCTCTTCACGCTCCCAAGTTGCTTCCGATTCTGAATGGTTACTCCACCGCACTTTACAGAACTTGATAACCTTCTGCTGCGTGACGCGCTCTGCTTCCTCCAATACCTTATTGGATACTCTGGATAGGTGAGGTCCTCCTTCACGTTTATTTCATCTAGAGGCATCCGCTCTTACGAGCTCGAGACACTTTCTTAGCCGAGACACATGGAAGACGCGTCATGCACCTTTGACAGTGAGGTGGAAGCTCCAGCCGTAAGCCACTTCTCCTCGTTTCGCCACAACAGAAAAGGTCCGATGAATCGGGAGCTAGCTTTCCACTGACTCCAAAACGTCTCATTCCTTTGAGAGGTGACACCTTCAAATAAACATGATCCCAGTGCACGAATTCTAAGCTTCTCGTCGATTGTCCGCATAACTTTTCTGTCTGGTTTGTGCTGTTTTTAATCTGTCCTGGATTAGACGAACTTGTTCTTCTGCTTGCTTCAGCACATCTGGTCCAAACACTTGTCCTTCTCCTGTTTCCTTCCAATACAATGGAGTCCTACACTTCCTGCCGTATAGGGCTTGAAGGAGACATTTGCAAACTGGATTGATAACTATTGTTGTAGGAGAACTCTGCATAGGGCAAACTCTGATCCCAATTACTCTTGTTTGCCAGTACACAAGCTCTCAACATGTCTTCCAGGATTTGATTTACTCTTTCTGTTTGACCATCTGTCTGTGGGTGATAAGCTGTACTGAAGTTTAAGTTTGTGCCCAAAAGTTCATGTAGTTTTTGCCAAAATCTCGAAGTGAACTGGGTTCCTCGATCTGACACAATCTTCTTTGGGATCCCATGCAAGCACACAATTCTTGACATGTACAACTCGCAAGTCTATCCCGGAGTATGTGGTCTTTATTGGAATGAAATGGGCGACTTTTGTCAAACGATCCACTATAACCCAAATTGAATCGTGCCTGTTTTGGTTCTTGGTAATCCAGTTATAAAATCCATACCAATTTCTTCCCATTTCCACTCGGGGATCGCAATGGCTGCAAGTCCCGCAGTCTCTCGTGTTCAGCTTTAATCCATTGGCATACATCGCACAAGGCCACGTATTCTGCAATTCTCGTTTCATACTTGACCACCAATACCTTCCCTTGAGATCTTGGTACATCTTGGTGCTCCAGGATGAATTGAATATCAGATTCATGGGCTTCCTTCAATATTAACTCCTTTACCTCTTTCTTTTCAGGTACAATAATTCTTTTCCCAAACCAAAGGGTACCTTTTTCATCCTCTGAAAATCCCGAAGCTTTTCCTTTCTTCATATTATCTTTGATCTCCTGGACATACTTGTCCTCCTTTTGAGCTGCTCTGATTTGATCTTCTAAGGTTGGTTGAACTTCCAAAGTGGCTAGAAATCCTTCCTCCACTACTTCTAGGTTGAGCCGTTGGAACTCTTCTTGAAGGGTAGGCATACCGTCCTTAATCCATAGCTTGGCACAATAACTCTTTCTCGCTCAAGGCATCTGCTACCACATTAGCCTTTCCTGGGTGATAATGTATTCCAATATCATAATCCTTTATTAACTCAAGCCATCTCCTTTGCCTCATGTTGAGATCGGGTTGAGTGAATATATATTTCAAACTCTTGTGATCCGTGTAAATTTCACAACGGTTGCCAATCAAGTAATGCCTCCATATTTTCAGTGCATGCACTACTGACGTGAGCTCTAAATCATGAGTTGGGTAATTTCCTTCATGGGGTCGCAATGCCTTGAGGCATATGCTACTACCTTTCTTTCCTGCATCAGTACATAGCCTAGTCCTTGCCTTGACGCATCGCAGAAGACTTCAAAATCCTTCCTAATGTCCTAAGCGTCAACACCGGTGCAGAAGTTAACCTTTTCTTCAACTCTTGAAACTATCCTCACATGGTTTACTCCATTCAAACTTCTTTTCCTTCTTCAAAGAATCTGGGTGAGAGGTCTTGCGAGCTTGGAGAAACCTTCAATAAATCGACGATAGTATCCGGCCAATCCAAGAAAACTCCGATCTCGGATATCGACTTTGGTTGTGTCCAATTGAGCACATCATTAACTTTTTCCGGTCTACGGATACTCCTCCCCCTTGAAATCACATGGCCCAAGAAAGCTACTTTCTTCAACCAAAACTCACACTTACCGAACTTGGCGTACAACCGATTTTCTCGGAGCTTTTCCAAAACTATCCTCAAATGTTCGGCATGTTCTTCCTCATTCTTGGAATATATCAAAATATCATCTATGAATACAACCACAAACTTATCCAAATATTCCATGAACACCTTATTCATCGATTCATGAAGTATCTTTGGGGCATTGGTTAGACCGAAAGACATCACTTTGTATACTCATACAATCCATAACGGGTGGCAAATGCGGTCTTGGGTATGTCCTCTGGTCTTAACTTCAATTGGTGATATCCCGATCGAAGGTCAATCTTAGAGAATACACATGATCCTTTCAACCGATCAAACAGATCATCTATTCAGGTAAAGGGTACTTGTTCTTAATAGTCACATCATTCAATGATCGATAGTCCACACACATGCGAAGACTACCATCTTTCTTCTTTACTAGCGATCTTGGTGCTCCCCAAGGTGACGAGCTTGGCCTTACAAATCCTTTGTCCTGCAGCTCTTCAATTTGTTTCTTAACTTCCGCCAAATCATTTGCGGACATCCGATAAGGTCTCTTGGAAATTGGAGCTATTCTGTACTAGGTTGATGACAAACTCTACTTCCACGTCTCGCGGCATTTAGGGCAAATCTTGAGGAATACATCCGGGTACTCACTCACTATAGGTACTTTTTCCGAGTCACTCCTTTACACTGCTCAAACTACACCGCTCTGGGTAGGGAGTTTGACTTATACCTACTTGAATCCCATCGAGTTAGTGATTGTAACACTCGATCAAGCACAATCTATCGCCCTTTATACTTGGTTAACCAATCCATTCCAAGTATTACATCTAAACCCTTGGAGTCTATTATAATAAGATTTGCTAAGAACTTAACTCCATTTATATTCACAGTTGCGTCAAGGCAAACTGTGTTAGTCCTCATTTCCTTTCCAGATTTGGACTAGCATGGGGTTCTGTAGTTTACTCACATCCCAATTATACCTTTCAACCACATCTTTTGACACAAAAGAATGCGAAGCTCCAGAATCAAATAATGCTGATGCAATTACTGAGTTGACAAGAAACTTACCCAGAACTACGTCGGTGCATCTGGCCGCTCGCGGTCACACGGTTGAGATGCCCTCTGCTCACCACTTGTGGAGTCCTTGGGGTTTGTGGTGCCCCACGGCCTTGACTGCGATCGGAGCTCTTGCTGGTGTAGTCCCAGTTGAAATGAACTGAGTCATTCTTTGGGCGTTTCGGGGGCGATTCTTGGCATAGTGCCCCATGTTCTTGCAGATTAAAGCACCGCACTCCTGCTTTGCTGAAGTCTTGTTCTGCGGGGTTGGCCACCATTGTTTGCCCGGGAGTTTGTGGATTTGGGCGGGTCTCAAAAGCGAGTCCTCGGCACGCTTGACTCTGAGAGCTTGTGAAAGTGAGGTGCGTTGGGGCGGAATCGAGAGCTGCTTGCTCCTTGCTGGGCTTGAAACTTCCTCTTCCGATTTTCGTACAGCTGGCGCTGAGCATCTTCTTGGACAAAAGCCTTGTTCACTAGGTGCTGGAAGGTTGGGAAGTCATTGGACACCAGCTGCACCTTGAGGTTGGGGTCAAGTCCCTGCGTGAACCTCCAAATCTTGGTCGCCTCCGAGGTGACCTCTTCAGATGCATACCTGGACAGTTGGGTGAACTTGTTCAGTACTCTAAACACCGAGGTTTCCCGCTGCAGTTGGTAGAATTCTCTCTTCTTCATTTCCATTATCCCGGTAGGGATATGGGCGATCTTGAAAGCTTCGACAAACTCCTCCCAAGTGATGGCTTGTGCATTTTGATGGGCGCGCGGTAGTTTTCCCACCGGTTGGCAGCCATTCCCTTGAGTGATGAGCGGCGTACAACACCTTTTCATTATCGTTGCAATCGAGCTAGGACCAATTTTCTTTCCACATCCTTGATCCAATCATCGCCTCCAAGGGATCCACCGATCCAGCAAAAGTGGGAGGCCTTGTCTCATGAATTCCCCAATCTAGACCGGGTGCACAGTTGGGTGCTGCTGGCCGGTTGCACTTGGTTCTCGGCGAGAGCTTGAAGTAGCCGCAGCTGCATAGCCATCATTTGCTCCAAGTTGGGGGCCTGAGCGGGAGGTGGTGGAATGTTGTCCTCCAGGTGGTTGTTGGCGTCACGGCCTGCTGCGGTGGTTGCTCCTCGTGTTCACCATCCAGGCGGTTTAGGTTAGCGAAGGTAAGAGGAAATAGCAAAGGTAAGAGATTAGGGGAACTAAACCACATCCCAAGCCAACACACAAGAAAGAACTAGCAACCACTTAGGGAAAAACTTTTATTAAAATCAAGATAACTCCAAGGATGGCTGTACCACAAGTGCACATAGGCCTGGTACAGTCCATCTAGCACACCAAAACATAACAATAAGCGTTCTAAGGACGCGGACATTTTATTTGGGTACTACGGACTCAAAAGACTACTAATCCTCTCCAAAGATGCGCTCCTCAGGGTCTTCTTCCGGGTCCTCTTCTGGATCCTCCTCCGGGTCTTCCTGGCGCTCTCTCACGTGATGACGTGAGCAGTCACACTCGGCCGAGGCACGGTTACGACTGGAGGCAGTCGATCGAGAACGGGAAGGAGAAGGCTTGCGCTTCTTGAGAGTAATGACAGGTGGCGGACTGGGGCGTCGCACCTTCTTGCGTCTTTGTCATCCCGATGCGAGTCCCGAGTCGAGCCGGTGCCGGGTTGTTGGGGATGACGGCCGGTGCTCGAGAAGATGGCGTATAGTCAACTACGGTGAAGACGGCGTGTAGTTAGTCTGCGGCCCGAGACGCCCCAGCTCAAACTCAGCTGCTCGCTCGAGAAGCGTGCGCGAAGTGTGTCCGAATCTTTGGTAGCCGGAGGTGAGAAGCATCCGGTTGTCCAATCTCCTCCCGAGCTCTAGCATAAGTGACCGCCATCGCCGGGTGAGCTGCACTGATGTGACGATCGAGGATCGTCATTGGAATATCAAAGGGATCTCGATACCTCGTCCCGGCGAGGTTGATGAAGAAGCAAAAGGGGACCGATGTACAGCATCTTTGTGCAGTGGCACAACTCGTCAATGGCGGCGTCTTTGCGTCCCGACAAACATCGAAGCAATGGGACCGAGGGTGCTTGATGGGGTAGGTGTGGGACTTGAATTCCTCTTCCCGTGCATACAGAATACCTCCATCGCCCAAGAGTCTCGATCCAGATCCGCGTCTTCCGACCCTCGAAGATGGGCGGCCGACGGTACTCGGACAATCGCATCACCGCCGGAGAAGGCTAGCGAATGCTCCAGCATCCTCTCCATGTGAGTAGTAGTCCCACGGGGCAGCGGAGGATGAACCAGCCATCTACAAAGTTGAGTGAAAGAAAAGATTAGTAAAAGTTTTAACAAATGGAGTTGGAGACAAGAACGAGATTCTAAGTAGGAAGAGAGTAGAAGCAAAGAAGCTTACACATTTTTAATATACTCTTTTTATAAATATAAGTCCTTATGGTTTGCCATTCCTAATCTAGGTCACGTCCTACAGTCAAATTGGCTCTGATACCATCTCTGTCGGGACCCCGGATTTCCGAACCCGGACCCTCTGTGTATTACAGCACTAGTCCCAGAACAAAGCTAGTGCACACAGTCAAACAGAATGGAAAACATCACCATCAACGATTTATTATAATAAATAAGAGTACTGACCACCGGGTCTCATTATTACAAGGGAGGTTTAAGACCTCGCACAATCAAACACAGCGGAAGCAAATAAAACTCGAGGACGACCCATCAATTCGCCACAGGCAATTGACTGGGGAAGCGCGACCTAGTCCTCCGGGAAGAATCCATCATCGCCACAAGCGAAGCAGTAGTCGTAGTCACCTTCTTGAGCTTCAACTTCCTCTGAGATTATTTTTAAATATAGCATGTGAGTACATAAAGTACTCCGCAAGTCTTGGGAAAAATGCATAGATGCAAGGCTTAACAAAGGAAGGCCATATGGTTCTTTTGCACAAAGCAATATTTAAAATCTCCATTACTACTAATTATTTTCGAAGGCATCACTTTAACGAAGTAAAGGTTTTAACAGAATTAACTTTCTAGTGAAGGTTCCAACTACCAACACTAGCTAACCAATTACCATTGGTCAAGTTTTAAACTGCGGGTTCCATCCACCCTCTCTGCTCCATCCGCCAGATTCCTTCCGAGAGTTCCTCCACCCTCGGAATACAAAACTTTTGATTTTAAAACAAAACCAGAAATCTACCATGTGAATGCATTCCTTGCCGCCCTTGACCGTGGGCACGGTACTGCTCGAATAGTTTTACACTCTGCAGAGGTTGTACAACTTTACCCACAAGAGATAAATTATCTTAATAGTCAACATGCTTCCTATGGCATGAGACCCAGATAAAATATCACAAAGCCTTTCACCTACTCCAGTATAGCTAGAGACCACCCGCTGAGGTTTCACCGCAGAAGGGTTAAATCCCCAATCTGAAGCCCCTCTTGTGCCATATGAGTACAAGAACCTGTCCCTCACTATGAGTAACCATGACATACGGCACTCAACACACCACTGGTGATATCTAAACTACACCTTTATAGGTTAGTTAGCTAGGTCGTACCCATATAGACTTGTGGTTGTACGGTTAATGCTCAGTTTGGACAAACACAAGCGTCGGTCCTTAATTGACTAGGGTGGAACATGCACTTATCAAGTTCTCGTGCTTACTGCACCAACCCAAACAGCCATCCACCCTAATCTAAACCAACTTTCACATTTTTATTTTATTTTAAAATCACAGTGACAACTCCAATTGCCACTTCACTTCCAAACACAAGGATTTAATAATAAATCATAATTTCCCATTTTCAAGATTTTCCAAAGTTATTAGATAGCATGACTAAGCATTATCCTACCATACTAACAACAACAAGTAATTATAATATTCTCATTAATGAGACAAAGGAAATTCTATGGTGACAAGGGTACATGACAATCAATTCCAATGGAGGGCATAACAAGGTTGGATTAACTACTACCTTAAGATTTGAATTATCATTTTATGTTAATAGCAATGCATAACATTTAAAATACTTTAAAAACATTTCGAAAGCATAGGCTCAAGATGATCAAAGGAGACTTGCCTTCTTGCAGGGTTTAGGTCTTCTTGTCTGTGAAGAGGATAAATCGACAACGTTGGAATCTACGCGAGGAAAGACGAAGCAACAAAACAAATAAATGCAAAAGAAAATTCAAATAAAATCCAAAAATTCAACAGAGGCCATAGTTGGATAGATTATGATTTTAGATGAATTTAGAAATTTGAATGGCTGGAATTGGAGTTAAAATGAGAAAGTTATGCTCATTTGAAAATCTCAGATTTGAATAAATCGAGAAATTCGGAAATTTCTGACAGGTGGGGCCCATGGAATATCAAATTTTAATCTTTTATTTTAATTTGAGAGAGGCGACAGGTGGGACCCATCGAACAAGAATGGCGGTCATCGACATGTGGGACCCATCGGACGATGAGCCCAATGAGTCAACCTCGACACGTGGGACCCATCGGTCTTGGGCCCACTTGTCGAGTCCAAAGACCGAGGGTGGGACCCAGCGGCAGTGGCTGGCGCAGCAGGCGGCGGCCACGACGGTGGGACCCACTTGTCACCGAAATTAAACGAAACTCAACCTCGCGCGCGAGCCGGAGGCTCGAACGCGCGCCGAGGAGTTACGAGTGAGCGCCGCTAGCTGGGGAGGGAGGAGGCGTTGCCTACCCAATAAGGGTAGGTAACCCTCTTGAGGGTACCTTCGGCGCCCCGGCGAGAGATGATCGGAGGCGACGGCGCCGCGGCGAGGGGAGGCCGGAGGTGCGGGTGACGCGTAGAATGTAATCTGGCGCGAGGTGGTTCGGTTGGAAGGGTCGCGGCTTGGGGACGAACGAGACGGCCGGCGACGAGGTGGCAGCGACGACGGCTCGGGAGCTCCGGCGCGGCAGCGCTCCGGTGATGAGGAGGCGGCCGAGGGGTCGGGGAGGACCGTCCGGGCGTGAGGAAGCTCGGGGAGGCGACGACGGCCCGTGGATGAGCGAGGCGGCGAGGAAAGCTCGCCGGAGTTGGGCGGAGCTCGAGGGGAGGAGTGGCACGGTGATCGGGCTCTAGAGGGCTCGGGAGCTGCGGTGGAGTGCGCTGGGATGCGGTGCGGGAGAAGGCGAAGCCGATGGGGGCTTTTATAGGGGCGGAGGAGGGGACACGGGCGCGCAATCGCTCGCCGGTGTGTCGGCCGGGAAAAGGAAGGAAAGGGGAGAAACGGGAAAGAGGGGCGCGATGGAAGGGAGCCGGAAGATCGGGATCTTGTCGCGGCGGCGTCCGGGGCTTCCAAAACCGGAGAGAAGACAGAGGGAAAGGGCCGGATTCGGCTCGGGTACGGTCGGCCGGCGAGAAAGGAAAGAGGGGGAAGAAAGAAGGCGCCCGCTGGGAGACGACGGCTCGACGTCTTGGGCCGGGTGGCGGGAGCGGAGGCGCGTGACACTGACGGGCGGGGCCCGCGGGTCAGAGAGATGAGGGAGCGGGGTGTGGATGGCAGCCGCGTGGCCCGAGGGCGGATCGGGCGGCGGGGACGAGTTAAGTGGGAGGGAACGGTGGATCGATGCCGGCGCGGGGACGCGGCTCATCCGAGCCGCCCACGCGCGTCGCGCGCGAGGAGGAAGGCGAAATTTGGCCGGGCCGGGCCGGGCGGCGAGGAGAGGGTGGTGCGGCTGGATTAGGCCGAGCGCGGCGTGGCGGTCTGGGCCGCCCACGCGTCGGCTGGAGGGAGAGGGGAGATTTTTTTTTCAGAATTTGATTTCTAATTTTGAAAAGGCTAGAAAATTATTTAGGCCTCGAAAAATATGAAAATACCTCCAAAATTCCAGAAAAATTCACGAAGCTCTGGACATATTTTGGACTAAATAAAATTATTTCCAACTACTGTTGATATTTAATTTTCATATTTTGAATTACTTTTTAAGCTCTAAAAATAGTTTTTAAATTCCAGAAAATCCAGAAAGGCAAATAAAAGCCAAGTAAAATCCAATTACCTTAAAATAATTAATTTGAATTTAAATTTTTCAAAAAGCCAAATTTTGGGATGTGACAAGAACTGTGCAAGCCACCTCAGTGACGGCCCGTGGGTCTGACTCGCCGAGAAGATGTGGTAGGCATCCGCGGCACCCGGTGGAAGGACCCCCTCGAATCTACCGAGCAGGTTGGCGCGCCCCTCGGCCGGGGCCTCCGGTAGGAAGGCAGCGCCTCCCGTGATCGGAAGACCAAGAAGCAGGGACACATCCTGAAGGGTCAGCGTCATCTCCCCGAATGGGTGGTGGAAAGTGTGCGTCTCGGGCCGCCAACGGTCCACCAAAGCCACCAGCAGGGAACGGTCGAACGGGAAGCGTCGTGATCGCTCCACGACCTCGTCCCACCCGCGGCCACGACGGCTCCATCCTCGTCCATGGCCTGCACCATCCGGGCAAGAGAGAGTAGGCCAGCATCCTGCAGCTTGCAAACAAAGTGAAGGTCAGCACAAAACATTCTTACGGTAGCACTAAAATGCTGGCGGAGTGCAAACCTGACTGTCCAACGGGGGTCGAGTCTCTAGGCCATGCGAGGTGTGCGTATCCGGACCATTTCCAGCTCAGCCGGCTCGTCCGCGCTCCCCGATGGCGGCACATGACGGGAAGCGCGATGCACGCGGTCCATGTGCTCGTCCAACAGGGGAAATCGCCAGTCCGAGTCATGACCATCATGCGCCATACCTGCAAATAGAGTTCAAGTTAGCACTTATAAGGAACCAGCACAAAACCAACTACATTACAAATTTTTTGTACAAAAATTTCTATACTAAAAATTGTACTAAAAATGCTCCATACTAAAAAATGTATACTACAGAATTTCTATACTAAAATTTCTATACTAAAAATTGTACTAAAATTTCCATACTAAATTTTCTACATCTACAATTTTTACTACTGCTTACATTTCATACAAAATATAATATAAATTTTCTATACTAAAAATTGTATACTAGAAATTTTCCATACAAAAATTTCTATACTAAAAATTGTACTAAAATCTCTGTACTAAAAATGTTCCATACAAAAAATGTATACTACTGAATTTCTATACTAAAAATTGTACTAAAATTTCCATATTAAATTTTCTACATCTACAATTTTTACTACCACTTACATTTCATACAAAATATAATACAAATTTTCTATACTAAAAATTGTATACCACAAATTTTCTATACAAAAATTTCTATACTAAAAGTTGTACTAAAATCTCTGTACTGAAAATGTTCGATACTAAAAAATGTATACTACAGAATTTCTATACTAAAATTTCTATACTAAGAATTGTACTAAATTTTCCATACTAAATTTTCTACATCTACAATTTTTACTACCACTAACATTTCATACAAAATATAGTAAAAATTTTCTATACAAAAATTTATATACTAAAAATTGTACTAAAATCTCCGTACTAAAAATGTTCCTTACTTTTCTATACTAAAATTTCATACTAAATTTTCTACATCTACAATTTTTACTACCACTAATATTTCATACAAAATATACTACAAACGCAATATACTAAAAAAAACCTGGATCTGAAGATCTGACCCTCTCCTCCTCCTCCTCTCCTATCCTCTTCTCCCCCTCCTCTCCTATCCTCTTCTCCCCCTCCTTCTCTTCTTCCCCACCTTCCTCCTCTTCTCTCCTTTCTCTTTTTTCTGCTCTCCTTCTCTTGCGGCGCCGAATGGTGGAGGAAGCAAATGTGGCAGCGGCGACGGCGGCCAAGTGCGCTGCGTTTTTAACCCCCCTGTCGCCCGGACGTTGGGCGACTGGAATTGCATTGCCCAACCGTACAGCAACTAGACCTCCAGTCGTCCAATGCCCGGGCGACAGTAATAATTCGCCCCAACCGTTACCAAACTGCCCACGTGTCACCTCCCGATTGGTCGATTGGCTCCAGTCGCCCAATGGGTGGGCGACTGGAGCCTATTTTTGTAAAAAAAATTCCTGCAAGTATATTTCTGTAATTTTGAATAAAAAAATGGATTATTCGTACAAAAAATTCGTGAACTCGGTCTGAGGGTCCACCATGAGCAAGAACAAAGTATGAAAGGGGAAAGGACTATAACGCCCCTATAAGGGTAGCATAGTAATCTCCCTACCAATTTTATGTAACAACATAAATAGATCCTCCCGATCATGGTGTAAGGGGGAGAAAATGACTCCGTCTATTACGAGCCGAAGAAACGCTCGCGCGAGAGGCCATCCACGTCACCCCGCCCATGCGCTCCTCCCGCCACGTGCCTGCCGGTTTTTGGTACGGCCGGGGAGGTAAATTCCCTGTATTTTCTAAAAATTACGTAAAGGTCCTTTTTCCTCGCAAAAAGGTCCCTGCAAGTTTTATTTTTAAAAAAGATTTTGGATAGCGCCCCGCGGGTTTCCAAAATTACGTATAGGTTCTTATTTAAATTTTGGATAGCGCCCCGCGGGTTTTCAAAATTACGTATAGGTCCTTATTTACTTACGTACAAGTCCTTACAGGTCCTCGGTTTTTTACAAAAAAACCCTTTGATTTTCCCGAAATTACGCATGTGTCCTCAATTTTTTTTTTATGAAACTCCCTGCGAATTATCGTCTCTTTTATTTTGGTCCACACGGTAGCTAGCGCGGCGTGCGCCGCGCTTATGCAGCTAGTTTATATTATGACATAAGGGTTCGGAGGCCTCCCTTTCATTTACTATTTGGTTCCGTAGCCACAACCGTCTAGGCAAAGGAAATGCATGATAGCTGCAGTCTAATTGAGAGAGGAGGAGCAGCTTCCGATGACCTTACGTGTTTCGAAGTCTCTTAGATTCGTACGTATTTTTTTTCTTGTGCCGAGTTCTGAGAGGATGATTTTTTTTCTAGTCCAGAACTATATTAGGCATTCCTTGTGCTAATTCGACGCCCGCATAATTTTTTGCTGACATGCAATCTGTACCAAGAGAACTGGTGCCAACTTCAGATGTAAGATTAGGGACACCACATGGTAGATTGAATGATTAAGGGAAAATCAATGGCCGAAATAGTTGGTTCCGCTGTTTTTTATGGGATCAATCGGAGAGAACCCTACTGAAATTACAACAATAAAAATAATTTACAAAAGACTACAAAGCTGAGACATCATGAAACAAACACCTGTAACACTTAGCTATGTCATCCTTTTAAAAGAACTCCATATTTAGCAAATCCATTAATGATCCTGGCGGGAGATGTCGTAACTAGGATCGAAGACTGATATAAATTTCAAAGAGGCGTGACTGAATTTGAAAGTTGAAACTTTGAATGTAGTGGGACTAAATTGTAACATTTTGCGAAAATACGTTGGTCGATACTAGCACTGTTGTACAAAGCACCAATAAAAAGTTGCATGTTCCTTTCTGGAACAAATATTTATTTGTCATTTCAATGTAAAAGATACATTATATGTAAACAAAAGAAACAAGAAGGTCAGGCCAGTCATCTATAGAGGTAATGATGGTATTGTGAGCAGGGGTAGAAAACGGTAACGGATAATTCGTTTTATCCAATATTCGTATCCGAGAAAACTCGAATATGGTAAGCAAAATTCGTATTCGAAAATATTCGTATTCGTATTCGAGAATATTCGTATCCGTATTTGAGAATATTCGTATTCGCATTCATATTCGAGAATATTCGTATCCGTATTCGTATTCGAGACTATTTGATAAGTATTCGATAATTTGAATTTTGGCGGTTTAAAACCAGTAACGGGTCAAAAACCGATTAAAAATCGGCAAAACCGCTAGGAATCCGTTTTATCCGATATTCGTATCTGAGAAAATCCGTATTCGAAAATATATGTATTCGTATTCGAAAATATCTGTATTCGTATTCGAGAATATTTGTATCCGTATTTGAGAATATTCAAATCTATATTCGTATTCGTTTTAAAAATATGGATTCGTATTCGTATTTTAGACTATTCGATCATATCGATCCGTTTCCACCCCTAATTGCGAGTAATAATAGTGCAAAAGATAGGAAACTTTTACAGTATATTTTACTAGTAATAGAAGAGTGGTAGTAGAAATTAAATTTAACTGTTGATTTATGAGGGTATAATGGGCTTTTCTTTGTAAACACAAGGATAGTGTCGGTACTGGTGGGGTGAGTGGTGACTTCGCCGTGGCATGCCCAGGGGATGCCATGGGGGGACCGGCGCCGCACAGCCTCTATCCCATTGCTCAACTGTCTGCTGTTGGTCCTGAAGGATCTGAGGATGGCAGCCTTCACCTCCGGTGAGACCTTGATCACAGGCTCGTAATGGTGTTTTGATATTCAAAGGAAGAGCTGTTTGAGGAGATGAGCCTTTGGCAGCTCACCGAAAAGGCTTGGCTCCATTAGCAAGCTCTGCTAGATCTCATCATTCCAATGCCTTTAGGATTTGCATCTTAGCAAACAGGAAAAGATTTTTCGGACGCAACATGACCGGCACTGTCTACTCCAACGATGCCCTGCTCAACAACGCCAATGGCACGAGCGTCCGCCTCTTAGTGTCGTCCGACGTCCACGATGCGGCTCCTCGCGGGGGCAGTCTGCCGTTGATCCTGTACTTCCACAGCGGCGGGTACGTCCTCTTCGACATGGCATCCGAGCCATTCCACAACAACCGCACGCTTCTCGCCGCCACTATCGCTGCGGCTGTTGCCTCCGTCGACTACGTACCGCCTCGCGCCCGAGCACCACCTCCTCGCCGCATTCAAGGACCCCGTTGACGCAGTCCGGTGGGTCCGCTCGTACGTTGTTGGCCCGGCAGGCCCGTCTTTGTGATGGGTTGCCACGCGGGCACGAGCATCATGTTCCGCGCGGCACTGGTGGCGGTGGACAAGGGCGTGGAGCTGCGTGGTCTGATACTGAACCAGCCGCACCATAGCAGCGTGATGAGGACGGCGGTGGCGAACGACCGCATCTTGCTATTACCGGCGAACGACCTGACTGCGAGCTCGCCTGCGACCAACAGCTACCTTCTCTCCTATTTACATCTTTACTATTTTTGAAAATTCTACTGTTAGTAGCGTGAATTATAATATAATTAAATCTAAACTAATTTGAATAATTGGATCACAAAAATTAGATGTCTCACATTCATTTTAAAGTAGCATAAAAGATCTCAAATTAATAACCCCATGCCAATGAGACGACATAGCTGCATAATTTGCTGAAGTGTCAATGCAATCATGCTACTGTAGGCACATGGAAGTTCACACTTCTCGTCAAGTTTTGTGTTACTTGGACGAGTCGTACGCTGACGTTCAGAATTTTTCCTTACGCACCACTGCAAAACACATGTGGGCGGAGAAAACACCGGTACCATGGATAGACGCGTCGAGCTGTGTGGCACCACCATTGCCTTCCGAGCTCAATTTCTCCTGCCTCGTGGCAGAACCCATCTGTCACACCGGGCAACAGCTTAGCGAGCATCTGTGGCCGCTCGACCCCCTCGTGTTGCTCCAAGGCCTGTTTTTTCCTTGCATGTAAGGTGCCCTTGCCTTTCTTGGCCACACGCTTTAGCTTTGCCTTCCAATGAAGTAACGGGGTGTGCGTAATCTGCCAAGTTTCAGAGACAGCAACGATGGTTTCCAACTTGAGCACTGCCATTTCTAATCTTTCCACTTTGTTTTTCGGTGCTCTCACCGGATTGAGATCCCCTGCCTTCAAAGGCAGTGACTTTGGGTCACTGACGCGTGGGCCCCACGAGCCGTGGGGCCCACACGTCAGTGACCCAAAGTCACTGCCTTTGAAGGCAGAGGATACGCGTCCGCTCTCACCATCACCGTCATCACCTGGTAGAAGCGAAGACAATCTTCGCACTACCTCACCGGCAACAGCAGAACCAACAATTTCCACAATTTATTTCCTCTTGTAAATTTGTTTGAGGATGAAGGGGGAGCTGGTACTGATATATGTGACGAAAAGGATATGGTAAGGCACAGTTTTTTCAATTTTGGCAGCTGTCTGACATATTCTAAACATTTTTTCTGACTACAACAGCAACGATTAATCAATGCCATGCGTAGCAAATCAATTAAAATAAGAGATACCTATGGAGATAATCAAAAATTTATTCTATTGCTTCTTGAGGAGGAAAGTTTTACATCCACTCTAACTTAGAGGATAAAAAGCACACAAGGCACTCAACTCTCAAACCATAACATTAGACATGGGAGCACAAGAGAGATGGATTGGATGGTTAGCAACATATCTCCTTCCCAACCCCTTAAATAGGTAGGCAACCAGCCACACCTAGCCCTCAGTAAATCCTATCCGCTATCACAATGGGAAAACACTGAACCACGGCTTATTTGGCTTGTCCAAGCCTCATGGTGCCATCCCACCGTTTGAACTCGCAATCAACATTTTTTCATGTCTTTCTTGTGCTATGCTTGAGCTCACCGCTCACCCCGGCATTCTTGATAGTTTTGGACCTCAACTACTCCATGAGCTTAGCCCTGATCCTCGCCAACCAAGACAAAGAAATTGGTTTCGGGCATAAGTTCTTCACAATTTGACACACATTAGCCAAAACATGCACATACAACCTTAATACAATGACCCATGTTACCCAAACTCAATCCATGACTCAAATCCCAAAAACCTGTTTTTTTTGTAAAATCCAATAGTACCGCACGCAACATGCTGGTACTACCGCACAACGGTACTGCCGCTCAGCAAACCGGTATTACCGCACCTTTGCACCTTGCACTACACCTCTCTGGAAATTAGCTACCACCAACTACCATTTTACGGTATAACTGCGCTCTCACTGCAGTATTACCACTGACACAATGGCGGTATTACTGATTTCCTTGAAGAAAACAGTCCAGATAAAATGCAATCTTTGTAAAATCACATAACCACTACATGAAATTTGCAATGGTTCATCATAACATCATCTTGGACCTTCTCACATAGTCCTTCAGTTACATTCATCGTGCTCCTTGAGCTACCATTGTTGAAGCAAGATTATTGCGGTACCGCTGCCCATCCTTAGGGATAATTCCACTGATTTCCCAGCAGCCAACGATCAAGCCTGCGCTGGCAATAGCATCAAGCTTTTTGGATGGCCGCTACGCTCAACGAATTTGAGGAAGTCGTCGACGCCTTCGGCTAGTCTCTCAAACCTTTTCACCATGGCCGCACTTAAATTGTCAGCACTATGGCTAAACGGCATGAAGCGCTTAGCTATTTGAGCCATGTCCCATGGAAAGGAGTTGCTCATGTTGGTGCGCTTGCGCTCCAAGGCCTGTTTGCACGTAAGGTGCCCTAACCATTGGGCGACTGAAGCCTAACGCCCAACGGTCGCACGCCAAGAAAGTTGTCCATAAGCCATTGGGCGACAGGCCCCAGTCGCCCGATGCTTGGGGCGACCAGAGCCTGTCGCCAAGTGGCTGGGCGACTGCAATTGTAGTCGCTCGGCTATGCAGCGACTGCAACACAAGATGTAGTGTGGGTTAATCCATTTGTGATTTTCATAGATTATGGATGGTAGATAATTTGTTGGATTCGTAATAAGAATTTATGATCGTTATATATTGTTGTAGTGCAAAAAAAATCATGAAACTTTTTTAAGAATGATTGAAATAAGAACGATCGGTAGGTACGAGGGTAAGTGATATTGTGATGTTATCGGGAATTTGTACACGGAGAAGAACTGGTTTGTTAATGTTGTTGGATAACATGCTATGGGAATAATTAAATGTGAAAAGACGAGGAAATAAGCTTGCTTGAATTAAAATAGACTTCATAGTACCGTTGGGAGTAACATGCCGCGTATAGTTTGATTACATGCATAACATAGAGCATCATATGCGACTAACCAATCCAACTGCTCGTACGACCAACTGCGTGGACCAGGGCCATTTTCCTTTTTTTGCGAGCTCAGCATTGAACTCCTCGGCAGCCGTTTTTGCCTTGGTCGCCATTTCCCTCTTTTTCTCATGCTCCCTCTCGTGAGCCTCGTGCTCCCTACGCGTGCATGCCTCGAGATGAGCTTTCGTCTCCCAATGTATATACTCGGTTTGCTCGTCCTTGCGGTGCACCTCCTCCTGGATCTCACATGACCTTTTGATGTTCCACTCCTCGAAGTCAAGGGCCCACTGGTCCTCTAAGTGGATCTCAAGATCGATCCATTTGCGGAAGCCACATAGGGGTTCCGGGGACTGTGGATACACTAGAGAGGTTGTTAGTATGTACTTTAAAGGAGAAAAAGTAGGGGGAATACAGTGCACCTGGTCCTTACCGGCTGCTGATAGGTTACGGTGTCTAGACAGCGGTTGGGATAGTCACTGGAGTAGTTTGTACAACCCCAGTAATGCATACCTAGGTTGAGACAGTGCTTAGACTTGAAGAACTTGCACGGGTTCCAACACCAACAAAGGGGGTGTCTCCCCTTCTAGTGGGTGTTGCGGCGAACGCTCGGTAGGAACGTTTGAGATAGGGTTGTTGCTATAGGTGGCGTCATTGCAGGGAGCTGACCTCATAGCATGCTAGGCTTGTTTTGCTCAGGCCACAACAGCCCTTGCTTTCTCATTGCAGGCAGAAGCTGACCTTGCTAGGACGTGGGTCTCCTCCCATTGCTTCTTCTACCTTTGGTCTATACCGGTGTGGTAAAGCAAGCACTGGTGTAATATTTGGTTTGCTTGTGTAGTGTTCTCTTAGAAATCTCTTCGACCTCATTTTGTAGGGCCCCTTGTGGCCTTCTCATTGCATGAAGATGCCTGTGTGGTCTTGTCATCGCACAAAACTACCCAGTGTGGTATTGTCGGTACAAAAAAAACTAGTCAGTCAGGTCTTCGTACTACGTAAAGCTACACCCTTTGGTCTTGTCACTATGCAAAGCTAGCCCATGTGGTCTTGTTGATGTGCAAGCTGTCCCGTCTGATGTACTTGCTATGCAAAGGTGGACTGTCCGGTCTTCTCACTGCACAAAGCTGGCCCGTGCGGTCATGTTGCTACACAAAGCTGGTGCGTGTGTGTCGGACCCCAAGTTTAATACCTGGGATCCTCTGTGATAACACTGCATTATTCCTTGGATCAGTAGATAATGCTCACAGATACATCGCTGCATCATTTCATACACGATAAATTCATACATTACAATACCAGAGTTCAAATAGACCACGTCGGGCCAGGGTTACAATAGGGTCGTCAGGCCAAATGTCTTACAATACATAAAAGCGGAAGCGGAAGCGTACATAGCGTAGGGGGCACAACTCACCACAGGCAAGCGACTGGGATAACCCGAGTACCAACGCTATTAACCAGGGACCTGGCTAATAACGAAGGCACCCGCCAAAACTAGCCTGGTCAACTGGACTGAGGCGAGAGGCAAGACTACCGAGGCCTATTCTAGTAACCACCATCTTCATTTCCTTCGGCATCCTGATCCTCATGATAAGCGTAGTGCCCTTGACTCACATCTTCTGAAAGGGGGGTTAAGAGCGAGGTTGAGCACAAACAACCGTGCTCCGCGAGCCAACACACAGAATGCATATAATTATAGATGCAAGGCTATTCAAGGGTGGCTCGGGTTCTTTTATTTGCATAAAGCGACATTTGGAATTACCATAATTTAAAATTTCTATGACCTAGCATTTTTCAAGGACTTATGATTTAAATACTAAAAGTGTACAATAAACGGAGTAGTTTCCAACTCCAAATTTTACGGTTACATCCACCATATTTTATGGTTACATCCACCATATTTTATGGTTACATCCACCAATTACTAGCATTTTTGCATAGCAGGTTACATCCACCTTAATTCCAGTACTGGAGTACATCCCTCCAGTATAACTTTTCCAAAGTTTAGGCTACATCCACCTAGCAAATTTTCATGCCCAACCTCCAAAAGTTTTTGAAATAGAACTAACTCGAGGAAGATTTCCATGTCTGCCCTTGACCGTGGGCACGGCTATTCAAATAGTTTGTGTATGTTCTCTGCAGAGACTGTACATCTTTACCCACAAGAGATAATTGTCTCGATGTTTCTACATGATGCCTTTGACATGCAGATCGAGAAAATATCACGAGGCCTTTACAATACTTCACACTCTAGCATTTCACTCCTATGGGGTTACGTCCATAGGTTGTGCGGGATGTCTACCATAGGTTAGCGCAGTCGGACTCCACTCTCCACATACGCTATCCTAGGCGACGTCACCTACATCCGGTGTTCCATTCGAAGTGGGGCTTTCATTACCCACCTACACACATTCTCCGTGAAATGAATAGAGAGTTCAGTAAATTATTCAGCCAAGCCTACAATATGCCAGCTTGTGGTTGTACTGTTATACACGGAGGGTCCACACAGGATTAAGTCTTTAATTTGTCCGGGCGGTTCATTCCACAATCCCCTGTGTTACATCCACACCCACCGTTCTTTCCACCCGCCCAAACAGGTTTAGCAGTTTTCAGGGTTTTGAGAAGCATAACATAAATCCACATAATCGTCCAGCCATGTACATCCCATGACTATCTCAAATCTAGTGTTCATGATTAAAGAGTGATCATCAGGGTTACTAGAACCCTGGACTTGACAAATTTTAGCATGGCAATAATAAGTCATATAACTACCATACCAGTGTTTATGTCTAGGGCGACAAATGATCATGGGAGTTCAAATGTACTTGGGGTGTTTTATATTATTAGGTGGACATAAGGTTGTTATCTACCTTAAGACTTACATACTTTTAGCACATAAAATAACGCATGCAATTTTCATAGTTTTAAACGAACATAGCTTCACATAAAATATAGGCGCAAAATGATCAAAGTATTGACTCACCTAGATCGAAAGCTTGGGGATCTTGTGCTGCTTCAAGCGGGGTCTCGTTAGCGTCGTCGAACTCTACTCGGACGGGAGAAACCGGAAAAGGCAACACGAGAAAACGAGAGCCGAATAAGAACCAAATAAAATAAAACAACTCAAATGAACTCGGAATTGAACCAAACTAGAACCATTAGACAGGTCTTGATTTTAGAAAATTTTACAAGTTGGTTTCATCAAATTCGGAGTTACGGTTAAGAAGTTATAGCATTTAAAGTTTCAAATTCTAGAAAATCCGAAAAATACAAAGGAAGAGAGAGGGTATGGGCTGCTGTCGGGTGGGCATTAATTAGCAGCATTGATGCCCCTTTAAGTGCCGGCTTTGGACAAAATAAGTGGTGTATTAGGGCAGATTTTAATGAGCTTAACTAGTGTTTTGCTTGCTGTCTGCTCTGGTTCCTCCCGACCGCGAGGGAGGCAGCTCGCCGGCGGCGGAGCGGGCAGGGAGGTGCGGCGGCGCCGGCAAAAATGGGCCGCGCAGACCGGCGCACACCTCGGGGAGGGCGGAATCGACCGGAGACGGCCTGGCGGCGACCGGCGACGGGCATGGCGGCAGCTAAATAGGGGAGTTGGGCGCCGGCGACTCGGGCCGGAGGAGTTCAATAGCTCACCATGGGAGCACCCACGGGTGTCACTGACCTCACCTGCGGCGTCTCGGGGAGGGCGGAATCGATCGGAGATGGCCTGGCGGCGACCGGCGACGGGCATGGCGGCAGCTAAATAGGGGAGTTGGGCGCCGGCGACTCGGGCCGGAGGAGTTCAATAGCTTGCCATGGGAGCACCCACGGGTGTCACTGACCTCACCTGCGGCGTGGGCGGCGGCCGGAGTGGAGCCGAGTGTGCTGGCGGCGGGGATGGGCTCGGCGGTGAAGGAGGACCCCGGTGGCGGCTCGCCTGGGAAGGAGGCGGGTCCGGCGAGGTGAGGGTTGGGCTTGGGGCGGTCCGGTGGTGCTCCGGGCGCGCTTAATTGCCTTGCGGCGCGGTGGTTCACCGAGCGGCTCCGATGCCGGGGGTCGGTGAAGAACGGCGTCGCCGGCGGCCTGCGGGAATGGAGAGATCGATTAGGCCGGGGGAGGAAGAGGGAGTAATGGCGAAAACGGGGGAAAGCTCAAGGGGTTCCGGCGGTGACCGGTGGTGTCCGGAGGAGGGGATTCCCGGCGGAGCGCGCACGGCAGAGGAGGCGATGAGGCAAGCGGTGTCGTTTATAAGGGCCGGGAGTGGTTGCGTCGGGAAGCAAGGTGGCGTGGCGCCATGCGCACGGTGGCATCCTCGTCGTGCGGCCACAGTGCGCGCGAAATGACCAGGGCGTACCATAGCAGTGCAGTGCTCGGGCGAGGTCAGTGAGCGGCGTGCATGGCAGGACGACGCTGAAGACGAGGGCGAGGAGGCGTGCCCGGGTCGCTGCCGCTGTTGGGCGCAGAAGGCGAGGAGAGACGCTGAAGACGAGGGCTGACACCGCAATAACTCACCGACGAGGTTGGTGGCGAATGGCAACAAGCTGCAAGAGGAAGCGTTGGAGCCATGTTGGAGTCAGGAAGGAGAAGGGGGCTCTGCCACCATGAAGAAGGAAAATGAATGGCTGAGATGGCATGGGGGAAGAAATGGATGGCCAGGATTGGCTGGGGAGAATTTCCCTTTAATAATATATACATACGCGTATATGTATACGGGTATATATACATATACACATGCATATATCTTTTCTTCACATTCTTAGCCTCCTAAATCCTTTAATCCTTGAAGTATATCTCTTTTTTTTATAAGGTTAACTTGATTTTCTTCCCTGGAGATGGAGCAAGGTTTTTATTTTTAAGTACTCTTGCATTTTCTAGGATATACACATATATGCATATATACATATATATGTATTTGGAAGCAAAAAGAATAGCCAACTGAGAATAAAAGCTTTTAATTTCATTAACATACATTTGGGATTTTACATTAGGCAGAGGTTTTGAAAATGGGGTGTTACAGTGTGGCCCTGTCGCTGTGCGAAGGTGTCTCCTCTGGTCTTCTCACTGCGTAAAGCTGGCCCGTACGGTCATGTCGCTGTGCAAAATTGGCCCTGTGCTCCTATCGCTGCTCAAAGGTGTCTCATCTAGTCTTCTCACCGTGCAAAGCTTGCCCATGCTGTCATATCGCTATGCAAAGCTGGCTCGTGTGGTCTTGTCACTGCGCAAAGCTACCCTGTGTCGTAAAGCACATCGCGACACTGCAATTACGCTATAAAATGAATACCCGAGCCATTGATGATAGAAACAACTATCTTCTCCATCATAGAGTAAGCCACCATGACAGACGCCGGGGGGCCAGTCGAACATGGGTCACCAAGGGGGACCTTCCGCTCGAAAGGAAGGAACACTTCGGCGTTAATTACTGCTTGTTGCCAAACAGGTGCACTCAGCAAGTGTGGCCGAAATGTAGACACATGGAGTACGCAATGGTACAGGTGGCAGAAGGCCATTTAAATGGTGGACGTCGTTTCTTTCGATGCCCATACTCCGGGGTACAAGTAGGCAATCGTCTATTTTGTAGTACTACTAATAGAGTTTCGATGTTAACGTTCCTTTGTAGCAGATGGATAAATGTGACTTCGTGCGATGGATTGATCCTCCCCATGAACGATACGTTGCGAGGTACGTGGATACATTGTGGGAGCGAATCACTGACTTGGAGGCTGTAGGATCAAGGATACCGACTAGAAGGGGGTGAATAGGAGGGTTTTAAAATTTTTCTTGTTCACTTGATTAATTCTACACAATTTAATTAGCAAGAATGCAAAGCAATTAATCCTACACAAGTCTAGTCAAGAATATAGCAATCCTAGCTCAAAGCAAGCAAATGATCACAATAGAGTAAAAAGACAAGAGCTAAGAAAGAGATGAACACAACCGATGTTTTACTGTGGTGATCGGAAACTTGCCAGTTTCCCCTAGTCCACGTTGAGGTTAGACCGAATGAATCGGACCGGCTCCACGAATTAAGCCGAAGCACCTCGATCACTACGGTAGTTCTTCCCCGCTCCGGGTAGGTGAGCTCCAACCTTCACAAGTCACCGGGTCTTCTCACAAGCTTCTTGAGAAGATCACTGATTGAACTTCCGCCCAATCGTCCAAGTGCCGGCAAGCACTAAGAGTAACAAATCCGGGCTTCACTTGAATGCACTTCTAGTGCCAAATGGATCAACTAATGAATTCTAGCACTAATTGCAAAACCACCTCAATTTAATGCTCAATGTGTGAAAGAGGGTGGAATGAATGCTAGGGCTCAAGAAATATGCAATGACTCTCTAACCATAGCCCTTGTGCAGTGGTGGAGGTATTTATAGCCTCCACCAACCAAAACTAGCCGTTTGGCACAAATTCCTGAAAAATCAGGATGAGCGGTACTACCGCCCCCAAGGGCCGGTACTACCACTACCAAATCTTCGCGGTAGAACGGCTATATCAGAGCTCTGCAGTGATCATTGGATTTGACGGCACGGTACTACCGCCGTTGAAACTTGCGGTACTACCGCTCTGGCTAAAATCCGAAAGGTCCCAAATTCGGCGCTCTTTGGAAAAAACATATTGCTCTAAAATCGGAACTTCCGGACTCCGGAAGTACAACTCGGAGTAGCGGAACTACCGTAACCTGCGGAAGTTCCGGCGTTGAAATCGCTGGTACTTCCGCTCTGCGAAATCTCAGAAATCATCCGGAGGTGCTCTCTGGAAAAAACATTCCGCTTACCCTTCGGATCTACCGGGCGCCGGAAGTACCGCTCAAAAATGCAGTACTACCGCTCACAGCGGTAGTTCCGGTGTTCAAATTGCCGGTACTTCCATTTTCAGAAAATCTAAAACGCATCCGAGGGTGCTCTCTGGAAAAAAGCTACCGCTCGAGATCTGGAACTTCCGGACTCCGGTACTACCGTTTTCGGGCGCGGAACTACCGCTCTCCGGTAGTTCCGACGTTCAAATCTGCGGTACTACCGCTCGACCAGACAGAGCACAAACTTTGTTTTAAATTGGATTTTTTTTTCTGAATGCATGCTTCTAAATTTGCTTTCAAGCTACTCGCCATGATCCCTCTTTATGGTACGATTATCTACCCTATAATCCGGTCTTCCACCATTCTCCTAAGACCGGTAAAATTAAAAAGGGTCCTATCCACATATACCTTTGTCTTGAACCAACTTTGGATCTTCATATCCATCCTTTGGCTTGCATCTTGTTGCTTAGAAGTGGACTAACCATTCGCATGCTCATAAAACACGTTAGTCCCATATTCACATAAATTCATTAATTACCAAAACCATTTTGGGGCCTAGACGCTTTCAGAGGCATGGATTGAAAGTCTCAAAGAGCACAACGATGACCTCCGTCAGCAGATAGAGCACGAGAGGGGCAACGAGGAGGTCATCAATATAGGAAGTTCATATGACCTAACATGCTGCTACGCGAACTCTTGTTGTATATGTGCTTGCTACTACAACGACGACCAGCCACGTCCGAGGTGGCCCCCTCAACAATACTCCATGTGGGTTCCACGAGGCTCCTTCCACCTATAGGCAATGACGTGTAAGGTTGTACCGTAGTACTCTCGCCAATTATTTGAAATATTTTTCAATGTTGTTAAGCATACAATCGAATGGTTCGTACGTCGATGCTATTGCCATCAATTCAGCCATCAATTACACACGTCCTAAAGCTGGTGGAGTGGACTGCACCACTGCCTATGTGGCCACTGGTGCACCAGTGAGGACACTCCCGGAGAGAACTTACGGGGGTGTGGCCCGAGGTGTGGAGCCCGTCGCCAGGCCGGCCCAGTTCGACAAGTACCGGTCCATGTCGTCCTAGCCTGGGGAGACCCCACATCCCTCGTCGGAGAGGACAAGTCCTGTAGTACAAATATCGTTAGTCCGTTAGAAAAAAGTGATGGGATAAAACCAAAGAGAGGTGAAGAGTACCCTCAGCTAGCACCATGGTATGCTCGAAGCCATTTGGAGGGACGTACGGCACGGAGTACATGCTCTGTGTGGAGAAGCCGGAGATGTATGGTGGACGAGCAAACTACTGCCCTAGCGGTGTAGGAGCCCATGCCCAGGTTGACCCCTCGGCCTCGTCAGGCTGAGGTGGTGTAGGACGTGGCCAAGCAGAGCCCCTAGTGTGGTGCCATGCCAGTTGGGGCGGCCGTAGTGTACGCACCATGTGTGCACCGAGCGCAGGCATGTGGACCTCCGGTAGCCTCGCGCACGACAAGGCAACTACACGTGCACCCAAGGCTTGCACATGACGCAAAGTGTGCACCACCTTCTCCTGTATCACCTCCACACCACTAGCGATCCTATCCTCCATGGTGCGAGACTCCCTCCAAATCGCAGCACCGACGTCGGCCTGCAAGAAAAACACAAAAAGGTCAATCCTCTCAGCGACATTGCCATTAGGGAATATTTACAAATTTGATGTAACGTACCACAACATGAGAGTCCCACGCGAGGAGCGCAGGTTAGGTGTCTGTCGGTGTGGCGATGTGTACTGTGGGCTGGTCGACGACAAGTACCAACCTAGTACATGTTTGAGGCTGGTACCAACGCAGGTACTCCGTGTATGCGCTGCTGTCATAGGGGGTGGCCACCTCCGCACAGTCATCAAGCGCGCCCTCCCACTATGCTATCCACCCCTCCATCTTCACTATCCAGTCCGTGTCGTGTTTGACTCCCTTCCTAGAGTGCCTGCTTATGGCACCATTTCATTAGTAGTCATCAAATAAATAAGCAATACAAGGAGATTTCTGAGAAGCGGTCACTCACGTGTGGACGCTCTGCAGCACCGGTCGCCCGACTAGTACTAGAACGACCTGACGTAGGCCAAACTGGCGCATCACACAATACACTGCATAGTCCTCGATGAAGACATCGTACACAAGCTTCCAACACGTCAGTTAGAAAGCCTGGTCATGCTAGTAGAGCAAGGATAGCCTGTCAGGAGCATGGCTCTACAATGCCACAGGTGAGTATAGCTCTTAGCACACGTCGTCAGCTGTGAGGAAAAGGCATATATGCTCGCGTGACCTGGAGTGCGCATACTATACCTGCAAGGAGCAATAGCTGTCATGTACAACCATTATTAATACAAAGGAAATAATTGATTGTTAGACTACTTACATGTTGACACAAGAAAGGACCCATCGTATGCTAGTCGACATCTTCCCCGGGGTACATCTCGGCCCGTACGGAGTCATGTCCTCGAGCATGGGCCGTATGAGGCTAAAGTGTTCGAATGACCACAGCTACAGTAGCAGTGGACACTCTACGAGGACCGAGTTCGCTTTGGTCCTAGTGCACATGTCGCACAAGCCGTGATAGGTCATGCCAAGTGTGGCCGAACCCCAGCTGATCTGGGGGGCCTACCGTGAGTGATGAGGCATGTGTCGATGGTGTTGCTATGGCTGGTGGTGAAGAGCACCTAACCAAACAACCATAGCAAGTACGCCTCCAAGTGCCATGAGACCGGCTGCTCATTTGCCTTCAGGTCCATCCGCTCCACCTGAATGCAACCAAAAAAGTTTTTAGTACAGAATAGCGGAAATGAGAGCATACATGATCAAGTAGAAAGGGCACTAGTGTAACATCCTGATTTTCATAGCCTTTTTGAAGCTTTTAAAATAAAATTCACCATTTAAATTTTTCTGGAATTAATTAAAGCTTAAATGAGATTTTATGAATTAAAAGGGTTTAATGTGATTAAGTTAAACATTAACATTTGCCAAGAATATTTTATTTGAGTTCCCTGCGCCTCAAGGGCTTTTCTGGAATTTGCTGGGATTTTTCTGGATTTATTTCCTATTTTGTAGAGTTCAAAAGAATTTATTTGAATTTCTGGAAAACGAAAAAGAAAAAGAAAACCCCCAAAAACCCAGGTGGGCTGAAGCCCACCCACCGATCTGCCCGCTGACCACCCGCCTGCGCCGCCCGCCCGTGCCACGCGGCACGCATCCGTGTTCGGCCGCGCCCGCACCGCTCCGCCGATGGTTGACGCGCTCCCTCCCATCCGCCGCCGCGCCGCGCGCGCCGGCCGCTTCGCCTCGTCCGTGCGGCGGCGCGTGGGGCCCACTGTCGAGTCGCCCCGCCGAGACTCTCGTCTCCGAGTCCGGCTCGAACCCGCCGCCGCCACCTGCCTTATCTATCGCCGCCGTGTCCGCCCCGGACACCTCGCCGCCCGGGTATAAATACGGAGCCCCGCCCCCTCGACTTCCTCATCCCGCAGCCGCTGCATCCGCCGCCGCTAGCCACCGCCGTGCGCCGTGCGCCTCACCGCCGGAGCTCGAAGCCGCCGCCCTCGCCGACGTCGTCTTTTCGCCTCCACCGTAGTCGCCTCGCGTCGTCCGCCCTCGTCGCCGTTATCCACCGCCGCAGTGAGCCCCGCCGCCATCCCACCGCCGTCTGAGTCGCCGCCGCCAGCGCGCCGTCGGACACCCGCCAACCAAGCCCGCACCGCAACGTCTCGCGCCCCGCGCCGCCAACTGGACCGCACCCGCGCCTGCGTCCCTTCGCCTCCCGGTGGAACCAACCCACCGTGCACCGAGCCGCCGCCAGTGGGACCCACCCGTCAGCCGTGAACCATAAACCGAGCCACGTCACCTTGCCTCGTCAGCTTGCCACATCAGCCTAGCTTGCACACGTGTCGTGCCACGTGGTCGCCACGTCAGCCCTAGCCGCCGCACCAGCAGCCCAGTCAGCCCGTACTGTGCCGTGCGCCGAGTCCATCGTAGACTCAGCTCTCCATGCGCCCGGTCCACAGCACAGTGCGATTTTCCATTTCCCCCGATTTTCTGTAGATTCAATCTTCCCAGAGCCCGTTCTCCCTCGTCCTAGCTCCGATTGACCCGATTCTTTTTCCTAAATTCATCTAAAATTGAGCTCTACCTTTTGGTTCAGGTTTGGAAGTTTTTAGAGTTCATTTGAATTTTATTTGATCTTGTTTTGTGTTTTCGTTCCGTTTTCTCTCTCGTTAGATCACGCTTTCGAAGGAGCTGAACCCGGATCCGAAGATCAAGAATTCCTAACTGAGCAAGGCCAAGGCAAGTCGTGTCCTTTGATCATGTTGAACCCAGTTTGCAATCTATTATTTAATTATTTTATTTTAAATTATCTTGCATCGCTATTTTTATTAAAACCCTTGTATTGGTAGTTAGTGACCTAATTGATTATTCCTCCTTGATAATTTGAACGCCCTGATTCCATTGTCACCTTAGGTTGGGAATTTAATTAGTGATGCTATGTTATTTGTCACATTGGGTTGGTACGATTAGAATGCTTAGCCTTGCTTATTTTGCGAAAGGGTTCATCATCACATGTGGGTAATTAATCTTGACTTAATGAGATATTGAATCGTGGTGGTAACTACTTTGATAAAATGTGTGTGCCATGACATTGGGGTGTCATTGGTGTTGGTTATACAAATTGGATTTCACTTGGGCGATTGATCGTGCAGTAAAGGGGGTGCGAGAGGCACATGGGATGTGGATGTTTCGCCTGAGTAAATTTAAGGACTTAACTTTGTGCGCCATTGATCTGAGCCTTACCGTACTACCACATGTCCAGTATGGGATGGACCTGGCTAATTAATTTGGGATGTTTCAATTTCGGTTCCGTCATTGTGATGAGTGTGGTTTGGCGTGGCCATGAACCCACATCGGCGCAAGAGGGGGTGAGAGGCGAAACCTCAGCGAGGCGGGACTGGGTTGAAATTGAACATTGTAAAGGCCTTGTCATGATCTCCTCACCGCACACCTAAGGAAGTGTGTAACTCGTGTGGCAATCCGGGATGATCATGTCTTGTGGGTAAAGTTGTACAACCTCTGCAGAGTGTAAAACTATTCGAATAGCCGCGTCCTCGGTCATGGACAATGCTCGGTGATTTCACACGAGGTATAGTTATTTCTAAAAAGTTTTGGACAGTGGATGATTAATTCACTGTTGGTTTAGCTTAGGGATGGGAGGTCCATAAGTGGTTGGTTTAGCTTAGGGATGGGAGGTCCATAAGTGGTTGGTTTAGCTTCTGGATGGTAGATCCATAAGTGGTTACTTCAATTCCTTTGATTATTATTTATTATTGTTTTACTTCAAATGCGCCTTCAATCTATTTAGTGTATCTTCAAATGCCGTTTTATGCAAATTAACCTTTAGCCTTCCTTTGGTAAGCCTTGCATACTATATTGCATCTTTGTTACAAACGACTTGCTGAGTACTCTATGTACTCACGGCTTTATGCCCCTGTTGCTCAGTTGAGGAGGAGGAGAATCATCAGCAGGAGGTTCCAGAAGGAGAGTACGTCGACGTCTTCGCGGATTAGGCTTCGTTCTCCACTCGATAGCCTGTGGGCGTGTCGATTGGCTGCTGCGCTTTCTTTTGGTTTTCCGCTGCTAGTTTTTGTTAAGCCCTTCGGGCTAGTCTATTGTAAGCTTGGCCATAAGGTCGTACTCTGATAATTATTAATAATATTTGAGTCTTTTCTTAGTAAATCGTGGTATGTTCGATATTTCATCTTTGTTTATACTGTGTGCACTAGCGTGATCCTGGACTAGTGCAGAATACACAGGAGAGTCCGGATTTGCATATTCGGGTCTCTACAACTAGGCACGTACCTAGAACTATGAGAGCCACCTCAATGACGGCCCGTGTGTCTAAGCCGATAGGAAGACGTACTCCTCCACGGCACCAGGCGAAAGGCCCCTTAGAATCTGTAGAGCGGGTCCATGTGCCAGCCGGTCGAGGCCTCTGGTAGGAAGGCAACAGCTCCCGCAATCAGAAAGTCGAGCAGCAGGGACACATCCTGTAGAGTAGGCACCATCTCCCCGAATAGGAGGTGGAAAGTGCGCATCTCCGGCTGCCAGCGGTCCACCAAAGCTGTCAGCAGAGAGCGGTCGAACGAGAAGCATCAAGATCACTCCGCGCCATCGTCCTCACCCGCAGTCAAGGCTGGTCTGTCCTCGTCGGTGGCCTGCACCATCCGGGTAAGAGGGAGTAGCCCGGGATCCCACAGCCTACGAGCAAGTAAAGGTCAGCATACAACCTAATTATAACAATAGTATAACACTGCCAGAGTGCACACCTAGCTGTCCAACGGGGGTCTAGTCTCCAGGCAACTTGAGGTGTGCGTGTACGGATCACTCCCAAGTCAGTTGGCTCCTCTATGCTCCCTGAGGCGAGACATGACGGGAAGCACGATGCAACTGGTCGACGTGCTCGTCCAACAGGCCATAAGGCTAGTCCAATCCACGAAGATCATGAGCCATACCTGCAAAATGAATTGAAGTTAGCATTTGTACAGAACAAAAAAACATCGCAAGTAAAGCAATAGTAAATAGAACTTGTAAATAAACAAAGGAAATAATACTAGGCTACCAGCACAATACCAACTACATTACTGAAAAGGGGGAAGTAACATAACAATTGTACAAACGGTACATACAATGTACGATACAATTAGTATAATAGTACGCACGTCAAAAGTGCAAACTAACAAAATATAGTTTACAACGGACATTTATTTGTAGTCTCCAACAACTAGTTGTAGAAACCATGCCGCTCTACATAGTGATCAGCACATGCCTTGCATCGTCTAGCTGTGTGCCCCTCTTGACCGCATCACTCACAGTGTACACCAGGTGCTCTAGCTTGCGCTTTGTCCATATCATTTGTAATATGCTAGCTCTATCGCCGACCCTTCCCACCCTTTAACATGTCAACATCCAGAATCCAGGTCCTCCCTGCAATATTCAAGGTGGCGAAGTTCCCCACAACCCTAAACCCCCTAAATTCGCCGCACACGCATGCATCACCCTCTTCTTAAAGAAGTATTCTGACATGAAGTTTGAAGGATCCATACCCATAGTCCCGCATGCAGCGAGGACATGAGAGCATGGCTTGTGTAACAGCTTCGAATTGTTGCACAGGCAGCTAGGTTTATATACATGATCTCCAAGACATACCTCATGGGTAACAAGGGCACGAGCCATCCTAAATCCAGCTCTATCCCAGAGTACCATGTCGAAATGATGCTTCCTGTAGCCCATGACGTGCACCGTATGCAATTGGCCTTTCTGTGCCTTCGTCTCCATGTATACCACAATTTTTTACAAGTATGATGTTCATGGGTTGGCTGCATGAAGTGCGGCATTCACTTGCCTCTCCCTGAAGTAGCTGATTGTGCTTGCAGAACACCTTTCATGATGGCGACGAGGGGCTGAGAACGAAGTCCCCTAAGAACCCAATTGTACACCTCCGCAAGATTAGTCATCATTATGTCGTACCTTGCGCCGTCCATGTCATGCAGCAGCAACCACTTCTCCAATGGTTCTCCCTCGATGCACTGCAAGAAATACTTGATGTTTCGTGAGCTCCTCCTCCTCGGACCAGCTGCGTTAGGCTCATCTAGTGCTGTCAGGCATTCCGGTTGTGCCGCCCCAGGCATGGCCGGCCCCTTGTTCCTCTCATCGATGTGCTTCCTGCTGTGCTCGTCCAACAACGCCCACAAAGCATCAAATTTTCTCTGCTGGTTTTGCATAGCCAGCCTATTGAATAGCTCTATCAATGATTGTTTCGGGAACTGCTTGAAGAAGTTCACCCTTAGGTGACGAATGCACCATCTGTTCCTCATATCCGGCCAATGGACGGGCTCCTCGGGGTATTCCTGAAGTTTTCTTATGGCCTTCATAATCTAGGTGTGGTGATCATGAATTACGCACACACCAGGACATGCGCCGACAACTCCAACTTTCACATGTCTAAGGAATCGTAACCAGCTGACGTAATTATCACTTTTCATGAATGCGATGGCCAACGGCATAATTTGATTATTGCCATCAACACCAATGGCCGTAAAGATCTGACCCCTGTATTTGCCAATCAGAAAGGTCTTGTCAACTAAGATCACGGGTAGCATGTGCCTGAATGCCTCGATGCACGCACTGAATGATAAGAAGGCCCTCTGCAACACCGCAAAACTTGGTGGCCTTGTAGATGGCTTGTCCTTCATAGTGATAGATGTGCCTAGGTTCCAGTCTTGCAACACCTGAAGCATACGAGAAAGATTGTCATATGCCGCCTTGAAAGACCCAAACCATTTTTCCAATGCCTTCTACTTCGCACGCCACACCTTTGTGTAGCTAATCTTGTACTTGGATTTCTTCTCATTAGCTAGCATGATGTGCATGGCCTCCATGTCTTTCTTCTCCACTATCTCTCCATATATCAGATTGGCTATAAAGGCGGACGTTAGGTTACGATGCCTTGTTAAAACACCACTGAGAATGCAAGAGTGCGGCTCCACCTTCGACACAATCCAGTGAGTCTCATACTTGGCTTATGTGCATGCACTCTTCAAGGACAACCGGTCTACTCGCACTTCACGGTGTACTACTCCTGGCTAGATTTCATGACCCAAAAAGTCCACTATATAGACAGGGCCAACAACTTGATCGCATCTTACAGTGTTGCCTTGTCAGTAAACATTGAATGCAACCAAACATCTATCCCATGATACTTTCACGGTGATTCATGCTCGTCATGTGCGGCAACACCCTTAGCATCAAACCAGTTCCATTCCTACAGGACGGGAGCTTCGTCCTCATCTGAACTATTCTCATCGACCTCCTGTACAGCTTCCTCTTCAGCCCAAGACATCTGGTCATCTCACTCCATTTGATGCACTATGTACTCTATATGCTCCCTTTCATCGACTTGTCCTATACCCTCACCATGGCGTGACCATTCTCCCTCTCCTCCATGTACCACATCGGCCTCGTCACGAGCAACTTCCTTCTCTTCACCAACATGTGGGGTGCCTGAACTGCTCGCATCTCCCGGATGATGGCCATCCGCACGACGTTGCATAGCTTCTATTGGGCATGGTTTCACAAGCATCACGCACTTGTGTCCATGGCGCCGGCACCCTTCCAAGCAACAGTGTGCATCAATGTTCTCAACTCCCATTTGATGTCTGTGGGAGACTGGCTCTAAAGCTCTTATATGACAACGCTGCACACCTCGGGGTCCAACAAAAAACTATGAGTACGCTAGTGCATCACATTTGTGATCCGAGCATTCTCGTCGTCCGGGTGTACTAGAGTGGCTTGCGCAAAACCGCTCAAGTGCATACCATTCGGACCTTCACGAATAGTTCCAACACTGTAATGAACTTTCAATGTAGTGAGTATCGGTATTACTGATGTCTGCTTACATATATTTTCAATTTTGGAACTAGTCAAATCGCACTGCACATTACGAAAGTATTGATGTACTGTAATTTTACATTTAACGACTGTTCGCCTGTCATAACCAACTACACTAACCTCGTAGTATTAACTTCCTATCGGCAGACTACGCATCGATGCTATTCTTTTCTGGCTACTCAAGCTGTCCCCTACTGCAAATAATTTCTAATGGTTTCGATAATTTACAAGGTATATCGATTTAAATGCCTATATACCAATTACAATGGTACACGTGTTTTTCCAATGTACTAACGACATGACATTCATTTGTAATTAATCATAAACTAGTTACGTACATGTGCGTTGCAACAAAACTCATTGAATGTATAGAGAATTGTGCTATAAAAGAGAGGTACTCTAATCGGTTGGAAAGTGGAGAATAGTGAGAAATTAAGGGAATAGAGCGGTTGGAGGAGAATGGACGTACAAACACCAATTCATTCTTTTATAATAGTAATGATATTACATATTATTGTTTTATATAAAGAAAATTATTAAATTCTTATAAAAATATTGATTGAATTTTGAATAACTACAAATTTCTACAGACGATTAATTTCTACGTAACGTTGATTGGATTTTCTACAACTAAAATTTTGTACGCATGCCAATTTGCTAATGACGCTAATTTTCCACAACTATGTTCACTAAATTTTACACAACTATAGGTTACTACGGCTGCTAATTTTCTAAAACTACATTGACTAAATTTTCTATACCAAAGTTGTACTATTCTTTTCTACATCTACAATTTTTTTACTGATACTAACACTAAATAAATTATCTACTTCATATACAAAATTTAAAATACAACAAAAAAATTACCTCAGAAGAGTCACAAAATCTCTCCCTCTCCTCTTCTCCTCCCTCTCCTCTTCTCTCCTCTCTTGTCTTTTCTTTCCTTTCCTTCCTCTCTCTCTCCTCTCCTCCTCCCTATCCTTTTCTCTCCTCTCCTCTCCTTTTTACTTGTGTGTCGTGCAACCGTTAGACGATAGGCTAACAGTCACTCGATGGCTCGGCGACTAGAGCCTATTTCTTTAAAAAAGTTTTGTCTGGGTATATTTCTGTTATTTTTACGTTTATATTGGGTTGGAGGCAGTTAGAGTAGGCTTCAAGAGGCAACATAGTAAATGATCGGAGGACCCTTGCAGCCCATTGATGTTGTCAAAAGTGCATCTAATGCAGCGCTCGGGTATCTTAGCTAGCCCAAGCAGAAGTGGGCCAACAAGAAAGCATCGTCCAAAAAAGTCAAGAGCGAACAGCTTGAAATGAATTCAGGTCGAAAGGGCTCAACAAAGACTTACTAGGCAAGTCATTAAATAATGCGGCAGCTAGGATATGAAGTCGAATAATTATGTCACTCTGCCTTGCTTGCTTATTATATATATATATATATATATATATAGTATAAATAACAGGTGCACCATGGTGCCCAGGCTCCATGATTAAGACTTTCCATCCATGATTGGGACTTTCCATTCATAATTAAGACTTTCCATCCTGATATTATATATCATTGCACTTGCACGCATCTAAAAGCAATCTAAAGGCAAGGATGCTTGGTGCCCGGGCACCCTGGTATCCCATTTCAACGTCCTATATATATATATATAAGGGCACCATAGTGTCTAGGCTCTATAATTAAGACTTTCTATCCATGATTGATTCAACATGCTAAATCAATAATTTCCTTTCAAAATTGATGCCTTTGCCTGATATATTATATATCATTACACTTGCATGCATCTAAAAGTAATCCAAAGGCAGGAAGTCTTAATGCCCAGACACCATGGTATCCTATTTCAGCGTCTATATATGTAACATCCTAAAAATTAGAATTTAAAAATATGAAGCTTTTAAATTATTTTGCAGTGTGTTTTATTTGAAATTGGAAATTTGGCTAGGGTTCCCAAAAATAAAAATAAAGAAATACAAGAGAGGAACAAATATGTTCAATTAATAGGAAAATAAACTTTAAAGAGATCATCCATGGAAGGAGGAAGAACTTTGAATTAAAATACAAAAATTGTATAAGGACAAAAATTTCAAGGGCAGTAAAAATATATATACAAAGGCATATGAAAAAAAAGGTCTAGTAAATAATCAAAACTTAAAAATACATACATATATATACACACACAATATGGGCTGAAAAAGGGAAGGTATATATATGAAAATAAACAAGTGAATTGGAAACAAAAATATATATATAGAAATATATGCAAATATATATATACATAAGTGTATATATATATATATATATACATGCATATGGTAGAGAAACCAAAAATAAGAAAATAACTGATAAAAAAAAGAAAAAGGAAAACAGTGGGGCTCAGACCAGGCCAGCCGGCCCAGCCCAACCCCCGCGCGCCTCTCCCCACCGGCTAGCCCAACCCCATCCCCACTCAATTCCACCGGCCGACCACCCCTCAGTTTCCCTGCCCGAGCGGCCCATCTCCTTCCCCCCCCCCCTCACGCACTGTTCTTCTTCTTCCCCTTTTCCCCGAGTCTCCCTTTCTTTCCCTGCCGGGCCGTAGCTCACGCGCTCGTGCGCTCGCCCCGTAGCCCAGCCCGGCTTTCTCCCCCCCAGCGTGCTCGGACCAGGAGTCGGCGTGCTCGGACCGAAGGTTGCCGCCGCTCTGTCCGCTTCCGACCGATGGAGCCGCCACTACCTCTTTTTCTCACCCCGCCCGGTCTCATCCCGCGCGGCGCCACCTTTCTGCTGCACGGCACGCGCGACGCAGGTAATCATGCCGAACCTGCTCTGCCCCGCTGCCTGCGCCTGCCGCTGCCCCGCCGCTCGCCGACGTGACAGCACAGAGGGGCCCTCATGGCAAGCCCCGTCCGCTCGCCTATAAATGCCGCCAAGACCTTCCCCGGGCTCCCCACACCTCAGACCACCTCCACCGACATGCAATCGGGTTTTCAAGCACCCTAACCGCCGCCCTCGCTTTTCTTCCACACCGCCAGCCACCGGCCTCCTCCGCTAAATCCCACCGTCAAAATACAATTCCCTCCTCCCGCGCCATCCCCGGAGTGCCGTGAGCTCACCCCCGGCCTTCCCCAAGCCTCCCGTGGCCCGTACCTCGCCGGCGCCGGAGCTCCTCCCGAGTTGCCGCTGCCGCTCGCCGCCGGCCCGCTCCGAAGCCCCCCGGGCTCTACTGAGGCTTCCCCCAGCTTCCCCTGCCCGTGAGCAACCCATTTCCGTCGTCGCCCACTCCCCTCCGGCCACCCCCCGCCGGCGAAGCCACCGACCGTATCGCCCCCAAACTTCCTCTGCTTCCAGCATTGGACGCTCGGTTTAACTGTGTTCTTTCTTCGCCTTGGGTCAGGTAACACACGAGCCTGACTTGGTTAGCTGGGAGCGCGTTCACCCGTGCCACCAGCGTTCGAATCCCGTGACCGCAATAATATGTGGATTTTTGATGCTTTTGTTAAGCTGCAGTAAAGAGGCGATTAAGAAAGTAATTAATGTGCAAACGAATTATTAGAGTGTAGGTAAGTTTAATTAATGCTCAGACGTGGTTAGTAGATACTAATAACAATTAATTAGTGATTAAATAAATACTAATGTTGGATTAGAACTGGAGGCTCTCACTGACATGTGGGCCATGCCCCATTTATTTAAATAATAGTCGGGCCCACCTGTCATAGACACAGTGCATCGATAATAAAAATAAAAGAATGAATTAAAAATAGCCAGTAGGGCCCACCTATCAGGGATTTCTTATTTTCTGGAGTTTCATGGGACTGAGAACTTTAGTACTGCTTAGATATCAGGGGCACCAAAAATGCCCCATAGCCTCACTTTGAATCTTGAGAAATTGGTTTGGGCAGTCATGGTGAAAATGACTGGTATATTTGGTATGGATATTTTATGCTCCCAAAAACCTCAAGTTGCTTAATTATCGGGGCGGATCAGAGTGGTGCAGTGGAAGCACAAAGTGGTTAGTGATAGACCCGCCCGGATAACCCTAAGGACCGAATCTTGTCATGACCTCCTGTCTAAAACAAGTACAACCACAAGTCTGTAAAATACAACTTGGCTTAGTAAATTTACCAGACCCTGAAAGTCATCACGATGGCAGTAGTGCAAGTGGCGACCTGGGTGGCAGGCTTGAATGGGACTCCCGCAAGTGGCGGCCTGGGTGGCAGGCTTGAGGGAGAAGTTTTCTTACGACGTGCTAGCAGTGTGGGTAGCCAGCTACTAGGTGCATAGGAAGGGAGCATCCCGCACAACGAATGGGTCCCACCGCAAATGGGAGCAACCCAGGGGGTGAGATGATGGAAGGGGCGAGGTACATCGAACGGTTACTGTGATGGTCTGCTCAACCGCATGGCTAAGGAATCATGTGGGGCAACAAGTGATCTGTCTCTTGTGGGTAAATTGTGCAAACTCTACAGAGTTAAAACTATTCGAATAGCCGTGCCCACGGTTAAGAGCGGACATGGGAACTTAACTAGATATAGTTCTATTTAAAAATTTTTGAAGAATGGGAATGGAATTATGGAGGGCAACGGAAAGCCCTAATTTGATTTGTCCTGGGTGTCGTCCCAGTGGTAAGATAAGCGGCTATAATGCTGAAAGATGCTATATGGTGCAGATGCCGTGTAACGGTGGATGGCATCTGTGTCGATTATAAGATAGTCTTACTTCACAAATTTAAGTCATGAGTTTAAAACTGCTAGGTCGTAGAGATTTTTAAGTAATTGTATTCAAAAGCAATTTACGCAAAATAAAATAAGCCCAAGCCTTCCTTTGATAAGCTGAGCATGTTAAATATTGCATTCTATGTGTTGGCTCACTGAGCACGGTGGATTGTGCTCACACTCGCATCACCCAACACAGAAACAGGGACGCAGGATCATTACGCCCACGAAGATACCCCTACCACTGATGGAAGGACACATGAAGGGAATTAGGGCATAGGCTTCGTTTCTAGCCATAGACAAGTTTACCCAAGGCATTGTGTGCACATATATTATCGGATTCCCGGTAATATATATGTTGGATCGAAAAGGCCGACAGAGGGGGGGGTGAATGTCGGTTCTTTAAGAATTCGTTCCCCACAAGTACTCAAAAAGCTCAGCTCTCTGATTGCTATGGAAGCTATGAAGAAGTAAAATACAGAGCACTCGGAAAACCAACACAGCTCAAACGAATTAAGCGGAAGACCTTTCCAAAGATTATCATTACTCGCAGAAGGAAGAATGAAATGGTAGACTGTAGAAGCAAGAACCTAAACAAAGCAAAAGAAAATAAATAACTGCAGAGAAGAGAGAGCAGCCAAAAACATCAAACTGCAGTCCCAAACTTAAAGCATAAACTGCTGTCCAACAACTAAAGGAACTGCCTGCAGCCAGCTAGAACAACCAAAGAAAAAGCCAGAAAAAACTGCAACTGAAAGGAGGACCAAAAGCTGCAGCAAAAGGGAGACTTAAAGGGTCTATCAATCGCTATTTTGCTGCTGTCCGAATGATCTGCCGATTGCTGTTTTGAAGCTGGCTGAAAGCTACTTAGTTGAGAAGAAAATGAGGGGAACAAAGTACTGCTGCAGAAATTTCTCTGGCCAAAATGAAAGCATGCATGCAGTGTGGATAAAAACACCCTAGATCAGTAATTAAGTGGCAGAAAGAATAGCTGAAATCAAAACCATTTGGACTGCATGCAGTAAGGTCAAAAACAGCACAAAGAGAAGCAAAAAAAAAATGTCCCATGCTGGCCGAATGACCAAGTGTATGTAGCCGAGCTGCACGCAACTTGAGAATTAAGTATTTGGATGAAGCTTCCTCTCAGCAAAGAACACTTAAATAGTCCAAGTGAACAGGATCAAAGGACTAATGGAAGCATGCTGGCCGAAAAACCATATAACTGCTGATTTTCACTCAACCGATCCATCAATGAAAATCAAGAAGCAACAACCTCATGAGATTTCATATCCTGGGCATGATTTAACCCACCATCTCCATTCATGGGTGAAAGAAAAACAAGCACACAAGGAGAAGCACAAACTTAGAAGAACTCAAATAGAAATAACTTGAAAAACGATACGGAGACATACATGATTGAAAGAAGTGTTTACATTCAGCTCACTACTCTCTCTCAATCTCTCTAAAAATTCTGCACTCATTTCATTGTGCTGAAAATCTTTAATGCTACTAGAGAACACCCTCTCTATTTATAGCCTCCACTAATGGGTTTACAACCTACTTTACCCATTAGCTCTCAACAACTCATGGCGCGTATTCACCAAAACGCCCCTCGCGCACCTTTCAGGAAGCTTCCTCATTCCTTGCCCTCCAAGCCACGCAGCTACCTTGAGTCCTCGCCGTCTTCAGCACACCCCGACCGTTCCAACCTCAGCACCACCTGCGCCTAGTCCGGTCCTCCGTGCCTCGCCACGACTCCACCTCGATGTCCTGCAGCCATCACAGACAAGAAACACATCACATACCACCACTCGAAATATTGTAACCATACAATAACATCAAAAGAAATACTCAAAGTCCAAACCGATCGAAACGAAAAATAAACGACTTAAGCACATTTGACCTAGTTTGACCAAGTCCGACCGAAGCTAATTGCACCGCGCAACGACATGGCCCGAACCACACAAACCAAACTCGACTTTCCTAAAACAGATGTCAATTACTCATCACACACACGGAGTTACCTCCACATGGTCCATCAATATACTGCACACATTACCCATCAGTCGCTTGCCTGTGGATATGGTCTCACTTTTGCTTCTGTTCCGCTGCTTTTTGTAATGAAGACAATTGGCCTAATCGGCCCTTTTGTAAAGTCTCACCCGATGCGGTGTATTTTAATTATGTAATATTATTACTAATGTTCATGTGATGTATGATGTGATTCCGCAATGTACCTATGCGCACTATCTACTGATCCAGGGAATAGTGCAGTAAACACAGTAGATTCTGGATTGAAAAATCCGAGTCTTACAGAGCTGGTATCAGAGCATACGACTGTAGGGTAAAAGCCTTTGGATGGGTATAGGATCACAATATTTGAAGAACTTATAAAAATGAATTTGAAAATATAGCATACTACCTCTTTTCGTATCCTTCTTAGATATACTCTACTCTACCTTTCATTAATATTTTTGAAAATTTACTAACACTAAAATTTAATCTACAGATGGTAGACGAAGCCAACTGGGATTTCCTAGCCCATGGAGTTTATAAGGGAGAGTTCGCCAGTATCTTATGCAAGCTTCTACATTACTTGGGCTATAAGGAGCAGCCTATTTATCGCGGCCTTAAGACCATGAAAGAAGGAGTAGGTAGAGTAGTGTCGTACTTGCCATGTGTGGTGCAAGTACTAGTTCCTGTATTTTAGTAGGATGTATTAGTCCTTTAGTACTATGGTCGTTATCCTGTCGAACCTTAATATATTGTATAACTGTAAAGTCCAGCCTAAAAGCTGGCTATGTGGATGTTCGTGTGCTTAATGTACGGCCAGACATAGGCCTTATGTTGAGAGTTGTTTTGCCGTTTGTCTTATCGTTTTCATTTGTGACATGGGTTGATACCCTTCTTTTTAACTACCTAGCCTTAGTACTAAATTGCGAAGCTCTAACTCGACTTTCCTAAAACAGATGTCAATTACTCATCACACACACGGGGTTACCTCCACATGGTCCATCAATCTCCCCCATGATGAGTATATTGACAAACCCAGAAAAGCACAAAGTTGAGTTTGAAAATGAAGCTAATGACCATGTCGACAGAAAGAACGCTAGAGTAACAACAGAAAGAGCAAATTGTTCTCCAAAGCTCTAGAAAGTTCCCAAATTGCTTTTTTCGCTATTCTCCCCCTTTTGGCAATAAACACATCAAAGATGCAAAAGAGAGAATAATGCATGAAATTGGATGAAATGGCTGAAGTTCATTTATTTTAAGCATGTAGAGCCATGAAGATTATCAAATTTGACCATCAAGAATTACACTAAGCCATGACTCAACAGAATGCTATCTAGATCATGACAAGATACATATATAAACCAGCTAAACCAAACAAGTGACAATCTAAAATCTAGTGCAATTTCTTAGCATGTCACGTAATCCATGATCATAGTCTAGCTAGAGGTATCCAAAGATGATGCAGGCCATGTCAATAAGCTAAATGGAACCGAGAAGCTAGTATCGAGACAATTAGAGTGCTACAAGCTCAAGAATGAAACATTGGTTCAAGTACTTAGTTCTGTTTGTAGCTTAAGCAAATTGAGCACAAATAACATATTTTCTTTTGAAACTTATGGTCGTTTCCAACCAAAATTTTTAGTCATGTGCTAGATCTCAAGCCTTATGCGACTACTTCAAGCAAGAAGCTTAAGAAGATAGTCTAGGTCATCCAAAACTTCCCCTGAGTTCATGCCTAGTGCAATGGCAAGCCGTCTCATGAGAAAGAATTGGTGAGATCAGTTTTTTCGCACAAAAGAGATATTTTTGCTTTTTAACACGTTGTACTAACTCATGCTGCATCAAGAGACTAAAATAGCTCAATCTAAAGCTCAACAAGGATTCAAGACTCAACTCAACCTATTTGACATGGCATGAATCATAAAAGGATAACTAAAGATAGACTAATCTCAAAAGCTAGCATGACAAGTTTCAATTCAAGTTGAGCAGTTTTAATTAACTTATCATGGCCTAAGCTAGTCTACACATATGAAGTCATGATCAATCTAGCAAATAAGCACAAGTCATGGCACGATGTAATGCATTGTAAGCATGTCATATATGGATAATAATCAAGGTTCAATGTAGTTATATTACAATGCAGAATGAAATGCAGAAAATCCAGCTCCCCCTCAATATGTGATGCAACTTTTAATTCAAGTTGAGTTATGTCAATATTAAGCTCCAAAAGCTATCAAATGAACTCCCCCCTGAACCAAAGCAATAAAAACGAGAAGCTGGGAAAGAAATCAAAACGGGCAGTCCTTAAAGCATAGACAAGATATAGAGGATACTATGGCTCAGACTGACTCTCATCAACCCCATATGACTGTAGGACTATCAACTGATCATCTAACACGCTAAGGAGCAAACACGTACCCTGTCTACCCGAGGGTGGCCCGACCCTCGCTAGAACCTATAAGCAGTGAGTGAGCTCAACCTAGTGAGAAGAGAAACAGCTAATAAGCAGCATCCTAGAAGAACAACATGAGAGGAAAATGCTAAGCAGTTAGACTAGAGAAACACTCTAACCTATGCTAGAAGGACTAACCCAAATGCACCCCGAATGCAATGCAACAGAAATGAGTAAGAGCATAATCAATATAATAATGCAGTAAAGCACAAAGCTCCCCCTCACAATAGTCCATAAGGATAAACCACCCCAAGGTCTCCCCGCAGAGCTGAAAACCTAGAGCTATCCAATGGCTTGGTAAAAATATCAGCCAACTGGTGGTCACTCTCCACAAACTGGAGCACGATGTCACCCTTCTCTACATGGTCTCGAAGAAAGTGATAGCGAATATCAATATGCTTGGTCCAAGAATGCTGCACTGGGTTCTTAGCAATGTTAATCGCAGAAGTGTTATCACAGAAGAGTGGAACACCGTCGATGACTAACCCAAAGTCCCGCAGGGTCGAGACCATCCAGAGCACCTGGCTACAGCAGCTGGCTGCAGCAACGTACTCGGCCTCTGCGGTGGACTGTGCAACACCGGACTGCTTCCTTGAAGACCAAGAAACGAGAGAAGTGCCAATGAATTGGCAGGTGCCAGAAGTGCTCTTCCTATCTATCCTACAGCCGGTAAAGTCTGCGTCCGAGTAGGCTCTCAAGGAAAGATAGGACGAGGAAGAGTACCAGATACCGTAGTCAATGGTAGCTCGAAGGTACCGAAGAATGCGCTTCACCGCCTGGCGGTGAGATACGCGAGGAGAAGCCTGAAAGTGAGCACACAGACACACGGAGAAGTGTATGTCTGGTCTCGAGGCAGTGAGGTACAAGAGGGAGCCGATCATACTCCGATACATCTTCTGATCAACTGGCTCGCTGTCCTCATCTGGGTCAAGTGTGGCGGAAGATGCCATGGGAGTTGACACGAGCTTACCATCACTCATGTCAAAGCGTTTCAGGAGGTCACGGGTGTACTTACCTTGATGTAGGAATGTACCCTCCCAAGTCTGTTTGATTTGGAAGCCAAGGAAGAAGGTCAACTCGCCCATCATGATCATCTCAAACTCCGAGCTCATGACATCGAAAAACTGGGAAACGAGAGCATGCGAGGAGCCGCCAAAAATGATGTCGTCCACATAAATCTGGACGAGCAGAAGATCAGCGCCATGCCGGCGAATGAACAAGGTCTTATCTACTTTACCCATCTCGAAACCATGACTCAACAAATAGGACTTAAACCTCTCATACCAAGCTCTAGGGGCTTGCTTAAGTCCATACAAAGCTTTAGAAAGCTTGAAGACATGGTTTGGGTATTTGGGGTTTTCGAAACCAGGAGGATGTCTGACATAGACTTCTTCCTCAATGAAGCCATTAAGGAAGGCACTCTTGACGTCCATCTGGTAAAGCTTGAAACCCTTAGAAGCTGCAAAGGCAAGCAGGATTCTAATGGCCTCAAGTCTAGCTACAGGGGCAAAGGTCTCCTCGAAATCGAGACCCTCAACCTGGGAGAACCCTTGAGCTACCAGTCTAGCGTTGTTTCGAACAACTACCCCATCCTCACTCTGCTTGTTCTTGAACACCCACTTGGTCCCAATGACATTGTGACCACGAGAGGGCTCAACAAGCGACCAGACCTTGTTTCTCTCGAAATTTTCCAACTCCTCATGCATGGCATTGACCCAAGACTCGTCAGAGAGAGCATGACAAACGTCCTTGGGCTCAAAGGAGGGAACAAAGGCAGAATGAAGACAGAATTGAGACATACCAGATTTTGAACGAGTGACTCGCTCAAACAGGTCTCCAATAATCTGCTCAGGAGGATGAGCTTTCTGGATATGTCTAGGAGGTCCAGGATGAGATGAAGAAGTGGCCTCTACTTCATGTGCTGATGAAGTAGGAACAGAGCCACTAGCTCCTAAAGAAGCAGAAGGCATGGGCTGATCGCCTCGAGGTGCGGTGGAAGAAGGCACCTCGAGGGGTGGATGAGGGACGGGATCAGGTAGACAACCCTCATCTCCATCGTCCTCATCATCCATAAAGATGGGCTCGGACTGCTCTAAAGAACCTGAGATATCGGGCCTAGTCCCCGGACTGGCCTCGTCGAAGGTCACCTCATAGGTCTCTACCGTTTTGCTAGACTCGCAGTTCCAAACCCGATAAGCCCGCGAACAAGTCGAGTAGCCTAGAAACATCCCATCACAAGAACATGACTCGAACTTGTCTAGGTTCCCGGACTTCAGAATAAAGCACTTGCAACCAAACACACAAAAATGAGATACACTAGACTTTCGCCCATATCTCAACTCATAAGAAGTGCGGTGCAAGTGTGCCCGAAGAAAAACTCAATTTGAGACATGGCACGCGGTAGCTATAGCCTCAGCCCAAAATTTCCGCGGTGTAGAGCATCGTCCTGTCCATCTCGACCAAGGTACGGTTCTTTCTCTCCACGACACCATTTTGCTGTGGGACGTGCGGAGAGGAGAACTGATGCTCTACACCTATCTCCTCGCAGAACCTCTCAAAGTAGGAATTCTTGAACTCCGTGCCATTGTCACTGCGGATCGCTCGTAAGGCACCCGGGAGCTCAACAGAAAGCCTACTGAAAAGACCTCGGAAATGTGTGAACGTCTCATTCTTCGAGGCTAAGAAAAACACCCAAGAGTACCTCGAGAAGTCATCGACCACGACAAGAACATACCACTTCCCTCCTGCTGACGGCACTTGAGCTGGTCCAACTGTATCCATGTGGAGCAGCTGTCCCGGTGCATCGGTCATAGTCACTGTGACCGGAAGATGAGAAGCGGCAACCATCTTGCCGTGCCGGCAAGGAGCACAAACTAGATCTTTGACCATCTTGAGTTTCGGCAGACCACGAATGAGGTCGTGGCCGCTAACTCGAGTCAAATGGTCAAATCCAATACGACCAAGTATCCTATGCCAAAAAGAAAGGTCGCGGGACTCAGAAGCAACCAAACAACGGAGAGGATCACCAGAACACTCAGAAAAATCAGCACGAAAGATCCTCCCAAAGCGAAATCCGCAAACGGATCAGAAGAATCAAGAATTTTGCAAGCGTTTTTCTTAAAGCTCACCTCGACACCGTCATCGGTAAGCTGAGAGACTGAAAGAAAATTATACTGCAGCTTACTAACCAAAGCAACATCTTTCAAGATAAAAGAATCATTAACGCGCACTGTACCTTTGGCGATGACGCGCCCAGATGAAGCATCTCGAAGGTGATCGTCTCATCACCGGAGCACGGCAAGGGAAGAAAACCAACGGAGTCTCGGTCATGTGTCGTGAACACCCGAGTCTACAAGCCAAACCTTTCCCTTCCTCGCCCGCGAACTGAGTCAAGCAGAGTAAAGTCTCGATCTTGGGGTAAATCAAGAGTGATTTTGGCACCCAATACGGAGTAACACGTCGAGCAGATGAAGTAGTCAAACACGACTGACCTCTATCTACCCTACGCTCTCTGTCACTCAAAGAAGCAGACGGTCTCTGAGTAGACCTGAAGCTGTTGTTGGGTCCGACTGCTACGGCGAGCGAGTCGGAGCATCGGCAACACACTGATCACGCCGCGGGTAGCCATCTCGACGAGGAAAACGAGATCTATCCTCAGAACGGCGGAAGTCACGACCAAAGGGAGCATGAGGACGAAAACCAGAAAACTCAAAAAAACCAAGTCCTCGATGCTGCCCAAACCCATCAACAGAAGCAAGCCTAGACCTCATGTTGGTCTTAGGTGCACTCAAGGTCTGGGGCTGACCCTGAATACGCCTAAGATCACAAACACAGTCTCTACACGCGATCCTGGCGCGCCTGAAGCATCGACCGATCAGATGTCCATCCTTCTAACAGAAGGTGCAATGATACTTCACCTTCTAAGAGGTAGAAGTAGCATGATGAGGCTTCACCTTCTGAGAAGCCAAAGCTGCAGGTGGAATCACCTTGCTGTCAGAAATCCCCTGGACAAAGCCCGCCGACTTGAATTGAACTTTATCAGATCGAGGCTCGGTCTCGATCACACCTGGTGCTGTGGGTCTGAGCACGGCAGGTGGATGCTTCCTCATATCCTCATAGAAATCATATCCTAGACCTTGATTAAATCTGCAAATCTTGGATTAGTCTAGAATAAGATTAAGCTTTTTCTTGCCGCCTACAAATCTCTCGAGGGTGTTCATAAGGTACTGACACTCCCGAAAGAGAGAGGTGCAAGAAGAGCAGGGGAAGAAGGAGTAGCAGAAGGTAAGGGAGTAGAAGAAGAAGAAGAAGAACCAACAGTAGAGGAAAGAATGGCTTGTGCACGCACAGCCGACTCTGATGGGACAGTCCTACTACTAACCGGTTGGTTCACGTCGCTAGGCGTCTCCACCTTACCCTGGGGCTTCTCGCCCACCTCAGCAATCACATCACAATGAGTTGATGGCTTCTCTAGTAAATCCTTAGTTAGCTTCACACATTGTTCATTCAAAGCAACGAGCTCAAATTTTAGTTTATCACAACTAATGCATGGTGAGCTAACAGGATCCTTAGTCGCGTACTGAGCCATTTTCTTGTTGTTGTCAATCATTTCTTGAAACTGTTTGGAAACAGAATCAAGTTCAGTAGTTAATCTAGGACAGTTCAAGCATGAAGCAGCTGGCTCAAGTAACCAAGCATACAACTCAGAAATTTTATGATCTGCCCGTTTTAGATTCATCTTCAAATTATTACAACTTTCACAAGTCTCGGGCAGATTAAGGAGCATGGTATAAAGACATCTAAAAGCATTGTCCTTATCCTCACATGAGGTGCAAGAAGTAGTCTCAACAATAGTAGGTGAAGCAACAGCTATCCTACTCATCTCTAACTCAGCAAGCAGACTAACATTCTCCACCTTAATTATGTCAAGCTCAGAAGGCAGACTAGCATGAGAGGCCTTAATTTCTCCATGTCATCAAGCAAGGCATAGCATGTATCACAATCCTCACGGGAGGGAGCAGATGTAAGTGAAGTAAGCTCCCGTGATAGTCTATCTACTTCCTTCTCTAACTCAGTACACCTAGCCCTAGCTCTAGCATGAAAACCACCTAGCTTAAGAAAATCATGATTGAGCTGGTCGTAGGTAGGGCATACCTCGTCCGAGTCGGAGTACAGCTTGTTGTCGCTCAGTTCGCCCTCGAGGGCCATGAAGCACATGCCGGAAAAGTCGTCGCCACTCTTGGGGTCTTGGTCACCCGTCCCGTCGTCGTTGCTCCATCCCTCCACCTCGCTGAGGTCGAGGTCGTCGAAGGCGGTGAGGACGCGGTGGAAGAGCTTTTTGGCTTTGCCAAGGTCGCGGAACTTCTTCTTCCCTTGTGCATGAACTGGAGACTTCTTGTTGCGGTTCTTGTCGGTGTAGTCGTTCTTGCTCGAACCACCATAGTCAGCTTTGCCCTTCTCCAGCTTGGGGCAGTTTGCCTGAATGTGGTTGGGGCCACCACACTCGAAGCAAATCACGAGTCCTCCCCTCTTTCTGTCCCTCCACCTCTTGTAAGCATGGGAAAACTTCCGAGCTAGGAGGGCCAGTTGCTCATCCTCGAGCTGCTCTAACTGATCATCAGTTAATTCACAGAGAGCAGCAAGGGAGAAACCACACAGCGAATCAGAAGAAAGACCAGAAGCCGAACTGAGATCGGTCACTAGGGCCATCGACTGTGACTTCGACTTGCGAGAGACAATGTCAATCTCGTGAGTCTTGAGACGCGAGTACAGCGCATCAAGAGTCAAAGTCGAGAGGTCCGTGGTGTCCTTGATGGTAGTCACCTTCATTTCCTAAACACGAAGGTTGAGTGCAACGAGCATCTGACAAGCGTTGTCCGAGTCGGGGTATGTGAGACCGACCGCTCGGAGGTTGCTCAGAATCTTGTGAAAACGAGCAAAGCACTCATCGAGAGACTCACCAGCGAGCATTTCAAACTTGTTGTAATCTCACTTGAATTGGTCCTGTCGGACTGTTTTGATTTGGGTGGTCCCCTCATGGTAAGCACCGAGGGTCTCCCAAATGTCGAAAGCCGACGTGAGGTGCGAAATGCGGTCAAACTCGCTATGACTCAAACCTTGGATGATTATATTCCTTGCGTTTGCATTCGCCTCAACATCGGGCATATTCGCAACATTGATGTTCTCATCGGCAGGAACAAGATAGCGAACCTTGACCTTCCTCCAGATGGCATATCCTTGAGCCTGGATGTAGGTCTCCATCCGGCGTTTCCAGAAAGGAAAATCAATGCCATCAAAGATCGGAGGCTTGGTCGAGTACTTGTTCGTCGCCATGGCTCTAGAGACCGGTTAAGATCTATTGAAAAGAGCTAACCGGCTCTGATACCAATTGTTGGATCGAAAAGGCCGACAGAGGGGGGGTGAATGTCGGTTCTTTAAGAATTCGTTCCCCACAATTACTCAAAAAGCTCAGCTCTCCGATTGCTATGGAAGCTATGAAGAAGTAAAATACAGAGCACTCGGAAAACCAACACAGATCAAACGAATTAAGCAGAAGACATTTCCAAAGATTATCGTTACTCACAGAAGGAAGAATGAAATGGTAGACTGCAGAAGCAAGAACCTAAACCAAGCAAAAGAAAATAAAGAACTGCAGAGAAGAGAGAGCAGCCAAAAACATCAAACTGCAGTCCCAAACTTAAAGCATAAACTGCTGTCCAACAACTAAAGGAACTGCCTGCAGCCAGCTAGAACAACCAAAGAAAAAGCCAGAAAACTGCAACTAAAAGGAGGACCAAAAGCTGCAGCAAAAGGGAGGCTTAAAGGGTCTATCAATTGCTGTTTTGCTGCTGTCCGAATGATCTGCCGATTGCTGTTTTGAAGCTCGCTGAAAGCTACTTAGTTGAGAAGAAAATGAGGGGAACAAAGTACTGCTGCAGAAATTTCTCTGGCCGAAATGAAAGCATGCATGCAGTGCGGATAAAAACACCCTAGATCAGTAATTAAGTGGCAAAAAGAACAGCTGAAATCAAAACCATTTGGACTGCATGCAGTAAGGACAAAAACAGCACAAAGAGAAGCGAAAAAAATGTCCCATGCTGGCCGAATGACCAAGTGTATGTAGCCGAGCTGCATGCAACTTGAGAATTAAGTATTTGGATGAAGCTTCCTATCAGCAAAGAACACTTAAATAGTCCAAGTGAACAGGATCAAAGGACTAATGGAAGCATGCTGGCCGAAAAACCATATAACTGCTGATTTTCACTCAACCGATCCATCAATGAAAATCAAGAAGCAACAACCTCATGAAATTTCATATCCTGGGCATGATTTAACCCACCATCTCCATTCACGGGTGAAAGAAAAACAAGCACACAAGGAGAAGCACAAACTCAGAAGAACTCAAATAGAAATAACTTGAAAAACGATACGGAGACATACATGATTGAAAGAAGTGTTTACATTCAGCTCACTACTCTCTCTCAATCTCTCTAAAAATTCTGCACTCATTTCATTGTGCTGAAAATCTTTAATGCTACTAGAGAACACCCTCTCTATTTATAGCCTCCACTAATGGGTTTACAACCTACTTTACCCATTAGCTCTCAACAACTGATGGCGCTTTATCCACAACCCACTTCCTTTAGTGCAGCTTTGCGTGTTCACCAAAACGCCCCTCGCGCACCTTCCAGGAAGCTTCCTCATTCCTGCCCTCCAAGCCACGCAGCTACCTCGAGTCCTCGCCGTCTTCGGCACACCCCGACCGTTCCGACCTCAGCACCACCTGCGCCTAGTCCGGTCCTCCATGCCTCGCCACAACTCCACCTCGATGTCCTGCAGCCATCACAGACAAGAAACACATCACATACCACCGCTCGAAATATTGTAACCATACAATAACATCAAAAGAAATACTCAAAGTCCAAACCAATCGAAACGAAAAATAAACGACTTAAGCACGTTCGACCTAGTTTGACCACGTCCGACCGAAGCCGATTGCACCGCGCAACGACATGGCCCGAACCACACAAACCAAACTCGACTTTCCTAAAACAGATGTCAATTACTCATCACACACACGGGGTTACCTCCACATGGTCCATCAATATACTGCACACATTACCCATCAGTCGCTTGCATGTGGATATGGTCTCACTTTTGCTTCTGTTCCGCTGCTTTTTTGTAATGAAGACAATTGGCCTAATCGGCCCTTTTGTAACCTCTCACCCGATGCGGTGTATTTTAATTATGTAATATTATTATTAATGTTCATGCGATGTATGATGTGATTCAGCAATGTACCTATGCGCACTATCTACTGATCTAGGGAATAGTGCAGTAAACACAGTAGATTCTGGATTGAAAAATTCGGGTCTGACAGAGCTGGTATCAGAGCATACAACTGTAGGGTAAAAAGCCTTTGGATGGGTATAGGATCACAATATTTGAAGAACTTATAAAAATGAATTTGAAAATATAGCATACTACCTCTTTTCGTATCCTTCTTAGATATACTCTACTCTACCTTTCATTAATATTTTTGAAAATTTACTAACACTAAAATTTAATCTACAGATGGAAGATGAAGCCAACTGGGATTTCCTAGCCCATGGAGTTTATAAGGGAGAGTTCGCCAGTATCTTATGCAAGCTTCTGCATTACTTGGGCTATAAGGAGCAGCCTATTTATCGCGGCCTTAAGACCATGAAAGATGGAGTAGGTAGAGTAGTGTCGTACTTGCCATGTGTGGTGCAAGTACTAGTTCTTGTATTGTAGTAGGATGTATTAGTCCTTTAGTACTATAGTCGTTATCCTGTCGAACCTTAATATGTTGTGTAACTGTAAAGTCCAGCCTAAAAGCTGGCTATGTGGATGTTCGTGTGCTTAATGTACGGCCAGACATAGGCCTTATGTTGAGAGTTGTTTTGCCGTTTGTCTTATCGTTTTCATTTGTGACATGGGTTGATACCCTTCTTTTTACCTACCTAGCCTTAGTACTAAATTGTGAAGCTCTAACTACAGATGGCCAGTCAAAGGATCACCAGGGCTCAGGCCAATGCTAACCTCAACCAAACCGAGGTAGACTCTACCCAAGGAGACTTGCCCGAAAGGCAAAGCAGGAGCCAAAACGAGGGCGATAACCTTCCGACCCTTGCAGTTAACCCCACTATGGCTCAAGTTATGGCACAGCAGACTCAACTGCTGCAGGCCATTTATGCCGGACAACAAGGAAACTCCCGTGGGCGTAGAGCAGATTTGGCTGACTTTCAAAGAACACGGCCACTTACCTTTTCCTCAGCAGATGAGCCACTCGAAGCCGAGGATTGGCTTTGGGACATGAAACGGAAACTGCGTTTGCCCAAATGCGCAGAGGAAGACAAGGTCATATTTGCCACGCATCAGCTCCAAGGAGCTGCAGCGGCGTGGTGGCAAATTATCTGGCCGCTAAAGGCCAAGAAGATGCCACTACAGGAAATGACACGGAAGCCATTCCCTGGTCGGAGTTCAAGACAACTTTCAAAGCTAATTTTGTCCCAACAGGAGTAATGAGAATGAAGAAGAATGAATTTCGCACCCTCAAGCAGGGGAATATGTCAATAAATAAATACCTTACCAAGTTTACAGAACTGGCCCGCTATGCTCCAAAGGATGTAGCGGATGAAGAGGAAAAGATTGATAGATTCTTCGAAGGGATGAGCGAAGAATTAAGGGTACAATTGATAATCCAAGATTTCGCCAGCTTCGACCAGCTGATAAACAAGGCTTTGATTTTGGAGAATGAGAAGAAGAACCTGGAAGCCAGCCGCAAGCGCAACCAAGTGGCTTAGCAACCCCAGGGGAGGTTTATCCAGAAGCTCTTCAACAATCCCTCCTTCTCAGGATCAACCCAGTCTATGAGTTCCTCTCCGACCCTCCGTTCAAGTGACAGCTCCTTTCAAACGCCACGCCCCCCAGGCCAGTCCACCAGGACGAGCTCTACCACCGGTAGAAGCTGTTACGGATGTGGAGAAACGGGCACTTCATCAGTCAATGCCCACAACGGCAGATTACTCCAGTAAAGTTCAACCTAGGAACCACTCCAAACAAAGGACAAGCGTCAGTACTCAGCAAGGGGAGCCATACCCCGCAAGCCAACAAGACTACCTCAGCTCCAAACCTAGGGAGAATCAACCACATTACCGTAGAAAGAGGCTCGGGAGGCCGTAGGAGTTTTGTTGGGTATGTTCTCTATCAATTCAATACCAGCACATGTTCTTTGAAATCTGGGGGTTTCACATTCATTTGGAGGCAAAATACTTGTGGATAAGCTGGGGCTATCCACATAACTCTTTTTAAGAAGCTACTAGGACTTAGCTCGCCCACTAGGATCATCAACACTTAATAGTGTAACCCACCCAGACCCTGGACATCATACTTGTAATAGACTGGCTAACAAGGCACCCAGGAATAGTGGACTGCGCCACTAGGAGAAGTAGCTTACCAGCTAGAACTGCCTGCAAGTCTAGAGGATGTGCACAATGTATTCCAGGTATCCCAACTCAAGGAATGCCCTCGAGTACCAGAGGATCAGACCTAGTAAGAAACAGTTGAGCTTGAGAGTGACCTGACCTACAAGGAATGGTCCATCAAGATTTTAGATACGGTAGAAAAGAATGCTACGAATCAGACTACCCACTTATGCTGAGTTCAATGGAACCATCATACCAAGGAAAGGGCCACCTGGGAGCGTGAAGATCAGCTGATGAAAGATTAACTGTACTTATTCGCAGCTTAGGCTGAATCTCGGGGTCGAGATTCTTTTTAAGGGGGGTAGGTTTGTAACATCCTAAAAATTGGAATTTAAAAATATGAAGCTTTTAAATTATTTTGCAGTGTGTTTTATTTGAAATTGGAAATTTGGCTAGGGTTCCCAAAAATAAAAATAAAGAAATACAAGAGAGGAACAAATATGTTCAATTAATAGGAAAATAAAATTTAAAAAGATGATCCATGGAAGGAGGAAGAACTTTGAATTAAAATACAAAAATTGTATAAGGACAAAAATTTCAAGGGCAGTAAAAATATATATACAAAGGCATATGAAAAAAAGGTCTAGTAAATAATCAAAACCTAAAAATACATATATATATATATATATATATATATATATATATATATATATATATATATATATATATATATATATATATATATATATATATATACACACACACACACAATATGGGCTGAAAAAGGGAAGGTATATATATGAAAATAAACACGTGAATTGGAAACAAAAAAAATATAGAAATATATGCAAATATATATATATATACACATAAGTATATATATATATATATGCATATGGTAGAGAAAGGAAAAATAAGAAAATAACTGATAAAAAGAAAAGAAAAAGGAAAACAGTGGGGGTCAAACCAGGCCAGCTGGCCCAGCCCAACCCCCGCGCGCCTCTCCCCACCGGCCGGCCCAACCCCATCCCCACTCAATTCCACCGGCCGACCACCACTCAGTTTCCCTGCCCGAGCGGCCCATCTCCATTCCCCCTCGCGCACTGTTCTTCTTCTTCCCCTTTTCCCCGAGTCTCCCTTTCTTTCCCTGCCGGGCCGTAGCTCACGCGCTCGTGCGCTCGCCCTGCAGCCCAGCCCGGCTTTCTCCCCCCTAGCGTGCTCGGACCAGGAGTCGGCGTGCTCGGACCGAAGGTTGCCACTGCTCTGTCCGCTTCCGACCGATGGAGCCACCACTGCCTCTTTTTCTCGCCCCGCCTGGTCTCATCCCGCGCGGCGCCACCTTTTCTGCCGCCGCGGCACGTGCGGCCACGGTAATCATGCGAACCTGCTCGCGCCGCTGCTGCTGCGCTGCCATCGCCCGCCGCTCGCCGACGTGACAGCACAGAGGGGCCCTCGCGCAAGCCCCGTCCGCTCGCCTATAAATGCCGCCAAGACCTTCCCCGGGCTCCCCACACCTCAGACCACCTCCACCGAAATGCAATCGGGTTTTCAAGCTCCCTAACCGCCGGCCTCGCCTTTCTTCCTCACCGCCGGCCATCGGCCTCCTCCGCCAAATCCCACCGCCAAAATACAATTCTCTCCTCCCGCACCATCCCCGGAGTGCCGTGAGCTCACCCCCGGCCTTCCCCAAGCCTCCCGTGGCCCATACCTCGCTGGCGCCAGAGCACCCTCCCGAGTCGCCGCTGCCGCTCACCGCCGGCCAGCTCCGAAGCCCCCTGGGCTCCACTGAGGCTTCCCCTGCCCGCGAGCAACCCATTTCCGCCGTCGCCCACTCCACTCCGGCCACGCCCTGCCGGCGAAGCCACCGATCGTATCGCCCCCAAACTTCCTTTGCTTCCAGCACCGGACGCTCAGTTTAACTGTGTTCTTCCTTCCCCTTGGGTCAAGTAACACCCGAGCCGGACTTGGTTAGCTGGGAGCGCGTTCACCCGTGCCACCCGCGTTCGAGTCCTGTGACCGCAATAATATGTGGATTTTTTATGCTTATGCTGAGCTGCAGTAAAGAGGCGATTAAGAAAGTAATTAATGTGCAAACGAATTATTAGAGTGTAGGTAAGTTTAATTAATGCTTAGACATGGTTAGTAGATACTAATAACAATTAATTAGCGATTAAATAAATACTAATGTTGGATTAGAACTGGAGGCTCTCACTGACATGTGGGCCATGCCCTATTTATTTAAATAATAGTCGGGCCCACCTGTCTTAGACACAGTTGCATAGACAATAAAAATAAAAGAATGAATTAAAAATAGCCAGTACTGTCAGGGGTTCCTTATTTTCTGGAATTTCATGGGATTGAGAACTTTAGTACTGCTTAGATATTAGGGGCACCAAAAATGCCCCATAGCCTCACTTTGAATCTTGAGAAATTGGTTTGGGCAGTCATGGTGAAAATGACTGGTATATTTGGTATGAATATTTTATGCTCCCAAAAACCTCAAGTTGCTTAATTATCGGGGCGGATCAGAGTGGTGCAGTGGAAGCACAAAGTGGTTAGTGATAGACCTGCACGGATAACCCTAAGGACCGAATCTTGTCATGACCTCCTGTGTAAAACAAGCACAACCACAAGTCTGTAAAGTAAAACTTGGCTTAGTAAATTTACCAGACCCTGAAAGTCATCATCATGGCAGTAGTGCAAGTGGCGACCTAGGTGGCAGGCTTGAATGGGACTCCCGCAAGTGGCGGCCTGGGTGGCAGGCTTGAGGGAGAAGTTTTCGTACGACGCGCTAGCAGTGTGGGTAGCCAGCTACTAGGTGCATAGAAGGGAGCATCCCACACAACGCATGGGTCCCACCGCAAATGGGAGCAACCCAGGGGGTGAGATGATGGAAGGGGCGAGGTACTTCGAACGGTTACTGTGATGGTCTGCTCAACCGCATGGCTAAGGAATCTATGGGGCAACGAGTGATCTGTCTCTTGTGGGTAAAGTGTGCAAACTCTGCAGAATTAAAACTATTCGAATAGCCGTGCCCACGGTTAAGGGCGGACATGGGAACTTAACTAGATATAATTCTATTTAAAAATGTTTGAAGAATGGGAATGGAATTATGGAGGGCAACGGAAAGCCCTAATTTGATTTGTCCTGGGTGTCGTCCCAGTGGTAAGATAAGCGGCTATAACGCTGAAATATGCTATATGGTGCAGATGCCGTGTAACAGTGGATGGCATCTGTGTGATTATAAGATAGTCTTACTTCACAAATTTAAGTCATGAGTTTAAAACTGCTAGGTCATAGAGATTTTTAAGTAATTGTATTCAAAAGCACTCTACGCAAAATAAAATAAGCCCAAGCCTTCCTTTGATAAGTTGAGCATGTTAAATATTGCATTCTGTGTGTTGGCTCGCTGAGCACGGTGGATTGTGCTCACACTCGCATCACCCAACACAGAAACAGGGACGCAGGATCATTACGCCCAGGAAGATACCCCTACCACTGATAAGCGACTGAAGGACACATGAAGGGAATTAGGGCGTAGGCTTCGTTTCTAGCCATAGACAAGTTGACCCAAGGCATTATGTGCACATATATTATCGGATTCCCGGTAATATATACTGCACACATTACCCATCAGTCGCTTGCCTGTGGATATGGTCGCACTTTTTCTTTTGTTTCCGTTGCTTGTTTGTAATGAAGACAATTGGCCTAATCGGCCCTTTTGTAAACTCTCACCCGATGCGGTCTATTTTAATTCTGTAATATTATTATTAATGTTCATGCGATGTATGATGTGATTCAACAATGTACCTGTGCGCACTATCTACTGATCCAGGGAATAGTGCAGTAAACACAATAGATTCTGGATTGAAAAATCTGGGTCTGACTATATATATATAGGAAAATTACATAAGGCACTTGGGTGCCTAGGCACCCACATCAAGAACCGTCCGATACACGTGTATGATTGATAATTTTTTTGAGTTTGGGTATGGAAATGTTTTATACCCTTGATATATTTATGGTAAGTAAGTTTTGAACTCAGTTCAAACTAGTTTGAACTACTTTTGAGTTCAATGTGACTACAGTGAGTATATACCATAAAAATAGTTCAAACTAATTAAACTGAAGTTGAATTTAATTTTTTTCAGAGTTTGACATCTCAAATATACTTTTTTATGGGTATATGAAGATACCCACATCAAACGTTGCGAATCTCAAAGCAAATCAACGGGTATTGATATGGGTGCCTAGGCACCAAGGTGCATGAAACATATATATATATATATATATATATATATATATATATATATATATATATATATATATATATAGGAACGTATATATATTAGAGTTGTTCTTGTAAGAGCGATCCACAAAACTCGAAACTGTTAGGTTTTTTCCCTTCCATCCCCCATTTATGTTTCTACTGCATGGAACTTATGCCCTTTTCTAGAAAAACTCGCTCATTTTTTACCCAAATGAAACATTTAATCGAACTATATATTCCCAATACTTGAATGGTTTTATCAATTGTGTATCTCAATCAATTTTGGCTTGGCCGCCCTGAAACATTTGTGCAACAACAGATTGTCTTCCCTTCCAGAGGCGGGCGAGACGATGATGGGCGGCAGGTTTGCCGCCATCATGCAAAGCTACCCAAGTTATGAAACAAAAATTTGACCATGTATTGTTATGAAAATTATCATTTGGCCTATCTAATGATTTCGCTCTTACTATGTAGTCCATGTATACAAATATTTGTGAAAATTAGCTCCGTAGCATTGCAAAGATGTAGGTCTTGGCCGTTTATTTAGTTGACTTACATGATCTTTGTAGTGCTACTAGCAATATACCCAGAGTATTTGGATTCCAATCGTCTCGCAGCTGTATCTTGTCTCAAGATTGGCGGTGGTGCGATTCATGCGTCATCGCAATTGTATCTTGTCTCAAGATTGTCACCGTATCTTGTCTATTGACTAAGAAGATTGGCAGTGTACTAGTAATCTTCTCCTTCTTTGTCGAGTCAAAGGAATTAATGAAATAGCTTTCTAGCCAAAGGAAATGCGTGCATTAGGGCGATCTAGTTCAGGGAGACAACGGCAGCTCGCTTCCCATCACCTTCCTATGTATGCTCCACACCCTCACGTTTCACGCAATTTACCAAGTCTCCAGTATCTAGAAACAGGGCCGGCCCTGAGGGGCGAGAGGGCGGCATACAGGCCCCTAAAATCTAGGGGCCCCCATATACTATGTAGTGTATATACATACTTTGAAGATTTATCTTGGACCTTTTGAAGTTAATTATTTTTTTGTTATGGTTGATATGGCAATCAATTCATTGAAAAGTAGATTTCAAGAACTCCAAACATTCGGAAGTATATTTGGATTTTTAATGAGTTCAACAACATTGAAGTCATTGGATCGAACTAAATTAAAAGAATGTTGTACAAAATTTGCAGAAACTTTCTGTCTAGATGGTTCATCTGATGTGGAGTTAAATGATCTAATTTCTGAGTTAAGTGTTATGCAATTGACTTTATCAGATAAACCAATGTCTGCTATGGAGATCTTTGAGTTTGTCAGAGAAGCGGATTGTTATCCTAATATTTCGATTGCTTATCGGATTTTATTTACTATGCTTGTGACTGTGGCATTAGCTGAAAGAAGCTTTTCAAAGTTGAAATTGTTGAAGAATCATTTAAGGTCAACAATGTCTCAAGAGAGGTTAAACGGTTTGGCAACTTTATGTATTGAGAAGAAATTGTTGGATGAGATTGATATCAATACCATCATTAATGACTTCGCATCTAGAAATGTTTGAAGAAATTTTTAAGGTAATATCTATAAACTCTTTGATATGAATTTTTCTTTAATACATAACGCATTTTAAGTGTTTCTACTGCCTGAGTCTGTCTGTAACATCCCAATTTTTGCTTTATTTGGAAGAAATAATTTTAAATTAATTATCTCAATTTATTTGGATTTTTCAGAATATAAAGTTCTGTTTAAAAATAAAAATTTAATATCAAAATAGGTTGGAAATATTTTTCATATGTTCAAAACTTTATCAGTGAATTATGTGAATTTTTCTGCAATTTTTGGAATTTATTTGGTATTTTTCTGACTATTTTAAAGTCTCCTACTGATTTCTGAAATATATATATATATATAAAAAAAAATTTATATCAAAACCCTTCCTCGGGCTGACACTTGTCAGCCATCCACCCGTCCATCTCCGCCCGGACCGATCCCCGCCGTCCGCGCCATCCCGCCTCCCCTCCCTCTCCGTGCGCCACGTGTCGTACATCCGTCGGCTTCCCCGCAGCTAATCCTCAAAGGGATTACCTACCCTTATTGGGTAGGCAATGCCTCCCCGCCCGACTGGTTTACACCGCCGCTCTCTTCCCTCCCCGCTCCCTCGGCGCGCGTTCGAGCCCCGCTCCGCGCGCGAGGTTGAGTTTCTTTTTGTTTTTGCGCTGACAAGCGGGCCCCACCTGTCAGAGACCGCAGGTCTGCGTAGGTCACTGCCAGTGGGTCCCACCTGTCAGGCCTTCGTCCCCGCGCGACCGTTTCCTACTCTCGCGCGTCGTCGCCATTATTGCGCCGCCGCCGAGCTCGCCCGCTCGCCTCTCGACCGTTTCGCGTCGCCATTCATGAACCCCGGAGCTCCCGCGCGTCGTGCGCACTCACTCCATCACTCCGCCGTTTCGCCGCCACCAGAAACCGTCGTATTAACTCGCCGGCGAACGCGCGGCCGTTTCTTCCTCCGCCGCGTATAAAACCGACCCCGGCCACCCTCTCACCCCTTTGCGCTCTCCTCTCTCTCCCGTTCGCGTGCGTGTCGCCGCCGTTCAAATCGTCGCCGCCGTGGGATTTGGTCGCCGCCGGTGAGTCCTCCGCGCGTCCTCCGTTTCGCGCCGCCCCTCGGTCGCGCGTGGAGACGCGCCCGCACGCCGTCCCTCGGTCGCGCGCGCCGTCGCGCGCGCGCCCGCAGCATCGCGTCGCGACGCCTCGTCGCGACGCGCCGACACGCGTCGTCGATCGCCGGACTCCGCCGCACCGCGCCATCTCCACCGTTATTTCCTCGATGGTTCGGATGCGCCTACGCGTCCTCATCTCGGCCGTCCACGTACGCACCGCCTCGGCCCCGTCGCCCGCGTCGCGCCACGCGGCATTCATCCACCGGACGCCCGCGTCTCCGCCGCCTCATCACCGCCGCTCATCTGGATCTGAGCCAACGCTCGGGATCGAGCCACGCGTTCGAAATCCCAGCCGTCCGATCCACCTCCGCCGACAGCCGCGCACCCGCCGCGTCAGCTCCGCCACCTCAGCCTCCACGTCAGTCCTATCCGACGTGTCAAGCCACGTGGCAGATACGTGTTTGCCACGTCAGCGCCATGTCAGCCGAAATCCTTCGCCCCATGCCACGTCAGCACTGCCACGTCAGCATGCCACGTGTCACTCTCGGTCTGCCACGTCAGCAACTGTAGTTGTCCGTGGACGCGGTCCACCGTAGACCGGGCCCACATGTCAGCCTCTGTAATTTATTTTTAATTCCCTTGCTGACGTCATAATTAGAATTTACTTTTGTAAATTAATTCCCAGAAAATCCATGCTGACGTCATAATTCATTTTCGGTATAAATTTAATTCCAGAAATTATCTTTTTCCATTTTCTCTGATTTCAAACTTCCAACAGCCATAACTTGCTCATTTTAAATCCAAATTGATCCATTCAAATTTCTAAATTCATCTAAAATTCTAATCTTTCATTTGGTATATTTAGTTTCAATTTTTGAGTTTTTATTTTATTTTATTTATTTGGATTTCTTGATTTACGTGTAGAGACCGATTTGTCCGAGGAACTTCAAGAGCAAGCCCCGGAAAATTTCAACCCAGCACAGGAAGGCAAGTCTCCTTTGATCATTTTGATCCTATGTTTTGCAAGTTTTCTTTGATCAACTTGCTCAAATGAATTATAAAATGATTAGGTAGTTATTTTAAATTATTGCATGCTTATGTTATATCAAGTGATAATTTGATTTAGAAAATTTAGTTAAATACCCAATTTGTTATACCTTCCATTGAAAATTGTTTAACTTGTACCATTGTCAACTTAGGATATCCCTTTGACTCAATAATGAGTTAGTATTACATCTGTTGAATTTGTAAATATTAGCAAATGCTTAGCGTAGCAAATCAATGTAATAATGCTCAAATAAGTAGCATGTTTGCTAAATGTGTTGTTAAATGATTTGTTTGAACATTGGTAATGGATGTTACCATTGTTAAATGATTTGTTTGAAAAGTGATAATGGATGTTACCACTTGTTAATTTAAAAGTAAAAAAATGAATTTCAAAGGAAAAGTTGACAAGGGTGGATGGAAGGTTTGGTAGTGCGATTAGCACGAGAATTTTGGAATTGTGAATGAACCACACAGTCGTTTAAGGACCGGCGCTTGTGTTTGTCCAAACTGAGCAAAGCAGTGCAACCACAAGTCTATATGGGTGCGACCTAGCTAACTAACTTATAAAGGTGTAGTTTAGATATCACCGGTGGTGTATTGAGTGCCAGGTGTCTTGGTTACTCATAGTGAGGGACAGGTTTCTGTACTCATACGGCGCAAGAGGGCTCCACTCGTGGATTCGAGTTGTGGTGAAACCTTAGCGGGTGGTATCTAGCTATACTGGAGTAGGTGAAAGGCTTTGTGATATTTTATCTGGGTCTCATGCCAAAGGAAGCATGTTGACTATTAAGATAATTTATCTCTTGTGGGTAAAGTGTACAAACTCTGCAGAGTAAAAACTATTCGAATAGCCGTGCCCACGGTCAAGGGCGGGCAAGGAATGCATTCACATGGTAGAAGTTTGATTTTGATTTTAAAATAAAATGGTTTGCCAAACTCGGGAGTGGTGTAACTCTCGTGATTTAAATCTGGTGGTGTAACCAGATCAGGTGGTTTAACCTGAGTTTTGAAAGTTGGCAGATAGCCTGAGATTTAGTGTGGGTGGTTTAACCTTCACTAAGTTATTTATCTAATTTCATTTATGAAAAACAAGATGTTTATCAAATGGCCTTTGAAGTAATTATATAGATTTGAAATAAAATGCTGATTTTTGCAAAAGAACCATATAGCCTTCCTTTGTGAAGCCTTGCATCTATGCATTTTTCCCAAGACTTGCGGAGTACAATTTTTGTACTCACATGTTGCTCTATAAATACCTTAGCAGAGAATGAAGAAGCTCAAGCTGGAGAATTCGACTTACGTGCGAGTGTGGATACGGTGGATTCTTCCGGATGCTTAGGACTCGTTTCCCAGTCAATTGCTCGTGGCGTATTGATGGGTCTTGCTTTAGTTTCTTTGCTTCCGCTGTAATTTTCTGTTTGGTGTGAGGTCTTAAAACCTCATTTGTAATAAAGGCTTCGAGGTCTGTAATTTCGATTATGATAATAAAGCGTTGTTGGCAATGTATCATCTTTTCTGTTTGAACTGTGTGTACTAGCGTTGATCGGGACTAGTCTTGTAATGCACAGAGGTCCGGGAGTTTCTACTCCGGGGTCTCTGTAGTGGTATCAGAGCCATCTTGAGTGTAGGACGAACCCTAGGTTTTGGGAAGTTTTAAGGACTTATGTTTAAAAAGAATATATTAAAAATATATAAGCTTCTTTGCTTCTACTCTCCTCTTACTTAGTATCTTGTTTCTGTCCTCCCTTTTCACTATTTAAAACCTTTCTGATCTCTCCTCTTTTCCAACTTGTAGATGGCGGGTTCGTCGTCATCGGCCCGTGGGATCACCATTCTCATGGCGAGTGAGGAGCTTTGCGACTCTTCTACGGCAGCTAATGCAGCATCGAAGTACACCCAACAGCCTATCTTCAGAGGGCGGAACACACGAGTGATGAGCACGGACTCTGGAGCATGGAGGTGTTCATTTACGCTCGAGACGGGAGGATTGACCCGATTGGCGTCATATTGAGTATCCACGGACCTTACGCTCAGATGCGATCCAGGATGCGGCACGATTGGCTATCTCGGAGTTGTGCGGGAGGCACAAGGAGGAGCTACGACGATCACCTTTTGCTTCTTCCGGCGGCGAGAGCGGGGCAGACTCATCGAGCTTTTCCGGTGGTGGTGGGCGACCGCGCTTGTCTCACGGTGCAGCACACTCTGGCGGCTTCGGCGACTTACGCGAGCTCGGCAGAGATCGGACTTCTTGGAGGCGCTACGTCGAGCTCGACCACTCCGACACTCTCGAGCCCAGCTACTGCAGAGTGAGGTTGCCCACGCCGACGCTGTTCGAGCTAGGACTGCTGCCGAGGCGCAGGTAGAGCGTCTTGAGTGCTACCACTACACCGACTCCACCAGCCCTGTTGCTGCTCCGGCCCGATTCACGGGACCTCGCACTAGGCTTCTGCGAGGAAGAGTGTGCGGCGCTCGATCCGCCACCGAGCGTTGATATTGGAGGATCTAGCCGAGGGCGCCAGCTATCTCGCTCCGGTTTTCGATTTCAGTCAAAGTCGATCACGGTCGCGTTCGCGAACAAGCTGCGTGGTTGTGGGCGAGAGACACTTATCGGATTGAGAGGAGGACCCGAGGAGGATCCGGAGGAGCGCATCATCGTGGAGGATGAGTAGTTAGTTGAGTCAATAGTACCCAAATAATTATCCACGTTTTTAGAACGCTTTATCATATTTTGGTGTGTTGGATGGGTGTACCAAGCCTATGTGCACTTGTGGTGCAGCCATTCATAAAATTATCTTGATTTCAATAAAGTTTTCCCTAAGTGGTTCTTTGGTTTCTTCTTGTGTGTTGGCTTGGGATGTTATTTAGTTTCCCTAACCTCTTATCTATGCTAGTTCCTCTTACCTTTTGCTAACCACAGAAACCGTTTGGATGGTGAACACAAGGAACAACCCCGGCGTGCAGTAACCTAATGTTCAACCAGAAGACAACATTCCACCTCCGCCAGCTCAAGCTCCCAACATGGAACAGATGATGGCCATGCAGTTGCAACTACTTCAAGCTTTGGCCCAAAATCAAGGCCAACAAGTCCAGCAAGCACCAGTTCAACAGCCACAGTCTAAACTCGGGGAATTTATGAGAACCCGACCTCCGACCTTTGCAGGATCTGCTGACCCTTTGGAGGCGGATGATTGGATAAAAGAAATAGAAAGGAAACTCAATTTGGCTCAATGTGCGAGCATGAGAAGGTTCTTTACGCGCCCACCAACTCAAGGGAGTTCTTTGCTAATTGGTGGGATAACTACTGTGCCGCACATCAAGATGCCCAGAATATTGCATGGGAAGAATTTTTGGAAGCCTTCCGTACTGCTCATATTCCTATGAGTATAATGGAAATGAAGAGGAAGGAGTTTCATCAGCTACAACAAGGAAACCTTAGTGTTTCCGCATATCTGAGTAAATTTATCCAATTATCAAGATATGCACCGGAAGATGTGGCGACTGATGCCGCAAGGATCTGGAGGTTTATGGGAGGAATGGACCCCAACCTCAAAGTTCAGTTTAGTCTCCAATGACTACCCTACTTTTCAACACTGGTGAACAAAGCTTTAGTACAAGAAGATGCCCCGTCGACTTTTGATGCTAGGAAAAGGAAGTTTCAAGCCCAACGGTTTGCTAGCGGTTCCGTCAACGCCCTACTCAACAACAAGTACAACCGGCCTCCGGTGCATAATCATCCAAGGACACCCATTTGCGCCTCGCCTTTGCCTCAAACTCCTAGAGCTGGAAATGCAGCCCAACAACGGCAGAATAGAAATGTAGCTGCAGGAGTGCAATGCTACAATTGCAAAAATATGGGACACTATGCCAGCGATTGCCTGAAGCGTCAGCGATAACCCGGTCCGCTTCAACTGGATCCTACACCAAAGAAGAGCTCCAACTACCGGTCAGGGCGTGGAAGCCCTCGGACACCTCGGACTCCACACCATTCAACGAGGGCGTATCAATCATGTCACCGTAGAAGCGGCGGAAGATGCACGGGCGTAGTTCGGGTAAGTTCTGGTTAATTCAGTACCAGCAATTATATTATTTGATTACGGAGCTACACATTCATTCGTAACAAAAACTTTTGCTGAAAGAAATAATTGGAATATTTGTATGCTAAAGAACCTTATGATAGTCAATCTCCGGAAAAGAATTGAGGACTAAATTGGTTAGCCCGAGTGCAACCATAATTATAAATGGAGTAAAGTTCCTAGCGAACCTTATTATAATAGACTCGATGGCATAGATATAATACTTGGTATGGATTGGTTGATCAAGTATAAAGGGCGGATAGATTGTGCCAATCGTGCCATTAGTCTTACCAATTCGACGAATTCAGATAAGACATGAGGCGATTATGCACTCAAAGAAGAACATTATGTTAACCAACTTAAAAGGGAAAAAGTTGGAGGATGTGTCGGTAGCTTGCGAATACCACGATGTTTTCCACGAGGAATTGCAGGATGCCACGGATCGAGAGATTGAATTTGTTATAAATCGGTGCACAGTACGCCCCAATATCAAAAGACCTTATCGGATGTCGGTGACGATTTAGCTGAAGTCAAGAGGCGATTCAAGAATTACAAGAGAAAAGCTTCATTAGACCAAGTTCTTCACCTTGGGGAGCCCGGTGCTTTTGGTAAACAAGAAGGATGGTAGTCGGCGTATGTGCGTGGACTATAGAGCTTTAAATGAAGTAACTATAAAGAATAAGTATCCCTTACCGGATCGACGATTTGTTCGATCAACTCAAAGGATCAAGTGTCTTCTCTAAGATTGATCTTGGTCGAGGATATCACGATTGAAGATTAGACAGAAGATATACCAAAGACGACTTTCGCCACAAGATATGGACTATATGAGTATACGGTGATGTCTTTCGATCGACAAATGCCCGGCATACTTCATGAATTTGATGAATAAAGTATTTATGGATTATTTAGATAAGTTTGTTGTTGTCTTTATAGATGACATTCTTATCTATTCGAGAAACGATAAAGAACATGAGGATCATCTAAGGATAGTGTTGCAAAGACTCGTGAACACCGATTATATGCCAAGTTTAGCAAGTGTGCGTTTTGGTTAAAGGAAATTGAGTTTTGGGACACGTAATTTCAGCGGAGGAGTATCTGTAGATCTGGAAAAGTTAAGGATGTATTAAATTGGACTCCACCCAAGACGATGGCGAGATCGAAGTTTTCTGGGATTAGCCGGTTACTATCGTCGATTCATTGAAGGCTTTTCCAAGATTGCCAGACCTTTAACTCAGTTGTTAAAGAAAGAAAGAAAATTTGAATGGAACAAATCTTGTGAGGATAGTTTTCAAGAGTTAAAGAGGAGGTTAACTTCAGCACCAGTTCTGCGATTACCGGATATTAGAAAAGATTTTGAAGTTTATTGTGATGCATCCAAACAAGGTCTTGGATGTGTACTAATGCAAGAAGGAAAGGTTGTTGCTTATGCATCAAGGCAGTTAAGGCCACATGAGGAGAATTACCCCACTCATGATTTAGAGCTAGCTGCTGTAGTGCATGCTCTAAAGTTGTGGAGGCATTATCTAATTAGTAATCGGTGTGAAATATATACGGATCATAAAAGTCTAAAGTATATATTCACTCAACCTGATCTTAATCTGAGACAAAGAAGATGGCTTGAACTGATAAAGGATTATGATGTGGGAATACACTATCATCCAGGAAAGGCCAATGTAGTTGCAGATGCTTTAAGTCGGAAGATCCATGTTAGCAATATGTTGATTCAAGACAGTCAGTCAACTCTTCGTGAAGAATTTCAGCGTCTCAATTTGGGAGTGGTAAATGAAGGAATTCTGTCTACATTAAAGGTCCAACCCACTTTAGAAGATCAGATCAAGGCAGCTCAGAAAGAAGATGAGTATGTTAAAGAAATAAAAGATAACATGAAGAAAGGCAAAGCACATGGATTCTCAGAAGATGAAGAAGGAATTCTTTGGTTTGGAAAAAGGATTTTAGTCCGGAGAGAAAGGAAATAAAAGATTTAATTCTAAAGGAAGCTCATGAATCAGGATATTCCATTCATCCCGGAAGTACAAAGATGTATCAAGATCTAAAGAAAGTTCTTGGTGGACCAAGTATGAAACGAGAAATTGCAGAATATGTAGCTTTATGTGATATATGTCAAAGGGTTAAGCGAGCACCAACGACTGCCGGTCTTTTGCAACCTCTGCGAGATACGAATGGAAATGGGAGGAAATCGGAATGGATTTCATAACAGGGACTACCAAGAACCAAGTCGGGTATGATTCAATCAGGTTATAGTGGATCGCTTAACAAAGGTTGCACATTTCATACTGTGAAGACTACCTATTCAGAGATAGATTGGCGAGCTCTATATGTCAAGAATTGTATGTCCGCATGGAGTTCCAAAGAAGATCGTATCGGATAGAGGAATAATTTACCTCAAGATTTTGGCGAAGCTTCATGAAGTTTTGGGCACCAATTTAAATTTCAGATCGCTTATCATCCTCAAGCAGATGGCGGTGAGCGAGTGAATCAGATATTGGAAGATATGCTAAGAGCGTGTGCTTTAGCCAATAAAGTCGATTGGGATCAAAGTTTACCCTACGCGAATTTTCCTATAATAACGATTATCACCGATCGAAGATGTCTCCGTTTGAAGCCTTGTATGGCGAAATGCGAGAACACCATTATATTGGTCGAGATCGGAGAAAGTCAAGTATTCGGACCCGATGTCTTGAAGCTAGCCGAAGAGCAAGTTCGATTATCGAGACCGACTGAAAATAGCACAGACCGGATAAAAGAGTTATGCGATAATCGTCGCGAGAATGTTGGAATTCGCACGAGGATCATGTGTATTTGAAGGTGTCACCTTTAAAAGGGATGCGACGTTTCAAGGTCGATGGAAAGCTTGCTCCAAGATATATCGGACCATTTCTAGTTATAGCGAGAAGAGGTGAAGTTGCATATCGATTAGAGCTTCCTCCTCGGTTGTCGATGTACATGATGTATTTCATGTATCACGATTGAAGAAGTGCTTAAGAGTACGGAGGAATTAATATCTTTAGAAGAGGTGGATTTAAAAGAAGACTTGGCGTATCCGAATTTCTGTCAAGATTTTAGAAGAAGCAGAGCTGTACAAGAAACAAGACTATCAAATTTTGCAAAAGTGCGGTGGAATAATCATCCGAATCGGAAGCAACTTTGGGAGCGTGAAGAGGATCTTGAGCGAGTTCCACGATCTATTTTTCAGTCCTTCCGAATCTCGGGGTCGAGATTCCTTCTAAGGGGGGTAGGTTTGTAACATCCCAATTTTTGCTTTATTTGGAAGAAATAATTTTAAATTAATTATCTCAATTTATTTGGATTTTTCAGAATATAAAGTTCTGTTTAAAAATAAAAATTTAATATCAAAATAGGTTGGAAATATTTTTCATATGTTCAAAACTTTATCAGTGAATTATGTGAATTTTTCTGCAATTTTTGGAATTTATTTGGTATTTTTCTGACTATTTTAAAGTCTCCTACTGATTTCTGAAATATATATATATATATATATATATATATATATATATATATATATATATATATATATATTTATATCAAAACCCTTCCTGGTGACACTTGTCACCATCCACCAAATCCATCTCGCTTGGACCGATCCCGCCGTCCGCGCCATCCCGCCTCCCTCCTCTCCGTGTGCCACGTGTCGTACATCCGTCGGCTTCCCGCAGCTAATCCTCAAAGGATTACCTACCCTTATTGGGTAGGCAATGCCTCCCCGCCCGACTGGTTTACACCGCCGCTCTCTTCCCTTCCCGCTCCCTCGGCGCGTTCGAGCCCCGCTCCGCGCGCGAGGTTGAGTTTCTTTTTGTTTTTGCGCTGACAAGCGGGCCCCACCTGTCAGAGACCGCAGGTCTGCGTAGGTCACTGCCAGTGGGTCCCACCTGTCAGGCCTTCGTCCCCGCGCGACCGTTTCCTACTCTCGCGCGTCGTCGCCATTATTGCGCCGCCGCCGAGCTCGCCCGCTCGCCTCTCGACCGTTTCGCGTCGCCATTCATGAACCCCGGAGCTCCCGCGCGTCGTGCGCACTCACTCCATCACTCCGCCGTTTCGCCGCCACCAGAAACCGTCGTATTAACTCGCCGGCGAACGCGCGGCCGTTTCTTCCTCCGCCGCGTATAAAACCGACCCCGGCCACCCCTCTCACCCCCTTTGCGCTCTCCCTCTCTCTCCCGTTCTCGCGTGCGTGTCGTCGCCGTTCAAATCGTCGCCGCCGTGGGATTTGGTCGCCGCCGGTGAGTCCTCCGCCGCGTCCTCCGTTTCGCGCCGCCCCTCGGTCGCGCGCGTGGAGACGCCCCGCGCGCCGTCCCTCGGTCGCGCGCGCCGCGTCGCGCTTCGCCGCGCGCGCAGCGTCGCGTCCGCGACGCCTCGGCGACAGCGCCGACACGCGTCGTCGATCGCCCGGACTCCCACCTTCGCACCGCGCCATCTCCACCGTTATTTCCTCGATGGTTCGATGCGCCTACGCGTCCTCATCTCGGCCGTCCACGTACGCACCGCCTCGGCCCCGTCGCCCGCGTCGCGCCACGCGGCATTCATCCACCGGACGCCCACGTCTCCGCCGCCTCATCACCGCCGCTCATCTGGATCTGAGCCAACGCTCGGGATCGAGCCCGCGCGTTCAAATCGGCCGTCCGATCCACCTCGCCGCGCAAACCGCGCGCGCCGCGTCAGCTCCGCCACCTCAGCCTCCACGTCAGTCCTATCCGACGTGTCAAGCCACGTGGCAGATACGTGTTTGCCACGTCAGCGCCATGTCAGCCGAAATCCTTCGCCCCATGCCACGTCAGCACTGCCACGTCAGCATGCCACGTGTCACTCTCGCCCGCCACGTCAAGAAGCGTAGTTGTCGTGGGCGCGGTCCACCGTAGACCGGGCCCACATGTCAGCCTCTGTAATTTATTTTTAATTCCCTTGCTGACGTCATAATTAGAATTTACTTTTGTAAATTAATTCCCAGAAAATCCATGCTGACGTCATAATTCATTTTCGGTATAAATTTAATTCCAGAAATTATCTTTTTCCATTTTCTCTGATTTCAAACTTCCAACAGCCATAACTTGCTCATTTTAAATCCAAATTGATCCATTCAAATTTCTAAATTCATCTAAAATTCTAATCTTTCATTTGGTATATTTAGTTTCAATTTTTGAGTTTTTATTTTATTTTATTTATTTGGATTTCTTGATTTACGTGTAGAGACCGATTTGTCAGAGGAACTTCAAGAGCAAGCCCGGAAAATTTCAACCCAGCACAGGAAGGCAAGTCTCCTTTGATCATTTTGATCCTATGTTTTGCAAGTTTTCTTTGATCAACTTGCTCAAATGAATTATAAAATGATTAGGTAGTTATTTTAAATTATTGCATGCTTATGTTATATCAAGTGATAATTTGATTTAGAAAATTTAGTTAAATACCCAATTTGTTATACCTTCCATTGAAAATTGTTTAACTTGTACCATTGTCAACTTAGGATATCCCTTTGACTCAATAATGAGTTAGTATTACATCTGTTGAATTTGTAAATATTAGCAAATGCTTAGCGTAGCAAATCAATGTAATAATGCTCAAATAAGTAGCATGTTTGCTAAATGTGTTGTTAAATGATTTGTTTGAACATTGGTAATGGATGTTACCATTGTTAAATGATTTGTTTGAAAAGTGATAATGGATGTTACCCTTTGTTAATTTAAAAGTAAAAAAATGAATTTCAAAGGAAAAGTTGACAAGGGTGGATGGAAGGTTTGGTGGTGCGATTAGCACGAGAATTTTTGGAATTGTGAATGAACCACCACAGTCGTTTAAGGACCGACGCTTGTGTTTGTCCAAACTGAGCAAAGCAGTGCAACCACAAGTCTATATGGAGTGCGACCTAGCTAACTAACTTATAAAGGTGTAGTTTAGATATCACCGGTGGTGTATTGAGTGCCGAGGTGTCTTGGTTACTCATAGTGAGGGACGGGGTTTCTTGTACTCATACGGCGCAAGAGGGGCTCCACTCGTGGATTCGAGTTGTGGTGAAACCTTAGCGGGTGGTATCTAGCTATCTTGGAGTAGGTGAAAGGCTTTGTGATATTTTATCTGGGTCTCATGCCAAAGGAAGCATGTTGACTATTAAGATAATTTATCTCTTGTGGGTAAAGTGTACAAACTCTGCAGAGTAAAAACTATTCGAATAGCCGTGCCCACGGTCAAGGGCGGGCAAGGAATGCATTCACATGGTAGAAGTTTGATTTTGATTTTAAAATAAAATGGTTTGCCAAACTCGGGAGTGGTGTAACTCTCGTGATTTAAATCTGGTGGTGTAACGGATCGGGTGGTTTAACTTTGAGTTTTGAAAGTTGGCAGATAGCCTGAGATTTAGTGTGGGTGGTTTAACCTTCACTAAGTTATTTATCTAATTTCATTTATGAAAAACAAGATGTTTATCAAATGGCCTTTGAAGTAATTATATAGATTTGAAATAAAATGCTGATTTTTGCAAAAGAACCATATAGCCTTCCTTTGTGAAGCCTTGCATCTATGCATTTTCCCAAGACTTCGGAGTACAATTTTGTACTCACATGTTGCTCTATAAATACCTTAGCAGAGAATGAAGAAGCTCAAGCTGGAGAATTCGACTTACGTGCGAGTGTGGATACGGTGGATTCTTCCGGATGCTTAGGACTCGTTTCCCAGTCAATTGCCGTGGCGTATTGATGGGTCTTGCTTTAGTTTCTTTTGCTTCCGCTGTAATTTTCTGTTTGGTGTGAGGTCTTAAAACCTCATTTGTAATAAAGGCTTGAGTGTAATCTCGATTATGATAATAAAGCGTTGTTGGCAATGTATCATCTTTTCTGTTTGAACTGTGTGTACTAGCGTTGATCTGGGACTAGTACTGTAATGCACAGGAGGTCCAGGAGTTTCTACTCCGGGGTCTCACAGAAGTGGTATCAGAGCCATCTTGACTGTAGGACGAACCCTAGGTTTTGGGAAGTTTTAAGGACTTATGTTTAAAAAGAATATATTAAAAATATATAAGCTTCTTTGCTTCTACTCTCCTCTTACTTAGTATCTTGTTTCTGTCCTCCCTTTTCACTATTTAAAACCTTTCTCGATCTCTCCTCTTTTCCAACTTGTAGATGGCAGGTTCGTCGTCATCAGCCCCGTGGGATCACCATTCTCATGGCGAGAGTGAGGGAGCTTTTGCGACTCTTCTACGGCAGCTAATGCAGCATCTGAAGTACACCCAACAGCCTATCTTGAGAGGCGGAACACACGAGTGATGAGCACGGACTCTGGAGCATGGAGGTGTTCATTTACGCTCAGAGCGGGAGGATTGACCCGATTGGCGTCATATTGAGTATCCACGGACCTTACGCTCGAGATGCGATCCAGATGCGGCACGATTGGCTATCTCGGAGTTGTGCGGGAGGCACAAGGAGGAGCTCACGCGATCACCTTTTGCTTCTTCCCGACGGCGAGAGCGGGGCAGACTCATCGAGCTTTTCCGGCTGGTGGTGGGCGACCGCGCTTGTCTCACGAGTGCGGCACACTCTGGCGGCCGGCGACTTACGCGAGCTCAGCAGAGATCGGACTTCTTCGGAGGCTGCCACGTCGAGCTATGACCACTCCGACACTCTCGAGCCCAGCCACTGCAGAGTGAGGTTGCCCACGCCGCCGCGCCGTTCAGCTAGGACTGCTGCCGAGGCGAGGTAGAGCGTCTTGAGCTGCTACCACTACACCGACTCCACCAGCCCTGTTGCTGCTCGGCCCGATTCACGGGACCTCGCACTAGGCTATCTGCGAGGAAGAGTGTGCGGCGCCCAGTCCGCCACCCGACGTTGATATTGGAGGATCTAGCGAGGGCGCCAGCTATCTCGCTCCGGTTTTCGATTTGATCGAGTCGATCACGGTCGCGTTCGCGAACAAGCTGCCGTGGTTGTGGACAGAGACACTTATCGGATTCAGAGGAGGACCCCGAGGAGGATCCGGAGGAGCGCATCATCGTGGAGGATGAGTAGTTAGTTGAGTCAATAGTACCCAAATAATTATCCACGTTTTTAGAACGCTTTATCATATTTTGGTGTGTTGGATGGACTGTACCAAGCCTATGTGCACTTGTGGTGCAGCCATTCATAAAATTATCTTGATTTCAATAAAGTTTTCCCTAAGTGGTTGCTGGTTTCTTCTTGTGTGTTGGCTTGGGATGTTATTTAGTTTCCCCTAACCTCTTATCTATGCTAGTTCCCTCTTACCTTTTGCTAACCCTGGAAACCGTTTCAGATGGTGAACACAAGGAACAACCGAGGCGTCAGCGTAACCTAATGTTCAACGAGAAGACAACATTCCACCTCCATGACTCAAGCTCCCAACATGGAGCAGATGATGGCCATGCGATTGCAACTACTTCAAGCTTTGGCCCAAAATCAAGGCCAACAAGTCCAGCAAGCACCAGTTCAATGACCACAGTCTAAACTCGGGAATTTATGAGAACCCGACCTCCGACCTTTGCAGGATCTGCTGACCCTTTGGAGGCGGATGATTGGATAAAAGAAATAGAAAGGAAACTCAATTTGGCTCAATGTGCAGAGCATGAGAAGGTTCTTTACGCGCCCACCAACTCAAGGGAGTTCTGCTAATTGGTGGGATAACTCTTGTGCCGCACATCAAGATGCCCGAGAATATTGCATGGGAAGAATTTTTGGAAGCCTTAAATCTGCTCATATTCCTATGAGTATAATGGAAATGAAGAGGAAGGAGTTTCATCAGCTACAACAAGGAAACCTTAGTGTTTCCGCATATCTGAGTAAATTTATCCAATTATCAAGATATGCACCGGAAGATGTGGCGACTGATGCCGCAAGGATCTGGAGGTTTATGGGAGAATGGACCCCAACCTCAAAGTTCAGTTAGTCTCCAATGACTACCCTACTTTTCAACATCCGGTGAACAAAGCTTTAGTACAAGAAGATGCCCGTCGACTTTTGATGCTAGGAAAAGGAAGTTTCAAGCCCAACAGTTTGCTAGCAGTTCCCGTCAACGCCCTACTCAACAACAGTACAACCGGCCTCCAGTGCATAATCATCCAAGGACACCCATTTCTGCGCCTCGCCCTTTGCCTCAAACTCCTAGAACTGGAAATGCAGCCCAACAACAAGCAGAATAGAAATGTAGCTGCAGGAGTGCAATGCTACAATTGCAAAAATATGGGACACTATGCCGCGATTGCCTGAAGCGTCAAGCGGTAACCCGGTCCGCTTCAACTGGATCCTACACCAGCAAGAGCTCCAACTACCGGTCAGGGCGTGGAAGCCCTCGGACACCTCGGACTCCAGACCATTCAACAGAGGCGTATCAATCATGTCACCGTAGAAGCGGCGGAAGATGCACGGGCGTAGTTCGGGTAAGTTCTGGTTAATTCAGTACCAGCAATTATATTATTTGATTCGGAGCTACACATTCATTCGTAACAAAAACTTTTGCTGAAAGAAATAATTGGAATATTTGTATGCTAAAGAACCTTATGATAGTCAATCTCGGAAAAGAATTGAGGACTAAATTGGTTAGCCCCAGTGCAACCATAATTATAAATGGAGTAAAGTTCCTAGCGAACCTTATTATAATAGACTCGATGGCATAGATATAATACTTGGTATGGATTGGTTGATCAAGTATAAGGGCAGATAGATTGTGCCAATCGTGCCATTAGTCTTACCAATTTCGGCGGAATTCAGATAAGACATGAGGCGATTATGCACTCAAAGAAGAACATTATGTTAACCAACTTAAAAGGAAAAAGTTGGAGGATGTGTCGGTAGCTTGCGAATACCCCGATGTTTTCCACGAGGAATTGCGGGATGCCACGGATCGAGAGATTGAATTTGTTATAAATCTGGTACTGTACCGCCCCAATATCAAAAGACCTTATCGGATGTCGGTGACGATTTAGCTGAAGTCAAGAGGCGATTCAAGAATTACAAGAGAAAAGCTTCATTAGACCAAGTTCTTCACCTTGGGGAGCCCGGTGCTTTTGGTAAACAAGAAGGATGGTAGTCGGCGTATGTGCGTGGACTATAGAGCTTTAAATGAAGTAACTATAAAGAATAAGTATCCCTTACCCGGATCGACGATTTGTTCGATCAACTCAAAGGATCAAGTGTCTTCTCTAAGATTGATCTTGGTCGAGGATATCACCGATTGAAGATTAGACCAGAAGATATACCAAAGACGACTTTCGCCACAAGATATGGACTATATGAGTATACGGTGATGTCTTTCGATCGACAAATGCCCGGCATACTTCATGAATTTGATGAATAAAGTATTTATGGATTATTTAGATAAGTTTGTTGTTGTCTTTATAGATGACATTCTTATCTATTCGAGAAACGATAAAGAACATGAGGATCATCTAAGGATAGTGTTGCAAAGACTCGTGAACACGATTATATGCCAAGTTTAGCAAGTGTGCGTTTTGGTTAAAGGAAATTGAGTTTTGGGACACGTAATTTCAGCGGAAGGAGTATCTGTAGATCTGGAAAAGTTAAGGATGTATTAAATTGGACTCCACCCAAGACGATGGCGAGATCGAAGTTTTTAGGATTAGCGGTTACTATCGTCGATTCATTGAAGGCTTTTCCAAGATTGCGGACCTTTAACTCAGTTGTTAAAGAAAGAAAGAAAATTTGAATGGAACAAATCTTGTGAGGATAGTTTTCAAGAGTTAAAGAGGAGGTTAACTTCAGCACCAGTTCTGCGATTACCGGATATTAGAAAAGATTTTGAAGTTTATTGTGATGCATCCAAACAAGGTCTTGGATGTGTACTAATGCAAGAAGGAAAGGTTGTTGCTTATGCATCAAGGCAGTTAAGGCCACATGAGGAGAATTACCCCACTCATGATTTAGAGCTAGCTGTTTGTAGTGCATGCTCTAAAGTTGTGGAGGCATTATCTAATTAGTAATCGGTGTGAAATATATACGGATCATAAAAGTCTAAAGTATATATTCACTCAACCTGATCTTAATCTGAGACAAAGAAGATGGCTTGAACTGATAAAGGATTATGATGTGGGAATACACTATCATCCAGGAAAGGCCAATGTAGTTGCAGATGCTTTAAGTCGGAAGATCCATGTTAGCAATATGTTGATTCAAGACAGTCAGTCAACTCTTCGTGAAGAATTTCAGCGTCTCAATTTGGGAGTGGTAAATGAAGGAATTCTGTCTACATTAAAGGTCCAACCCACTTTAGAAGATCAGATCAAGGCAGCTCAGAAAGAAGATGAGTATGTTAAAGAAATAAAAGATAACATGAAGAAAGGCAAAGCACCTGGATTCTCAGAAGATGAAGAAGGAATTCTTTGGTTTGGAAAAAGGATTTTAGTACCGGAGAGAAAGGAAATAAAAGATTTAATTCTAAAGGAAGCTCATGAATCAGGATATTCCATTCATCCCGGAAGTACAAAGATGTATCAAGATCTAAAAGAAAGTTACTGGTGGACCAGTATGAAACGAGAAATTGCAGAATATGTAGCTTTATGTGATATATGTCAAAGGGTTAAAGCAGAGCACCAACGACCTGCCGGTCTTTTGCAACCTCTGCAGATACCTGAATGGAAATGGGAGGAAATCGGAATGGATTTCATAACAGGACTACCAAGAACCAAGTCGGTATGATTCAATCAGGTTATAGTGGATCGCTTAACAAAGGTTGCACATTTCATACTGTGAAGACTACCTATTCGGAGATAGATTGGCGAGCTCTATATGTCAAGAATTGTATGTCCGCATGGAGTTCCAAAGAAGATCGTATCGGATAGAGGCATAATTTACCTCAAGATTTTGGCGAAGCTTCATGAAGTTTTGGGCACCAATTTAAATTTCAGATCTTGCTTATCATCCTCAAGCAGATGGCGGTGAGCGAGTGAATCGATATTGGAAGATATGCTAAGAGCGTGTGCTTTAGCCAATAAAGTCGATTGGGATCAAAGTTTACCCTACGCGAATTTTCCTATAATAACGATTATCAGTCCGATCGAAGATGTCTCCGTTTGAAGCCTTGTATGGCGGAAATGCGAACACCATTATATTGGTCGAGAGGCGAGAAAGTCAAGTATTCGGACCCGATGTCTTGAAGCTAGCCGAAGAGCAAGTTCGATTAATCTGAGACCGACTGAAAATAGCATGCACCGGACAAAAGAGTTATGCGAGATAATCGTCGCGAGAATGTTGGAATTCGCACGAGGATCATGTGTATTTGAAGGTGTCACCTTTAAAAGGGATGCGACGTTTCAAGGTCAGTGGAAAGCTTGCTCCAAGATATATCGGACCATTTCTAGTTATAGCCAGAAGAGGTGAAGTTGCATATCAGTTAGAGCTTCCTCCTCAGTTGTCAGATGTACATGATGTATTTCATGTATCACAGTTGAAGAAGTGCTTAAGAGTACGGAGGAATTAATATCTTTAGAAGAGGTGGATTTAAAAGAAGACTTGACGTATCCAGAATTTCCTGTCAAGATTTTAGAAGAAGCAGAGCGCTGTACAAGAAACAAGACTATCAAATTTTGCAAAAGTGCAGTGGAATAATCATCCAGAATCGGAAGCAACCTGGGAGCGTGAAGAGGATCTTCGAGCAGAGTTCCCTGATCTATTTTTCAGTCCTTCGAATCTCGGGTGAGATTCCTTCTAAGGGGGTAGGTTTGTAACATCCCAATTTTTGCTTTATTTGGAAGAAATAATTTTAAATTAATTATCTCAATTTATTTGGATTTTTCAGAATATAAAGTTCTGTTTAAAAATAAAAATTTAATATCAAAATAGGTTGGAAATATTTTTCATATGTTCAAAACTTTATCAGTGAATTATGTGAATTTTTCTGCAATTTTTGGAATTTATTTGGTATTTTCTGACTATTTTAAAGTCTCCTACTGATTTCTGAAATATATATATATATATATATATATAAAAAATTTTATATCAAAACCCTTCCTCGGGTGACACTTGTCACCATCCACCGTCCATCTCCGCGGACCGATCCCGCCGTCCGCGCCATCCCGCCTCCTCCTCTCCGTGCGCCACGTGTCGTACATCCGTCGGCTTCCCGCAGCTAATCCTCAAAGGGATTACCTACCCTTATTGGGTAGGCAATGCCTCCCGCCCGACCGGTTTACACCGCCGCTCTCTTCCTCCCGCTCCTCGGCGCGTTCGAGCCCGCTCGCGCGAGGTTGAGTTTCTTTTGTTTTTGCGACAAGCAAGCGGCCCCACTGTCGAGACCGCGGTCTGCGTGAGGTCACTGCCGATGGGTCCCACTGTCGAGCCCGTCCCGCGCGACCGTTTCCTACTCTCGCGCATCGTCGCCATTATTGCGCCGCCGCCGAGCTCGCCCGCTCGCCTCTCGACCGTTTCGCGTCGCCATTCATGAACCCCGGAGCTCCCGCGCGTCGTGCGCACTCACTCCATCACTCCGTCGTTTCGCCGCCACCAGAAACCGTCGTATTAACTCGCCGGCGAACGCGCGGCCGTTTCTTCCTCCGCTGCGTATAAAACCGACCCCGGCCACCCCTCTCACCCCCTTTGCGCTCTCCCTCTCTCTCCCGTTCTCGCGTGCGTGTCGTCGCCGTTCAAATCGTCGCCGCCGTGGGATTTGGTCGCCGCCGGTGAGTCCTCCGCCGCGTCCTCCGTTTCGCGCCGCCCCTCGGTCCGCGCGCCAGGGAGACGCTCCCGCACGCCCGTCCCTCGGTCCGCGCGCCGCGTCGCGCTCGCCCGCAGCGCGTCGCGTCGCGACGCCTCGTCGCGCACGCGCTGGACACGCTGCGTCGTCGATCGCCGGACTCCGCCGCCGCACCGCGCCATCTCCACCGTTATTTCCTCGATGGTTCGGATGCGCCTACGCGTCCTCATCTCGGCCGTCCACGTACGCACCGCCTCGGCCCCGTCGCCCGCGTCGCGCCACGCGGCATTCATCCACCGGACGCCGCGTCTCGCGCCTCATCACCGCGCTCATCGGATCGAGCCAGCGCTCGGGATCGAGCCACGCGCGTCAAATCCCGGCCGTCGGATCCACCTCGCCGAAACGGCGCGCGCACCGCGCGTCGGCTCGCCACCTCAGCCTCCACGTCAGTCCTATCCGACGTGTCAAGCCACGTGGCAGATACGTGTTTGCCACGTCAGCGCCATGTCAGCCGAAATCCTTCGCCCCATGCCACGTCAGCACTGCCACGTCAGCATGCCACGTGTCACTCTCGGTCTGCCACGTCAGCAACTGTAGTTGTCCGTGGACGCGGTCCACCGTAGACCGGGCCCACATGTCAGCCTCTGTAATTTATTTTTAATTCCCTTGCTGACGTCATAATTAGAATTTACTTTTGTAAATTAATTCCCAGAAAATCCATGCTGACGTCATAATTCATTTTCGGTATAAATTTAATTCCAGAAATTATCTTTTTCCATTTTCTCTGATTTCAAACTTCCAACAGCCATAACTTGCTCATTTTAAATCCAAATTGATCCATTCAAATTTCTAAATTCATCTAAAATTCTAATCTTTCATTTGGTATATTTAGTTTCAATTTTTGAGTTTTTATTTTATTTTATTTATTTGGATTTCTTGATTTACGTGTAGAGACCGATTTGTCGAGGAACTTCAAGAGCAAGCCCGGAAAATTTCAACCCAGCACAGGAAGGCAAGTCTCCTTTGATCATTTTGATCCTATGTTTTGCAAGTTTTCTTTGATCAACTTGCTCAAATGAATTATAAAATGATTAGGTAGTTATTTTAAATTATTGCATGCTTATGTTATATCAAGTGATAATTTGATTTAGAAAATTTAGTTAAATACCCAATTTGTTATACCTTCCATTGAAAATTGTTTAACTTGTACCATTGTCAACTTAGGATATCCTTTGACTCAATAATGAGTTAGTATTACATCCGTTGAATTTGTAAATATTAGCAAATGCTTAGCGTAGCAAATCAATGTAATAATGCTCAAATAAGTAGCATGTTTGCTAAATGTGTTGTTAAATGATTTGTTTGAACATTGGTAATGGATGTTACCATTGTTAAATGATTTGTTTGAAAAGTGATAATGGATGTTACCACTTTGTTAATTTAAAAGTAAAAAAATGAATTTCAAAGGAAAAGTTGACAAGGGTGGATGGAAGGTTTGGTGGTGCGATTAGCACGAGAATTTTTGGAATTGTGAATGAACCACCACAGTCGTTTAAGGACCGGCGCTTGTGTTTGTCCAAACCGAGCAAAGCAGTGCAACCACAAGTCTATATGGAGTGCGACCTAGCTAACTAACTTATAAAGGTGTAGTTTAGATATCACCGGTGGTGTATTGAGTGCCGTGGTGTCTTGGTTACACATAGTGAGGGCGGGGTTTCATTGTACTCATACGGCGCAAGAGGGGCTCCACTCGTGGATTCGAGTTGTGGTGAAACCTTAGCGGGTGGTATCTAGCTATCTGGAGTAGGTGAAAGGCTTTGTGATATTTTATCTGGGTCTCATGCCAAAGGAAGCATGTTGACTATTAAGATAATTTATCTCTTGTGGGTAAAGTGTACAAACTCTGCAGAGTAAAAACTATTCGAATAGCCGTGCCCACGGTCAGGGCGGGCAAGGAATGCATTCACATGGTAGAAGTTTGATTTTGATTTTAAAATAAAATGGTTTGCCAAACTCGGGAGTGGTGTAACTCGTGATTTAAATCGGTGGTGTAACCGGATCGTGGTTTAACCTGAGTTTTGAAAGTTGGCGATAGCCTTTGAGATTTAGTGTGGGTGGTTTAACCTTCACTAAGTTATTTATCTAATTTCATTTATGAAAAACAAGATGTTTATCAAATGGCCTTTGAAGCAATTATATAGATTTGAAATAAAATGCTGATTTTTGCAAAAGAACCATATAGCCTTCCTTTGTGAAGCCTTGCATCTATGCATTTTCCCAAGACTTGCAGAGTACAATTTTTGTACTCACATGTTGCTCTATAAATACCTTAGCAGAGAATGAAGAAGCTCAAGCTGGAGAATTCGACTTCTGTGCCGAGTGTGGATACGGTGGATTCTTCCCGGATGCTTAGGACTCGTTTCCCCAGTCAATTGCCTGTGGCGTATTGATGGGTCTTGCTTTAGTTTCTTTTTGCTTCCGCTGTAATTTTCTGTTTGGTGTGAGGTCTTAAAACCTCATTTGTAATAAAGGCTTCGAGTGCGTAATCTCGATTATGATAATAAAGCGTTGTTGGCAATGTATCATCTTTTCTGTTTGAACTGTGTGTACTAGCGTTGATCTGGGACTAGTACTGTAATGCACAGGAGGTCCAGGAGTTTCTACTCCGGGGTCTCACAGAAGTGGTATCAGAGCCATCTTGGTGTAGAGGACGAACCCTAGGTTTTGGGAAGTTTTAAGGACTTATGTTTAAAAGAATATATTAAAAATATATAAGCTTCTTTGCTTCTACTCTCCTCTTACTTAGTATCTTGTTTCTGTCCTCCCTTTTCACTATTTAAAACCTTTCTGATCTCTCCTCTTTTCCAACTTGTAGATGGCGGGTTCGTCGTCATCGGCCCGTGGGATCACCATTCTCATGGCGAGAGTGAGGAGCTTTGCGACTCTTCTACGGCAGCTAATGCAGCATCTGAAGTACACCCAACAGCCTATCTTGAGAGGCGGAACACACGAGTGATGAGCACGGACTCCTAGAGCATGGAGGTGTTCATTTACGCTCGAGACGGAGGATTGACCCAGTTGGCGTCATATTGAGTATCCACGGACCTTACGCTCGATGCGATCCAGATGCGGCACGATTGGCTATCTCGGAGTTGTGCGGGAGGCACAAGGAGGAGCTACGACGATCACCTTTTGCTTCTTCCGGCGGCGAGAGCGGGGCAGACTCATCGAGCTTTTCCACTGGTGGTGGACGACCCGCGCTTGTCTCACCAGGTGCAGCACACTCTGGCAGCTTCAGCGACTTACGCCAGAGCTCAGCAGGAGATCGGACTTCTTCGGAGGCTGCTTACGTCGAGCTATGACCACTCCGACACTCTCCGAGCCCAGCTACTGCAGAGTGAGGTTGCCCACGCCGACGCCGTTCAGGCTAGGACTGCTGCCGAGGCAGAGGTAGAGCGTCTTCGAGCTGCTACCACTACACCGACTCCACCAGCCCCTGTTGCTGCTCCAGCCCAGTTTACGGGACCTCGCACTAGGCTTACTGCGAGGAAGAGTGTGCGGCGCTCCAGTCCGCCACCCGACGTTGATATTGGAGGATCTAGCCGAGGACGCCGGCTATCTCGCTCCGGTTTTCCGATTTGATCGAGTCGATCACGGTCGCGTTCGCGAACAACTGCCGTGGTTGTGGGCGAGACACTTATCGGATTGAGAGGAGGACCCGAGGAGGATCCGAGGAGCGCATCATCGTGGAGGATGAGTAGTTAGTTGAGTCAATAGTACCCAAATAATTATCCACGTTTTAGAACGCTTTATCATATTTTGGTGTGTTGGATGGATGTACCAAGCCTATGTGCACTTGTGGTGCAGCCATTCATAAAATTATCTTGATTTCAATAAAGTTTTCCCTAAGTGGTTGCTGGTTTCTTCTTGTGTGTTGGCTTGGGATGTTATTTAGTTTCCCTAACCTCTTATCTATGCTAGTTCCTCTTACCTTTGCTAACCACCGAAACCGTTTGAGATGGTGAACACAAGGAACAACCCGGCAAGAGCAGTAACCTAATGTTCAACGAGAAGACAACATTCCACCTCCATGAGCTCAAGCTCCCAACATGGAACAGATGATGGCCATGCAGTTGCAACTACTTCAAGCTTTGGCCCAAAATCAAGGCCAACAAGTCCAGCAAGCACCAGTTCAACAGCCACAGTCTAAACTCGGGGAATTTATGAGAACCCGACCTCCGACCTTTGCAGGATCTGCTGACCCTTTGGAGGCGGATGATTGGATAAAAGAAATAGAAAGGAAACTCAATTTGGCTCAATGTGCAGAGCATGAGAAGGTTCTTTACGCCGCCCACCAACTCAAGGGAGTTGCTGCTAATTGGTGGGATAACTACTGTGCCGCACATCAAGATGCCCAGAATATTGCATGGGAAGAATTTTTGGAAGCCTTCCGTACTGCTCATATTCCTATGAGTATAATGGAAATGAAGAGGAAGGAGTTTCATCAGCTACAACAAGGAAACCTTAGTGTTTCCGCATATCTGAGTAAATTTATCCAATTATCAAGATATGCACCGGAAGATGTGGCGACTGATGCCGCAAGGATCTGGAGGTTTATGGGAGGAATGGACCCCAACCTCAAAGTTCAGTTAGTCTCCAATGACTACCCTACTTTTCAACATCTGGTGAACAAAGCTTTAGTACAAGAAGATGCCCAGCGTCAGCTTTTTGATGCTAGGAAAGGAAGTTTCAAGCCCAACAGTTTGCTAGCGGTTCCGTCAACGCCCTACTCAACAACAAGTACAACCGGCCTCGGTGCATAATCATCCAGGACACCCATTTCTGCGCCCGCCTTTGCCTCAAACTCCTAGAACTGGAAATGCAGCCCAACAACAGCAGAATAGAAATGTAGCTGCAGGAGTGCAATGCTACAATTGCAAAAATATGGGACACTATGCCAGCAGTTGCCCACAGAAGCGTCAAGCGGTAACCCCGGTCCGCTTCAACCTGGATCCTACACCAGCAAGAGCTCCAACTACCGGTCAAGGACGTGGAAGCCCTCAGACACCTCAGACTCCACACCATTCAACAGAGGGCGTATCAATCATGTCACCGTAGAAGCAGCGGAAGATGCACCAGACGTAGTTCTGGGTAAGTTCCTGGTTAATTCAGTACCAGCAATTATATTATTTGATTCTGGAGCTACACATTCATTCGTAACAAAAACTTTTGCTGAAAGAAATAATTGGAATATTTGTATGCTAAAGAACCTTATGATAGTCCAATCTCCCGGAAAAGAATTGAGGACTAAATTGGTTAGCCCCAGTGCAACCATAATTATAAATGGAGTAAAGTTCCTAGCGAACCTTATTATAATAGACTCCGATGGCATAGATATAATACTTGGTATGGATTGGTTGATCAAGTATAAAGGACAGATAGATTGTGCCAATCGTGCCATTAGTCTTACCAATTCTGACGGAATTCAGATAAGACATGAGGCAGTTATGCACTCAAAGAAGAACATTATGTTAACCAACTTAAAAGGGAAAAAGTTGGAGGATGTGTCGGTAGCTTGCGAATACCCTGATGTTTTCCCGAGGAATTGCAGGATCGCCACGGATCGAGAGATTGAATTTGTTATAAACGGTACACTGTACCGCCCCAATATCAAAAAGACCTTATCGGATGTCGGTGACGATTTATTTGAAGTCAAGAGGCGATTCAAGAATTACAAGAGAAAAGCTTCATTAGACCAAGTTCTTCACCTTGGGAGCCCGATGCTTTTGGTAAACAAGAAGGATGGTAGTCGGCGTATGTGCGTGGACTATAGAGCTTTAAATGAAGTAACTATAAAGAATAAGTATCCTTACCCGGATCGACGATTTGTTCGATCAACTCAAAGGATCAAGTGTCTTCTCTAAGATTGATCTTGGTCGAGGATATCACCATTGAAGATTAGACCGAAGATATACCAAAGACGACTTTCGCCACAAGATATGGACTATATGAGTATACGGTGATGTCTTTCGATTCGACAAATGCCCCGCATACTTCATGAATTTGATGAATAAAGTATTTATGGATTATTTAGATAAGTTTGTTGTTGTCTTTATAGATGACATTCTTATCTATTCGAGAAACGATAAAGAACATGAGGATCATCTAAGGATAGTGTTGCAAAGACTCGTGAACACCGATTATATGCCAAGTTTAGCAAGTGTGCGTTTTGGTTAAAGGAAATTGAGTTTTGGGACACGTAATTTCAGCGGAAGGAGTATCAGTAGATCTGGAAAAGTTAAGGATGTATTAAATTGGACTCCACCCAAGACGATGAATCGAGATCGAAGTTTTTAGGATTAGCGGTTACTATCGTCGATTCATTGAAGGCTTTTCCAAGATTGCCAGACCTTTAACTCAGTTGTTAAAGAAAGAAAGAAAATTTGAATGGAACAAATCTTGTGAGGATAGTTTTCAAGAGTTAAAGAGGAGGTTAACTTCAGCACCAGTTCTGCGATTACCGGATATTAGAAAAGATTTTGAAGTTTATTGTGATGCATCCAAACAAGGTCTTGGATGTGTACTAATGCAAGAAGGAAAGGTTGTTGCTTATGCATCAAGGCAGTTAAGGCCACATGAGGAGAATTACCCACTCATGATTTAGAGCTAGTCTTGTAGTGCATGCTCTAAAGTTGTGGAGGCATTATCTAATTAGTAATCGGTGTGAAATATATACGGATCATAAAAGTCTAAAGTATATATTCACTCAACCTGATCTTAATCTGAGACAAAGAAGATGGCTTGAACTGATAAAGGATTATGATGTGGGAATACACTATCATCCAGGAAAGGCCAATGTAGTTGCAGATGCTTTAAGTCGGAAGATCCATGTTAGCAGTATGTTGATTCAAGACAGTCAGTCAACTCTTCGTGAAGAATTTCAGCGTCTCAATTTGGGAGTGGTAAATGAAGGAATTCTGTCTACATTAAAGGTCCAACCCACTTTAGAAGATCAGATCAAGGCAGCTCAGAAAGAAGATGAGTATGTTAAAGAAATAAAAGATAACATGAAGAAAGGCAAAGCACATGGATTCTCAGAAGATGAAGAAGGAATTCTTTGGTTTGGAAAAAGGATTTTAGTACCGGAGAGAAAGGAAATAAAAGATTTAATTCTAAAGGAAGCTCATGAATCAGGATATTCCATTCATCCCGGAAGTACAAAGATGTATCAAGATCTAAAAGAAAGTTACTGGTGGACCAGTATGAAACGAGAAATTGCAGAATATGTAGCTTTATGTGATATATGTCAAAGGGTTAAGCGAGCACCAACGACCTGCCGGTCTTTTGCAACCTCTGCAGATACCTGAATGGAAATGGGAGGAAATCGGAATGGATTTCATAACAGGACTACCAAGAACCAAGTCAGGGTATGATTCAATCTGGGTTATAGTGGATCGCTTAACAAAGGTTGCACATTTCATACCTGTGAAGACTACCTATTCAGAGATAGATTGGCGAGCTCTATATGTCAAGAATTGTATGTCCGCATGGAGTTCCAAAGAAGATCGTATCGGATAGAGGAATAATTTACCTCAAGATTTTGGCGAAGCTTCATGAAGTTTTGGGCACCAATTTAAATTTCAGATCGCTTATCATCCTCAAACAGATGGCGGATGAGCGAGTGAATCAGATATTGGAAGATATGCTAAGAGCGTGTGCTTTAGCCAATAAAGTCGATTGGGATCAAAGTTTACCCTACGCGAATTTTCCTATAATAATGATTATCATCCGATCGAAGATGTCTCCGTTTGAAGCCTTGTATGGCGTGAAATGCGAACACCATTATATTGGTCGAGATCGAGAAAGTCAAGTATTCGGACCGATGTCTTGAAGCTAGCCAAGAGCAAGTTCGATTATACGAGACCGATTGAAAATAGCACGCACTGGATAAAAGAGTTATGCAGATAATCGTCGCAGAATGTTGGAATTCGCACCAGGGGATCATGTGTATTTGAAGGTGTCACCTTTAAAAGGGATGCGACGTTTCAAGGTCAGTGGAAAGCTTGCTCCAAGATATATCGGACCATTTCTAGTTATAGCCAGAAGAGGTGAAGTTGCATATCAGTTAGAGCTTCCTCCTCAGTTGTCAGATGTACATGATGTATTTCATGTATCACAGTTGAAGAAGTGCTTAAGAGTACCAGAGGAATTAATATCTTTAGAAGAGGTGGATTTAAAAGAAGACTTGACGTATCCAGAATTTCCTGTCAAGATTTTAGAAGAAGCAGAGCGCTGTACAAGAAACAAGACTATCAATTTTTGCAAAAGTGCAGTGGAATAATCATCCAGAATCGGAAGCAACCTGGGAGCGTGAAGAGGATCTTCGAGCAGAGTTCCCTGATCTATTTTTCAGTCCTTCCGAATCTCGGGGTCGAGATTCCTTCTAAGGGGGGTAGGTTTGTAACATCCCAATTTTTGCTTTATTTGGAAGAAATAATTTTAAATTAATTATCTCAATTTATTTGGATTTTTCAGAATATAAAGTTCTTTTTAAAAATAAAAATTTAATATCAAAATAGGTTGGAAATATTTTTCATATGTTCAAAACTTTATCAGTGAATTATGTGAATTTTTCTGCAATTTTTGGAATTTATTTGGTATTTTTCTGACTATTTTAAAGTCTCCTACTGATTTCTGAAATATATATATATATATATATAAAAAAATTTTATATCAAAACCCTTCCTCGGGCTGACACTTGTCAGCCATCCACCCGTCCATCTCCGCCCGGACCGATCCCCGCCGTCCGCGCCATCCCGCCTCCCCTCCCTCTCCGTGCGCCACGTGTCGTACATCCGTCGGCTTCCCCGCAGCTAATCCTCAAAGGGATTACCTACCCTTATTGGGTAGGCAATGCCTCCCCGCCCGACCGGTTTACACCGCCGCTCTCTTCCTCCCGCTCCTCGCTGCGTTCGAGCCCGCTCGCGCGCGAGGTTGAGTTTCTTTTGTTTTTGCGCGCGACAAGCGGCCCCACTGTCGAGACCGCAGGTCTGCGTAGGTCACTGCCAGTGGGTCCCACCTGTCAGGCCTTCGTCCCCGCGCGACCGTTTCCTACTCTCGCGCATCGTCGCCATTATTGCGCCGCCGCCGAGCTCGCCCGCTCGCCTCTCGACCGTTTCGCGTCGCCATTCATGAACCCCGAGCTCCGCGCGTCGTGCGACTCACTCCATCACTCCGTCGTTCGCCGCCACCGAAACCGTCGATAACTCGCCGCGACGCGCGCCGTTTCTTCCTCCGCTGCGTATAAAACCGACCCGCCACCCTCTCACCCCTTTGCGCTCTCCCTCTCTCTCCCGTTCTCGCGTGCGTGTCGCCGCCGTTCAAATCGCCGCCGCCGTGGGATTTGGTCGCCGCCGGTGAGTCCTCCGCCGCGTCCTCCGTTCGCGCCGCCCCTCGGTCCGCGCGCGGAGACGCTCCACACGCCGTCCCTCGTCCGCGCCGCGTCGCGCTCGCGCCGCGCAAGGCTCGCGTCCGCGACGCCTCGTGCGACGCGCCTGGACACGCGTCGTCGATCGCCCGGACTCCCGCCTTCGCACCGCGCCATCTCCACCGTTATTTCCTCGATGGTTCGGATGCGCCTACGCGTCCTCATCTCGGCCGTCCATGTACGCACCGCCTCGGCCCCGTCGCCCGCGTCGCGCCACGCGGCATTCATCCACCGGACGCCCGCGTCTCCGCCGCCTCATCACCGCCGCTCATCTGGATCTGAGCCAACGCTCGGGATCGAGCCACGCGTTCGAAATCCCAGCCGTCGGATCCACCTCCGCCGCAACGCACGCGCGCGCGCCGCGCGGCTCGCCACCTCAGCCTCCACGTCAGTCCTATCCGACGTGTCAAGCCACGTGGCAGATACGTGTTTGCCACGTCAGCGCCATGTCAGCCGAAATCCTTCGCCCCATGCCACGTCAAGATCGCCACGTCGGATGCCACGTGTCACTCTCGATGCCGCCACGTCAAGAATCAGTAGTTGTCCGTGGACGCGTCCACCGTGAGACCGGGCCCACATGTCACCTCGTAATTTATTTTTAATTCCCTTGCTGACGTCATAATTAGAATTTACTTTTGTAAATTAATTCCCAGAAAATCCATGCTGACGTCATAATTCATTTTCGGTATAAATTTAATTCCAGAAATTATCTTTTCCATTTTCTCTGATTTCAAACTTCCAACAGACCATAACTTGCTCATTTTAAATCCAAATTGATCCATTCAAATTTCTAAATTCATCTAAAATTCTAATCTTTCATTTGGTATATTTAGTTTCAATTTTTGAGTTTTTATTTTATTTTATTTATTTGGATTTCTTGATTTACGTGTAGAGACCGATTTGTCGAGGAACTTCAAGAGCAAGCCCCGGAAAATTTCAACCCAGCACAGGAAGGCAAGTCTCCTTTGATCATTTTGATCCTATGTTTTGCAAGTTTTCTTTGATCAACTTGCTCAAATGAATTATAAAATGATTAGGTAGTTATTTTAAATTATTGCATGCTTATGTTATATCAAGTGATAATTTGATTTAGAAAATTTAGTTAAATACCCAATTTGTTATACCTTCCATTGAAAATTGTTTAACTTGTACCATTGTCAACTTAGGATATCCCTTTGACTCAATAATGAGTTAGTATTACATCTGTTGAATTTGTAAATATTAGCAAATGCTTAGCGTAGCAAATCAATGTAATAATGCTCAAATAAGTAGCATGTTTGCTAAATGTGTTGTTAAATGATTTGTTTGAACATTGGTAATGGATGTTACCATTGTTAAATGATTTGTTTGAAAAGTGATAATGGATGTTACCACTGTTAATTTAAAAGTAAAAAAATGAATTTCAAAGGAAAAGTTGACAAGGGTGGATGGAAGGTTTGGTGGTGCGATTAGCACGAGAATTTTTGGAATTGTGAATGAACCACCCTGGTCGTTTAAGGACCGACGCTTGTGTTTGTCCAAACTGAGCAAAACAGTGCAACCACAAGTCTATATGGGTACGACCTAGCTAACTAACTTATAAAGGTGTAGTTTAGATATCACCAGTGGTGTATTGAGTGCCGTGGTGTCTGGTTACACATAGTGAGGGACAGGGTTTACTGTACTCATACGGCGCAAGAGGGGGCTCCGACTCGTGGATTCGAGTTGTGGTGAAACCTTAGCGGGTGGTATCTAGCTATACTGGAGTAGGTGAAAGGCTTTGTGATATTTTATCTGGGTCTCATGCCAAAGGAAGCATGTTGACTATTAAGATAATTTATCTCTTGTGGGTAAAGTGTACAAACTCTGCAGAGTAAAAACTATTCGAATAGCCGTGCCCACGGTCAAGGGCGGGCAAGGAATGCATTCACATGGTAGAAGTTTGATTTTGATTTTAAAATAAAATGGTTTGCCAAACTCGGGAGTGGTGTAACTCTCGTGATTTAAATCTGGTGGTGTAACCAGATCAGGTGGTTTAACCTGAGTTTTGAAAGTTGGCAGATAGCCTGAGATTTAGTGTGGGTGGTTTAACCTTCACTAAGTTATTTATCTAATTTCATTTATGAAAAACAAGATGTTTATCAAATGGCCTTTGAAGCAATTATATAGATTTGAAATAAAATGCTGATTTTTGCAAAAGAACCATATAGCCTTCCTTTGTGAAGCCTTGCATCTATGCATTTTTCCCAAGACTTGCAGAGTACAATTTTTGTACTCACATGTTGCTCTATAAATACCTTAGCAGAGAATGAAGAAGCTCAAGCTGGAGAATTCGACTTCTGTGCCGAGTGTGGATACGGTGGATTCTTCCCGGATGCTTAGGACTCGTTTCCCCAGTCAATTGCCTGTGGCGTATTGATGGGTCTTGCTTTAGTTTCTTTTTGCTTCCGCTGTAATTTTCTGTTTGGTGTGAGGTCTTAAAACCTCATTTGTAATAAAGGCTTCGAGGTCTGTAATCTCGATTATGATAATAAAGCGTTGTTGGCAATGTATCATCTTTTCTGTTTGAACTGTGTGTACTAGCGTTGATCTGGGACTAGTACTGTAATGCACAGGAGGTCCAGGAGTTTCTACTCCGGGGTCTCACACTGTCCTTCGGTTTACTGCCTGTTGCTATGTGTCACATTTCGTCGACAGATCCTGTACTCCCTCGAATAATGGCAATCCTCTTGCGTTGGCTTGCCATGTGTCTCCCTATCTTCTACCAGAGATGCATTGTAACAAATACGAACTGGTCGAGCCAAGTGTAATGGGGGAGCTGCTACCCAAAGTTACAGATGGGTTCTACTACGAGGAAAGGCGAGCACCAGAGTACAAAAGGCAGATGTGGTGCTCACAAAACTCGACATATATGTCTGTGGCTCCGGTGATCTCACCACAACTAACGTTGTCGCGCACATACGCGATGGCGAATCCGGGTGACGGTAGCACAAGCAGAAGGACGCAACAAACACATTCTCACAGTAGGCTAAACACAATGAATGAAACAACTTTAATCTTTATTAATCTCCAGCACGTCAGCATCAAGACACAATACTCCAGTTGTATTACTGCAATGTAGTAGCTAGGACAATGTCAACTAAAGTTGCATTAAGTAATTTCGGTGTGTATTTTTCTTATAATTCTACAGTGTCCTTGACTTGTTTTCTTATTTCTGGTATAGGTTTGCATTTATTTTGGCCTTTTCAGTTCCCAAAACCGAGTGTAACATTTAATTAGCTCCATGCAATTGTATGTTAAGTTAAACATCTTTCATTTTTGTATGATTCAACTATGTTGATAGCTATATATTTGTATGATAGTGCTATGAAAAACCATGTTCGTTATCTATAACTCGCTGCAGCAGAGGAGGGGAAGATGGAGTTGGCCGGTAGAGGCATGTGTGACTCGTCACGAGTGGGCCGGTAATAGTCTTTGGTATGTATGTACTCATATTTTGTTTTGTAATACCACCGCATGGGGCCATATGGACCGCACGGCTACCGTGTGGCACCCAATCCGTGTAGTGCAGACCGAGTGCTATTTTCGCAATTATTGTAGCACGGGTGCTAATGTTGCAAATCTACATTTAACAGTGCCAGTACTGCCAAAAACTTTAAAGATGATGCTCACCTGGATATACTTTCGGTTAAGTCGCTCCAGCCAGTCAATTTGAGTGGTTGCCTTGCCTTCAAAAATTACATGACTACTTCTCTTCAGAATAGTTGCCATAGTATATCCCAATGCCATAAAACCACCAAGAAGACGTACACTGACTTCAAAAGTAATCCATGGTGGTATGATGAAAGGATTGAGTCACCCGCTTCTTCAAATTACCAATAACACAAACCAGTTAGTGAACAATGAACACCAAAGCCAACGACAAGAATTTGGTTAGTGCATGGAGGATAGGACAGTAAGAACAAACAAAGCTAACATAGGGGAACTAATCCCTAATAGTAGGAAACTTATCTTTAATATATAAAAATAATCTAAAAGAAAATAAGCCTAAATAATAAGGAAACAAATTATTATATTCCTAATCCGCGATATATCGGTGAACCACCCAAATTCGCCCGTGCTACAGTACCCACGAGTACTGCTCACATGTTGCTACAGTACCCATGCAGTACTATTCACAGTTGCTGTAGTGCTTGCGGTGCTTTTGCTCGCCTGTTGCGTGTATGCCGAGATCCTAGGCCATAACATTACACTCCTCACGGCGAGATAGCTCATCCTTGAGCTGTTAAGTGGCGCCCATGGTTGAAGTCCTTCATAACCCCATGTCGACGAGAGAGCACAATGATAACCTTGTGTCGCATGAAAGAAAATCAGCAAAACTTCAATGGACAGCAACCTCTGGGCTTGGTTTGATAATGCAGGAGACATTGAGGATATGGGCACCCAGTGCGGGGCAACAACATTATCCTTCTTGTCTCAGAATGCAACGGTTGTGAAAGAGCTGCGACGACGTTGCTGACCCCCACATGGCAACCGTTGTGCTCCATACTTGTGGAGGCATAGTGTTGGGCGGTCGCATGAAGATGACCGCCATTAGACAGCGACAATCTTCCTCCTTGGCAAAGGCATCAAAGGTGAAGCCTAAAAGAAGAGTCGTCGTTGGTGACGTGGCCAATGCCAAAGTTGGCGCCAGGGAAGGTGGTGGCAACACAACCATTGTAATGGCATGCGACGCCTCTTCCTGCCCCTTTAATTTGTCCACCAACTCCATAGTCTTCTCTAAGGTGGCCATCATATTATCGAGTAAAGACTCTATTTTCATGTTGCTAGCCATCAACATGTCTAAGGAAGATAATTCAGTATCGGAAGCCATGGTGAGTGGCTCTGATACCAAATGTTGTGGTCAGTGGGGTTGGGTACGGGTCTAAGGACCAAGGATAAGACACTCGCCCTTGATCGGCCGGCCATACTGCCGTCAAGACTCTGAGGCCTATTAAAGAAGAGAGGAAGACTGTTGGAACCCGGAGCAACAACTCCTGGATCCTCTGTGTAAATCGCACTAGTCCAGGATCAGCCAGTGCACACAATAAAACAAAGATACATATCAAGCACAAATAACCAACTATATTAAATAAAGAGTACGACCTTATGGCCAAGTCTTACATCAATGCTCATTCGCAACAATAATAAGACAAATAATTGTGGAAGCAACTGAAAAGAAGCGAAGCCCAAGCCTGCCCACAGGCAAACGACAGTAAGACGTGGCCTACTCGTCCAGATCTTTATCGTTGTCGAAGGCATGTTCCTCTGTTTGTAGATTGCAAGGTGAGTACAAACTTGTACTCCGTAAATCACACGGAGAAATACAACATAATGATAAAGGCTTCAATGGAAGACTTATAAGGTTAGTTTGCATAAAATAACATTTACTGAAATACAGTAGATAGATTGAAATTGCTGAATTTAATACAATAAGTAAAGACAGAACTTGTAATTGAAAATAATACCGTCAGTGTAGGCTCCGCCCAAACACCAACCTATGCTCGAGCATCCCACCCGGACCATCTTTTCAAAAGGGTCTCGTATGGATTCCATCCATCCACATGATTCCACTGCGCAACTTTGATGGATTCCATCCATTCACCAGGTTTTAATCTCTCACGGATTCCATCTATCCGAAAGGTTTTTATCTCTCGTGGATTCCATCCATCCACAAGGTTTTCAAAAACCATTTCGAAAAACAAAATCTAATCCATGAAAAACTTTTACTCAGCATGCCCGTGACCGTGGGCACGGCTTTCTAGGATAGATTATACACTCTGAAGAGGTTGTACCCACAAGACATGATCATCCCATATTGCCACGCGATTAACAAACTTCCTTTGGTGTGCGGCGAGGAGATCATGACAAAGCCTTTACAATAGAAAGCCTTCAACCTGGCCAAGCCAACAGTAAGGTTTCACCCCAGTAAGGAATCCACCAGACCGGGACCCCCTCGTGAGCCGAGTGAGACTTTACATGGCACTGACCACGCTCACTTCAAACTGTGAGACTTCACATGGCACTGACCACGCTCACTTCAACCTACAATTGAGCCTAGGTTGGGACTCCGTAAATTATTCAGCCATGGCTGTCCCATACCAGCCTTGTGGTAGTACGATAAGGCTTTGCAACAGTAGCTCAGAGACCGGTCCTTAATTGACTTAGGCCGAACCATATATCCTCGTGCTCGACAATCAACCCGGTGTCTCCGAACAACAGGACATGCCTGCACCCACCATGTAACATCCCAAATTCTGGAAGTTCAAAAATATGGAATTGTTAAAAAATTTCTTGCATTTTACTGGCATTCAAATTTCTTCTGAATGTTTATTTGAAATCTTTCGAGTTTGGTAGCATGCAAATTAATAATCAAGGATAATCTCAAATAGAAATAAGATCATGAAAATAATAAAAATAAAATATGACGACATAGATCATGAATTCAAATTCAAGTAAAAAATAATAATCGAATATACCTCTAAATGCTAAACCAAAAATCCCTTTTTTTAATGCAATTAGCATGCAAACCTAGGAATTGAATACTCAAAAATTTATTTAACACAAAATAAAATAAAAATTTACATTTTGAATAGCATGCAAAACTCCCAAAAATCAGTAAACCCTAATGCAAATTAAAGCTTAAACTAAAAATCTAAAATTTGAAAAGTTGGAATCAGTAATCTTAAATAGAAAATAGAAATCCAAATTCAAGATTCAAAATTGCCAAAAACTGCTAAAGCCTCTCATTTTCTCATTCTTTTATTTCTCTCTCACTTCCATGTGGGCCCCGATTCCTTCTTCCCTCTCCCTCCTTTCTTCTTTCCCTCCCTGTCACTGCCTGCGGGCCTAGCTCCCTGCCGTCCACGTGGCCCGAAGCCTCTCCTTCCTCTCCTTTCTTTCCCCATGCACCCGCTTCCCCCTTTCTTTTCTCATTTCCCTCCTCCCTTTTGTGGCTGCGCGCCCTCCGCGTCACCTCCTTTCTTCCCTCCCGTTGCTTTCTGCTCTGCGCCGCCCCGCCAGTGTCGCGTCACTTCGCTCTGCGCCACTGTTCATTCATCATTACCGCGCGGCCCCGCCAGCGTCGCGTCACCACGCTCTGTGCCTCGCACGCCTCCGCGCACCGAGCCCCGCGCCGGTCCTTCCCGCCGCCCGGTCCCACTTGTGAACCTGCCACCACGCCTTCCCCGCCCCTCTGCGGCTAGAAGTAGCCCTGGCTTCTACCCTTGCTTCCGCGCCACTCCCCATTCCTCCCCACTTTTTCTTCCGCCCAGCGCCCGCAAGCCGCCACCTGCCTCCTTGCCATTTCCGGCCAAGGCGACCACGTCACGGTGTGTTTTTGCGCCCTAGCTACTTCCCCACCAGGTTAATCGGGCTTTGGTGCTTGGGAGCTTGCGCATTGCTTCTTTCCCGCGTCCGGCCAAAAGGTACCGCCGCAATGGCACTTCTTCACTAGGGGAGCTCTGGCCGATTCCCCCCGGGGAAGCATCTTGGAGAACTCCCCTAGAATCCCGCACTGTTATTTTGAGCTCTCGCTCACTCCATCTTACCACGGCCGTCGACTCCCAGGGACCACCGCAGGCTCACGTCGCCGGGGCTGCTCGCCGCACCTCCACCCTCGCAGCCGGCTCGGTAAGGTCCACTGCTACTCCCTCTCGCTCATACTACCGCTAATTTCCTTCCCCGTCCACTCCAGCGCCGGCGCCCCCGACCCATCCCTGCCTCCGGCTGCTCGCGCCGACGCCGGCCACCCCGTCGCCACCACAACCCGTGACGACACCACTAGAAGCTTCACCACCCACACAGCAACCCATTTTGCCTGGTATTACTGTCTCCCCGGCCACCGTTCCCCGCCGGCGAGCTCAGCACCAAAGGCCACCGAGGTCCTCTGTTTTGGCCTTCCGGTACCTCACCTCATGTATATGTAACCCCTTCGGTAAGACGAGAAAGTGTGCGTGCTCGGCCGGTTAGTTGGGTGTGCGCTCAGCGAGCCGGTTCTGAGTTAGATCCCCCATCCCGTAGCCTTTAGATAATAGGTTTTTGAATTATTTTTGTTAGCAATTTCAGTAAAGGAAAAATGGAGAAAAATATGGACCAATCCGCAAATAATACAAAAATTTATCAGGATAAAGATGAGCTTAATTAATGTTTAATCATAGATCAAACAACATATGTTAGTAACTAATGTGCTTTGAATATTTGTTTTAAAGCTTAACCATTAATCAAGGGCATACTAAGAAATTGAGTAAAATCTTGTTTAGGTTATGCTCTCGTGGAATAATGATTTAGCAAATGAAAACTTTCTAAAGAGTAAATCATACACCCATGTATTTTAGTAAAAGAGATAGAACTAGCCACCACATAGTTAAAACAAAAATGCTAACTCTATGTCCTAGCAATGATGAGAATTCTTTGTCGACTATAATGCTCAAATTAAATTTGAGAATAATTTAGAGAATCTAATAAAAAATAACTAGGATGTAAATGAGACTACTTAATAGTTATATTTGGACTAGTTCATGTATGGAAAATTAATATGGTTTGAGCAATCATCTAAGAGGCTAATTATTAATTCAAAACAATAGTAAAGAAATATGACTATGGTTAAATATTCAAATTTAATAAAGATTACACTTAATTATAATGAATGCCCTAACATTTAACATACTTTCACTAAACAAACCTCCATGGTAGATTTAATTAAGTAGCTATATTCATATATGAACCCGTATGACAAGCCTTGATAAATAAATTTGACTAGAAATAATGCTAAGCTTAATAATAACCAAGGTGTAGACAAAATGGTAATGGTGCCAGTGATTAAATCATAACGTTAGATTTAGTAAATAATAATGTTGAGCATGAATAAATGTACCAAGCTAGGACCCGAACCAATGGATCCTAATTCAAAACAAGTTATGTCTAGTAATAACTATGTGTACATAAAATGTCGCACCACAAAATGCTGTCAACCTGGATTCTAAAATTAATTCGGTAAGCTAAAAATGGTATACATCACATATAGCATATGCCCTGACAAAGTAATGCTCCACTAATCTCGTGCGCCGAATTATGGGTCTAACCCGACTCAGGGAACTTCCTTGATAAATACAAAAATACTAAAAGAGGTTAGTAATAAAAAGATCGAGTCATCGTATTCTACTACCGACCTTGCCTCAAATCACCCGAATCACCCATTAACTCATAATAAAGCTAAATTGAGTTTATTTGGATTTATTTGGACTTTTTGAGTTATTTGCATTTATTTGGATTCAGTTGCTTAGCACGTAATTAGAAATGGGAGTACTGAAGAATCAAGGGATCAAGCGAGATCAAGAGCGAAGTGAAGAAAAAGACCAGAAGCTCAAGAGAAAGCATTGTGTGAGCTCAAGACCGCGGTAAACCGTGCAAGGTGAGTCAATACTTTGATAATGTTGAACCTACATTTTCTGCAAATTTACTTTTGTTTAAATTATCAAATTGCATGCTGTTATTTCATATGCAAATATATGTTTGTTTGAAGATTCTAGTTATATACCCATTATTCGACTTGCTAGTATTGTACCTCGTTTGAAACATTTGAATATCTGAGCCTTGTCACTCTAGCAAAATTATAATAGTAGCCTTTCGAAAATAAGTCCATAATTGTACGTCATGCTTAGTATTGCTTAGATAATCAGGGGCACCAAAAATGCCCCAATCCTCACTTTTAATCATGAGAAAATGATTTGGGAAGTCATGGTGGTAATGACTAGAATATGTTGGTATGATTATTTTATGTTCCCAAAGACCCCAACTTGCTTACTTATCTGGGCGGATGGTTCGAGGGTGTGTGTGTGGTGCAGTGGAAGCACAAAGAGGTTAGTGGTAGAACCGCTCAGGTAACTCTAAGGACCGAATCTTGTGATGATCTCCCAGTGTACAATAGTACAACCACAAGCTGGCAAAATATAGGCAGGGTTAACTAATTTGTGTGGCTCTAAGGTGGTTACGTGAAGGTATGACCACGAGCAAAGGGGTGGATGGTCTCATCTCTGTCTTTGCCCGTGATGGCTCATGAGGGACCCTTCCCGAGGGATGTACGCATCCTACGGAAGATAGACCTTAGCGGGCGTAACCACAGTAGGACTATGCATTGTAACAATCATGTGATAGTCTACTCAACCACATGGAAAATGAATCATGTGGGGCAACGAGTATATTTATCTCTTGTGGGTAAAGTGTGCAAACTCTGCAGAGTCTAAAACTATTCGAATAGCCATGCCCACGATCAAGGGCGGACATGGGAACTTAGCTAGATATAGTTCTGTTTCAAAAACTTTGTGGGTGGAATTGGTGAAGTGGAGGGCAGACAAAGGCCCTAATTTGTGTTGCCCTAGGTGTCTCCCCAGTGATAAGTTAAGCGGTTATAACACTGAAAGATTAAGCATATGGTGCAGAGGCCATGTAACGGTGGATGGAATCTGGATCGCTATTACTATTGCATTTTTTTACATATTATGTTTCAGTTCAAACTGCTAGGTCTCAGGGAATTTCTATGCATTATATCTCGAAAGCAATTTATGGCAAACAAAATAACCGAGCCTTTCCTTAATAAGCCATGCATGTTATCTAATTGTATCCTGTATATTGGCTTGTGGAGCACGGTGATTTGTGCTCACCCTCGCTCTTACAACTAATCCAGAATTTAGGATTTAGTCGCTACGCTTCGGCAACAAAACTGGACATGACGACGATGATGAGGTGTCAAGAACTAGGCCGCGAACCTCCAGTTGGCTACCTGTGGGCATGTCCTGAGGGTCCCACCTGTGTGCTTCATTTCCACTACTGCATTTTATTGATTTCGGCCTAATCAGCCCATGTGTAAGTTACTATTATATCTACACCTCCGCATGATATGTATTTTAATGTTCATTTCAGTATCTGTGAGCACAATCTACTGATCCAGGGAATAGTGCGGTGGAATCACAGAGGATTCCGGATTGTAAAATCTGGGTCTGACAGGGATGGTATCAGAGCATATCGACTGCAGGTCGTGACCTAGTTAGCCTGGCCGTTAGTGTCATGACTAGAATTATTTCTTCGATACCTATTTTCACAAATATAAGTTATATTGCTCAACTCCTAGATGATTTCCTCTCATCTATGTGTTGCCCTAGCCATTTTACTTCTAAAGCTCTCTTATCCCAAATTCAAAATAATAAAAATCCAGTACTCATCTTGTAAACTCTCTTTGAATCCCTTCTTTAGGCCAAAAATCACAATGCTTAAATTGGAAACTCATTTTCAAAAATTGTTTACCAAACCCACTTTTATATTTTACCAATTGCCTAAGTCTAAACCATTTTTTATATTTTATTTTCAAAATATTTCATAAACCTCTTTGACTCACCGAAGTCAAGAATACATTTGAAAAGCTTATCATTTTATGTGAAAAGGTATCCCCTAACAAATTGATTTGTCTAAGCAGGGCTAAGCATTTGATTCAAAATTTCTCTAGCCAACACTAGTGTACTAGCTAGAGTTTTTAGTCTAAGGTGACAATGTATTAGGAAGTTCAATGTCAATGGAAGTAATAACAACCAGGTATTAACTAAACTTAAAGCTGAATTGAAAAAACAGTGAATAAAAATATGCATGCAGAATAATTTAAAACAACATAATTTTATTTTGAAATTTGGGATCAACATGATCAAGGAGTATGACTTACCTTGCTCTTCAGATGGGTGCAAATCTTCGTCGAGGAATTCTCCCGAATCGCCGTGAAATTAACCCACCAAACTCAAATAAATTCAAAATAACTTCAAATATTTAAATTGAGGCTAGAAATGGATAGAGGGGATTTTTTGATGAATTTAGAAATTTAAATGGGCTCAATCAGATTTAGGATGAAGAAGAACGAGCTCTCGGAAGTTTAAAATCAGCGAAAATGAATAATCTATATTTTTGGAATTATTTTTCTAAAGAAAAATGGGAATTATCACATCAACAAGGATTTTCTTGTCAGCTGATTTAATTTTCTACGGGAAAAGGGAATTACGACATCAGCATGACGTCGCACCTTCAGACAGTGGTTGACAGGTGGGCCCTGGTCTATGGACCAGGTCCACGAACGATTGGGGCAACCGAGGTGGCACGGGAGATGGGGCAATGCTTGCGTGGCGCCAATGCGGCAGGAGGGCGCCGAGGTGGCACTGATGTGGCGCTATCCGGACAGGGGGGCGCTTGCATGGCTTGTCCGAACGGAGGTGGCATGGGCGTGATCGAGGTGGCACGTGCACCATGTGGGGCCCACCTGGGCCGGGCGAGCTGACGTGGCCGGCCGGCGAGGGAGGGGCGGAGGAGGGAGAGGAAACGGAGGGAAACTCGGGGGTGGTGCGGGATTTTACCGAGGGCGACCGGAGACGGGCCAATGACGAGGGAGGCTGTGGTGTGGCTCGGGCGTCGGTGGGGACGGCGTTTCGGTGGCGACGGAACTCGGCCGAGGAGAGGAGGAGGTCGGGGGAGACGCGGCGAAGCTAAAGGCGGTGTCGGCCGGGCGTGAGGGGGCTCGGGTCGACGGCAATTCCTCGCCTCGAGCTCGCCGGCGCGCGCTCTGGAAGTCTCGGTGCAGGGGCTGCTCAGGCGCCGAGGAGGGACAAGGGGTGCAGGGGAGGTGGAGCGAGGAAAGCCGAAGACGGGGAGGGGTTCAAATAGGCTCGGGGAGGGGGAGGCGCGCAGGAGTCGGTTGCTGGAGAGGAGGAGGTGGTGGGCGGCCGTTGCAGGGAGTGGGGAGTGAGCGACGGGCGCGAGGAGAGGGGGAGGTGGGCGTGGTGCGTTGGGCGCACGAAGGAGAGAGGGCGGCGCACGCGTGAGAGAGGGGGGGCTGGGATGGGCGGAAACGGCTTTTGTGGGGTAGACGGAGACAGGCGCGCGCGAGGAAGACGATGCGGGGAGGAAGAAGGCGGCCTGACGGGTGGGGCTGGGGCGTAGAGACAGAGAGGGGGAGAGGGGGCGGAGCGACCGATGGGTGACACGTGGCGGGGAAGGGGATCGGACGGCCGATAAGGAGGGCGGGGCGGTTGGGGAAGATCGACTGTGGCGGGTGACGCGGGAAGATCCGGCCACACACGTGTCGATCGGGGGAAAGGGAGAGGCGGGATGGAGCGAGCGGTGGGGATGGGCCGGGGAGAGATGACATGGGCTGATCGGGGCCGGCCACTTGTCGAGCGAGGAGGAGGGGTAGGCAGAATCCGGACGGCGACGTGGGCTGATCCTGGCCGTCCCCATGTCGGTCGGAGGGAGGTTCGGGATTTTAGAATTTTTATTTTGATTTTATTTTCAGAAGAGCCTAAGAAATTCATTAAAGCTCATAAAAACATGAAATAACTTCAAAAATTTCAGAAAAATTCACAGAAGTTCCTGGAGAATTTTTGAACTTAATAAAAACATTTCCAACTAATGTTGGTATTATATTTTTGTATTCAAAATACCTTTTAATTTCTAAATATAATTTTGAACTTAGAAAAACTAAGAAAACCAAATTAGAGCCAAATAAATCCAAATAATTAATTTGACATAGGATTTTTATAGAAAATCAAAATATCATTTTATTTAATAATATTTTTAGGTTTTACTTAAAATACTTTTGAAATCCAGCCTTTTCAAAAACATAAATTCCGGGCAAATCCAAAATTAAATTTAGGCACCAAAACACATGTTTTTATTTTAAACCAAATTAATTTAATTTAATAATTTTCTCCCAAAAAGTTTGAAAATAAACAGCTAGGCTGTTACAAAGACTAGAGAATTTTGTTTATCTCTTTTCTTCCTAATAATAGATACAATGATGTCTCTTTTATAGGATAGTTAAACTTGACCTCTAAGAAACATATTTCTATGTTAAGGAAACTAATCCCTAATAGCAGGAAACTTATATCTAATACATGACAATAATCTAAAAGAAAATAAGTGTAAATAATAAGGAAACTAATTATTATATATCTAATCTACGATATACCGACGAAACACCCAAATTCGTATATGCTACAGTACCCACGAGAACTATTCACGTGTTTCTATAGTGCCCGCGGGTACTATCCACACGTTGCTATAGTACGTGCGGTACTGTTCCGATTGCTGCAGTGCTTGCGGTGCTATTCGCTCGCCTGCTGCGTGTACGCTAAGATTCTAGACCGTAACACGGGTCACCTTGACAAATCATAAGAAAACTATTTAATATTACAGTTATCCTATTGGTGAAAAATTTTACAATCAACCATCTTGCCATCAGAAAACAGTAAGATTACCAGGACACGTATGACAAAAGAAGAGAACATAGGCACTTAGGAAATAATATCTTTTGTGCACAAAATTTAGGTGGATGTAGGAAAGAATGCAATTCCCCCTTTTTATACTAGTACAGAAAAGTACCGATGTAATGATAAGTTATGAATCAATTAATAGCAGTATAATTTAAACCATTAATTAACTACATTTCAAAATTTGCTCATTTCAACAGGCTATGTTTGCCAACCAATTGGCTTATGACGGCACAATGTTTTCCTATCTTCAAGTAGGACTCACTTCACATGGTCACTGTAAACAATTATCTTAATAATTACAGTATGAAGGAAATCATGTATAATATATTTATAGAAAATTGATGAGACTAAAGGCATCTACTTTGCTTTGAAGGCAAGAAATTCTGATATAAATCTTAATCATGAAACCAAAGACAAAGAAAAATCGATAAATTATCTCGCTAACTGAGAGAAAAAGAATGTCTTAAATGGCCACATATAATGACAATTGTAAGGATATTTCGCTACATAAAATTAATTTGATCACCGAATATGTGATCAAGCAGCCCGTATGGAACAACTACAACCAGGGACACAAATCTCGGCAAAAATAATCTTGCTCAAGTCCTTTATAAATGCTTTGGTACTCTTCATTTGTCTGTAAATGATTCTGTTTTAAAGTAGGGCACACAATGATTGCAAATGTATAATAAATCCGATATGCTCAGTGTAACATCCTAAAATTCAGGTAGCTCAAAAAAGTGAAGATTTTAAAACTTTTTGCTTGTATTTTGCTGGCATCTAGTTTTCCTAGCTTTTGCTGAAGTTTTAGCTAGAGAATAATTTATAACACTAATTTGGGAACAGAATGTACAACTAATGAAATCCAAACTGAATTAAAATTCAAATCTGAAAAAGATGATCCATAAAGTGGCATAGGAAAATTTATATAAAAAACATTTTTGCACTTTAAAAACACAAATATAAGTTCCTTATGCTGGAAACAAAAGTTGGAACATTTTTTAGCATGTTTCTAAAATTTTCCAAATTCAAATATTGCCTTTAGAATAAAGTAGTGACATTTAAAGAATTTTTGAGGAAATTTAAAGTAGATAAAATTCTAGAAAAATCACACAACAATCGACACTTTGTCAAGAGCCTTCACAAAAAAAAATTTATAATTTTTAGAGCTTGTTTGCAATCTTTAGAAATTCCAAAAGGCAATCAGCCACCGAACCCACCTTCTTCACTTACTCTTTTCTGCTTCCGATTTTGCAAAGGTGTATTTTTAGGAATACTTCTTCTCTCTGATATCTTGATTCTTGTTGCTAACGAGTGGGCTGGACCCCACACATCAGGCCCCTTCGTCCACCTCGCACCCACGCCACCGTGGCTATGCCCGCTCGCCCGTGATGCCTTTCCACTGCTCCTCCCTCTGCCTTCGCACCAGTGCCACAATAACCCTATCTTCGCACGTAACCTCTGACCGCCTAGCACCACCAGAGTCGTGACGAGCATAGCGTCATGCAGTCCCATCACCCCGCCTCTTTCCCCACTCTGCGTGAAGCGATGACCGTGAGCACGAAGAACATGATAGGCCGCGTGTTGTCCGGGTAAATATTTCCAGATGGCTATTGCTGTGGATCGTCTCCCCCTCTCCCACACCAACTTGAATATGGTGAAAAACGTGGAAGTTTTCAAAATTTCTTTAAAAACTCACTGCATACAGTAGTGGGCAATTGGGCATTTCTATGCACTACAAAATTTCTAGATAAATTTTAATCGTTTTTACAAGATATGAAAAACAAATATTTATTGAAACAATTACATAATTTCATCCTTGAGGTATGTTTCACTTCTAGTATCTTTAAAAAATATTCCAGTGATTTCTAAGTTTTATTTTTATGTAATTTTTATCGGATTCACATTTTCACATAACATGCCGCCTATAACAAGGAAAAATAGGCGAACACCTCTTTCTGCTATCCGTTCAAACTACAAATACGCGATATGTATTGATGCTCCAGGAAAATGGAAAATAATCAGACTGCTCTGCTTTTCCGCGGACGACATTTGCAAGGCAAAATGGGCTGCCCTGCTTTGGGCTTCGACGGTTAGATGCTAGTAAACACACCAGTTTGTCGAAACTTGTAATCTCAGGTAAAGCAAAAACAAAATAAACCCACCAGTTAGCTGCAAAGAATAAATTTTACTCGTAAAATCACTCCATTTTCCACTCCTTCAGTAATTCAGCTAACAATTTCATGATTTACCACTATGTATGCCTGGAGGATGTAACAGTTTGGTGTCCAACATCCACCTTTCTTCATTTCAGAAACCAATTCAAACCGTATGTTTATTTCTTTCCGGTAACCGGTTCAGAACCAATAGCAGGAGCTGATGCGGCTCGTCCCTATGATTGTTAACTAGAATAGCAGTGCAGATTTTGCATTGAATCATGCAGCGAGCCTTTGGTTGAATACAATGAACAATACACGATATTTCTTGTTGTCATAAAAAACACGATATTTCTTCAATAAGTTTATTCATTAAGAGGGTGCTATATAGTACATTGTACTACTTCATCGAAATAAAAGAGGACTGCATGTATGGCATACATGATAACATCGTAGATATTACAAATACATAGAACATGAGTAGAGTACAAGGAACAATCAAAAATATTGGGAACTAGACAAGCGTATCTAACGTGGTAGGCTGGCGGATGACAAGAACTCTTGCTCCAAGCTGTAGCATGCCGTTTGGCTGCGTTGAGATGCTATATAGTTAGCTCTCCCATCCAAGTTGATTATAGCTCCTTGAGCCAGCAATGGTTGTATCTCTTGGTCAATGGCTGGATCAACTCGAGATGAATTCATCCTTTCTGTTTGCAAAAGCTGCAATGTTATCTCCACTTGCTTCATCGTAGGCCTTTCTTCACCTCTGAGCCTCAAGCATGTCTCAGCCAGAGAAGCAACCTTACTAATATCTTCCTCAGTTGCTTCCTCGAGAACTTGAGCAGCCACTATACCATTAATTGGTGTCCTCTTAATCTCCGAAAGGAAGTAGTTACACAAGTTTTGCTTCGTTCCTTACTCAATTGTAAAAACAGGTTGTTTTCTCAAAAGAATCTCTAGGAGTACCACACCAAAGCTATAAACATCACTCTTCTCATTTAGCTGCCTAGTTTGGTAATATTCTGGATCTAAGTAACCAAATGTTCCTTGTATATTTGTAACAACATGGGTTTGATCAATGGGAACAGATCTCGATGTACCAAAATCCGAAACTTTTGCAGTGTAGTTTGCATCTAGGAGTATATTAGAGGACTTCACATCACGATGGAAGATTGATATTGATGCTGCAGAGTGGAGATAGTTTAGAGCTCCAGCAGCTTCTGCCGCAATCCTTAGGCAATCACCCCATGACAAAGAGAATAAACTTCTTGAATCAGGATTAAGAATTCCAAATAATGAACCGTTGGGAATAAAGTCATACACCAATAAGGGAACCTCAGTTTCAAGACAACATCCAAAGAGTTTAACGATATTTCGATGATTTATTTGAGAAAGGATTGCAACCTCGTTGATGAAATCATTGATCTCACCTTCCTTGATGACCTTCGATTTTTTTATAGCTACCACATTTTGGTTAGTTAAGATACCTTTGTAAACCGTGCCATGCCCTCCATGGCCAAGGATACGTGTGGGATCGAAATTATTTGTTGCCCTTCTTAGCTCTTCTATGGAGAAAATCTTTGTCTTCTCATTTGCATTTTCGTCCGATGAAATCAATTGTTCCAAGAGAAGACCTTGATTCTTTCGGAAATACTTCCTTCGTAGTTTCTTCTGGACATCTCTTTTCCATTTTCGAAAGAGAAAAAATCCACTTAAGCTGAGAAGTAGCGTGCCAAAGCCACTACTGAGCCCAATTATAATACCTACAATGATGAAAGCACTCAAAACACATATCTATTGAAAAACCATTTTTCAGTGCAGAACTGATCATTATGGGACTCACCTAAGAAGAAAATTTTCTTTCTTGTTGACATGCACTGCATTTTGGTAATATCATACTTTGTGTGATCAGGACACCCGTGGTATTATAGCAAATTCCTCTGCAAATGCCTGGTGTCCATTTGCACTCGTCAATATCTGCAACCGCATCTCAGTAAGGTGATACATAATATTATGCAATAAAAATATTGCATTGTCTAACAAATAGAAGTAGATACCTGAACTCGTTTGTAATTATTATTATATAACAATGACTGAGAAGAGATTAGAGACTTCAAAACTGTTCGAGAGAGTTCTACGGTACATGGCAAAATGCTCACTTGGTTTGTAAGCACATTTTTCTGTATTAGTAATATAAAATGAGGGAGTTTTCCTTTGCTACATCCACCCTGTATTTGTGTACACAAAACATTCTTAACCGCTTCCATCGTCTATATGTAATGGCTCATTCATTTCGTATCCTGCCATCCATGTCTGATTTAAGCCATTGATCTTTGTAATCCAATGGTCCATCCATTTCTTTACTAGCATCTGTCCATTCCCATACAAGATAGTCAGGTACCACATGGAGTTTAGCATTTTGCTAACTACAACATGCTTTTATGCTGAATGGTATGCCAATAATTCACTGGACTGTGTAAGTGCAACACTACTGAAATCTGGTATTGATATTCTACAAAAAAGCACTTTTCTACTTTTTATGCTGTAGTTTGGTTTTCCATTTACCAAACATGACTGTTTGGACAAGTCAGAATAGTATCTGGAACCTCCAGTCACTTGAACAATACATACACATATATGTTGAAGTCTTGACGACTAATGACATAAGTATTTTTGAAAGAATATGCGAGAAGGTCAAAATTAATGTTGTCGTGAACCATTGCCAAGTTTGTGGAGTGGGTATTTAAATTTTACAAAGTTTGCATTTTATCGTTTTTTGGTTAGACAATCCAGTATGACCGCTGGCTTAATGTTGGTCTGACTGTAGGCTTACTACTGGTTAGGCCACCACTGTGGTGCCGGTTAGACCGCCCCAGGCAGTATGACCGCAGCGGTCAGACCATCAGCCGGTAGTACCAAAGATTAGTTGTCGGTTGCAATATTTCAGAGAGGGTTGATTTTGCACTGTGTGACCGGTCTAACCAACCCCTGGTTGGTAGTCAGACCGGCCCCAAATATTTAATTTTGAATTTTGGGAATTTAGTCATGGGAAGGTTTGAATTGTGCTTGGTCAATGCATTAATGATGCATGATGCATATTTTAGTTAACATGAGTAATGTTATGAGGAACTTGTATATAAAAATAATTTTTTTGTCTTTGGATGTGCAAAAAGCTTTAGAGTCAATAATGGTCAACGGCAAGGATCGAGGTTACACTCATGGTGGACCTAAGGCCCAAAACGATCAAAGATGTTGGTGAAATAGTTGAGCTCATGTATGGCACGTGAAAGATAGAAAATATTGAAGGGAAGGTTCAAGTAACGGATTAAACTAAGTGGCTTGGTCGGTCCAAGTAAGGCGTAGTCCAGTCGAATCGGAATGGGAGAGACTTGCCAATGTGAGGCAAGCCATTGGTGCATCTACACGTGACAAGCATGGTGATTGCTTGTAATAGAAGATTAAGACTAAGTCAAGACAAGAGTATGCTGGTAATTTATCAAATACCAAAAACCGCATTGGATCAAAACTGTGACATTTAGAAAAATGGTTTAGGTCAAGAAGATACTGAAAAGATCAAGTGGATCAAATAATAAAGGCTTAGCGGATTTGAGCTCATGTGCTTTGAAAAGCGTGCTGAGTTAAAAGAGTGCGAGTAAAACCCGTGTTGTAATGCTAGTGAATAGTATATATATATTAGGATTAGTTGTATAGTATCCATTAGGGCTAGATATAGACTGGTTACCTCGTCTATTTAATAGATTGGGATGGCAACTTGCAAGTTAACTACCTAACCATCTCCTATTCCAACCTTATGTTTTACGGTTAGGGTTAGAAGAGTGAGTGTTGTGATGTGCTCTCTTATCCTACAAGTGAAGTAACTGTAAAATCTTCATCCTCAAGTAACAATATATCAACATTTTTGTGTCTTATGGTGTTTCCTTAGTTTGGTTGATTTGCTCTTGTTCTTGTTGGTTTTGATCTCTTCTATCACCTTCTCAACCTTGTTGTGTGTCGAGGATGTCTTAGTGATAGAGATGACTCATGGAGATCAAATCACATCCATCTAGGCTCCAAGTCTTGAAGGATTTCGAAGTTGTCCACTTTTGCATGATTTTGAACTCATCTTGAAGTTTCTTAATCTTAAGGTTTTTGCTTCAAATCTTTGGGAGTTCTTGATTGTTGTGACATGTGAAATTACATCTAGAGCCATCTTGCTCATCTTCTACCCACGAACAAGTCATATTCTGAGTTTTCGGATTTTGCTCGAGTTTGGTGCAACTTTGCGTATTCTTGAGAAAGGTTTTGAACTTTGACAAGAACTTAAGTGATCCTTAGATAGAATAGGTTTACGAGACCCTAATCAAGGTGTGTTCGAAGTTTAATCCTATTTGGCTATGGACTTTTGGAGTTGCTCTAAAAGTAATTGGATTCAGGTAGATATTCTATTATGGTAATAGGGGAGCATACAAACTGCTTTTGGGCCCGATCAGACCGCTTGACTTTAGGCTTCCCCTTGTGCCTCTCATTGTCAACCATTGGGTCATATTTTTAGGTATCTTAAGAACACTCTTGACTTTGAACTATGATATTTTTTTGATTCTACACTCTCTCTCTTCTAGCCTTTTCTGATGCTAATTTTGCAGGGTGTAGAATAGATGGAAAGAGTATGTCGGCACCTCTCATTTCTTAGGCACATCTTATCTCTTGGTCATTTAGGAAGCTGTGCTCTATTGCATAGTCCACTGTAGAAGCGAAGTTTGTAGCTGCTGCTAGTAGTTGTTCTCAATTTTTCTGGATCTTATCTATTCAAGCGACTATGGGTTAGCCTTAAGTAGTGTTTCACTCCTGTGTGATAATACTAGTGTTATCAACATTGACAAAAACCTAGTGCAACATTCTAGTACTAAGCACATGTTATTAGATACCATTTCCTTAGAGAACATGTAGAGAAGAGGGATATTGTTCTTTAATTTGTAGAGTCTGAGCATTAGCTTACCAATATTTTCACTAAGGCTCACGATTCTTCTTGATTTACTTCTTTGCAGAGGGGAATTTGGAGGTTATTTCTCCTTTCGCCTTGATTTGAGAGGGAGTTTGACTCTTTTTACATTTATTGTATCATATTGCATATTTAAATCTCAGCAACTTAAATTGTATAATTTAAATGAAGATTTGACTATTATCCCCGTATGATATGATATCTTGCTTTACATTTTGCCATATTTTGTGATAGTTTGCTAGATTACTCATGTCTTTCTACGTGTAGTCTAGCTTTGCCATATTAGTTTGCTTAAATGTGCAAAACTTAAACAAAATCTTGTCAATGTTGGATCTTATGACTAGTTTTGCTCTTATGATTTTTTTATGATTCATGCCATGTCAAATAGGCTAAGTTGAGTCTAGAATCTAATTGGAGCTTTAGATTGAGCTATGCTAGTTCTTTGTTAAGCATGAGTTCACTTCTCCTAGGTTTTGTGGCTCAGGTCGAGTAAAGCTTACGAACTCAGGAGTAACTCATTGTGCTTGAACTAAGGAAACAAAATAAAAAATAGTCTCTTTTTGTGCAAAAAACTAATCTCACTAATTTTTTCTCATGAGATGACTTGCTATTGCACTAGACATGAATTCAGTGGGAGTTTTCGATGACCATGATCATTCTCTTCAGCTCCTTCCTTGGGATTGTCAGAATAAGGCTTGAGATCTAGCATATGGCTCTATAAAAAAAAGTGAAAATGGTTGAAGCTTAGAAGGCTATTATGGATGGCTCATAGTCCATGACTTATTTTACTAAGATAAGACAAAAAAATGTATTTCAGAAAGTGCCAGTTGTCCTCAAATCCATGTGTTTGAACAAAATGATTTAATATTGAACTTGTAGCACTCTAAATTGACTCAATTTTAGCATCTTAGTTCTATTTAGTTTATTGACATGGCTTGGCTCATTTTTGGACAGTTTTAACTAAGCAATGACTTTGAGCAACTGGACATGCTAAAAATCTATTAATTTCATATTCTTACTCATTTGGCTTAGCTTTGCTATATATATGGATTGCCATAAAAGAGATATCTTCTTCACATAATATAGCTTAGTGTAATACTTATAGAGTCATTTTGTATAACTTTCATGGCTCCATATTAAACTTGAAATGAATAAAATGTAGCCACTCCATTTCATTTGTGCTCTATCTTCTTTCAGGTATCTTGATGACTCTATTGTCAAAGATGAAGAGCGATTGGTAAAAATACATATCTCGAGCATGATTTGAAACTTTTCTTTGAATTCTTGCTAAGTTGGAGCTTTTGTACCTTGCTGTGATTCTCTTTATTTTTTGAGCTTTTCCTACTATGTTCAAGGTCAAATCGAATAATTGTTCAGTCATATCGACTTAGAGTAAGATTTCCATATTTGTTTGGTGGAGTTGAAACTTTTTGTGGAAAGCTTGCTCTATTTAGTGGCTACACTCCATTTCTAACTCACATAGTCATTTTCAATCTTTGCAAACCTTTTGTGACTATTTTGAGCTTCTTTTTTTTTTGCAAAATTCCCTCTTTTACTTCTAAAACTATCTCCCATTTGTATTTTGAGAAATTACCAATAAGTTCGTCAAAGGGGAATATTGAAGAATCATGTGAGAAGGTCTAGATTAATATTGTGATGAACCATTATCAAGTTTGTATTGTGGATATAGGAATTTTGCAAAATTTGCATTTTGTCAGTTTTTGGTTAGACAATCTGGTATGACCATTGGCTCAACGCCGGTCTGACCATGGGCTTGCTACAAGTCAGACAGCTGGCTGGTAGTATCGGAGATTAGTTGCCGGTTGCAATTTTTTAGAGTGGGTAGCAATTCTCATGGTGTTTCCTTATTTTGGTTGATTTGCTCATGTTGTGTGCCACATATGTCTTAGTGATGGAGATTAAATCACATCTTTATGCAATAGGTTTTGGAGGACTTTGAAATTACCCGATTTTGCATGATTTTGACCTCTTCTTGATGTTTCTTAATCTCAAGTTTTTTGCTATGAATCTTTAGAAGATCTTGATTTTTGTGTCATTTAGAAATACACTAGAGCTGTTTGGGTCATTTTCTACCCACGAGCAATTCATATTCTAAGTTTTAAATTTTTGCCCTGTTTTAGTGCAACTTTGTGTGTTCTTGAGAAAAGTCTAAACTTTGACAAGGACTTGAGTGATCCTTGGATGGAATAGGTTTCTGAGACCTTAATCAAGGTGTGCAAAGTTTCATCCCATTTGGCTATGTATTTTTGGAGTTGCACCATAAGTGGTTTGAATTCGTACTGATTTTCTATTCTAAGAACAGGTGAGCGGTCATACCGCTTCTAGGCTCGGTCAGACCACGTGCTTGTTGGCCTACCCGAGGGAATAAACACACATGAGTGGAGAATGAGTAAATACAGGAGTGACCTCTTTTGTGGCAACACACACCTTTTCTTCTTTTTTTGCTATTCACTCATTTCTCAAATTGCTCAACAGATTACATGGCTTAAATAGACATAATCGGGCCGCACATGCAGACCACTCACCTACTATAGCCACACGACTCCCTGTGATCTGGTTTTATCGGCCACGATTCCTATGACTCTGCACACCGCGCGTTACCTGCAAGACTTCGCCAACTCATTGACTCAGCCATTACTCGGATGCCCAACCTCGACCACGGCTACTTGACCATGACACTTTGACCATGGCTATCTGACCACAGCTTCTCGACCACAGCACTTGGACCATGGCTTCTCGATTGCCTCGATGTAACTTCAGTCATACTGCTCACACAGAGCCAGTACTACTGGTCTTTGATCACGTAGGTCTTCGAGCACTGATTGAGTATTATAGCTTATGACTACTGACCGGTTACTGTAGTTTATGACTACCAACCAGTTCACTATAGCTTATGACTCCAGGGCCTTCGACTGCTCTCTGACACTGGGGTCTCGACTTCTACAATTCTTGGACACACGTGTACTCAACACACGACTATACAATACTCGAACACTGAGTACTCGAACACAGGAGTACTTGACACACAACTACACAGTACTTGAACACACGAGTACTCAACGCCGACCACTATCAACAACAAGATTAGTTCCAACAATGAAACCCTTAATCTTGTTATTATTTGTGAGTACCTCCTCACCGAACCTTAGAGCAGTGCCTTTTCTTCATATGCTATTGCAAGATGCACCTCCTCCTTCCTCGGCTTGTGGCACTTACTGGCAAAATGTCTACGTATGCCACAGTTCTAGCACTTCACCTTCTTCTTGAAATTGCGTTCACTGGTGTCAGAGTCGCTGTTGTCCTCATCGTCATCATGGCCGTCTCTACGACCACCACCACCTTTGATGTGGCCATCGCCACAGTCACGGTTCTTCTTTGCGCCACTTTATATCCCATCTCCATTCTTCTTCCCCTTGTTGAAGGTCTCCCACTGCGTGTGCATGAGCAACAAATGCTCACTCTCCTTTGCCTCACCACCAAAACTTATTCAGATGTGCTCATCGTAGGCTTTGTACCGCCCGATGAGGTCATTGATAGTGAGAGTCTTCAAGTCCACACACTGCTCAATGGAGCTGACGAGCTGCATGTAGCACGCGGGAGCAGCATGAAGAAACCTATGAACAATGGCAATTTCAGCGACCGTGGTGTCACCCAAGGCACGAATGTCGGTGACAACAGATGTCACCAACCGACAAAGTCTTCAATGGTCTCCCCTTTCCCCATCTTTGGCCCCTTGAAGTCCCTCTCGAGGGCTATAGCTTGGCTTCGTGCACACGCTTGTGCTCCATGTGTACCATCCTGATTGCTTCCCATGCTGACTTCACCGTGTCTTTCCCGGCAAAGGAAGACATAACTTCCTCCGGCACTGCTTGGTAGATGGCATATAATGCCATCCGATTCTTCTGTTACTCTATGGCACTAGGCTCCACTGCTTCTCACATGTTCTGAGCCTGAAGAACGACCCGCATCTTCATTTCCCAAATCGTGTAGTTCGTGCGGGTGAGCTGCGGGTGTGACAACTTCACCGTGCTCTCCCTCTTCACCACCTGCGAGCTAGAGGTGGACGGACAACCTTGCAGTAGGACTCACACTGCTAATAGAGACACACTCCTTCCTTCCCTCAGCATCTTCTCTGACTAATAGAAATCAACAAGGCTTCTTATCTGATGCACATAAAATCTTCCCTCGGCTTCCTCTCCGACACATGGAAAGCACCAAGGGTCTGATACCAATTGTTGGCCCAGCCAAGGGAATAAATGCACATGAGTGGTGAATGAGTAAACACATAAGAGACTTCTTTTGGGGGCAACACACACCTTTTCTTCTTTCTCTACTATTTACCCACTTCTCAAATTTCTCAATAGATTACATGGCTGAAATGACATAATTGGGGCGCACATGCAGACCACTTACCAACTATAGCCACACGACTCCTTGTGATTCAGTTTTGCTGGCCACAATCCCTATGACTCGTGCACACCGTACACTACCCACAAGACTCGACCAACTCATTGACTAAGCCATTATTCAAACGCCCAGTCTCGACCATGGCACTTCAACCACGGTACTTTGACCACGGCTACTCAACCATGGTACTTCGACCATGGCTTTTTGAATACGACACTTCGACCACGACTTCTCGGCCGCCTTGACACAACTCCAGTCATACTGCTCACACAGAGTTTGTACAACCGGTCTTCAACCACACAGGTCTTCTGAGCACCGACTGGGTACTATAGCTTATGACTACCGACCAGGTACTATAGCTCACGACTACCGACTAGATACTGTAGCTCTGACTACCGACCAATTACTGTAGCTTACAACTACCAACTAGTTCACTATAGCTTATGACTCCAGGGCCTCCAACTACTCTCCAACTTCGAGGTCTCGACTCTACACATACTCAGACACACAAGTACTCGACACATGACAACACAGTACTCGATCACATGAATACTCGACACACAACTACATAGTACTCGAACACACGAGTACTCGAAAAATGACTATGCAATACTCGAACACACATGTACTTGACACCAACTACAACAAGATCTGGCACATGGCTTTATAAGAAATGTGAAAAATGATTGAAGCTTAGAAGGCATTTATGGATGGCTCATAGCCCAGGACTTATTTTACTAAGATAATACCAAAAATGTATTTCAGAAAGTGCCAATTGTGCTCAAATCCAAGTGTTTAAATAAAATGATTTAATATTGAACTTATAGCACTCTAAATTAACTCAATTTTAGCACCTTAGTTCCATTTAGTTTATTGACATGGCTTGGCTCATTTTTGGCTACCTTTAATTAAACTATGAATTTGAGCAACTGTACATGCTAAAAAATCTATTTAATTCCATATTCTTACTCATCTGACATAGCTTTGCTATATATATGGATTGCCATAAAAGAGATATCTTCTTCACATAATATAGCTTAGTGTAATACTTGTAAAGTCATTTTGGATAACTTTCATGGTTCCTTATTAAACTTAATATCAATAAAATGTAGCCACTTCATTTTATTTGTGTAGGGTACAGTAACGGTGACATGGCCAAAGATGTTGATGATACTGTATATGTGTGGGAGCACCATTTAGCCGCCTGCCCCAGTGACCACCTACCCCGGACTATCCATGCCTTCCTCGGTCTCCTACGCCCATTTGCCGACAACTTTGACCGCCCGCCTGACATCCATATATCGTAAGCGTCCACGAGCTCAAATGTCTCCCAAGGAGGCCTAACTTTGCCACGTGGTTCTCAAGAGTTTGGACTAATTATTGATAATATTAGGAAAACATACATAGGCCCTATTTGTTTTGGCCAGCTTATAAGCACCTAGCTTTTAAGTAAGTTAGGTATAGGTCATGTTTGTTTAGGCATAGGCTTTTTGGTTTCTCCTTAGTCTTCAATCATGTATGAACATATAACAAATTCACAAATAATGCACGAACACACAATAATCAGCGGCAGCGAGTGCGGGGAAGAAGGAGGCCGACGGTGTCAAGCATGGGGAAAGGGAGCCGACGGCGTCAGGCGAGGGGAAAGGGAGGCCAGCGTTGTTGGGGCGCAGGGAAGAGGGAGGCCGGTGGAGGTGGGGCGCGAGGACGAGGGAGGCCAGCGGAGATGGGCGCGGAGACAAGGGAGACTGGCGGTGTCGGGGCATGGGGAAGAGGGAGAATGGCGGAGGTGGGGGTGCAGGGATGAGGGAGGTCGGCGGAGGTAGGGGCGCGGGGACGAGGGAGGCCAGGGGAGGTGGGCATGGGGACGAGGGTGGCCGGCGGTGTCAAGTGCGGGGAAGAGGGAGGTCGGCGGTGGTGAGTGCAAGGAAGAGGGAGGCCGGCATCGAGCATCGCGGGGGGAGATGGTGAGGGAAAAGAAAACGGAGTGGGAAGGAGGAAAAAGGAGAAAAAAAGGAAAGGATTTGGAGTTATATTTGAATGGCATCTGGTGGGTAATGTTAGTGAACTTGAGTGGCAAAGGGATATTCCAATCCGCAAAAGACAAAAAAGCACCTCTCCAATGGCTTTTTTTGCTTTTAGGCTTAAAATAGCTTAAGTTTTTTATAAGCTGGATGAAAAAACTATCTCTTTGTTTAGACTTTGACTTTTTTGCTTATAAGTCAGATAAAAAGCCAAAACAAACAGGGCCATAGTACATACACATTTACCAGTAAAAACAAGAGTAAGAAAACATAACTATTTGTAGTCACCTTCCAATATTAAAAGTAAGAAAAACTTATGGTGTATTATATTTACCAAATTAATGCTGTCTATCAATACAGAAGTAATTTTACGAGGGAAATATAAATATATCTTAAAATACATGGGTCCATAATAATACAGAGATATTCCTCTTCACCAGTTATGTTCTGCCTAGAAATTCTTTAGAATTGTATTTATAATTATAAGTTATCCAAAAAGCGTGTTTCATTAAGGAAGGTAGAAAATGAAGTTCTTATTGTACAAGGCTTTAGGACGACAAAATGCAACGGTCACGCCCAGATCACACCACTGGGTACTAGCAAACAACTACCGGCCTTCCAAAAAATTGTAGGTGAACTGGCGACTCAAATTCACATATGAAAAGCACATACTGCGATTGGAAAGCGAGGCAGCGACCCTTCTGTTTATGTGTGTCATATGATATCTATAATGCCGCTTGTATCATAAAAAATAACAAAACAGTTACTCTATATAGTATTTTGGACAATAGTAACTGTTATATATCCACCTTCCTTTAGGACGGTCCCATCGCAATTTATACTACATTTATAAGCATGATATTTTTGTTTAATTAATGTTTTCACAATACCATTTTTTTCGTTTGTGTTAGTGTGCGTGTGAGAGAGAGATTACCATGACAAATCAGCCATTTTTGTTTCATTTGGAGTACGGAATTTTCATTATTCGTAATAGTAACCATTTTCTTTTGTTTGCGTGTATGAAAGAGAGATTACCTTGACAACCATCTGGGATGTATGGATTTCCTTCAAAACCGGGCAAGCATGCGCATCTGTAGCCAACATAGCCTTCCGTGGAGCTAGTGACACTCACGCAGGAGCTATTGATACTTACACATGCATATCCAGAGCGGTTCTGTTGCGCCTGTTGGCATGTTAGATTGGCAACAGCCCATCGGATAGAGGTTGATTCCAAATAATCGACGTACAGGTCAGGTTCTTTAGAAGCTCTGTTGATCTGTCCCAGGTACATACTGACTTCCATTTCTTCCGTAGACGGGTTGTATTTGATGCCTACCAGCCCCTCGCTCACATTTATATACGTTACTTCAAGCTTGTTATTGTACTGGAGGACGGACCTCCAGTACAGTGACAAGCTTGTGTCTGAGCAGTTGAGCTGAAAAAGTTCTCTCGCAGAGCAACCTTCTTCTAGACCAAAAGGAAACGGGACAGTAATATTCCCACAGCTTCGGGAACAATTCACCTTTTGTGGTATTGGATTATATCCTATTTAGAATGAAAAATCGATGAGATTAGCTGAACTAAAACAAGGCCACTTTATTCAATGATGACAAATAATTTGATCCAGTGTTTTCTTGCCACTTCCCCTCCTCTTCGGGAAAGGGTGGCAGCGAATTGACGGCCCAACTACAGTGGCTCTACGTAAGGTTAGTCCACACCTATGCCAACACCTATGGAGGGCTCCTTGGCGATAAGGCTCTATTGCTGCTCCACCTATGGAGGCTAAAATTTTTTTTCTTGCAATTTTTCATGGTGATTTAGTGCTCAAACTGAAAAAACTTTCGAGTCTTGATAAACATGATGGTTTTCACTGGATATTCTCCCATTATACAAACTCATAAAAAGATGTATGAACTAATGAAATTAAGAAATCTAATAGAAATTACGATAGAGGAAATTACCATAGTCAGGCGAGCAGCCATTGGAAATGTAGGGATTGCCTTCATAGCCTCTATCGCACTGGCAGACATACCCAATGTCACTAAACAGGGACGTCATACAGCGGCTGTGGTTGCTGACACAGGCATAGTGCCTCCTATCTTCCATGTTGCTGGGACATCTTGTTTTGTCCACGATACTCCACACGAGCATGGTCCGAGTAGTTATATTGATTCTTTTTTAGATTAAGGAATAAAAAGTATTCCGGCCTCCCACATTCACGCATGAATGAGTAGTTATATTGATTCTATCCCACAAGATGCTAAGATTAGAGTGTGTTTCAGTCTTACCCCTTTTATGGCGAACAAATCGTAATTGAAGGGCACGAACAGGTCTTTCAGAAAGACATGGAGCAGTGTCCAGGGCCATCGGGATCCTGCCTATACACCATCTCTGCAATCTCTTTGTTGGGGCAGTTCACCTTGCAGACCAACTTAGCACTACCTGTGTCTTGATCTACCAAGTACATATCCAAGTTGCAACTGACGATATAAAACCTCAGGATCTCCACAATGGAAAAAGAATTCCCAGGAGCCTTCCATAACATGTTGTAGATATCAACACCAGATTTCACGGGGATTATATGGGAAAAGGAGACCCAAAACTGGTTCACGTGGAAGTATCCGGTCATCTCAGCACCGACGACATCAATATTTGTAATAACCTCAGTGGTGCCATCGTGTAAGAGTAGTTTGGGGGGCTGATCAGTGGTGGTGTTGCAAGTGAGACTGAAGTCGGGGTGTAGGAAGCAGCCGGCTCCTACGCCAAATGGATAGTCGAAGCTCAACTCACCGCATGTCTTTGGACAACCAGTGGGTGTGGTAGCAGATGAAATGGTCCCATTAGAACTTGTATGGGGACTATGGGGCCGGGCAGTAGTCCTCCCCATACTTCTCACAACTGCAGATGCTCGTGCTTCCACCATCCATATTAATGGAAGTATGAGCACAGCAAACCTGGTGTTAAAGTGATCCATCTCCACTCGTGCTCAGCTACTGAGACTTTCGAGAATTTGAAGTTTAGACTTGTGTAAGTATTTGGGTAAAAGTATAACACAGCACATGTGTAGCTATGGCTTTGGCCATAGGCGGTCCTCTATTTATAAACGGAGAGCATCTCCAACAAATCTTCTAAAGTATTCATATCCCCTATATTTTAGAAGAAAAGGTAAAAAAAGGGCTCCAACAGATCCCCTAAGTGGTACCCAAAAATATAGATGACTTCATCCCTGATTTTTCGTCCCCCATATATGGAGGACGCACACCATCCCCTAAATCGGTCCCAACACTCCTGCGCCGTTCGATCCCCTAAATTCTTTAGTTGGTAGTTTTTGTGGACCCAGATTTTAATTTAGGGGACCATATTTAGAGGACTTGTTGGAGGTTACATATTTTTAGTCTTCTATATTCTAGATTGTGTCCTCTAAAAAGTGATTTAGGGGATGAGATTTAGAGTACATTGTTGGAGATGCTCTAAAAGACATGCCATGATTGTCAATATCGAGGAAGTTTTCTACTCAGATAAACTAGTCATCGTAAACGCAAAATTCACATTAAAATTTTTTGCAAAATTGTAAACTATCTTCAGGTATGACTCACTTCACATGGTCACTATAAACAATTATCTTAATAATTACAGGATGAAGAAGATCATGTATAATATATTTGTAGAAAATTGATGAGACTAAAGGCACCTCCTTTGCTTTGAACGCTAGAAATTCTGACATAAATCTTAAATCATAAAAATCAGTGAAAACAATCCATAAATTATCTCACTAATTGAGAGCAAAGGGATATATTAAATGGCGACATATAATGATAATTGTAAGGATATTTCGCTATACAAAATTGTATAGATCACCGAATATGTGTGATCAAATAAACCCACATGGAACAACTGCAACCAGGGACACAAATCTTGGTAAAAATAATCTTGCTCAAATCCTTCATAAATCCTTTGTTACTCTTAATTTTTTTCTGTAAATGATTTCGTTTTAAGGTAGGGCACACAACGAATGCAAATCCATAATAAATCCGATATGCTGACCATGCAATCAGGCGATATTTCAGCTAGTTCTGAAGACATGAAAGTCTTGACAAAAAGTTTTCTGATAGCATCCCGTTGGAAAAGAAGCAAATGCGCAACATCATTAATTGTAAGTGCGAATTCAGCAAATGCTAACGCACTCACCAGATTAGTCTAGCCCCTGAAATGGGGAATTGAACAATGGATGCTAGCTCCTGTTGCAATGATGTCTTTGGAAATCCCCTTGCAATGAGGTCTTTGTTGAAAAACGAGAATACCATCTAGGTATCTGTTGAGGGAGGGTCCGCACACTACCTCGGGCTCACGACAACTTCGGCATGACAACATAAAGGGGATGCACCCTAGGCGAGGTCTACAACCCCGGGCAAGGTCTGCAGGCAACCCCGGACGAGGTTCAAGGTCCAACCCAAGACGAAATCTAGAGGCCAACCTCGGACGAGGTCCAGGGCCCAATCCAAGATGAAGTCCGAAGGCCTACTTCGGACAAGGTCCACGGGCAACCCTGAATGTGGTGTGGAGTCCAACCCCGGATGAGGTCCGGGGTTCAACTCAAGATGAACTCAAGAGGCCAACCTCAGATGAGGTCCACGGGCAAACCCAAATGAGGTCCGGAGTCCATCCCCGAATGAGGTCCAGGGGCCAATCTAAGATGAAGTTCAAAGGCCAATATTGGACAAGGTCTGCGGGCAACCCCAAACAAGGTCCATGGACCAACCAAAGACGAAGTCCGGAGGCCAACCTTGAATGAGGACTGCGGGAAACACCGGATGTGATACAGGGCAACCCATGATGAAGTCCGAAGGCAACACCATACGATGTCCACGGGAAACCCGGAATGTGATACAGGGCAACCCACGATGAAGTCTGAAGGCAACACCATATGATGTCCGCGGTAACACCAGACCAGGTCTAGAGTCTAACCCCAGACGTGGCCCAGGGGCCATCCCAAGACAAAGTCTGGAGGCCAACCTAATTGGACGAGGCCCATAGGCAACCCCAGATGATGTCCGCGAACAACCCCGAATAAGGTCTAGAGTCCAACCCCAGACGATATCGTTGACAACCCTAGAAGTGATCCCGAGTCCAACCCCGGGCAAGGTCCAGTGCCAACCCAAGACGAGGTCCTGAGGCCAACCTCGGATGACGTCCGTAGGCAACCCAGGTGCAGTTCGAAGTCCAACCCTAGACAAGATATGCGGACAACCCCAGATGAGGTCTGGAGTCCAACCTTGGAGGAGGTCTGCGGACAACGTCGGATGAGGTCTAGAGTTCAACACTGGACGAGGTCTATGAGCAACCCAAGAGGAAGTCTAGATGCCACACGCTGTCGTCTGGGCTCGATGTCCGTCACGCAACACTATCTTAAATCAGATTGACTCCATAGCCCCCACTGCTAATTAGACTTGACCCGGTGGAATCCACCCACTATGGTCTCAAGTGTCACCTCTGCTTCAACCGTGCCATGCATCAGGTGCGAGTCTGGGCTAGGGACGGTAGACCCAGTCATGATGTCATCACCTTCCCTGTCCTCTAGGACACCGGCCCCTAGACTAGGCCCACGCTGTGCTAAAGATAAGGTCTGCATCACTCCCAAAAAAGTTGGTTCACTACACTCGCTGCCTTGGCCCTTTTGCCTCGATGGCTTCACCTCGATCGGACTTTGCTTGCCTCGATTATGCCTCCTTGGCCATGGGCTCTCTCTAGCTCTATGGATAACCAAGTAATAACAAATTATCATCTTCTATCGAGGGCCACACCCAGGTTTTCTTAGTACTCCTTACCTCATGATCAATGCCTCGATGAGTCAACCACGCAAGCCCTGATGAATCAACCCCCTTGCATTTGGGTGCATATCTCCTTACCTTAAAGGCCAGCCCTTGATTAGTCAAGAACTCCTCATGAGACCATACCTAAGACGACCATGGGCAACAACTATGGGAGGCAGTTAATAGGTGCATCGGTTCATGCCTCCGAGCCTCACAAGCGACTCATCAGTCCCTAGTACTTCACACCCCAGTGCATTCCTAGTCAACATGTTAGCTCGCCTAGTAAGGGGTAACACTCCACAATAGCTTCACCTCTATATGATATGAATCAACATACAGGGCATTCCCTCGACCAAACTCCGCTCAATCTATTGGCATCCCCTCAATTATGCATGCCTGCTAGATTGATTGCTTCACCTTAGAAAGTGATAACATGTTACCTAGTCATGGTGTGATCAGCCTCAAGGGCCATCCCTTGATGAAATGTAGCTTCGCATCGAGCACTCATTACTTCATAGGGTGCACCTTTGTAAGCCAAGCATGTGGCACACCTCCAAGCTTCTAGCGCCATGCCTCGACAAGTTGAGCATGTTAGACCATGTGGATAGTCGTGATTAAAGTGTGATTAAAGTGATGATGAATAATTAATATTTGGATTGCATTGAAATTTGTGTTTGTGAAAGTTTATTTTTGCTCCAAGTGGTTACATACCAGTTTGAGTGGTTTTGATTTGCTCCGTACTTTCGGATTAGTTTGAATAGCTTTGCTCAATTAGGAGGTACTCAGTGGGCCGATCAGCCAGTCTGTTCAGATCCAAGTGGCATCGGACGGTTTTCTAGTGACAGTGGTTGGTACTCGAAAGAGTACTATAGCAGACCACGATACTTCGATCACGTCCAGCTTCGACTACGATAGACAACCACTGAAAGTAATCGTAGCTATAATACTTTTTCATGGTCATAATTATAGTAACTAGTCAGTACTCGGTACTCGTAGACTTCATGGTTGGTAGAAGTATTTCAATTATTATGATTTTCAAGTGCATCGAGTACTCGTGTTGGGCCAGTGGTTGACTAGTCTGTGTATGATGGTCGGTGCTACAGTACCAGGTATGTACTCGATGATCGGTGAACAGTGTTCAGAGGAACGGTTCTCGTAGTCAGAAGGACTAGGTGCTCGGTGATCGATGAACAGTGTTTAGAGGAGTGGTACTCATAGTTAGAAGGACTCAGTACTCAATTGCTATAGCGATGCTTGTTATGCTTGAGTGTTTGGAGCGAGGAGTTGGTAATTTTCGAAGTACTTGGTGTTTTCGAGTACTTGTTGAGGTAGTGGTTGTATTGTGTAATCTAAGGCTGATTTCTGGGTAGCGATGAGGTTGTAATCGTGTATGACTTGGTTGATGGTTGTGGATTGTTTGGTACTTGTCTAAGTATGGACAAGGGTGTGCTTTGCATATGTGTGATGATAATGGCCAAGTTGGGAAGAACTTGCACGAGAAAACGTTGCTTTGGTTTTTGCATGTGTAGGTTAGCGTTGAGACAATTATGGTCGGTGACGAGGAGGACCGAGACTAGGATGGGGAGATCTGAGGTCTAGATGGTTGAGGATGTCATGCAAGATGGTCGGGCTAACGCTGGAGTACATGAAGATCAAAGGTGGTGATGTATGGAGAAGCTATGGGCAATGCAGTCCTAGAGGCTTTTACATGGAGGTTGATGATGCGAGATGTAGCCATGGGAGGTGTGCTCCTAGAGGCTTCATCACGTGATGAGATTGGAAACGTTATGGAAGGATTCCGTAATGGGAAGGTTTAGAGATATGGTAAAACCCATATTAGGAAGGGTTTCGGGTCCCTTGATTTGAAGTAGAGATAAGATTCCGTGTTCACGTTTGAGTTGAACACAATTTAGGGCTCTAGCATATAAAAGTAGAAGGTAGGCTAAGAGTTTTAGCCATGGCTATGGGAAGAGGCTTTGTGTGCGAGAGTTTTTAGGGGTGTCATGAGGGCGCTTTGTAGCCTCAAATATGATACAGAAATAATAGATCAGGTCTATTCTATGGAAAGTTCATCAGCAGCGTGTTTTGTTGAGCATTACTTTTCTATGTTCTCGGCAGAGTGCTATGAGCACAATGTTGTCTTCGGCTTCTACTAAACATTCGAGTGATGAAGCATCCGACCAGTTGAAGCTTTTCAAGGGGAGGGAGATTTCGACTATGTGCAATAGCGATCATAGTGAGCAATCAATTGAGCAGTTGAACGGCTTGCGGTAATTTAGATTGCTTTTCTTCTTGTTTGAGTTTTTGGTTTCAGGTTTCAAAGAGCGGAGGCAATCATTCAGCTCCCTCTGATTGTGCCATACGATCCTACAAGTGGAATCAGAACCAGGTTGCAATGGCATTAGATCAGGGTCAAGTCTCTGGTAAACCACCATTTTTTGATGGAACAGATTATCTCTACTGGAAAACTCGCATGGTGGTCTTTCTACAAGTGCAAGGCAATGCGATTTGGCAAAAAAGTTGAAAATTCGTATGAATTGCCTTCTATCGTTACCATTGAAAATATTGCTGATGTAGAGGCTAATGGTAAGGCTAGAAATAATTTATTGCAAGATTTAAGTAGAAATGAGTTTGCCAGAATTTCTCATCTTAAATTTGTAAATAAAATTTGGTGTACTCTAGCCGACTATCATGAAGGATCTAAATCTGTTAAGTGTGTGCAACAAAACAATTTTGAAAAGGAGTATTCCAAATTTGGGATGAAACCTAGATGAAACACTAATGAGTGGTCGAACAGCCAGCGTGATCGAAACCAGTAGGCAACCAAAATGGTCAACGTGGTCATAACCAATGTGGTCGTAAGCCAATGGAATGGTCGAACAACAACCGTGGTCAGAACCAAACTGCAAACAAAAGATCAACATAGTCATAACCTACGAGGTCGTAAACCAATAGGTGGTCAAACAACTGACATGGTCAAAACATGCGAAGCAATTGAAAGACTGAACGTGATCGAAGATAGAGCGATACGATATGAAACTCGACCGTGGTTGAAGCCAACATGATCGTAAAGGTGATCAAACTTCAGACAGTAAACATCGTGACTGTTTTAGATCAAATTGAAAACCGAAGATCATGTAGTGACCGGAAGCTTGAATGTGGTCGAAAAGCAAAGTGATGCGGTCGGAAACTTGATCATGGTCGAAACTAGATGTGGTTATAGTTGAAACGGAAGAACAGAGGCAGAACAGAGCAGCGCATGATCGCAAGATCCAAACTCCACATAACTTTCGATAGAGTCATCATCTGGCATTAGACTTGTACACAACAAGGTTAAGGTCTCAAGAGGGTGCTCTACTCTTTGATTGAAAACTTAGCAAGCAAATAGAGCTTTCTACGATTTCACCAAGAGCGCACAAAATCAAAGCCAAGAGGGAGAAAAGACAATCAGACCATGCACGTGGGAATAGAATAGCCAAGATGGCTTTGAGTATGATTCCCCAACACCCAGCAAGCCAGACCATCAACAAAACAAGCAAGAACATTCTTTAGATCAAGAAAGGAAAAAACAATCAAAGAACAGAGAGAAAATAGACAAAACGACCATAACCAACTCAACATCAAACAGTAGATCAAAAATTGATGTATTGCTCTGAGGATTGATTCTACAGCCACTTCATCTAGGAGGATCAAGAGCACATATGCTCCACCTGAAAACCCTAAACCTAAAAACAAAAAGCACACACACCTAAGAGACACCAACCAAGAGACACCGGAATGGTTAGCCCTTCATCTCCTTTTGTAGGCTCTTCAAACTATAGATAACCCATTAATCCCTATCTAATATCGGGTTTTCTCATGCACGCTTCTCAAAGCATCTTACATCCATCATCCTATTAGTGAATCAACACTTGATCCACTTCACAATTTCAGCACATACAAGACCTAAACTACTAAGGCCAACGCCGCGGTTTCACACACCACCACTTTTCTCATATTGGGCAATTTACCAAAATGCTCCTCTACCGTCTTCCTTGAAACTTCCTGCTTCCTTGTCGTCCCGGCTTGCAACCACCTTGCAAGCCTCAGTCATTTTCGGTGTCTCCCTGACCATTCTAGGCCTCAACACCTCCTTGTGCCTAATCTCGGTCCTTCCATACCTCACCATGACCTAACTCCAAAGTCCTGCAACCAACACCAACAAGCAAACCATCACGCGGCATCACACGATACACAAAGATCATCAATTTGCATAATCAGAATGTATTCTAGTGAACAATCTCAACAACCCAACTGGTCTAATACAACTTACGACTACTCGGATGCACAAGATATGAGGTACTCGTAGCCCAAGGGTCCTACCAGCAGTCTATGACCACTCAGCAAGTCGTTACAACTACCACATAGATCTCTATGACCACTACACAGATCGCTACAACCACTACACAGATCGCTACAACCACTACACAGATCGCTACAACTATCTATCACGTGCAGGCAGAGCGCTATGACTATCAATCACGACCAGTAGAAGCTACGACCATCGATCATAGCTACGACTATCGATCACAGCTACGACTATCGATCACAGCTTTGACTATCGATCACGACCAGCAGAAGCTACGACCATCGATCACAGCTACGACTATCGATCACAGCTATGGCTATCGATCACGACCAGCAGAAGTTACAACCATTGATCACAGCTATGACTATTGATCTCCCTAAGGTCGTTCTGCCGATCGGTCCTACCGACCACCAAGTCGTAAGAAACAACAACATCTGCCGACCATCAAGTCGTAAGAGCACCTGCTGACCACCAAATTGTAGGAGCATCTACTGACCACCAAGTCGTAAGAGCACTTACCGACCACCAAGTTGTAAGAACACCTACCGACCACCAAGTCATAAAAGGCTGAAGCTCTGTAACTCGTAGACAGACAAGCTGAGATGACAGAACAAGAAGCATTCTTTTGCAAACTCCTCAAAAACCAAACCCAACCTCTACACAAACTCTAATCCAAAAGTCAATTACTCATCACAACAATGGAGTGACCTTCACATGGTCTCACAATAAATGACAGAATGGCACTCCAACTGGAATGCCATCTCTCTCTCCACTTCATGGTTGAGAAGCACACAGACCAATTCGAGAGGGTTGATGTCAGGGAGGTGTTTTTGCCGAAGATGTCAGGGAGGTTGCACTGTGAGGCAGGGGCATTGGACCTAAAAACGCATTGATGGTGTTCCCATGATTCAATATATTTTTCAGCGGCACCAATGTTTTCACCATAATTGACATTCTTGCAGCAGCATCTAACAGAAAACACTGCCACATGAAGAACTTGCAGGAGTAAGGATGCAACACATTCTCGGTACAAGCTAAAACCACGAAGATTGAAAGACTTCATTTTTCAGCCCTTCAGGTTTGCGTAAAGACCTAACCAAAATCCAGACATCTACTTCTCGAGCTGTTGCCTAATGGTAGTCAAACAAATTGTGTTGCTATATCACTATGGTACTGCATGTTGCCATACTTATAGTTCTTGTATATTCGATCTGCTTCTATTCAAGCAATCAACACTTGCTCACTTACAAGAGGATTTGTAAGTGAGTTGATTGGCTGATTTGCATAATGCAAATATGCCTAGATTAGTTTTAACTTTCGAAAAGTACCTGTAAGCTGGTAATATGTGTTATATATTCTAAAATCTTTTCTTCTATCAGGCGACAAGGATGAGTGTGAGAGCACCGACGGCAAACTATAAAGAATGGAAATTGCTGTGATTATGCTCCAAACTTCTGTTTGTTTGAAAAATTGCCAAATCATGCACCTCTCCATCTGTTCCACCACAAGCAATAAGTCGTTCTTCCCTTGGTTTATTGATGTCTATTTGTCAAACAGAACAATGAAAGACAGGACATGGTGATTAAGATTTTCCTGAAACTACTGCTGCCCACTCGAAGAGACGTGTATTAGCTGCGTCCTTCGGAAGAGGGACTCTACGCTGCGATGCCTTTTCTGCTACTGGTTTCATTGACCGGTTCTTTGTTTGAGAAGTGGGCAGATAGTCCAAGAGGAGTAAATTCAAATTGAGCTGAAATATTTGTGATCGGCTTATACTCTAACCGTGGTAACCGATAATTCCTATTTTCGGTGATTTTTGGCCGGTACTGTAAACCCTGATTTGATGTGCGGAGGATTGATGCATCATCTTTCTCTTTCCAATTAATCTTTTGACTTCTAGGCACTATGTTTAGTTTCTTGTATCAAGATGAAGAAGTTAGACTTTGAGATGCACGTGTCTTACTACCGGCCACTACTTTGAGATGCATGTGTCTTACTACTGGCCACTTCCACACGCTGAGGATCTCAAAAAAAAAAAAAAAAAGATCCACATGCTAAGGAACTTCCTCACTGGAAGAGAGAACTGCAATTCCTGAGATTAGGAGCCATCTTCATATGGTACACTGATTGACCAAAGGAATATCAATGGCGGAAATATTACGATCCGCTGTTGCAAGTGAGGCTGTAAACAAACTGTAGGATCAAAATAGCAAAAGAGAGGATGAATAGTGTATTTAAATTTTCTTCCAAGTAATTATCTATCATTTACTCCTATAGCTACAAAACTATAAATATTTAGGATGAAAATCCAACACAAAAGCTAGCAAAACAAGGAACCAAAAATCTGAGAAATTCCAATCCCACCGGTCAGACCTCCCCTTAATTCCGGTCAGATCGGTGAACAGTATCTGTTAGACCGGTGAACACTAATGGTCAGACCGATGAACAGTAAAATCAACATGATTTCAACACTAAGAAGCTATGTACCTTATGATCCATATATCCAAATGACATAAAATTTAGTGTACACTTTTTCTAGAATGTCACAAACCTATTTCAATCAAAGATCGAAAAAATCATTGTTAAAATTGGGAAGGATTTACTAAAACCGGGCAAGAAAGGAAAATGACAAATAAAACTTGCTCACTGGTGAAGAATAGCCAAGATGGCTCTAAATGTATTCCTACATATCACAGCAAGTATGAACACCAAAGTAATCGAGTCAAGAATACTCAGATCAAGAAATCACTCGGAGAAACCACATCAAGCGAAAACCAGGCCTTAACAAACCTAATGCCTAAATAGATGAGGACTGATTTTCAAGATATATCTGCATCACTTACTTGTCCTTAGCATCCAACAGGGAAGAGAGAATATTAAAATCAACCAAATCAAAAGCAAATCAAACAAAACAAAATAGATACATAGGAGATGAACAAAATTAATATATTTTTACTTAAGGATGAAGGTTTTATAACCACTCCACATGAGGACAAGAGAGCATACACAACACTCACTACTCAAACCCTAACCCTAGAATACTTGGCTTCAATGAGCAAAGGTTGGATGGTTGGATAATTAACTAGCAAGTCTCCATCCCAACTTGTTAAATAGACAAGGCAACCAGCTCCATCTAATCGCAATGGATACTATCAATTTAGCACATATGAGAAAATTGATAACCCCATACAACACATATATTTCTCAGACATTACACTTATGTGCACTTTGTAAAGAACATAAGTCTGAATCTACTAAGTCCCTAGCCTTTTATCTAACTTAATCTTCTTAGTTTCTCCTTGACCTAAATCGCTTTTGAATCAAGGTAGTTTCCAGGATTTTAAACAACTTAACAAAATACCCTTTTGTTGGATCGAAATCGGCAACAGAGGGGGGGGGGTGAATGTTGTTTCTTAAAATTTCCCCCGAAGGTATTCAATAAAACGATCTTCTCCGATAGCAATAAATGCTATGAAGAAAGGAGTTAGGCTCACTAGAGACTCAAGAATGCAGGAAGAGGAAACAAGGCAATCACACTAACACATGGCAGCAAAAGAGATCATCAAACAAAGAATATCAGCAGCCACAAATACTGGCCGGTCTGACCGGTGTGCAGTGGCCGGTTTGACCACCTGCACACCGTCGGTCTGACCGCCTAAGGATGGCCGGTCATATCGCCCAGGGTCCGGTCGGACCGCCCGTTTGGCACCGGTCTGACCGCCGACGACCGCCCGGTCTGACTGGCTCAGGTTCTGACAAAGCCCCAACAGCAGACTGAAAAACACTGAAACTCTGAAATTTGCTTGAATCAAGGGAAATGATGAAAAGAAACCCAAGATTTCAACCAGAGAGCAAGTAGTTCAGATTATGACAAAAATCTAAAACTTTTGCAAAAACTGAACCAAAACCCAAATTACTCATTAATCATGTATCCTTTGCTCATGAGCTTTTGTAATTAGATTAGCAAAGAACTCAGAACTTTCCAAACCAAATCTCAGGCCATCTCCCAAAGGGAATCAAAAGATTCAAGAATCCCATGCCTCAAGACCCTAGAACAGGAATACACAGAGGAAAAACTGATCAGGGCTTGAAAGATTATAGAAATCATTGGATCCTCAACTTGATCTCAAAAATGGAATGGCCAAATGGCCTTGAGTCTTTCCCATCACAGAGAGATCAAGAATCAGCTAGTGGATCAAAGATTCAACTCAAGAACTCAAGAAAACAAAGCAAGAACAAAAAATTTCAGAAACTGAAATTCATTACATATGAGCAAGAAAATGAGAACAACCCATCACAATCCTTCCCATTGACAAGAGATGATTACAAAGGAGTCCCCATATGCGATTGTATCAAAGAAATGCTTCCTCCTCACTACATGCTTGAGGGGAGAGCACAAGAACACGCAGAGAAGAGGCAGAACAGCCCTCTGTCCCTCTCACTCACTCGCAACTACTAAAGCACAAAGCAAAACCACTTCTAACCCTTCTCCCAAGCCATGCACATGCAGGACACACTCTCCCTATTTATAGCCTTGCATAATGGGTTTGCAACATGCTTTGCCCATTAAGCCTCCACCAACTCTAGTGCTTTATCCACAATCCACTTCCTTTAGTGCAGCTTTGCGTATTCACCAAAACACCCCTCCTGCACCTTCCAGGAAGTTTCCTCCTTTCTTGCCATCCAAGCCTCACAACCACCTCGAGTCCTCGCCGTCTTCAGCACACCTTGACCGTTCTGACCTCGGCACCGCCCGCGCATAGTCTGGTCATCCCGTGCCTTGCCACGACTCTGCCTCGATGTCCTGCAGCCATCACAGACAAGAAACACATCACATAGCACCGCTCGAAACAAGTAATTCTCATTAGCATCAACAAATCGTACTCAAGCATAAAATGACCCAAATGACCGATCGGGAAGAAGAACACGCCTCAAGTCCCACTAACCAAAACCGACTGAGCCAAATGCCATCATGGCACGAAACGCACAATCCAAACTCAATCTTTCCAGAGCACTCGTTAATTACTCATCACAAACATGGGGTCATAACCACATGGTCTCTCAATCTCCCCCTTGATGAGTATATTGACAAACCCAGAAAAGGCGAAAAGTTGAGTTTGAAAATAAAAGAGAGTCAAACATGGTCCTAGAGAAGTCAAAGAAGCATATGACCATGTCGACAACTGGAACAAAAACAGAAAGAGCAAGTTTTCCTCAAAAGCTCCAAGAACTCTAAGGTTTCCTTGAAAATGGCTTTTTCTCTACTATTCTCCCCCTTTTGGCAATAAAATCATCAAGGATGCAAAAGAGAGAATAAGGCATGATGTTGGATGAAATGGCTGAAAGTTGTTTATTTTAAGTATTTAGAGCCATGAAGTTTATCCAAAATGACCATATGAGGATTACATCAAGCGATAACACATAAATATGCTATCAAGATCATGACAAGACATGTATAATCAAGCTAAGCCAAATAAGTCGCAATCTGAAAATTAGTCGAATTTCTTAGCATGTCAAGTCAACTATGATTATAGTCTAGCTAAAGGTATCCAAAGATGATGCAGGCTATGTCAATAATCTAAGTGGAACCAACAGGCTAGTATTGAGTCAATTTAGAGTGCTACAAGTTCAAGAATGATACATTGTGTAAGTACTTGATTCTGTTTGTAGTTAAGCAAATTGAACATATTTGACATGATTTTTCTTTTAAAGCTCATGGTTGTTTCCAACCAACATTTTTAGTCATGTGCAAGATCTCAAGCCTTATGCGACTACTCCAAGCTAGAAGCTTAAGAAGATAGTCTTGGTCATCCAAAACTCCCCCTGAGTTCATACCTAGCGCAATGGCAAGCCGTCTCATGAGAAAGAATTGGTGAGATCAGTTTTTTTCGCACAAAAGAGATCTTTTTGCTTTCTTAAACAGGTGTACTAACTCATGCTTCATCAAGAAACTAGTATAGCTCAAACTAAAGCTGAACAAAGATTCAAGACTAAACTCAGCCTATTTGTCATGGCATGAATCATAAAAGGATAACTAAAGAGAGACTAGTCTCAAAAGCTAACATGACATGAATTAGTTCAAGTTGAGCATTTTAATCAGCTTAACATGGCAAAGACTAAACTACACATATAAAGTCATGATAAATCTAGCAAGTAAGCATAGATCATGGCAAGATGTAATTCATTGTAAACATGTCATAACAGGATAATAATCAAGGCTCTATGTAATTATAATACAATGCAGAAATGCAAGAAAATCCAGCTCCCCCTCAACATGTGATGCAACTTTAGTTCAAGTTGAGTTATGACAATATTAAGATCTAGAAACTCCCAAATGAACTCCCCCTGAACCAAAACAATAAAAAAGAGAAGCTGGCAAGAAAATCGCAAAAGGCAGTCCTTAAAGCATAGATAAGATACAGAGGATACTATGGCTCAAACTGACTCTCATCTACCCCATATGACTCTAGGACTATCAGCTGATCATCTAACACACTAAAGAGCAAACACGTACCCTGTCTACCCGAGGGTGGCCCAACCCTCGCTAGAACCTATAAGAAGTGAGTAAGCTCAACCTAGTGAGAAGAGAAACAACTAATAAGCAGCATCTTAGAATCATAAGATGAAAGGAAGAAGTCTAAGCAATTAGACTAGAGAAACACTCTAACCTATGCTAGAAGGACAAACCCCAATGCACCTGCATGCAATGCACCAGAAAGGAGTAAGAGCATAATAAACATGATAAAGCATGAAGCACAAAACTCCCCCTCACAACAGTCCACAAGGACAAACCACCCCAAGCTCTCCCCGCAGAGCTGAAAACCATGAGCTATCCAGAGGCTTGGTAAAGATATCAGCCAACTGGTGATCACTCTCCACAAACTGGAGCACTATGTCACCCTTCTCCACATGGTCTCGAAGGAAGTGATATCGGATATCAATGAGCTTGGTCCGAGAGTGCCGCACTGGGTTCTTGGCAATGTTAATAGCAGAAGTGTTATCACAGAAGAGTGGAACACTATCGATAACTAATCCAAAGTCTCACAGGGTCGAGACCATCCAAAGTACCTAGCTACAACAACTGGCAGCAGCAACGTACTCGGCCTCGGCGGTGGACTGTGCAACACCGGACTGCTTCCTTGAGGACCAGGAAACAAGAGAAGTGCCAATGAATTGGCAGGTGCCAGAAGTGCTCTTCCTATCTATCCTACAGCCAGCAAAGTCTGCATCCGAGTAGGCTCTAAGGGAATGACAGGAAGAGGAAGAGTACCAAATACCATAGTCAATGGTAGCTCGAAGGTACCGAAGAATACGCTTCACCGCCTGACGGTGAGATGCACGAGGAGACGCCTGAAAGCGAGCACAAAGACACACAGCGAAGTGTATGTCCGGTCTCAAGGCAGTGAGGTACAAGAGGGAGCCAATCATGCTGTGATACTCCTTCTGATCAACTGGCTCGCTGTCCTCATCTGGGTCAAGTGTGGCGGATGATGCCATGGGAGTCGACACTGGCTTACCATCACTCATGTCAAAGCGTCTCAGGAGGTCACGAGTGTACTTGCCCTGATGCAAGAAAGTACCCTCCCGAGTCTGCTTGATCTGGAAGCCAAGGAAGAAGGTCAACTCACCCATCATGCTCGTCTCAAACTCGGTGCTCATGACATCTGAGAACTGTGAAACAAGAGCATGAGAAGAGCCGCCAAAGATGATATCATCCACATAGATCTGGACGAGCAGAAGGTCATTGCCATGTCTACGAATGAACAAGGTCTTATCCACTTTTACCCATCACAAAACCGTGACTCAATAAATAGGACTTAAGCCTCTCGTACCAAGCTCTAGGGAAAGCTTGTAGACATGGTTAGGGTATTTGGGGTTCTCGAAACCTGGAGGCTGTCTCACATAGACTTCTTCCTCAATAAAACCATTGAGGAGGGCACTCTTGACATCCATCTGGTAAAGCTTGAAACCCTTAGAAGCTGCGAAAGCAAGCAGGATTCTAGTGGCATCAAGTCTAGCTACAGGGGCAAAGGTCTCCTCGAAATCTAGACCCTCAACCTGGGAGAAGCCCTGAGCTACCAGTCTAGCCTTGTTCCGAATGACAACCCCATCCTCACTCTACTTGTTCTTGAACACCCACTTAGTCCCAATGACATTGTGACCTCGAGGGGGCTCAACAAGCGACCAGACCTTGTTTCTCTCGAAATGTTCCAACTCCTCATGCATGGCATTGACCCAAGACTCATCAGAAAGAGCATGATTAACATCTTTGGGCTCAAAGGTGGCAACAAAGGCAGAATGGAGACAGAAATATGACATACCAGACTTTGAGCGTGTGACTCGCTCAAAAAGGTCTCCAATCATCTGCTCGGAAGGATGATCTTTCTGGATACGTCGGGGAGGTCCTAGATGAGATAAAGAAGTGGCCTCTACCTCATGAGCTGACGAGGTAGGAACAGATCCACAAGCTCCAGAGGAAGCAGAAGACATGGGCTGATCACCTGGAGGTGCAGTGGAAGAAGACACCTCAAGGGGAGGATGAGGAACTGCATCGGGTAGATAACCCTCATCTCCATCCTCCTCATCGTCCACAAAGATGGGCTCGGACTGCTCTAAAGAACCTAAGATATCGGGCCTAGTCCCCGGACTGGCCTCATCGAAGGTCACCTCATAGGTCTCTACCATCTTACTAGACTCGCAGTTCTAGACCCAATACGCCCGCGAAGAAGTCGAGTAACCTAGAAAGATACCATCACAAGAACGTGACTCGAACTTGTCTAGGTTTCTGGACTTCAGAATAAAACACTTGCAACCAAACACGCGAAAATGAGAGACATTGGGCTTTTGCCCGTATCTCAACTCATAGGAAGTGCGATGCAAGTGTGCCCTCAGAAAAACTCTGTTCGAAACATGGCACGCGGTCGCTATAGCCTCAGCCCAAAACTTCCTAGGTGTAGAGTACTCATTGAGTATCGTCCTGGCCATCTCGACCAAGGTACGGTTCTTCCTCTCCCTACGCCATTTTACTATAGGACGTGCAGAGAAGAGAACTGGTGCTCTACACCTATCTCATCGCAAAACCTCTCAAAGTAGGAATTCTTGAACTCCGTGCCTTTGTCACTGCGGATCGCTCGTAAGGCACCCAGGAGCTCAACAGAAAGCCTACTAAAAAGACCTCAAAAATGTGTAAACGTCTCATCCTTCGAGGCTAAGAAAAACACCCAAGAGAATCTCGAGAAGCCATCGACCACGACAAGAACATACCACTTCCCTCGTGCTGACTACACTCGAGCTGGTCCAACTGTGTCCATATGGAGCAGCTGTCCCGGTGCATCGGTCATAGTCACTGTGGCCGGAGGGTGAGAAGCGGCAACCATCTTGCCGTGCCGGCAAGGAGCGCAAACAATATCTTTGACCATCTTGAGTTTCGGCAGACCACGAATGAGATCGTGGCCGCTAACTCGGGTCAAATGTTCAAATCCAATATGACCAAGTCTCCTATGCCAGAAGGTAAGGTCACGCGACTCAGAAGCAACTAAACACTGGAGAGGATCACTAGAAGACTCAGAAAAATCAGCACGAAAGATCCTCCCATAACGAGAAATCCCGCATACCAGACAACCCGAAGAATCAAGAATTTTGCAAGCGTTTTTCTTAAAGCTCACCTCGAAACCGTCATCAATAAGCTGAGAAACTGAAAGCAAATTGTACTGTAGCTTACTAACCAAGGCAACATCTTTTAAAATAAAAGGCTCATTTACGCACACTGTACCTATGGCGATCACACGCCCAGACAAAGCGTCTCCAAAGGTGATCGTCTCATCACCTGGAGCTCGGGCTAGGAAAGAGAACCAACGTGAGTCTCCGGTCATATGACGTGAACAACCGGAGTCTACAAGCCAAACCTCTCCCTTCCCAGCCCGGCAAACCTGAGTCAAACAGAGAGAGAAGTCTCAGTACTGGGATAAATCAACAGTGATTTTGGCACCCAATACTGAGTCACACGTTGAGTTGAAGAAGTAGCCACATACGACTGACCTCTAGCTACCCTACGCTCTCTGTTGCTCAACAAGCCAGAAGGTCTGTGTGCAGACCTGAAGCTGTTGTTGGGCTTGACTGCTATGGAAGAGCGAGTCAAGACACCAGCAACATGATGATCATGCCGCGGGTAGCTACCTCGATGGGGGAAACGAGATCTACCCTCAGGACGGAGGATATCATAAGCAAAGGCAAACCGAGGATGAAAATAAGAAACACGGGAAAAGCCAAGTCCTCGATACTCCCTAAAACCCTCAGAGTGATCAACCCTAGACCTCGTGTTGGTCTTAGGTGCACTCAAGGTCTGGGGCTGACCCTGAATACTCCTAAGATCGCGAACATGATCTCTCCGCGCAATCTTGGTGCGCCTGAAGCATCGCTCGACCTATTGTCCATCCTTCTGACAGAAGGTGCAATGATACTTCACCTTCTGAGAGGTAGAAGTAGCACGATGAGGCTTCGCCTTCTGAGAGGCTGAAGCAACAGGTGGAATCACCTTGCTGTCAGAAATCCCTTGGATAAAGCCCGCTGACTTGAATTGAACTTTCTCAATTCTGGGCTTGACCTCGATAACACCTGCGGCTATGGGTCTGAGCACGGCAGATGGATGCTTCCTAACATCCTCAAGAAAATCATATCCTAGATCTTGATTGAATTTGCAAATCTTGGACAGGTCTAGAATAAGATTTAGCTTCTTCTTGCCTCCTACAAACCTCTCGAGAGTGTTTATAAGATACTGACACTCCCGAAAGAGAGAGGTGCAAGAAGAGTAGGGGGAAGAAGAGACAGCAGCAGGAGAAGAGGAAGAACCAACAGCAGAAGAAGGAATGGCATGTGCACGCACAGCCGCCTCAACATTGAGGTCTTCGCAAGGACTCGAAGGGACAACCCTACCTCTAGCTGTTTGGTCATCGTGCCTAAGCATCTCTACTCCTTTGGGCTTCTCCCCCACCGAGGCAATCACATCACATTCAGTTGATGGCTTCACTAGAATGTCCTTAGTTAGCTTCACATATTTTTCATTCAAAGCAACGAGTTCAAGTTTAAGTTTTTCACAACTAATGCATGGTGAGCTAACAGGGTCCTTAGTCGCATACTGAGCCAATTTGTTGTTATGATCAACCATTTCTTGGAATTGCTTAGAAACAGACTCAAGCTCAAGGGTTAATTTTGGACAATTGATGCAGGATACAATAGGCTCAAGTAAGAAAGCATGCAACTCAGCAATTTTATGATCTGCCCTTTTTAAGTTCAATTTTAAATTATTGCAATTTTCACAAGACTCGGGCAGATCAAGGAGCATGGTATAAAGACCTCTAAACGCATTGTCCTTATTCTCACATGAGGTGTAAGATGTAGTCTCAACAACAGTAGATGAAGGAGTAACAATCCTACTCATCTCTAGTTCATGCAAAAGACTAACATTCTTCACCTTAAGCATGTCAAGCTCAGAAGACAAACTATTATGAGAGGTCTTTAATTTCTCCATGTCATCAAGCAAGGCACAGCATGTATCACATTCGTCACGGGAGGGAGCAGATATAAGTGAAGTAAGCTCCCGTGACAATCTATCTGCTTCCTTCTCCAACTCGCTATACCTAGCTCTAGATCTAGCATGGAATTTTCCTAGCTTAAGAAAAGCATCATTAAGCTGGTCGTAGGAGGGTATACCTCGTCGGAGTCGGAATAGAGCTCGCTGTCGCTGATTTTGCCCTCAATGGCCATGAAGCACATGCCGGAGAAGTCATTGCCATTCTTGGGTTCTTGGTCACCTGTCCCGTCGTCGTCGCTCCATCCCTCCACCTCGTTGAGGTCGAGATCGTCGAAGGCGGTGAGGACGCGGTGGAAAAGCTTCTTGGCTTTGCCAAGGTCGCGGAACTTCTTCTTGCTTGGGCATGAGCTAGGGGCTTCTTGTTGCGATTCTTGTCGATATAGTCGTTCTTGCTCACACCGCGGTAGTCGCCCTTTCCCTTCCCCAGCTTGGGGCAATTCGCCTGAATGTGGTTGGGGCCACCACACTCGAAGCAAATTATCGGACCACTCCTCTTTCGATCTCTCACCCTCTTGTATGCGTGGGAAAACTTTTTGGCTAGAAGGGCTAACTGATCCTCTGGTAGCTGCTCAAACTGATCATCAGTTACGTCACAGAGAACAGCTAGATAGAATCCACAAATCGACTCAGAAGAAGGTCCAGAAACCAGACTGGGATCGGTGACTAAGGCCATCGACTGCGACTTCGACCTATGAGAGACTATGTCAATCTCGTGAGTCTTGAGGCATGAGTACAACACGTCAAGAGTCAAGGTCGAGAAATCAGTGGTGTCCTCGATGGTAGTCACCTTCATCTCCCAAACACGCAAATCAAGAGCTGTGAGCATCTGTCGAGCATTATCCGAGTCGGGGTATGTGAGACCGACCGCTTGGAGCTTGCTCAAAATCTTGTGGAAACGCGCAAAGCACTCATCGAGGGACTCACCAGTGAGCATTTCAAACTTGTTGTGATCTCGCTTGAACTAGTCCTGTCGAACCGTCTTAATCTGGCTGGTGCCCTCATGGTACGCATCGAGGGTCACTCAGATGTCAAAGGCTGACGTCAGATGAGAGATGCGATCGAACTCGCTTCTGCTCAGACCCTGAATTATGATGTTCCTTGCCTTAGCGTTCGCCTCAATATCAAGCATGTTTCCAGTGTTGATGTTCTCATCGGCAGGAACAACATATCGGGTCTTTACCTTCCGCCAGATGGCATAACCCTGAGCCTGGATGTAGGTCTCCATCCGGCTTTTCCAGAAGGGATAATCGATGCCATCAAAAACGGGAGGCTTGGTGGAATACTTGTCTGTCGCCATGGCTCTAGAGACCGGTTAAGATCTATGAGGAAGAGCTAACCGGCTCTAATACCAATTGTTGGATCGAAATCGGCAACAGAGGGGGGGTGAATGTTGCTTCTTAAAATTTCCCCCGAAGGTATTCAATAAAATGATCTTCTCTGATAGCAATAAATGCTATGAAGAAAGGAGTTAGGCTCACTGGAGACTCAAGAATGCAGGAAGAGGAAACAAGGCAATCACACTAACACATGGTAGCAAGGGAGATCATCAAACAAAGAATATCAGCAACCACAAATACTGGCCAGTCTGACCGGTGTGCAGTGGCCGGTCTAACCGCCTGCACACCGCCGGTCAGACAGCCTAAGGCTGGCCGGTCAGACCACTCAGGGTCCGGTCGGACCGCCTGTTTGGCACCGGTCTGACCGCCGGTGATCGCCCGATCTAACCGGCGGCTAAGGCCCGGTCTGACCGGCTCAGGTTCTGACAGAGCCCGAACAGCAGACTAAAAAACATTGAAACTCTAAAATTTGCTTGAATCAAGGGAAATGATGAAAAGATTCTACCCTCTTCAGACAAGAAGATCGAGAACTTGTTCCAAATAGCATAAGGGCCTCAGGAAACCCAAGATTTCAACTAGAGAGCAAATAGTTCAGATTATGACAAAAATCTGAAACTTTTGCAAAAACTGAACCAAAACCCAAATTACTCATTGATCTTGTATCCTTTGCTCATGAGCTTTTGCAATTAGATTAGCAAAGAACTCAGGACTTCCAGACCAAATCTCAGGCCATCTCCCAAAGGGAATCAAAAGATTCAAGAATCCCCCGCCTCAAAACCCTAGAACAGGAATACACAGAGGAAATACTGACGAGGGCTTGAGAGATTACATAAATCATTGGATCCTCAACTTGATCTCAAAAATGGAATGGCCAAATGGCCTTGAGTCTTTCCCATCACAGAGAGATCAAGAATCAGCTAGTGGATCAAAGATTCAACTCAAGAAAACAAAGCAAGAACAGAAAATTTCAGAAACCGAAATTCATCACATATGAGCAAGAAAATGAGAACAACCCATCACAATCCTTCCCATTGACAAGAGATGATTACAAACGAGTCCCCATATGTGATTGGATCAAAGAAATGCTTCCTCCTCACTACATGCTTGAGGGGAGAGCACAAGAACACACAGAGAAGAGGCAGAACAGCCCTCTGTCCCTCTCACCCACTCTCAACTACTAAAGCACAAAGCAAAACCACTTCTAACCCTTCTCCCAAGCCATGCACATGCAGGAGACACTCTCCCTATTTATAGCCTTGCATAATGGGTTTGCAGCAAGCTTTGCCCATTAAGCCTCCACCAACTCTAGTGCTTTATCCACAATCCACTTTCTTTAGTGCAGCTTTGCGTATGCACCAAAACGCCCCTCCTACACCTTCTAGGAAGCTTCGTCCTTTCTTGCCGTCCAAGCCTCGCAACCACCTCGAGTCCTTGCCATCTTCGGTATGCCTTGACCGTTCTGACCTCGGCACCGCCCGCGCCTAGTCCGGTCATCCCATGCCTCGCCACCACTCCGCATTGATGTCCTGCAGCCATCACAAACAAGAAACACATCACGTAGCACCGCCGAAACAAGTAATTCGCATTAGCATCAACAAATCGTACTCAAGCATAAAATGGCCCAAATGACCGATCGGGAAGAAGAATACGCCTCAAGTCTGACTAACCAAAACCAACTGAGCCAAATGCCATCGTGGCACGAAACGCACAATCCAAACTCAATCTTTTCAAAGCACTCGTCAATTACTCATCACAAACGTTGGGTCATAACCACATGGTCTCTCACCTTTCTTCACCCGGTTTTCATCTTTACTTGCAAAAAATCATTATGCTTGCCACGTGTAGGTGTACCACTGAGTTGCCATATGTCAGTAAGTCTCTCTCATTCTGGCTCCACTGGACTACGCCTCACTTGGACCGACAAAGCCATATGGTTCAACCCGTTATTCGAACTTTTCTTCAATATTTTCCATTTTTCTTGTACCATGCTTGAGCTCAGCCATCTTCCTCTTGATCACACAAATCTCTACGATCACCCTAATCGTCCTCTCTCTCTTGCCTCTCGATCACACCGATCGCCTTGGCCTCTCTCGCCCTTCTCACCTTGCTCTCTCGGTTACATGGCTCCGCCTTTTATACCCTACTCTACGACCCCGACTCGGTTACGACCACGACTACTATTCAAACTCAGCTACGACTATGAAACAGACTCGAACTCGACTACGACTGTAGAGCGGACTCACATACGACCACGACATGAACTCATATACGACCATGGCCAAACTCGTAAATGACTCTGACCACTCGTACATGGCTAGGACTACGACCACGACTGGAAAAACAAGATTACAACCCTAATAGTGCTGCTTGTGTAACCATTATAGAATTTGTTAGGGAAATGCTAATGCAAGAAGTACTCGGTGGAGTCAGTGTGGTGTGGTGCCACAGCATGGAAGTGTCACCATTCTACTCTGGAGCCTTGTACTGACAAAGGATGCTCTAACTGCATGCTGCAACTGCCATTACCAATCATTTGGATCGATCTGTATGCTTCACCTTGCCAGTGAACTATTCATCCACATCTGCAAATGATAGTCTGCCTCCCAAATTGACTTGTCATATCGCTCCCGACCTTGTTCCCATGAAGTACTCGGACCACTACGAGCAGATAGAGCCACTGAAACCTACATTACATAGATACTTTCCAAAATCGATGTATCCATATCAGATAACATATCGGATACGGATACTCCACCGATACACTCTGATACGTATCCTACATGTATCCTCGAATTATTGATTTTTTTTTGAAAATAAGAAAATAATTCCCGATACTTCTCCAATACTTCTCTGATACTTCTATGATATCTCTTGAGCTAATATCTTGGTTCCACTCGTTTCGATCAATCCCTTCCATCCCTTTCCGCAACTTGACTCTTTCAACTCCTCTCCCCGCCCTTGCTGCTGCTAGGATGGCGCCGCCAGCCCCGCACCTCCGCCGCTGCCAAGATGCCACCACCGCTGCTCCCTTGTCAACCGCTCCCTTTCCCTTCCCTGCCGACTCCCCTTCCCTCCCTGGCCCTCCACTGCTGCCTGTAGACTCCATGTTGCCAAGACACTGTTCTTCCCTCCCTGGCTCTAGTGATGACATCGACGATTTCCATGGCGACTACAAAAGAGCTCCCCTTCGTTCCCTGCTCCCTTCAAGGTTTGTTCTCGCCTGCCTAACCGTATTCTCCACCCTCAGCCCTAACCTTAGATTTCACCTCATCCACCAGTGTCCTCTCACCATCCACCGCCCTCCTCTCCTCAACCACTGGCCTCCTCTCGTCGTCCACTGGCCCCAAAATTTCCCCCGCCCCAAACTATTGAGTGTGTCCTCGCAAGAGGAGAGAGGTTCGATAGCTTGGTTGAGAAAAGTTTAGATCTGAGTGCTGCTTCACAGGCAATTTTATCATTGGTTTGTACCTGATGAATGCTTTTACGTAGTAAAACACGGCTAGCTTTCACTACTCACTATTGATTGTCAACATGATACATCAAGCATTCAACACTGTTGATGTTTTAATATTGATCTTACGTATGATTTGTTTGGATTCAGGGATTCTCTCGATAGACCTAGAATATGCACATGCAGAGTGAAGACACGGGAAGAACGCTTAAAGGTAATCGAAAAATCAACTTCATCTTTAAGACTTCTTAGTTGTAGAGCATGACCAAGTGGTATCTTAATCTTCTATAGAGCGTAGGTATGAATTTTTGTCAAGACGACCAAGGGGTCGATTGATGGTGGTCAGTGGAGAAGTGGAAAGAATGAAGGCTCCTCTAGCCAAAAGGCATCAATTGGTTAAGTCAGTTGATAAGAAAAAGGGGGGCACAAATGCTACTGTCACACTTAAAATTCTTCCTCCAGCTACCTCGAGTGCTCCTATTCAGCCATTTATTGTGGACATAGGCATAGCAAGTGAAATAGGGGCAACTATATTAAAGCAATCGACTCCTAAGATCAAGGTACCCTTTATTATAACATCAAAACTGACTCAATTAGCCTTTCTAAAGGCTTTATCAAGTGTCTTAAAAAGGTAAACTAGAAGAGTTTTGTGTCTTTTATGAAGGAAACCGCCACGTTGGCAGAACCTGTGATCGAGAAGGAGATTGTCCTGATAATCGAAACTAGTTCCGACCATCAGGAGGTACAAGAAAAGGAAAGAACAACAACTCTTGTTGTAGACCTTCGACCAGACATGGTTGAAAGGGCTCAAGACTCTCGACTGGATGCGATTGAAGAGATCCTTATTCTTCCATAACCAGACGTGGTTGTGGGAAAGAAATCGAAAAATCCACTCTCTAGGAGGGTTCTTCCAAATTCGCGCTGAAAGTAATGACTCAAAGGTATTAAAATGCAAGTACATATACTATATTTTACCTTTGTCTTTTCAACTACTGATTCATTTCTTGCGATTGTAGTTTGGCCTCTCTATCACTTAAGGATGCTTCTACTAAGAAACCTCCTGTGGCTCTACCAGCCATCGAAGGTATCGTGAAGAGGATAGTCGAAGAAACGACCACTACAACAACAAAAAGCTACGGCCAAAACTGCAAAGACTACGACCACTAAAGCGGTCATAGCAAAAGAAGGTGCTGGAGAAGAAGAAAAAGAGGAAGAACAACCTAACTTATTCTCCTCTTTTTTTAATCCTCCCTTTGTGGTAAGAACTTCTTCTAGTCAAGCTCGAAACCAAGTTCCACACCCCAAGGACCTTCCAAATAAGTGGTACATCTTCGATGACGAACGTCTTGAGAAGGTGTGGTGGACTAGGGTTGAAGAGCTTGACTAATTCAGAGATTCCGGATGAGTGCTCGAAAATTTTGCTTATAGGAGTATGAATGTGAGTATTGACAATTCGAATGTTCTTACTTTGTCTCTTCTTATTTCTCACTGCCTTTTCTAATCCAGAGAGCATTAGAAGACATGGCATCATGGCTGAGTACCACAGATAGCTAACACTCCTATGACAAGAGAATGTCAAACTCTCTAAGAAAGTAGCGGCATCATAAGTCTCTTAACTTATGTAGTAGAATTCTGTCCTGTCCACACAACTAGAATTTCAGGTCTACCTTTAACCTTTACAGGTCTTGTCTAGATATAGAGGTCTTGGCTGTTGCACTCAAGAATGAGAAGGCTGATGCATAGAGGCTGAAGGAAGAAAATGCTAATTTATCAATAAGCCTCATAAATGCCAACTCCGCTGCCAAAACCTTAGAAGTGAAAAATAAACAGTAAGCCTTGAAGCTTAAATCTATTTATCTATGCATCTTTCTGGCCTTGCTTTTATCTTTCTCTTTTCAACAGAAAGAGAGATTGAATCGAGTAAGCTGCTCACTGAGGTCGAAGAGAAAACCAAAGTGATCAGAGAGCTTACTCGTATTAGCAAAGAAAAAGGCGAGGTTCCTTAAGTCAGGCCATCACATCGTGGAGCCTTTGTACAATGTCTTCAGTGAGCGGTCATACCTCGGCGCTCGAGAAAGCTCTTGAGTTGGATTCTCAAGCAAGCCATTGACCCGTTGAAGCTCTCGTGCCTCTTCAGACTAGTACTGGACCCACCCAGGCAAAGCACTCTAAGCGGCAAGTCAGTTTTGCTGAGCAGTCTCAGCATCCTCGACCCCTGATGCAAACTGGAGCTACTTCAGAGGAGAGCGAGTATTTCTAGGATTTCTTTCATACTCATTATAGTACTAATTAGGCTCATCACTTGAGGTCTCATCACCATTTCCACAAGAGGTGGAAGAGTGTGATCATTGGGGAGCATCCTCAGGCCTTCCTCCGGGAGGGTGATGAGAATATAAGGGCAGGGCAAAAACCTACTATCTAGAATCTTCACTTCTGAGGGATGCCTCCTCGTCCAAAGAATCATCAGGCAAGATTGTCTCGTGGCCTGGAGTAAACCCTGCCAGGTAGGGGAAGTCTAGGATATAACCATCCCCAGCCTGGTTTGTTCCCTACGAGAATGCAGACGAACACAAAGAGTGCCTGCCCATTACATTCGCCGGGTCGACCGGAGAGTCACCACTAGCAGTTGGCAATGTGTTCCTTGATCGACAGAGTCTGGGGCCCTCCGAAACTGCAAGGGGCGACACCGTGGGACTCGAACGCTTGGGAATGGACCCATCGTCGCGTTGCGAGTCCTTATCATGGTCGGGTTGACCCTTACCGCTTGGGGGAGATGAGTAATCCATTGGGCATACTGCTATGGAGGAGTTTGATCCCTCATTAGCCTTTCTAGCGGCATTGTCTCCAGGATCACCACATGAATCTCCAGGGAGACATTCAACGTCAGAAGAAAGTATGGTCTAGTCGTAGTCGTAGCAGACCTCCATGTCGATACTCGCGTAGTGACCAAGTCGAACCAATTCTCTTTGCTCCATTCATCTTCCATGAGGACATTAGCAAGAAAGAAGGGAGGATCTAACAATAAGGCAATTACTGGAGTCTTCAACGAAGGTCTCAAAAAATCCCCACAGACGGTGTCAATTGTCGATGTTTTAATATCGACCTTATGTATGATTTGTTTGGATTCGGGCATTCTCTCAATAGACTTATAGTATGCACATGCAGAGTAAAGACATGGGAATCTTTATCCAAGTTCGGGCTTTCTCTTGAGAGAATAATAACCCCACATCCTGTGTAATTGCTAATCACCAGAAAAAGAATTTCAACAGAGAATCATTCGAATGGCTAACCCTCTCACCCCTTTCTCTCTTTGACATTAACCTTTATATAGCCAGTGAAACACTAGAAGACGTCTCAACACTTCGGAGGATAACTGCTTGATGGAAGTTACCGTTAGAGAGACGTAAAAGGTCGTTCACCGTATAGCGGTTGTTGTCAGAGAGAAATTGTGTGCGGTTAGTAGATAAACACACATTCTAACCGCATTGTCAGATGAACCAACAATGTAGTTTATCATCATAAACAGGTTGGATGGAGATAGATTTGTCATAGGAATTCTCACGACCAAAGAGTGGTCACAGTAAGACTTACAACTGTGTGGTCTTAAAAAGACTTACGACCAAAGAAGTAGTCGCAGTAGGACTTATGACTATTTGGTCGTAGAAGGACTTACAATCAAGAATGTAGTCGCAATAAGACTTACGACTACGTGATCGTAAAAGGACTTGTGACCAAGGGATAGTCGCAGTAAGTCTTACGACTATATGGTCGTAGAAGAGCTTATGATATATGGTCGTAGAAGAGCTTACGACCATCTCGCCATATTTACATTTTATCGATAAGGGGTATATTCAAGAAATATAATGACATAATTATTTATTTTATCCTCGTCAAACATCTTTAAATTTCTTTTGGACTATGCACTGTTTCTCAGACACCATGTACTCTGTTAAATGCCTAATGTTAACTTGTCTAGTTGAAGCAATCACCATCCGCGGAGTATTACATAAGCAAGTTGTTAATTTTCCATAGAGTCTGTTAGTGATAGTGCTATGCTATTTGTGGCATGTTTGTGGCATTTGCATAAATCTACTTTTTCACATGATTTGGTCACCTTGATCTTTACTACCAAGTTTACTCTAATGCTGGAGTAGCAACACTGACCTGGGTCCTGTGACCCTTGTGGGTGTAGCATAGAGGAAGTAAAATCTGTCTTGTAATATATGTTTCTAGAATGCCATAATCCAATTTTCAGAAAGTTATTGTTTGATATAGTGTAAAGTATGTAACTGGAGCAAAATATGAAAAAAAAAAAGGCTAAGGCCCTGTTCCTCTAGGCTCTACCATTTGTCTATTACAGTCACAAAACTGCTCGAGCCTTTTCAACGTACAGAAAATATTAATTTTACCTGTCCGCATCATTTCACAGTTCTCTTGCTTACTGGTTCATCTCTTCTATTCGATAGATTCTTTTAGACTGTTATAATTTATGGCTTATAACTTAAATTTTTTAATTCTATCTATTCACAAAAAGCAGTATGTAAAAGAAAATAGTTGTATGTGACTTTAGCCAGTACAGCTGAACTCAGTACACTTTTTACTACAATCTTTCTATTGACCCTGTCTTAACAAAACACATCAATTAAAAGCTAATTACTATAGTATAAGTTATAAGTGGAAAAAAAGAGAGCTAATTGTTGAGAGATATTTCTCTATATTATTGAGAGATATTGTTCTGTCCTTTTCAGATGTTCTACAAGTAGACAAAGAAAAAAAACCAGTGTTGTATATACTTTAAACTCTCGTCCTTTCAGTCATGTTTGCAAGACTCCATGTTAATGCTGTTTCCATCATAATATGTCATTTTCTGTCAGAGTTCATCTTTTCACCTTTTGTTCTATCTGCGTAATTTCTCAACACTTTGTATTCCGTCTTCAGAAGCAAAATCAGCCAGGGTTGTATTGTACTGTTGAACTTGAATACTTACACTAGTTGTAGTCTTTTAGACTTATGTGGTTTATGATTATCAGATTATATACTAAGTGGTCGAACTATTATTTACTAAATGGTCTGTTGAATACTTGCACTATCTAACTAACTGTGATTTTGTAATTTATTTGTATATATATACTTATTTATTTTTTATTCTTCGCAGAAGTAGAACAAGCAATAAGAGATACAATTTTCTTTTTAACTACATCATTTGCACTTAGTTATAGCCTTGTAGGTCTTGGAACTCCAATTATACTTTTATTATAAATGCTTGCAAAACCGTTGGCTGTGCATCTGCATATTTTTGTTTTATTGCTGTAGTGTATCCTCTAATGATGAGTAAAATGTTTCTTCCATACAAGTATAGGCTATTTTCTATTAGTCATTCTTTTTGTACCTGCACAACATCTAACATAAAACACCCCGTTTTAAATATACACACATTTCTTTTAAAAAAAAGTAGCCGAAATAGCTAATTTCTTTTGTACCAGGATGGCGTCTCACAACGTTGATTGCACTATCGAGGCACACCTCAATCTGACATAGTTGTCGACTCGAGGGAGCGGGGACCCTTCCCCAACAGGCTGCATAACTGAAAACCAGAAATTGAGTGGCAACATGAAAGCCCTCTCGTTTTGGGCATGAAATAATTATGAAAAATATCCAAGAAATGTTTAAGTTGTACTTCTTAGTTCACCCTACCTATGCATATAAATTCAAGTTCAAGCTCAGTCTATTTTTTGAAAAAACAGTTACTGCTCACAACAATTTCTACTTTCAGAAAAAGATACTATTTACAACTTCTCTCTTTTTTTTTCTTCTAACATATTTTGATTTTAATGTTGAAACATTAAAGGGCGCTACAACACTCAGCAGACCACGCCTACTATTTTTTAAAAAAAATCAAATTGGTTTAGAACTCAAACCAAAAGTATTTCTACATTTACATTCTGTACGTGGTTTCCACTAGAAATGCAGCTTTGTTCATGTCACCCATTTCCACGAAGAGGCAGCAGCAATCTTCTCACGTCTCATGAGAGGAACACCCACACGTCACCTTCCAATCAAGACTCTAAAGTCATATTTTCCGTGTGAAGGAATGAAGGGGGAAATGTCTGGAATTTGTTGACTTTAAACAGGATTACAACCCCATTGCAAGAGACAGACACGGTCCTATCCACATATCCATACTTCCCTGGTAAAAAAGGCATCAATCCACTCCACAATTCATGCGAGGAACGCCCTACCATCAGCTTTGCGTGAAAGGGAATCCACTCCACAAGCTTTACGTGAAAGGGAAACACTAAGGGTGCCTTCTTTTTCACTTATAATTTGTGGTTTAGCTTATATTATAATAAGTAGCTTTCAAACGATACATTTTTTCAAGACGAAGTCAACAAGAAGATTTTAGTAAAAAGTGTATTGAGTTCAGCTGTACCGGCCAAAATCGCATGCGACTATTTCTCTCTGCGTACTACCTCTTAGAACAGTTAGAATTCAAAATTTTAAACCATAAGACAGTCAAAAAAATCCACCTCGAATCTTTGAAAAATCCAAGATGTCCATAAGTACTCCTTGGAGGGGTTAGGGGGAAAACGTACAAGCCCTATTCAAATTATACCTTGGTCCTTGTATAATTACTAGATGGAGGTATTTCTTTTTTAGATGTTAAAATATTCGAACAGAACTTGTTAAGCCCTATTTAAGACTCAGGCCCTGCGTGACTATAGTATTGTAATAATATTATACCGTCTCTAGTTATTATTCTGCTGTAACACTTTGATGTGATTTATTAGTCAATAAAATAAGAATTTATTGTGTTTTATCAAGTAATAACCATATACTAGTGCCATAACCTAAGATAATGATGGCATGAGAGGTGCATCTACTATTTTCTTTTTTGTAATTTTCAAATTAGCTTAGAGCTCAAACCAAATGGGTTCGAGTCCATCCCAGGTTCGAGACCAGGTTGTCGACTCAAGAGAGTGTGGGGACCCGTCCCCCTAATAAGCTGCATAATTGAAAACCACAATTTGAATGGCAACATGAATGGCAACGATATTCTTCTTAGTTCACCCTACCAATGCATATAAATTCAAGCTCAAGCTCTGTCCATTTTTAGAAAAAAATTACTACTCACAACAATTTCTACTTTTAGAAAAATACTATTCACAACTTCTCTTTTTTCTTTTTCTAACATACTTTAATTTTAAAGTTGAAACATTAAAGGGCGCTACAACACTCAGCAGACCACGTCTACTATTTTTTTTTTAAAAAAAACAAATTGGTTTAGAACTCAAACCAAAAGTATTTCTACATTTACATTCAACACGTGGTCAAACATTTCCACGACGAGGCAGCAATCTTCTCACGTCTTAGAGCAAGTTTAATAGTATAGATAGCTGCTACCTCCAATACATTTCCATATCATCAAAAGGTAAGATGCAGCCAACTCATACAATAAGCTGGCTATAAGTTGTCTCTACAAGAGCTCTCAATCATTTAATACATACATGGGTATTGGTCATTTAATACATGCATGGGTATAGCAGTTAGTTCTATTGGTACATGCATGGATAACGCCTCTTTTCCTGTGCTATAGCCTGACTCTTGCATGGGAGCCGGCTTGGCTCTCTCTCTCCTTTTCTCTCCCCTCCACATAGGACTATGCTGACATGGATTCCCTTATAGCTAGTACAGTCAGCCTTATTAAACTTGCTCTTATGAGTGGAACACCCACACGTCACCTTCCAAACAAGCCTCTAAAGTCAAATCGACAAGGGTGTTACAAACTAAAAGTAAAGGGTGCCCAATGTGCAGATGTCTTCTCCAAACAGACTCATCTTCATGAACAGACATCTATTCATACCACCCCCTCTTCATCTATAAATATGTACCATGTACTGATTCAGAGGTTAATGAATGAAATCAACACTTCATTTGCAATCACTTGTTCTCTCTTGCAATACGTTATCAGCACGATCACACAAGTGACACAAAGAAACCACCAGAAGGTATGCATCACTCATGAAGGCACGACGATTACATGTTCACACATACATGTCTGAAACCTGCGTGTGCTTTGCTTACCCTCTTCATGGCGCACGGCCGGGCGCACGGCATGGCGGCAGGCACGACCAGCGAGCCACGGTCCAACGCGGCCCGCGAGCCATGGCACGGCCCGACGCGGCGCGGTGGCGCGCAGCCGCACGACCGCCCGTCGGCATGGCGCGCCTCACGGCGCAACAACGCCGAGGCGGCGGCGGTGCGAGGAGCGGCACCGCCCGAGGAAGCGGCGCGGACGGGCGAGGCGGCGCTCACGCGCGCCGAGCGAGCGCGCGCGCTGAGCCCGAGCCGGCGGCGGCTTGCCCGTGGCGGCGGCATCCGTGGCGGCGGCGGCGCGCCGACGCGTGCCGCCGCCGGGCGGCGCGCGGCGCATCACAGCCGAGCGTGGCGGCTCCATATGGGCTGGTGGCGATGGCAGTTAGGGTTTGGGGGGAAACCCTAAATCCCCCCTCCCCATCATTTATATATGCTGCCGATTAAATGGGTTTTGGCCCAAATAATCCCACCTCTCCACTTGGGCCTAAAGGCCGAATGGGCTTCGGCCCAAGTTTTCAGAAATTTGCAATTTCCCCCCCAAACTTCATGGAACATGCAGAATTTCTATTTTAAATAAATTCCTATTTTAATATTTGCAGTATAGTCCTTTATGCTTGTTTATAATTGTATTTGTTAATTTTTACAGTTATAAATTAGCATTTCAGTCCCTACAGGACCTGAAAATTATGTAAATATTTAATAAATGTGCAATCACATTTATATAATTTTACATATGTAGGATTACTACTTTATTGCAATTAATTAAAATATAAACTATGACCATATTTAAATTTGCTATCTTTAGCAAATTTAAAATTTAAAATTCCCATTTAGTGAGTACCATTGTACTTAATAATTTGGAATTTTTTTTGCAAAATATTATGAATGCATACCTACAATAAAACCATAAAATCACAATTTATGGCACTTTGCTACATGTATATGTACACTATGCCATACAATAAATTGGTGTTCACCACCAATATTGTTTTTAACGGTATTATAAATATAACCTCACGTTATATTTAATTTAGGTATATATTCTTTTGGATCACAATACTCATATTGTTTTTCATATATTTTGCATCTTATTACAACATTACCACACACATTAATTTACCTCATGTAAATTAATTATTTATGGTGTACTTTTCATGTAAGATTACATGTCTACCAAAGATTTTGAGCCTCTCGCTCTCGATGGTGCCAATTACCCTACATGGGCTATGGACCTCAAAATCAACCTAACCACACGTGGGTTGCAAAAGGTGATATTTGATCCTTCAGCTGATCAAATTCCTCCGGATATTGTGAAATATTCTGTTTTGAATATAATACGGAATCACATACATCCGGATTTGAAGGCTGAATATTTGTATGAGGAGAATCCACTCACATTACGGTTAGCCCTCAAAAATAGATATGAACAGCAGAAAGATGTTATATTACCTGAGGCTAATCATGAATGGGCACATCTTCGACTCCAAGATTTCAAATATGTTGGAGAATATAATCATGCCCTTCATACAATTTGCTACAAATTGCGGTTTTGTGACAAGGAACCAACGGATGCGGACAAAATAGAGAAGACTCTCTCGACTATGCTCCCATCTGACAGGGTCCTACAGCAGCAATGGCGTGCTGCAAATTACCAAACTTATTTTGATCTTATACATACTATGCTTCAGGCAGAAAAGCATGCTGAACTTCTTTTAGAGAATAATCAGCAACGTCCCATTGGGGCTGCTCCACTTCTTGAAGTTGATGCTAATCAAAATAACAATAAGTTCCGTGGTTCAAAAGAACACTCCAAGAACTTTAAAGGTAAACACAAGCGCAACATGAAGCAAACACCAAGTGGATTCAAGAAAGGTAAAGGCAATTTTAGTAAGAGAGTTGACAAAACTAAAATTTGTCAAAAATATGGTTGCTACAACCATCCTACCAAGAAATGCCGCACCCCGAAGCATCTTGTGAACCTCTACCTCCAGTCTTTGGCTAAAGGCAAGACTACTCAAGAGAAGAGATTTGAAGCACACTTCAATCTCAACAATGATGAAGTTGGATGCTCTCAACAGTTCCTTCAAGAACTCAAAGACACATGTGCTTCTACAAAGAAGGATGATCTCATGTGCACCGAGGACACCCTTGAAGAATTTTATTCTCAAGACATGTTTGCAGATCTCAGTTAGACTCCTCGTTCCATAGCTAATAAGTACTTTAGTGTTGTAATATGAATAATGTTGTCATCTATATTATAAGCTTGTTTGGTACAATCATATATCGAACATATTCGATATTGTAAAATAAAGTTTGTATGTATTCTATATATACCACTATAAGAATTTCATTAAATTCTTCTTTGTGTATATAGTAGGCTCTAGTCGCGCCTCTATTACTCTCCCTATGGGTACACAATTGGAAATTGAGGATGCACTCTTGTATCCCGATTCAACACGTACTCTACTCAGTTATAGAGATATCCATCACAATGGTTTCCATGTTGAAACCCAAAATGACAACAAAGAGGAATATCTCCTCTTAACCACAAACAACGGATATGGCAAACAATTACTAGAAAAATTCCATCTTTACCCTCCGGATTGTACTATACATACATCAAATCCGTTCAACATATTGCGTACAAAGTAATTTTCTAAAACATTAACACATTCCAAACATGGCATGATCGCCTTGGCCACCCAGGCATTGGAATGATGAGGAAAATTATTAGCAATTCAATTGGTCATACATACCTCAAGACAAAATTTCCGGAATCCTCAGATTTTGTGTGCACTTCCTGTGCCACCGGAAAATTGATTTTAAGACCCTCTTATCTTAAAATCAGAGCTGGACCACTTAAATTCCTTGAACGCATTCAAGGAGATATATGTGGTCCTATACAACCATTGTGTGGACAGTTCAGGTACTTCATGGTTTTAATTGACGCATCTACTAGATGGTCACATGTGTGTCTTTTATCCACACGAAACCATGCATTTGCTAAGTTAATTGGTCAAATTATCCAATTACGAGCACATTACCCTGAATATCGAATTCAATCAATTCGAATGGATAATGCTGCTGAATTTTCATACCATGCCTTCAATGACGATTGTATGACTCTTGGGATACAAGTTCAACACTCTGTTCCATATGTCTATACACAAAATGGTTTATCAGAATCTCCTATCAAGAGAATCAAGCTCATTGCAAGACCATTATTATAGAATTGCAACTTACCAACATCATGTTGGGGTCATGCAGTTTTACACGCTGCTGATTTAATCCAATTGCGTCCAACTGCTTATCATAGCACTTCCCCGCTACAATTAGTACGTGGAAATCCACCAGATATTTCCCATCTGCGAAAGTTCGGTTGCGCTACATACGTACCGATCTCACCACCGCAGCGTACCTCAATGGGACCGCACAGGAAACATGGGATCTATGTTGGGTATAAATCTCCGTCAATTATAAAATACCTCGAGCCCCTAACAGGGGACCTGTTTACGGTCCGGTACGCTGATTGCATATTTAATGAGGAACATTTCCCCGCATTAGGGGGAGACAACAAGTACCAAACTGAATGCCAAGAAATTAATTGGAATGTTTAAGGCATTCCTGCCTCAGACCCACGTACCAGAGAGACTGAACTTCAAGTTCAGAAAATCATTCATTTGCAAAACATTGCAAATAACCTGCCAGATGCATTTACTGATTATAAGGGTGTCACAAAATCCTATAATCCTGCCAGAAATGTACCTGAAAGAGTGGAGGTACCGCAAAATACCACTCAACTCCCAATTCAAAATAAGAGGGGAGAAATGCGGTACAAATGGCGGATCTGACTTCTAACAAGCGACAAAGGAAACAGAAGAATGTAAATGCAGATCAACCTCATGTTGATAGACACCAAAGGATCCTTGAACCCAGATCAACAGTGCACTCAAATACTGATCCTGGGACATCGGAATACCTCGACTCAAATGTTTTGGGAAATAACATTGAGTCATCAGGGGTCCAAGAAATTTCCACTAACTATACTGATTCTGGAGAATCATACGATCGTAAGACTACAATTGTCGACATTTATTTCTCCACAAAAATTGCAAACAACCTTCAAAATGATCCAGATCCCAAGACCATGGCAGAATGCAAACAACGCTCGGACTGGATTCAATGGAAGGATGCAATTCAAGAGGAGTTTGCCTCACTCAAGAAAAGAAATGTATTCACCAAAGTGATACATACACCTCCCAAAGTATTCCCTGTCGGTTTCAAATGGGTTTTCGTCCGCAAACGGAATGAAAACAATGAGGTGGTGAGATACAAAGCAAGGCTTGTAGCACAAGGGTTCACGCAGAGACCCGGCATTGATTTCAATGAAACTTATTCTCCAGTAATGAGTGGAATAACATTCCGATACTTAATCTCATTGGCAGTTAAAAATCATCTATCTTTTCAGTTGATGGATGTAGTGACCGCATATCTTTATGGGTCACTTGATTCGGAAATATACATGAAAGTTCCCGATGGAATTTCAATTCCGAATCTGAACGCAAATCGCAATATGTATTGTGTAAAATTAAACAAGTCTTTATACGGCTTGAAACAGTCGGGAAGAATTTGGTACAACCGACTAAGTGAGTTTCTAACCAAAAAGGGATACTCCAACAATGATGATTGCCCATGCGTGTTCATCAAAAGATCCTCAACAGGATTTTGCATTATATCTGTGTATGTTGATGATCTTAATATCATTGGTAACACACAAGATATAGATGAAGCACGTAATCATCTTATGACGGAATTTGAAATGAAGGATTTGGGTAAAACCAAATTTTGCTTAGGTATACAACTTGAGCACCTTCATTCAGGCATCATAGTGCATCAATCAGCCTATGTCCAGAAAATATTGGAGAAATTCAATATGGACAAAGCATATCCATCGAAAACCCCGATGGTTGTTCGATCTCTCGACAGGGACAAAGATCCATTTAGACCCCGAGATGATAATGAAGAGCTATTGGGACCCGAGGTTCCCTATCTCAGTGCCATCGGAGCGCTTATGTACCTTGCAAATTGCACCCGGCCGGATATCGCATTTGCAGTAAATCTACTTGCTAGATATAGCGCAGCTCCAACCAAAAGACATTGGGTAGGAGTGAAGAATATCCTTAGATATCTTCAAGGCACTAAAGATCTCGGTCTATTCTTCCAAAAGAATAAAAATGTGGATTTAATAGGATATACTGATGCTGGCTATTTATCAGATCCCCATAATGCCAGATCTCAAACAGGCTTTGTATTTTTACATGGTGGAACAGCCATCTCTTGGAAGTCTTCGAAACAGACTCTAGTGGCTACATCCACTAATCATTCTGAAATAATTGCATTATATGAAGCATCACGTGAATGTGTATGGCTTCGCAGAATGGTTAACCACATACAACAATCATGTGGTATAGGTGCTATCACATCACCTACCATTATCTACGAAGATAATGCTGCTTGCGTTGTTCAAATGCAAACGGGTTACATAAAGAGCAATATCACAAAACATATTGCACCTAAATTATTTTACCCACATGAATTGCAAGAGAGTGGGGAAATAAATATTCTGCAAACTAAGTCTTGTGATAATCTCGCAGACTTATTCACTAAGTCATTACCAACCTCCACATTCCAAAAATGTGTTTGTGGAATTGGTATGCGAAGACTACGTGATTTGCAGATATCAGGGGGAAAAATCTCCTAAGCTTTAACCCGTTCAATATAAATATTGTACTCTTTTTCCCTTTATGAGTTTTCCCTCTAAGGTTTCTCATTAAGGTTTTTAATGAGGCAATATGACAACGTAATCATAAATATATTATATCTCTATTTTCCCCCACAGGGGTTTTTAAGGAGATATAATCAAATATATGCCATATCAAAATTTCTCCTTAAATTTTCCCACAGGGTTTTAAAGGAGTTTTTCATGGCATATCTACTCTATCAGTTCTCCTCATATTTTTTCCCTACAGGATTTTGGAGGAGTTTTTCTAAGACGATGAATCCAGGTGATCATATGAAACACATTGGTCAAGGGGGAGTGTTACAAACTAAAAGTAAAGGGTGCCCAATGTGCAGATGTCTTCTCCAAACAGACTCTTCTTCATGAACAGACATCTATTCATACCACCCCCTCTTCATCTATAAATATGTACCATGTACTGATTCAGAGGTTAATGAATGAAATCAACACTTCATTTGCAATCACTTGTTCTCTCTTGCAATAAAGGGCACATCGTCACCGAAGTATTAGCGGAGGGATTCCGGCCCTGCGAGCGTGTCCACGTCGCCCCCTGCGCTCGGTCGGCCAGCGCGTGGCGAGAGAATTTGCGTACGGCCGGCCGAGGCACTTTCCTCATATTTTCCGAAAATTACGTAAAGGTCCTTTTTCCTCGCGAAAAGGTCCCTGCAAGTTTTTTCTTTAAAAAAAATTTTTGGATGGCGCCCCGCGGGTTTCCAAAATTACGTATAGGCCCTTATTTACTTACGTACAGGTCCTTACAAGTCATCGGTTTTTACAAAAAACCCTTTGATTTTCCCGAAATTACGCATTTGTCCTTGGGTTTTTTTTATGAAACTCCCTGCGAATTATTGTCTCTTTTACTTTGGTCCACACGGTAGCTAGCGCGGCGTGCGCCGCGCTTATGCAGCTAGTATACATACTTTCGGTGCGAAGGAATAAAGGGGAAATGTTTGGAGTTTGTTGACTCTAAACAAGATTACAACCCTATTGCCTTTGTCTACAAAAGGCAGTTAATCCACTCCACAAGTCATGAGAGGAAATATCGAATGTTTGAAAATCCAAGATGTCCATAAGTACTCCTTGGAGGGGTTAGAGGGAAACCGAACAAGCTCTCCCTACCACAACTTCGCTTAGAGAGAAAAAAAAGCGTAGGTGCTACTCTGAGTGTTCAATGGCACAAATAGTTGGCTCAGCAGTTGTCAGTGAGGCAGTGAGTAGATTATCATCGTTGGTATCATCGGATCGAAGCAACCATGAAAGCGTGGAAATCAAAATTGAGAGATTGGAGATGGCAGTGCTAAAGATCCACAGTGCTCTTGCCATCTTGGAACAATGGCATACCAACCACACCCCATTGCTCCACTGGAAGGCGAAGCTAAAGCGTGTGGCAAAGGAAGGCGATGAGATCTTATATGCTCACAAAAGGCAGGTCTTGCAAAGCAAAGAGGGTAGCAGTAGTACAATAACTGCAACCTTCAAAAAACGCATCATTCAAGCAGCCAAACGGTTCAAACCTTTCAGTTGCAAAGATGATGACATGATAGACACTACAGTGCAAACTGCAAAGATTCGAGAGGCTAGCAGATGGTACTGATAGCTATTGCAAGTTTGTTGAATCTGGTGGTCATCCGAAGAAGTCCATGTTTTTGCCATCAATAACTCAAGGATCATTGCTTGCTGGAAAATCAATGGAGTTCTCTCTACGAAGAGGAAACACAGATGCACATATTTTGATATGGCCCAGTCTGAATCCTCGAGTTAAGAATGGATTGGAGGCCTGTTTCTTGTTGTCTTATGAAAACGATGTGATGTTAGAGAAAAACTTGAATTTTCTCTTTTGGTTCCATCTGTCGGAATCTACTGACATGTTGGGAACTGCCATGAACTGCATGGACCTTTTGCCTCCCCAATTCAGTGCTGCATGTGCAACCATCAAGGGAATGGTTGCTCAAATGACAGAAGAGTATTCAAATCCATCGGTGATGTCGAGGTGGTGGTGTCTCCGTTTGCAGAGTTGTCAATTTGTTGGTCGTATTTGTGAGCCATCTGAGTGGAATGGACACACAGACGTCGGATCGCTGTTGCCTGACCCTGTCATCCATTTTGGTGCCCGTTGCTACGTCTGTGCCGTCCTTGCCTACAATTGATGGTCATCCTCTTGAGTTGGCATGCCATATATCTCCCCACCTCGGGCCTGAGAAGCATTGCAATCAATATGAGCAGGTTGAGCCCAATGTTACAAATGGGTTCTACCACAACGGTAGACAAGCATTGCAGAAAAGTAGGCATCTGTGGTGCTCGAAAAATTCGACATTGTTGTCAGTCACTCCGGTGCTCTCGCAACCATTGACGTTGTCGAAGGAGTACCTAATGGAGAACTCTGGAACCTTAGCTAACTCAAGCAGAAGTAGCCTGCAGGACAACATTGTCGGAATAAGTCAAGAGCACATAGTTTGAAATGAATTCATGTTGAATTTTCTTCAGAGCTGAATCAAGACTTGCTAGCCAAGTATGCAGTAGCTAGTATAATGACAGCTGAATAATTATCGTACTCTGCCATGCTTGCTTATAATACTGAAGTTGTTCTTGTTATAACTATTTCACGTTTACTGCAATATAAGATATTCATACAACTGGAAATTCTAGTTTTCTGTCTTGCAAATTTCACATTTATGTTTCTACAGCTAAGTTGTTTGTTTTCTTTTCAGTGCAAAGACCTTCTACCAGATTTTTGAATTAGAATTTGATATCTCCAGAACACGATACCTAATTATTTAATTTGAAATTTCTTATCACATAACTTCTGATTTACTTTCCTAAGACGTGTTTTGAAGTCTCCTGACTCCTATTTTTTTCTTGTGCCGAGATCTGGGAGGATGATTTTTTTCAAGTCGAGAACTATATGAGGCATTCCTTGTGCTAATTCCACGCCCGCATAGTTTTTCGACCAACAAATGGTGACATGCAATCTCTACCAAGAGAACTGGTGCCAACTTCAGATGTAAGATTAGGCACACTAACTTCATATGGTAGATTGAATGATTTGGGAAGCTCAATGGCCGAAATAGTTGGATCAGCTGTTTTTTATGGGATCAATAGGGGAGATCCCTACTGAAATTACAACAATAAAAATAATTTACAAAAGACAACAAAGCTGAGACGTCATGAAACAAACACCTGAAACAGTTAGCTATGTCATCCTGGCAGGAGATGTCGTAGCTAGGATCCAAAGACTTGTTGGAATTAATCTTGATAATTTGTACGTGGTCGTGATACTTGTACGTGGTCGATAGTCGATAGTCGACAGCTGTGATCGATAGTCAATAGTTGACAGTCATAACCGTCAGTGCATACTCGAAGTAGTACCATGGTCGGAATGTCCGTGGTCGAAACATGGAGATGATGCACCGTGGTCGAAGTTTCGAGTCACCATGCGTGGTCGGTAACGACCACGTTGTGTGTGGTCGGTCACGACCACGTTGACTGTAGTCGGTTACGACAACGGTGTGTGTAGTCGTAACAGGGCGGCTGTGTATGGTCGGTTATGACCACGTTGTGTGTGGTCGTAACGACCAGCGCCGAGGCGTGGATGTGAGTGGTCATAACGACCAGCACCGAGGCGCGGATGTGAGTGGTCATAATGACCAGCACGTGGGGCTTGTGTGAGTGGTCGATTACAACTAGTGTAGTCGTAGATGACCACGGTGTGTGTGGTCGGTTGCGACCAGGTTGTGCTTGGTCGGTTACGACCATGGTGTGTGTGGTCGTAACGACCAGTATGGTAAGCGCCGGGGTCATGACGATGGAGTCTACAGTAGTCGTAACTGCAGCATTGCGGTTGAAGCCAAGCTCAGATCAGAGAAGCGGATTGGGCAGTAGTTGCGGTGAGCGCTGTAGCTATCTCAGCACTCTGCTCAGTTGGGCAGCAGGTGCGGTGAGCACTGTACCTATCGTCAGCGCTCTGCTCGGTTGGGTAGCAGTTGCGGTGAGCATTGTAGCTGACAGCGCTCTGCTTGGATTGGGTAGCAGTTGCGGATGGCACTGTAGCGGTCATCAGCAATCAGAACAGAGCATGGTTGAGTGCACGGAGCAATTGAGGACTTGAGTGAGCGGCAAAGAGTTGAATGCTCTGAGGCCCGGTTGTCTATATATAGCCTGTAATCTTTGTGCAGTGAGAGAGTGAAGAAAAAGGAAGAAAATTGCGCCAAACACTCTCCGCCTCGTTACGACTTAGTCCTCTACTTCTCCATCATAGTCGTAGGAACCGGTCGGAGGCGTAATGTTCCCCGTCCAACAACAGAGAACCGATCGTAGTGCATTTGGGCGTGCAGATCCGGTGTCGGTATTACAACAAGACTGACATAAATTTCAAAGTGGTGTGACTGAATTTGAAAGTTGAAACTTTGTACGTTGTGGGACTAAATTGTAACATTTTGCAAAAAATGCTTCAAATTTATAGTTATACACTACTACAAAAGAGGCTAAACTGGACGCTTATATAACAGATGGTTCCTAGGAACCATCTGTGCTACAAGTATCACAGACGGTTCATTTGAATAACCGTCTGTGCTATTTTCACAGACGGTTTTTAATACAAACCGTCTGTGAAGTATCACACACGGTTTGTATTAAAAACCATCTGTGATAATGAAGTTATCACAGACAGTTTATATTAAAAACCGTCTGTGATATGTTTCCCGCTTTGCAATCCTCCAAAATTTTATAATTTCCCACCTGAGTCCGAGTAGGATTTAGTTTTGAGACACTTTCAGTAAAATAGGTTTAACTTTTGCATACGGTGTCCGTTTTCGATGTTCTTGTACTTGTTGGAAAGCTAATGACAAGTCCAATCCAAAAAAATGACCCGCTTGTGCTAGTAACCCTCAAAATCGGTCATCTTTAGCCCCAAATTTGCTTTGCAAGTTTTTGGTTTCTGTTTTTGCCAAAATTTTCAATCTTCCCTTTGGAATTTGAGTTTTGCCTCAACTGTAAAGTTGTAGATCTCGTCGAAGCCTTTCAAACGAGTATATATAAGGCATATAACACTTTGCTATTTTATCTTTTCAGACTAGCTATTTATATTATACCGGTATATTGTCTTTGTAATATCATAGACGGTTGTTGTTATGAACCGTCTGTGATGTTTCTATCACAGACGGTTTGTAATCTGAACCGTCTATGATATCCTGCCACATCACCGATCCGCAGCATATCCTCTAGGATCCTGATCTCACCCGTCCATTCTCTCCGCATCGAATGGCAGGCACCGTTCTCCTCCCCACTTCTGTGATGGGGAAGCGTCACAGACAGTTTGTACTTAGAACCGTCTGTGATAGTGTTTTTCACGGATGGTTCTAGTTATAAACCGTCTATGATGTATTTATCATAGACGGCTCACAAACCGTCTGTGATAATATCTAATTATCACTGATACATAAACTCAGATGGTTCAAAAAACCGTCTGTGATAACAGTTTTAAACCGTCTGTGATGACCCTTTTTGTAGTAGTGGTATTTATTTTCCACACTATTGTACAACTAGCCTATGTACGATAGGTCGATACTAGCACTGTTGTACAAAGCAGCAATAGAAAGTAGCATGTTCCTATCTGGAAGAAACATTTATTTGTCATTTCACTGTAAAAGATACATTATATATAAACATAAGAAACAAGAAGGTCAGGTCAGTCGTCTATTGAGGTAATGATAGTACTGCGAGTAATAATAGTTCAAAAGATAACCCCATGCCAAAGGGATGATATAACTGCATAATTTGTTGAAGTGTTGATGCAATCATGCTACTGTAGGCACATGGAAGTTCACTTCTCGTAAAGTTTTGTGTTACATGGATGAGTCGTACGCTGACTGTTCAGAATTTTTCCTTACGCACCACGGCAAAACAGTTGTGGGCGGAGAAAACACCGGTACCATTGATAGACGCGTCGAGCTGTGTGGGCACCACCATTGCCTTTGTTGCAATCTGTACGACTGCTACAGGATCTTTACGACCACTCTGTGACCGTTATGATTACCTTCTGTAGTCATATGACTATGTACAAGAGGCTATGACCACCTCCTGTGTCGCTATGACCGCTCTGCTGGTTTTCCGACCACGCTGACAGCCGTTACGACCACATTGTAACCCCTTCGATCACTCCTCGCTGCTTCGACTATGTAGTCATAAACTTCAGCAAAAATTACGACCACGTTGACAACCGCTGCACTGGTCTTCCTTTGACCATGATCAGCCACCATAGTCGTAGCTCCCTACTGCCATGTAGTGATTCTGCCGATCACTTGTTCACGACTTCGCCTTCTCACTGTGGTCGTAACGATTTACAACCATGTCTTCTGGTGTGGCCATAACGACTTACGATCACGTCTTCTGCTGTGGTCGTAACGACTTACGACCACGTTGATCTCACTTGTTGACTTGCTCCAGGAGAAAACGCACACATTGCAAATAAACTTAAAGAATACAGGAGAATTTCTCTACTCTCTTTTCTTTCTTCTTCTCTTTTCTCTTGCTTGCTTACTTTTTTCTCGCTTCTTACAAAACTGCGTACAAGCCTCCTCAATATATAAGCTGATACTCTCCTACTCGTATATGAATTTGGACTTCAAGCTAGACTTTACTTCAACTTGAGTTACATACGGAAATAGACTTTACTATGACTTGGACTTGAAGTCAAGATTATTTTCAACAGCCTTCCACGCTCAATTTTTCCTGCCACGTGGTAGAACCCATTTGTCACTCTGGGCAATAGCTTAGCGAGGAAAATTTTTGCATCCAGGCGAGGACGATTTCTCAAGTGGCAATACGTAGCGGGGGGCACATATCAGAAGGACTGCATCTGGCAATTGCAATCCGCCACTAGTAAATATGTCGTGTTTTGTCGGCTCAAAGCTGTAACATGACTGTTTTGGATTGCACGAACGAAACACATGTACATTGCAGATGGAGTAGGAGAGTTTCTTTCATGAAAGGTCATTTCAACAAGAAGTTCCTTCATGGCCACACGGGCAGCACTGAATTGGGGTGGCAAGAGCTCTACGCATTTCGTTGCAATCCTCATAATGTCAATAGACTCGGATAGATGAATTGCACCCGTCGTCTTGAAATATTTCTCCCATGCCACATCGTGTTCATAGGACATCCATTGGCATGACTTTATTCCGTTACTGTAGGGCCCAAGATAGCAACAGAGGAGTAAATAATGTCTTCTAATTTTTTAAGTATGTTCTCTAATATCTACAAAGTTATGAAGATTAGGATAAAAAACAACACAACACAAGCAACCGAATTTTTTGAAAAAAATCAGCAAAATTGGTAGTACCTTTTATATAGCTACGGTACTACCTTTGTGCGGTAGTAGCTTTGTTATAATCGTGGTACTACCATTTTGCGGTACTACCTTTGGTTGAACTGCGGTATTACCTTTCGTTGATAAACAATGATTTCAGCACGAGTTCAAAAACTAAAATCAATGTTACTTTTGATCCACAGATCCAAATGACATGAAATTTTACAGAGATCTTCTCTAGGATCTTAAGAATCTATTCTAATAAACGATCGTGAAAATCATGGTCAAAGTTGAGACCTTTTTTAGTTTGAAGAAAGATTGCACCGAGACTGAGCAAAAACCAAAAACGGTTAATACAACTTGCTCGAGGGTAGATGATAGCTAAGATGGCTCTAAATGTATTCTAACATATCATAGCAAACTAGAACACCAAAAAACACGACCCAAAAACCTATTGAACAAGAAACCACTTGGTGAGACCGAAAACAACCAAAACCAGGTTTCTTGATTAACTTACTATCAAAGTGGTTAGTTCATAAGAGATTGATTTTATGAGGCTATCTCTATCTAATGCACATCCTTGGCACAGCAAGATCAAGACGAGAGAAGAGTAGAGATCAAAACCAACCAAATTAAGAGCAAATCAAACAAAACAAAAAGATACCTATGGAGATAATAAAAAATTTATTCTATTGCTTCTTGATGAGAAAAGTTTTACAGTCACTCTACCTTAGAGGACAAAAAGCACACAAGACACTCAACTCTCAAACCATAACCATAGACATGGGAGCACAAGAGAGATGGGTTGGATGGTTAACAACATATCTCCTTCCCAACCCATTAAATAGGTAGGCAACTAGCCACATCTAGCCTTTAGTAAATCCTATCCACTATCATAATGGCAAAACACTGAGCCATGGCTTATTTGGCCCGTCCAAGCCTAATGGTGCTATCCTACCGTTCGAACTCGCATTCAACATTTCCCGTCTTTCTCGTGCCATGCTTGAGCTCACCATCACACCCCGCATTCTTGATCGTTTTGGACATCAACTACTCCATGAACTTAGCCCTGATTCTCTCCATTGACCATGGTTGACTCTAAGCAATCTTATACATCCAAGACAAAGAAATCATTTTTAGGCACAAGTTCTTCACAATTTGACACACGATAGACAAAACATGCATCATGCAACCTTAATACAATAACCCAGGTCACTCCAACTCAATCCATGACTCAAACCCCAAAAACATGTTTTTCTACGAAATCCAGTAGTACTGCACGCAACATGCCGGTACTACCTCACAGCGGTACTGCTGCTCACCAAACCGGTATTACCGCACCTTTGCACCTTGCACTAGACCTCTCTGGAAATTAGCTACCGCCAACTAGAAATCAAAACTACCATTTTATGGTATGACTACGCTCTCACAACGGTATGATCGCTGACACAATGGCGGTATTACTATTTCCCTGAAGAATTCAGAAAATAGTTCAGATAAAATGCGATCTTTATAAAATCACTTAACCACTACATAAAATTTGCAATGATTCATCATAACATTATCTTGGACCTTCTCGTATAGTCCTTTGGTTACATTCATCGTGCTCCTCGAGCCACCATTGTTGAAGCAAGATTAATGTGGTATAGCCCATCCTTAGGGATAATTCCACTGATTTCCCAGCAGCCAACAATCGAGCCTACGCTGGCAATAACATCATGCTCTTTGGATGGCCGCTACACTCAACGAATTTGAGAAAGTCGTTGGTGCCTTCGGCTAGTCTCTCAAACCTTTTCACCATGGCCGCACTTAAATTGTCAACACTACAGCTAAACGGCACGAAGCGCTTAGCTACTTGAGCCATGCACTGTGGAAAGGAGTTGCTCCTATTGCTTCACATGTGCTCCAAGGCCTATTTGCATGTAAGGTGTCCTAGCCTTTCTTAGCCACACGCTTTAGCTTTGCCTTCTAATGAAGTAACGGGGTGTGTGTAATCTGCCAATTTTCAGAGACAACAATGATGGTTTCCAGCTTGAGCATTGCCATTTCTAATCTTTCTACTTTGTTTTTGGTGCTTTCACCATCACCATCATCACCTGGTAGAAAGTGAAGACAATCTTCTCACTACCTCATAGCAACAGCAGAACTAGGAGTTTGCAAATTTGTTTGAGGATGAAGGGGGAGATGGTATTGGTATATATGTGATTGAAGGCCAATGTGAGATGGTCAAGGTTAATATTGTGATGAACCATTACAATGATTGTGAAGTGGTCAATTGGTTTCGCAAAGATCGCACCGTGTCTAGACTTGTTTTGGGCAGAAATTGAGGATTTTGGAATTTGAGTCATGGATTTAGTTAGGTTGACCTGAGTCGTTGGATTAAGATACATGATGCATGTCCTGGCTAATGTTGGTCAAGTTGTGAAGAACTTGTGCTTGGAAATGAATTCTTTGTCTTTGGATGTGCAGGATCGCTTTGAGTCAATTGTGGTCAACGGCGGTGATTAGGGCTAGACTTATGGAGGAGTCGAGGCCCAGAACGATCAAGGATGCTGGGGAGACAGTGAGCTTAATCATGGTATGAGAAAGGCGGGAAAGGTGGGAATGTTAAAGGCGAGTTCGAATGGCAGGATGACGCCAGGTGACTTGCACAAGCGATGTGAGCCATGATTCGGTGGAACTGGGATGGGAGAGCCATGGCGATTGCTTGCAAAGAATGGTGATAACCAGGTCAACAAGGGGTATTTTAGTATTTTGACCAAAATAACAGAAACCATCTTGGATCAAAACCACGACGTATGGGAGATGCATTGCAGAGTAGTTTAGGTCAAGATGGCGCTGGTTTGATTAAGGCAGATCAAGGCTTATGCGCTTTGAAAAACGTGCATAAGTGAATTTGAGTGAGTAAAACCCGTGTATGGGGGTTAACGGGTTTCCCCATTGTAATTGTGGATAGGATCCATTTTTGGCTGTAGGTGGCTGGTTGCCCACCTATAAAAGGGGTTGAGATAGAGATATGTCGGGTTAACCACTCAACCCCTCTTTCATGTGCTCTCTTGTTTAGGATTAGGGTTTGAGAGTGGAGCACTTAGTGTGCTCTTTGTCCTCCAAGGTGGAGTGGCTATAAACTCAACCTTCTCTAGTAAATAATACATCAATTTGGCATATTTCCATGGATCCATCTTGATTTGGTTGATTTGCTCTTGATTTGGCCTCAATGTGTGATTTCTTGATCCAAGAGTTTTGAGTTAATTTCTTTGTGGTTCTAAGTTGCTGTGACATGTGGGAATACGTCTAGACTCATCTTGATCATCATCCACCCACGAGCTAGTTATATTCACCAATTTTGATTTTGACTCAGTTTTGATGTAACCTTCCAACAAACTGAAAAAGATCTTATCTTTGGCCATGATTTTTATGATTGTTTATTGTAATAGATTCAAAATGCCCTAGAGATGATCCCTGCAAAGTTTTACATCATTGGAGCTATGGATCAAAAGTTTCATCTATTTTCATTTTGAATCAAAGCTAAAAAACAGACTCTGTTCTGTTCTCTATCTGAGGTTTCGATCGCGTTCAGATCTACGACAACGTTGGTTTCGACCATGGTCAAATTTTAGATCACATTGCATCTTTTTTTGACTGCACTCAGCCTTCTGACTGGTCTACGTCTTCTCGACCACGTGGGGTTTTCGACCGCTCACTAATTGTTGATCTCACTAGTTGATTTTCGAACTAATTCGACCTCGTCGGTCGTAGATCACTCGTTGGTTTCTGACCACGTTGGTTGTTTGTCCATGGTGATCATAGCTTTGTAGCTATCGGAATAAAGAATTTCTAAATGTTTCAGGGAAAAATTTCTAGGCACCATTCACCCCCCTCTACTGCCTATCCGGTCCTACAAGTGGTATCAAAGCCCAATTAGCTTTTTTCAATAGATTTTAACTAGTCTTAGGAGCCATAGCAACAGACAAGTATTCCACCAAGCATCCTATCTTCGATGGGGTCGACTATCCCTTTTGGAAGAGCATGATGGAGTCTTATATTCAGGCTTAAGGCTTTGTGATTTGGAGAAAGGTTAAGACTCGGTTCGTTGTTCCTGCTGTTGAGCACATCACAGTGATAAATATGCCAGATGTGGAGACAAATGCTAAGGCAAGGAATATCACCATCCATGATCTTAGTAGAAATGAGTTTGTTTGCATATCTCATCTCTCGTTGGCTTATGATGTTTGGGTGACCCTTGATGCATACCATGAGGGCACCACCCAAATCAAGATTATCCGACAGGACCAGTACAAGCGAGATATAACAAATTTAAGATGCTTGCTGGTGAGTCCTTAGATGAGTGTTTTAAAAAATTTCACAAGATTCTGAGCAACCACTGAGCTATTGGTATTACATACTCAGACTCGGACAATGCTCACTAGATGCTTTTTGCCTTAGACCTCAGGGTTTGGGAGATGAAAGTGACCACCATCAAGTACATGACTAACTTGTTAACCTTGACTCTTGATGTGTTGTACTCACGCCTCAAGACTCATGACTCTCGCAAGACGAAGTCACAGTCGATGGCTTTGGTCACCGATCCCACTTCTACTTTTAGAGCATCTTCTGATGGTGCTTCAGGTTTTTCATTAGCTACTTTGTGCAAGATGAGTGATGACCAATTTGAGCAGTTCCTATAGAGTGAGTTAGCCCTCTCAGCTAGAAAATTTTCTCATGCATGCAAGAAGATTAGAGAGAGAAAGAGAGGAGGTCCAGTCATCTGCTTTGAGTGTGGTGGCCCCAACCACATTGGAGCAAATTGCCCCAAGCTGGAGAAGGGAAAGAATGACTATGGCGGCGAGAGCAAGAATGACTATATCAACAAGAACTGCAACAAGAAACCGCCAGCTCATGATCAAGGCAAGGACAAGAAGTACTGCAACCTTGACAAGGCCAAGAAGCTCTTCCACCATGTCCTCACCGCCTTCAACAACTTTGACTTCAGCGACATGGAAGGCTGGAGCGACGATGACAGCGAGGATGATCCATAGAAGACACCAAGAACAGCGACGACTTCACCAGGATATGCTTCATAGCTGATGAGAACGACATTAGAGATGACGATCTCTATAGTGACTTCGATGAGGTATGTCCCTCCTACGATCAACTCAATAGTAGAACTAGGTATGATGAGTTAGAGAAAGATGTAGAGAGCTTGTCAGAGGATCTTACTTCACTTAGATATGCTCCCTCCCGTGACGATTATGACGTATGTGTTTCTTTGTTGGAGATATGGAGAAGCTAAGGACCTCGCATGATAGTATGATTTCTGAGCTTGATTTGCTTAAGGTGGAGAATGTTAGTTTGTTAGCTGAAATAGAGATGGTTACCATGCAATAATTGATTTGCTTAACTGAAAATGGCTCAATATGCTTCTAAGGCACCTGTTAGCTTACCATGTAATAATCGTGAAAAACTAAAATATGAATTGATTACATTGAATGAAAAATATGTGAAGTTAACTAGTCTACAAGGAAAGCCACAATCTGCTTGCTCTTTCTGCGCTGAAGTAGGGAAAAAATCTAAGGAAATACAAGAGAATTTTAGGAAGGGTTACAAGGACCAGATAGCTAGGATTAGAACTACCCCTGCGTGTCTTGCGAAGCCCTCAAGGTTGAGGCGGCCGTGCACAAGGAGAGATATGCACGTGCTATTCGATCTTCTGCTTCTGGTTCTTCTTCCTCTCCTTTTGGTTCCTCATTCTCTCCTTCTCCCTGTTTTTCATGTGCCTCTCTTTTTTGAGAGTATGAGTATCTCATGAATACTCTTGAAAAATTTGTTGGAGGCAAGAAAATGCTCAATCTTATTCTAGACAAATCTAAGATTTATATGTTTAATCAATGTCTAAGGTATAATTTCTTAGAGGATGTGAGGAAACGTCCACCTGTTGTTGTTAGAACTGTAGCAGCAGGCGTGATCGAAGCTGTGCCCAAGCCTAAGAAAATTGAGTTTAAGTCAGTGGGCTTTGTCTAGGAGATTTGTAACAGTAAGATTGTGCCATCTGCTGCTTCGACCTCTTAGAAAGCGAAGCTTCATGATGCTGCTTCGACCTCTTAAAAGGTGAAGTATCATTGCACCTTCTGTCAAAAGGATGGACAAGTGATTGAGTTCTGCTTTAGGCACGCCAAGTTCACGCGAAGGGACCGTGTTCATGCTCTTAGGGGTATTCAGGGTTAGCCCCAGACTCGGAGTGCTCCTATGACCAACTCAAGGTTCAGAGTTTTAGATAGCTCTTTTGAGGTGCTTGGTTCTAGGCAGCGGCAAGGACTTGGTTTTTAGGCTCTTTTTGTTTTTGGTCCTTGAGTTGCCTCTGATCAACGTATTCGCCATCCTAATGATAGATCTCGTTTTCCCCATCAAGACAGCTATTCGCGGCATGATCAGCATACTACAGTAGGTCAGGACCGCTCTTCAATAGCGATCGAACTTAGCAGAGGCTTGAGGTCTGCACCTAGAACTTTTGGTTCTATAAGAGACAGAGAGAGTAGGGTAGCTAGAGGTTAGTCATTTGTTTCTATGACTGCATCTTCTGCTCATCACATGACTCAGTACTGGGTTCCTAGATCTATTCTTATTTACCCTAGTATTGAGCCACCGATGATGTCTTCTCACCGACTCAGGCTCACCGAGCTGGGAAAGGAGAGGTTTGGCTTGTCAACTCTAGCTGTTCTTGACACATGACCGAAGACTCCTGTTGGTTCTTTTCCCTAGTCCAAGCTCCTAGTGGTGAGATGATCACATTTGGAGACGCTTCTTCTGGTCGAGTCATCGCTAAAGGTACTGTGCGCATTAATGATTATTTCATTCTTAAGGATGTTTCCCTAGTGAGAAAGCTGTGTTATAATTTGCCATCTGTTTCTTAGATTACCGATGACGATTTCAAGGTAAGCTTTACGAGAAATACTTGCAAAATTCTTAATTATTCGGGGGGTCTTGTTTAAAGGATTTCTAGGTTTGGGAGGATCTTTCTTGCTGATTTTGTTGAGTCTTCTGGTGATTCTCTCGGCTGCTTAGATGCTTCAGAGTTTTGTGATCTCTCTTGTTGTCATAGGACACTTGATTACATTGGCTTTGACTACTTGACTCGAGTTAGCGGCCATGGTGTCATACGTGGTCTACCCAAGCTCAAGATAGTCAAAGACTTAGTTTGTGCTCCTTGCCGGCATGGCAAGATGGTTGCTGCTTCTCATCACCCAGTCACTATGACTATGACTGATGCACCAGTACAGCTTCTACATATGGACACTGTTGGACCAGCTAGATTGCATTTGGCCTGTGGGAAGTGGCATATTCTTACCATGGTTGATGACTTCTCGAGATTTTCTTGGGTGTTTTTCTTATCTTCAAAGAGTGACATTTTTAGTAGGTTGTCTGTTGAGCTCCCTAGTGCCTTACGAGCAATCCGCAGTCACAATGGAATAGAGTTCAAGAACAATTACTTTGAGAGTTCCTGTGATGAGACAGGTATAGAGCATCAGTTCTCTTCTCCGCACGTCCCTCAGCAAAATGACGTCGTGGAGAGGAAGAACCGTACCTTGGTCGAGATGGCTAGGATGATGCTAGATGAGTATGCTAACCTAGAAAGTTTTAGGCTAAGGCTATAGCCTCCACATGCCATGTTTCAAACAAAGTTTTTCTGAGGACACACTTACATCACACTTCTTATGAGCTGAGGTATGGGCAAAAGCCAAGTGTCTCGTATTTTCATGTGTTTAGTTGCAAGTGTTTTATTTTGAAGCCTGGGAACCTAGATAAGTTTGAGTCACGATCATCTGATGGTATTGTTGTGGCTACAGGCCAAACAGAGAGAGAGGTGGTAGTGGAGAGTGATGGAGATGAGTAAAAATGGCTTGCCCCCTCCCCATGACTGTATTCATATATATATATATATATATATATATATATATATATATATATATATATATATATATATATATATACACACACACACATGAGGAGTGCTTTTACAGTTATACCCTTACATTTGGTTATCCCCTCTGGGGCACTTATGTCATTACATATGGCCTATTCTTGGCCTTATAACCTCCTACCAGGCCTGCTGGGTTTAGGTAGGGGCCACCCCTACGACAGGAGCCTCTCATGGTGAAGGGCTTCACGGGGCCGAAGCCATGTCGCCGAGTCCTTTGGCCCCCTCCGTCCCCGTGGCCTGTGAACCTTTCCAAACTTGACCCGGGGCTGCGCTGTAGCCGAAGCAGACGCATACGCTCCGTCCCTCACCCTTCGAACGGACGGCGGCGGAGATGGCCCTAGCCGAAGTAGATGCGCGCCGGGGGCGTTGCACTGGCACAGGTAAGCGTAGCGGGCCCCTGAGCCGCCGCGTGAGCCATAAGCGACAAGGGACGTGCTGCGACGCTCGCTCTTCCGGCCGTCCACATGGTGAAGTGTGCTTGGTGCAGTGCGGGCCTTGAGGCGTCGTGACTATTAATGTGACGGCGGACTCCGCAGCTGACTCGCCGATTGGACTTCGCCGGTTGGCTTCCTGCCGATGGGGTATATATGGCGAGTGCGGTGTTGTTCCTGCATATATTGTGATAGAATCTGCTCCCTTAAAATGGGCCCCTGCCGTGCATCAACATTCCTGGGTGACGTTGAGCGGCTTGGGGAATGTTGACGCATAGAAGGAGGTCCATTTTTCTTGGGAGCTTGGTCAGCGCCGGTTATCGCGACCACCGCGCTTCTCGCCTCGCACGCGCTCAGAGCGGCGGCAAGGTTTGCCCTGTTCTTCTTAACAGGCCTACCTACAGTCGGTGTTCCTGATGGAGCCCGCCCGCATTACCTTTTATGTTGATGCATTGTAGGTGGCCTATTAAGGAGAACGAGGCAGACCTTGCGGGAGAAGACCCCCGCCTTTGCGGTGCCCCACCGAAGTAGATGCGCGCGCTCCGTCCCCTACCCTTCGAACGGGTGGCGCGAGCCGCGCCAGCCGGTAGACGCGCGCTCCGCCGCCACCCCGAACGGGTAGCGGCGAGCTAGCGCCAGCCGGTAGACGCGCGCGCTCCGCCCCTACCCATCGAACGGTGGCGCGAGTGGCGCCAGCCCGGCAGACGCGCGCCGTCCCCTACCCTTCGAACGGGTGGCGCGAGGGGGCGCCAGCCAGTAGACGCGGCGCGCTTCCGCCGCCTACCTTCGAACGGGTGGCGGTGGAGCGGGCGCCAGCCGGTAGACGCGCGCGCTCCATCCCCTACCCTTCGAACGGTGGTAGTGAGCTGGCGCCAGCCCGGCAACGCGCGCGCTCCGTCCCCTACCCTTCGAACGGTGTGGCGAGCTGGCGCCAGCCCGGCAACGCGCGCGCCCGCCCCAACCCTTTGAACGGGTGGCGCGAGGCTGGCGCTAAGTCGGCCGAGGCGCGCACGCCCGCTCCCTACCCTTCGAACGGGTGGCGCGGAGGCGCCGGGCGCCAGCCCGGCAGACGCGCGCGCTCGCCCCTACCCTTCGAACGGGTGGCGCGAGGTGGTGCCTAAGTCGGCCGAGGTGCGCGCGCTCCGCTCCATACCCTTCGAACGGGTGGCGCGAGGTGGCGCCTAAGTCGGCCGAGGCGCGCGAGTTCCGCTCCCTACCCTTGAACGGGTGGCGCGGCCGGCGCCAAGCCGGGTAGACGCGCGCCCGCCCCTATTCTTCGAACGGGTGGCGCGAGGCCGCACCTAAGTCGGCCGAGGCGCGCGCGCCCATTCCCTACCCTTCGAACGGTGCGCGAGGCGGGCGCTTGTCGGCCGAGGCGCACGCGCTCCGCTCCCTACCCTTCGAACGGTGGCGCGAGCTGGCGCCAGCCCGGCGAAACGACGCGCGCTCCGCCCCTACCCTTGAATGGGTGGCGTGGAGGCCGCGCCTAAGTCGGCCGAGGCGCGCGCGCTCCGCTCCTACCCTTCGAACGGTGGCGCGAGGTGGCGCGCTAAGTCGGCCGAGGCACGCGCGCTCCGCTCCCTACCCTTCAATGGATGGCAGCGAGCTGGCGCCAGCCCGGCAGACGCACGCGCGCTCCGTCCCCTACCCTTCGAACGGGTGGCAGCAGAGTTGGCGCCTAGCTGAAGTAGACGCGCGCTCCATCCCCTACCCTTCGAACGGGTGGCGCAGAGTGGCGTCTCAGCTCGGCAACGCGCACGCGCTCCGTCCCCAACCCTTCGAACGGGTGGCGCGAGGGTGGCGCCTAAGTCGGCGAGGCGCGCGACGCCCGTTTTCTACCCTTCGAACGGGTGGCGGCGGCGCGGCGCCTAGCTCGGCAGACGACGCGCGCTCCGCTCTCTACCCTTCGAACGGGTGGCGCGAGGCCGGGCGCCAGCTCGGCAGACGCGCGCGCTCGTCCCCTACCTTCGAACGGGTGGCGCGAGCTGGCGCCAGCTCGGCAGAGCGCCGCGCGCTCCGCTCCCTACCCTTCGAACGGGTGGCGCGGAGGCCGGGCGCCAGCCCGGCAGACGCGCGCGCTCGCCCCCTACCCTTCGAACGGGTGCAAGCGGAGGCTGGCGCCTAAGTCGAAGCCGAGGCGCGCGCGCTCCGTTCCCTACCCTTCGAACGGGTGGCAGCGGAGGCTGGGGACTAAGTCGAAGCCGAGGCACGCGCGCTCCGTTCCCTACCCTTCGAACGGGTGGCAGCGGAGGCCGGGCGCCAGCCCGGCGTAGACGCGCGCGCGTCCCCTACCTTCGAACGGTGGCGCGAGGCCGGCGCCTAAGTCGGCCGAGGCGCGCGCCCGCTCCCTACCCTTCAACGGTGGCGCGAGGTGGCGCCTAAGTCGGCCGAGGCACGCGCGCTCCGCTCCCTACCCTTCGAACGGTGGCGCGGAGGCCGGCGCCAGCTCGGCAGACGCGCGCGCTCGCCCCTACCCTTCGAACGGGTGGCGCGAGGTGGCGCCTAAGTCGGCCGAGGCGCGCGCTCCGTTCCCTACCCTTCGAACGGGTGGCGCGAGGCCGGGCGCTAAGTCGGCCGAGGCACGCGCGCTCCGCGCCCTACCTTCGAACGGGTGGCGCGAGGTGGCGCCTAAGTCGGCCGGAGCGCGCGCTCCGTTCCCTACCTTCGAACGGTGGCGCGAGGTGGCGCTAAGTCGGCCGAGGCACGCGCGCTCCGCTCCCTACCCTTCAACGGTGGCGCGAGGTGGCGCCAGCTCGGCGCAGACGCGCGCGCTCTGTCCCCTACCCTTCGAACGGGTGGCGCGAGGCCGTGCCTGTCGGCCGAGGCGGCGCGCGCGCTCCGCTCCCTACCCTTCGAACGGTGGCGCCGAGGCTGGCGCCTAAGTCGAAGCGAGGCGCGCGTGTTCGCTCCTACCCTTGAACGGGTGGCGCGAGGTGGCGCCTGTCGGCCGAGGCACGCGCGCCCGCGCCCTACCCTTGAACGGGTGGCGCGAGGCCGGCGCCAGCCCGGCGACGCGCGCGCTCTGTCCCCTACCCTTCGAACGGGTGGCAGCGAGGCCGGCGCCTAAGTCGGCCGAGCGCGCGCGCTCCGCTCCCTACCCTTGAACGGTTGGCGCGGAGGCGGCACCTAAGTCGGCCGAGGCGCGCTGCCGCTGCCTACCCTTGAACGGGTGGCGCGAGGCCGGCGCCTAAATCCGAGGCGCGCGCGCTCCGTTCCCTACCCTTCGAACGGGTGGCAGCGGAGGCTGGCACCTAAGTCGAAGCCGAGGCGCGTGCGGTCCGTTCCCTAGCCTTCGAACGGGTGGCAGCGGAGGCTGGCGCCTAAGTCGAAGCCGAGGCGCACGCGCTCCGTTCCCTACCCTTCGAACGGATGGCAGCGGAGCTGGCGCCAGCCCGAAGTAGACGCGCGCGCTCCGTCCCCTACCCTTCGAACGGGTGGCAGCGGAGGCTGGCGCCTTAGTCGAAGCCGAGGCGCGCGCGCTCCGTTCCCTACCCTTCGAACGGGTGGCAGCGGAGGCTGGTGCCTAGCCCGAAGTAGACGCGCGTGCGCTCCGTCCCCTATCCTTCGAACGGTGGCGCGAGGTGGCGCCTAAGTCGGCCGAGGAGCGCGGCGCCCGCTCCATACCCTTCAAACGGGTGGCGCGAGGCCGGGCGCCAGCGAAGTAGACGCGCGCGCTCCGCCCCTACCCTTCGAACGGTGGCGCGAGCCGGCGCCAGCCCGGCAAACACGCGCGCTCGCCCCTACCCTTCAATGGGTGGCGCGAGGCTGGCGCCTAAGTCGGTCGAGGCGCGCGCGCTCCGTTCCTACCCTTCAACGGTGGCGCGAGGTGGCGCTAAGTCGGCCGAGGCATGCGCGCCCGTTCTCTACCCTTCGAATGGATGGCAGCGAGCCGCGCCAGCCCGGTAGACGACGCGCGCTCCGCCCCTACCATTCGAACGGGTGGCAGCGGAGTTGGCGCGAGTCGGGTAGATGCGCGCTCCATCCCTACCCTTCGAACGGGTGGCGCGAGCTGGCGCCAGCCCGGCAGACGACGCGCGCTCCGTTCCCTACCCTTCGAACGGGTGGCGCGAGGCGGGCGCCTGTCGGCCGAGGCGCACGCGCTCCGCTCCCTACCCTTCGAACGGATGGCGCGAGGCTGGCGCCAGCTCGGCAGAGCGCGCGCGCTCCGCCCCTACCTTCGAACGGTGGCGTGGAGGTGGCGCCTTAGTCGGCCGAGGCGCGCGACGCCCGCTCCCTACCCTTCGAACGGTGGCGCGAGGCCGGTGCCTAGCCCGGCAGACGCGCGCGCTCCGTCCCCGTCCCTTCGAACGGTGGTAGCGGAGGCCGGGCGCTAGCCGGCAGACGACGCGCTCCGCCCCTACCTTGAACGGTGGCGGCGAGCCGGGCGCCAGCCCGGCAAACACGCGCGCTCCGTCCCTAACCTTGAATGGGTGGCAGCGAGGTGGCGCCTAAGTCGGCCGGCGCGCGCGCCCGCTCCCTACCCTTCGAACGGTGGCGCGAGGTGGCGCTAAGTCGGCCGAGGCACGCGCGCTCCGTTCCCTACCCTTCGAATGGATGGCAGCGAGCCGGGCGCCAGCCCGGCAGACGCGACGCGCGCTCCGCCCCTACACTTCGAACGGGTGGCGCGGAGTTGGCGCCAGCCGGCGCGCGCGCTCCATCCCCTACCCTTCGAACGGGTGGCAGCGGAGCTGGCACCTAGCCCGGCAACGCGCGCTCCGCTTCCAACGCTCAACGGGTGGCGCGAGGTGGCGCCTAAGTCGGCCGAGGCGCGCGTGTTCGTTCTCTACCTTCGAACGGGTGGCGCGAGGCTGGCACCTGTCGGCCGAGGCTCGCGCGCCCGTTCCCTACCCTTCGAACGGATGGCGCGAGCTGGTGCCTAGCCCAAAGTAGACGCGCGCGCTCTGTCCCCTACCCTTCGAACGGGTGGCAGCGAGGTGGCGCCTAAAGTCGGCCGAGGCGCGCGCGCTCCGTTCCCTTCGAACGGGTGGTGGTGGAGGCCGGGCGCCAGCCCGGCAGACGCGCGCGCGCTCGTCCCCTACCCTTCGAACGGGTGGCGCGAGGTGGCGCCTAAGTCGGCCGAGGCGCGTGTTCCGCTTCCTACCCTTGAACGGGTGGCGCGAGGTGGCGCCTAAGTCGGCCGAGCGCGCGCGCTCCGCTCCCTACCTTCGAACGGGTGGCAGCGAGGCGGCACCTAAGTCGGCCGAGGCGTGCGGTCCGCTCCGTAGCCTTCGAACGGTGGCGCGAGGCCGGGCGCCTAAGTCGGCCGAGGCGCACGCGCTCCGCTCCCTACCCTTCAACGGATGGCGCGAGCCTGGCGCCAGCCCGGCAGACGCGCGCTCCGCCCCTACCCTTCGAACGGGTGGCGCGAGGCGGGCGCCTTAGTCGGCCGAGGCGCGCACGCCCGCTCCCTACCCTTGAACGGGTGGCGCGGAGGCCGGTGCCTAGCCCGGCGAGCGCGCGCACTCCGCCCCTATCCTTCGAACGGTGGCGCGAGGCTGGCGCCTAAGTCGGCCGAGGAGCGCGGCGCTCCGTGCCATACCTTCAAACGGGTGGCAGCGAGGTGGCGCTTGCGGAAGTAGACGCGCGCGCTCCGCCCCTACCCTTCGAACGGGTGGCGGCGAGCCTGGCGCCAGCCCGGCAAACACGCGCGCTCCATCCCCTACCTTCGAATGGGTGGCAGCGGAGGTTGGCGCTGTCGGCCGAGCGCGCGCGCCCGCTCCCTACCCTTCGAACGGGTGGCGCGAGGCCGGCGCCTAAGTCGGCCGAGGCACGCGCTCCGCTCCTACCCTTCAATGGATGGCGGCGAGCCGGCGCCAGCCCGGTAGACGACGCGCGCCCGCCCCTACCATTCGAACGGGTGGCAGCGGAGTTGGCGCCAGCCGGCAGATGCGCGCGCTCCATCCCTACCCTTGAACGGTGGCGCGAGGCGGGCGCTAAGTCGGCCGAGGCGCGCGCTCCGCTCCCTACCCTTCGAACGGATGGCGGCGAGCTGGCGCCAGCCCGGCAGACGCGCGCGCTCCGTCCCCTACCCTTGAACGGGTGGCAGCGAGGCTGGCGCCTTAGTCGGCCGAGGCGCGCGCTCCGTTCCCTACCCTTGAACGAGTGGCGCGAGGCTGGTGCCTAGCCCGGCAGTAGACGCGCGGCGCCCGCCCCTATCCTTCGAACGGGTGGCGCGAGGAGGGCGCCAAATCAAGACGAGGAGCGCGCGCCCGCTCCATACCTTCAAACGGGTGGCAGCGAGGCGGGCGCCAGCCGCCGGTAGACGCGCGCTCCGCCCCTACCCTTCGAACGGGTGGCGGCGAGCCGGGCGCCAGCCCGGCAAGCGCGCGCGCTCCATCCCCTACCCTTCAAATGGGTGGCGCGAGGCCGGGCGCTTAAGTCGGCCGAGGCGCGCGCTCCGCTCCTACCCTTGAACGAGTGGCAGCGAGGTGGCGCCTAAGTCGGCCGAGGCACGCGCGCTCCGCTCCCTACCGCCGAATGGATGGCAGCGAGCTGGCGCCAGCCCGGCAGACGACGCGCGCTCCGTCCCCTACCATTCGAATGGGTGGCAGCGGAGTTGGCGCCTAGCCGAAGTAGATGCGCGCGCTCCATCCCCTACCCTTCGAACGGGTGGCGCGAGCTGGCGCCAGCCCGGCAGACGACACGCGCGCTCCGTTCCCTACCCTTCGAACGGGTGGCGGCGGAGGGCGCGCTGTCGGCCGAGGCGCACGCGCTCCGTTCCTACCTTCGAACGGATGGCAGCGAGTGGCGCCAGCTCGGCAGACGCGCGCGCGCTCCGTCCCCTACCTTCGAACGGGTGGCCGTGGAGGCCGGGCGCCTTAGTCGGCCGAGGCGCGCGACGCCCGTTCCTACCCTTCGAACGGTGGCGCGAGGTGGCGCTAAGTCGGGCCGAGGCGCGCGCGTTCGTGCCCTACCTTTGAACGGGTTGCAGCGAGCTGGCGCCAGCCAGTAGTAGACGCGCGCCCGCCCCTAATCTTCGAACGGTGGCGCGAGGCGGGCGCTGTCGGCCGAGGCGCGCGCGCTCCGCTCCCTACCTTCGAACGGGTGGCGCGAGGCCGGGCGCCTAAGTCGGCCGAGCGCGCGCGCCCGCTCCCTACCCCGAACGGATGGCAGCGAGCCGCGCCAGCCCGGCAGACGCGACACGCGCTCTGTCCCCTACCTTCGAACGGGTGGCGCGAGTTGGCGCCTGGCGGCGTAGACGCGCGCTCCATCCCTACCCTTCGAACGGGTGGCGCGAGCTGGCGCCAGCCCGGTAAACACGCGCGCTCCGTCCCCAACCCTTCGAACGGGTGGCAGCGGAGGCTGGCGCCTATGTCGAAGCCGAGGCGCGCGCGCTCCGTTCCCTACCGTTCGAACGGGTGGCATTCGAGGCTGGCGCCTAAGTCGAAGCCGAGGCGCGCGCGCTCCGTTCCCTACCGTTCGAACGCATGGCAGCAGAGCTTGCGCCTAGCCCGAAGTAGACGCACGCGCGCTCCATCCCCTACCCTTCGAACGGGTGGCAGCGGAGTTGGCGCCTAGCTGAAGTAGATGCGCGCGCTCCATCCCCTACCCTTCGAACGGGTGGCAGCGGAGCTGGCGCCTAGCCCGAAGTAAACGCGCGCGCGCTCCGTCCCCAACCCTTCGAACGGGTGGCAGCGGAGGCTGGCGCCTAAGTCGAAGCCGAGGCGCGCGCGCTCCGTTCCCTACCCTTCGAACGGGTGGCAGCGGAGGCTGGCGCCTAAGTCGAAGCCGAGGCGCGCGCTCCGTTCCCTACCCTTCGAACGGATGGCAGCGGAGCTGGCGCCTAGCCCGAAGTAGACGCACACGCGCTCCGTTCCCTACCCTTCGAACGGGTGGCGCCGAGGTCGGGCGCTAAGTCGGCCGAGGCGCGCGCTCCGTTCCCTACCCCGCGAACGGGTGGCGCGAGGTGGCGCCTAAGTCGGCCGAGGCGCACGCGCCCGTTCCCTACCCTTCGAACGGATGGCGCGGAGCTGGCGCTCAGCCCGGCAGACGCGCACACGCCCGTCCCTACCCTTCGAACGGGTGGCAGCGGAGGCTGGCGCCTAAGTCGAACCCGAGGTGCGCGCGCTCCGTTCCCTACCCTTCGAACGGGTGGCGGCGAGGGCGGTGCCTAGCCCGGCAGATGCGCGCGCTCCGCCCCTACCCTTCGAACGGTGGGTGGAGGCGGTGGCGCCTAAGTCGGCCGAGGCGCGCGGCGCTCCATTCCCTACCCTTCGAACGGGTGGCGCGAGGCCGGCGTCAGCCGGCAGACGCGCGCTCCGCCCCTACCCGCCGAACGGGTGGCGCGAGCTGGCGCCAGCCCGGCAGACGCACACGCGCTCCTCCCTACCCTTCGAACGGTGGCAGCGAGGCCGGGCGCCTAAGTCGAAGCCGAGGCGCGCGCTCCGTTCCCTACCCTTCGAACGGATGGCAGTGGAGCTGGCGTCTAGCCCGAAGTAGACGCGCACACGCTCCGTCCCCTACCCTTCGAACGGGTGGCAGCGGAGGCTGGCGCCTAAGTCGAACCCGAGGTGCGCGCGCTCCGTTCCCTACCCTTCGAACGGGTGGCAACGGAGGCTGGTGCCTAGCCCGAAGTAGATGCGCGCGCTCCGTCCCCTACCCTTCGAACGGTGGCGGCGAGGCCGGGCGCTAAGTCAGCCGAGCGCGTGCGCTCCATTCCCTACCCTTCGAACGGGTGGCGGCGAGGCTGGCGTCAGCCCGAAAGACGCGCGCTCCCGCCCCTACCCTTCGAACGGGTGGCGTGGAGCTGGCGCCAGCCCAGTAGACGCGGCGCCCGCCACCTACCCTTGGAACGGGTGGCGCGAGCTGGCGCCAGCCAAATTAGGCAGCGTGCGCTCCGTTGCCTACCCCCCCGAACGGGTAGCAGCGGAGCTAGCGCCTAGCCGAAGTAGACGCGCGCGCTCCGTCCCCTAACCTTCAAACGGGTGGCAGCGGAGCTGGCGCCTAGCCCGAAGTAGACGCGCGCGCGCTCCGTCCCCTACCCTTCGAACGGGTGGCAGCAGAGCTGGCGCCTGGCCGAAGTAGACGCGCGCGCTCCGTCGCCTACCCCCCGAATGGGTGGCAGCGGAGCTGGCGACCTTGCGTCGTGATCGTCGCCACGCGTGCGGTGACTTGAGATCTCGCGATGTGGTCTTGCGCTGTAAAGGTTCCTGGGATCACGCCGGCCCGCGGTCTGCCAGGGTTAGGTTCCCATACCGTGCGACCCGCCTTGGCGCGTAAGGGGCACGTGGCGGCTTAGGACTGGTGCGCGGCGGGATGTGGACGGTTGCGTCCTCGCGGCCGCTCGCCTCTTCCCTAGGCAAGGGGACACGGGGCGGGTGATGAATGGCACAGCGCCGATGCTGTTGCGATCCCCTAGCCCATTAGTGCGCCTTTAAAAGCGGCTAGGGGGCGTCGCGCTGTGACGGCCCTTGGCGCTTGTGGTCGTGGCCTTTCAGCTTTGGGTTTGGGGAATAGCCCCGGACGGGCGTTTGTACGACTGCGGTCATGTCCCGTACGCGGGCCATCGCGACACCGATGCATCGGGCGAGGCGGCAAAGTATCCTCGCGACGCGCCCCGCAGATTATACGCCCCTTCTTGCTTACGCCGCCTTCCATACTCGCGTAGCATTTTTTGCCGCTGGCCTCCTTCCCGGAGAAGCAATGGCGTCTGATGGCAAGCGTGGTCAGGCGGGTGGTGTCTGCGGCATTCGCCGGCGGTCTTCGCTGCTGGAGGTGAAATACGCGCTCCAAGAGCACGACCCGGCGGCGGCGGACAAGGAGTGGTTGGTGGCGGAGGAGGAAGGCACGTTCTCCGGCGAGCTAGGCCCCTCGCTCGTGACCGAGAAGACGATCCAAGGGCTTCTGCGCGCGGGGAAGTTGTTTGAGCGCCAGGAGGTACGATTGCCCGCCGCCGATGAGACGGAACCGCACCCCGAGAGGTCGGAGGCGGTCGTGTTCGTTGCCTTTTTCGACGCGGGGCTCCGCATCCCAGCGGTGGCTATCGTGGGCGACGTGCTGCAGACCTTCGGGCTGGAGCTGGCGCAACTGACTCCGAACGCCGTGGCCCGGCTCGTGGTGTATAGCTGGGCCTTGCGCTTGGGGGCGTGTTGGCCCAGCGCCTCGTTGTTCGCCTACCTTCACGAGGCACGGTGCCAGCCCAAGGACCGGAAGGACGGGACGCTGTCGAGCTTCAGTAGCGTCACCTTTGTTCTTTGTCCGTCGTGCAAGAAGCTCTTCCCTGCAAACTGAACTCGCGGGAAGTGGGAGTCTTACTGGATGAAGCGGTTGTTCTACCACCGTGTGGAGAGCGGAAGCGGCCTTGAGTGCACAGGCCGTCCGATCGCGTTCGAGCCCTCGCCCGGCCGGACGCTCGATGATGAGGACAGGCGGAGGGCCCAGCGGCTCGTAGGCGTGGCCGCCCGCCTCAATATGCGCGACCTCACCGAAGAGTATGTGATGTACGGCGTGGCACCGCTTGCCCGCGACTGGCGTCTTGCCGCCGAAAAGCGTCGAGACGACAATGTTTCGCCATCGATCTGCTTGCTACCGGCGCCCTCCAGTCTTCGTAAGCCTCGACCGCGTCTCTCCTTTGTTCACGCGAAATGCGTTATATGCTGATGCTATCTCCTTTGCTTCAGGGATGTGCGTGGAGGAGGCGGAGCAAGCCGCGCGTGTATTCCTAGGGCCGTACACCGGCAGGGAGCATGAGCAGCGCGCGTCTGCTATCACTGAGGCGGGGCTTGGGCGAATAAACTGCGTGTGCGAGGCCCCCGCCTTGCCGTGCCGGGACCGTGTCGCCCGCATTTACTGCAGCGAAGAAGAAGAGGGCGCCGTCTCGGAAGAGGGGCCGCAGCGGGGCGCCTGCCGCGCTTGGCGCGGCGGCTGCTATTGTTGCTGCTAGTGCTCCCGAGGGCGCGACGGACGCGGAGTCGGACTCGGCGAGGTACGCCGATTCAGGCTTGGGTGGCGCAGACGCCGAGGACGAGGTATCTTCGGTGAGCGCCCCAGACGGCGGGTTTGCCGCGAGCAGCCGGAGAGGGGAAGTCACGCCGCCCGCCGAAGTCGCCGAGGCGGAACCCGTGCGGACCGGCGATGCTGAGGTGGAGCCTTCGGCCGTGGCCGCTGTGGTGCCGGAGGCGCCCTCCACGGGGGCGCACGGAGCCATGCTGCCTTTAACGACAGCGGAAGAAACCGAGGTGGCCCCTGCAACAACTGCCACCGCGGAACCTTCGCCCTGTGTGCTGCAAACGCGGGGCTTCCCGGCCGCGATCGCGGGGCGATCGCCGCTGCTGCGCCCGCTAAACGGCCGTGTGTGCGGCCGGAGCTCCACTGGACACCGCGGGGATGCGTCGTGGTCACGTGTATCAGGAGCTGGTGGGACTCCAGTGCCAGTGCCGGAGACCCTGCGGCATACGCGCCTTCTGCCCCCTGGCCACGCCGCCCGTCGCGCAGGGGCAGCCGTCGCCCGCCCCGAACACGGAGGCTTCTGCCCGTGGCGGGACCATTCCTTCTGTGGAGGCTTACGCCACCGCCGCCCCGCCCGGGAATGAGGGGGCGAGTCCCCGAGACCCTCCTTCTGCTACCGAAGGTAGGGTGGCTTAGCTTACTGTGGTGTATTTTTCCATGCCTTGCGGCGCTCACCTGCAGCCCTGTTTGCAGCGTTGCTGATTCCGGAGGGGGAGCACTTGGCGGAACACGGGACCTCCGTGCGCGTAAGCCCCACGGACTTCGTGCCGCCCCCGGAGACGCTGAGGGCGTGGCGCGGGATTGTGACTGACGCGGCAACCAGCGTCGACCCGCAAGTGCTGCAGGCCTACGGGGCGGGGCGCCTGGAAGACACCTTCGAGGTGTCTGGGGTGAGGGTAAGTACTCATACGACGACGCCTGGGCTGGCTGAGCTTGCTGAGTCTTTCCCTTCTGCAGACACTTGTGCTGGGGTAGGCCTTGCAAACGGCCTATGCTCATGGCCGAAAGGCGCTCGAGGATAGGCTGCGGGCCGCCGAGGAGGAGCTACGCGACGCCTCTGGAGCCCGCTCTGCCTAGGACGCCCGCATCCGCCAGCTGGAAGTGGAATGCGCCGAAGCGAGGGCACATGCCGAGGGACTTGTTGCGTCAGCGCGGGAGTCGGCCGCGGCAGCTGCTGAACAGAAGTTTGCGGCGGAGCGGGACGGGCTCCTGGAATAGGTCGCCTCGCTAGAGAAGGAAAGGGGGGAGCTTGCCTTGACTCTAGCGGAGCGTAACCAGACGCTTGGCGACGCCTTGGTGGTTGCGTGGGACGCCATGCAAGCGCTGGAGAGCCATCTTCAAGGGCTGGTGACTGAGGTGCCGGACCGCGCCTTTGGCCCGGAGGAGTTGTCTCGGACCCTCCGCTGGGTTGGGGATGCCGCCAACATCGCGCGCGGCGCCGCGACAACCTTTGGCAACCACTGCGCGTACACGTCGGCATGCTTGGTGTGCGCGCTCCTGCAGCACCGCGGTTGTACGCACGTCGCCGGGCTGGATGACCCCCAGCTGGAGATGCCTGGCGGGGCCGGAGTAATGTCCGGCGCCGTCCGCTCCGCTCGCCTTGCCATCGGGCCCTTCTTCGACCGGATCTGGGCTTACGTCGGGCCGGATGCTGCACGGATCGAGCTCCAGAAGTCGCTTTACGGGAAGGGGAGCCTCGGCCAATTTCTGGACAGGGTCCCTCGACGCGACGAGGGCGGCGCTGGGCCCTCCGAAGGCGCCAAGAACCCGCAGGTCTGATGCCGTGGTGCCTAAGTGTAGGCGTGTGTTGTAATGCTCCCTCTTTTTGCGAATGGAGTACACACTTGCTGCATGCATTCTGACTTTCGCCTATATCCCGGGCAGCTTCCTTGCTGGGGCCGGCTTCTTGCGGCCGACCTTTCAACCCGGCGACGCCTTCGACGCTGGCGAAGGGCCGAAGAGTCGCTGGACTTTTGGGCGGGCCGACCTTCTTCGAGCGAGGCCCCAGCTTTAGCGCGTGTTAAGGACGAACCCGCGGGATAGCGGCTTAGAACGGCAAGGATGTTGCCGGACTTTTGTACTTGTGATTTTTCTGGTATGCAGATTTTCTGGCATTTTAGGATATGCGCTGTGTGTTGATGCCACTTCGGGTTCACCGGTACGCCACATGCTGCGCGGGGACGAGATCTTCGCGCTCGACGCGCACCGTTGGCGAGGTAGTTGCGCAAGGGTTCCCTAGAACGGCGCTTGCGGGGGCAGTCCTTGGAACCTCACCTTTTTATAGTCCGTAGACTGGCGTATGCAGAGGCGGACCTCGGCACTTCGCCTTGTTATAGTCCGTAGACTGGCGTGTGCGGAGGCGGACCTCGGCGCTTCGCCTATTTATAGTCCGTAGACTGGCGGGTGCGGAGGTAGACCTCGACGCTTCGCCTTTTTATAGTCCGTAGACTGGCGTGTGCGGAGGCGGACCTCGGCACTTCGCCTTTTTATAGTCCGTAGACTGGCGGGTGCGGAGGCGGACCTCGACGCTTCGCCTTTTTATAGTCCGTAGACTGGCAGGTACGGAGGTGGACATCGGCACTTCGCCTTTTTATAGTCCGTAGACTGGCGGGTGCCGAGGCGGACCTCGACGCTTCACCTTTTTATAGTCCGTAGACTGGCGGGTGCGGAGGCGGACCTCGACGCTTCGCCTTTTATAGTCCGTAGACTGGCACGGGCGAGGGTGGAAGTGCGCGCACGTTCCGTTCCTCTTGCTCCTCCTGGCGGGGGTAGCCTCTGGCGTACTGTGTCTTCGGCAACGCGCGCTGCGCTTGCCTCCCGCAGTACGCGAGGGTGAGCCTCGCTCCGCTGCGATTAATATTCGTGTCCTCCGCTCGCGTTGCGAAACACGTGGGGGGGGCCTCCGTAGTTTTATTTATACTCCGCAGAGTGCGTGGGGTCAACATCCACATCCTATTTATACTCCGCAGAGTATGCACAGGGATGAGGTCCCTGGCATGCGCGGAGTTCGCGTCTTGTTTAGACTCCGTAGAGTGCGCAGGGAGAACATCCGCGTCTTATTTATACTCCAGAGTGCGTGCGGCGCGCCCTCACACGCCTTTTGTTTATACTGTGCCCGTCACCCTTGGCTACGGCGAGTGCACACGCGACGTGCGACTTTGATTTATACTCAGGCGCGTCACCTTTGGCTACAGCGAGTGCACACGCGAACGTGCGACTTCGATTTATACTCGATCCTGCACACAGCACGGCGAGTGCACACGCGAACGCGTCTTTGTTTATACTCGTGCCGTCACCTTTGGCTACGGCGAGTGCACATGCGAACGCGACTTCGATTATACTCACCCCGCACCCTAGCTACAGCGAGTGCACACGCGAACGTGCGTCTTTGTTTATACTCAGGCCCGTCACCTTGGGCTACGGCGAGTGCACACACGAACGTGCGACTTCGATTTATACTCAGTCCAGTACCCCTGGCTACGGCGAGTGCACACGCCAACGTGCGTCTTTGTTTATACTCAGGCCCGTCACCTTTGGCCACGGCGAGTGCACACGTGAACGTGCGACTTCGATTTATACTGCGGGACCGCGCGCGTTGGCCAAGCCTGTGCGCGCCTCCGCCGCGTACTTGCGCGTGATGAAGAAAGATTAGTGACAAACGGCGATCTTCATTACATCCCCGTTTGCGCGGGTAAGCAATTACAAGGGGTGGATATACTAACCGTTTGTCCTTGGTGCGGCCGAAGCCTCTAGTCGCTAGACATCTGCAGGGCCCGCCAAGGTGCCTCTGAATGGCCCCACGGACCCCCGCGCTGTGATGCCAACTCTAAGAGCGCCGTTGGGCTTCGCGACGCGGATACCTGGTACCTGGCTCGATGCGCCGGGCCATATCCTGGTTGCCTCGGACGGTGATGGTGGTCCGGGGACCCGGGATCTTCATGCATAGATAGCCGTGATGTGGTACCGCGCCGAAGGAGTTGAGGATTGGGCGCCCTAATATGGCATTGTAGGGGTACGGGAGGTCGACCACGTCGAAGGTGGCATCTTCGGCCCGCACATTGTCATCTTGGCCGAACGAGACTTGAAGACCTATTTGGCCCAGCGCCCGTAGGGGCTGTCCCCCGAAGCCCTGCAGTGGGATTCCTGAGGGCCCTAGGCGGCTTCGAGGGATCCCCATCTGGTCGAAGGCCGCCGTGAACAATACGTTCACGGAGCTACCACCGTCCACCAAGGCACGCCCCACGTCGCATCCCACGATAGTGACCCGAATGACCAGGGGGTCCTGATGAGGGAAGTCCACGCCTTGGGCGTAATCGGGTGTGAATGTAACTTCGTGCTGCGCCCAGTCCAGCGGTGCTTGCGCTGGGTATGCCGCCACGTGATGTAGTCTTCGCGCATAGGCCTTCTGCTGCCGTGCTGAGGCGAATTCCAGTGCAGAGCCTCCGGATATGACGTTAATGACCCTACGGTGGGTTGCCTCCGGGGCCTGCAGCGACAAGAGGCCCTCCCGAGGCTGCTGTATGTGAGCTTGGATCCGTAAGGGGCCTTCCTGGGGTTGCATCCCTTGCGCTGCATTTCTGCATGGGGGCTCGTGACGGGAATTGACGTGGGCCACCGCAGCGACGCGTCTCGGGTTCTCGCCCTAGCGACGCTATCGCGGAGCGCCGCGATGGAGGTGCACGTGCGGGTATCGTGGTTGCCGCGGCCGTGGACTACGCACCACAGTCCCTTGTGCTGATCGTCGTAATCTCCACGACTTTTATCGTCGCGGCCCCGGCCACGGCCGCGCCCCCGGTCACAGCGCCCCCGACCGCCGCGGCCCGTGGGAGCGCCTTCGTCGGAACCACCTTCAATGTCGAGGACGTACCGACCGTGCCTCGACTTCTGGTGACCGCGCTTGGGCCGATCGGATGACTCCTTGTGCGAGGCGTCCCTGTGGTCGGGCGCATCCCTGGATGACTCCTGCTTACGTTTTCCCTTCGAAGAATCGTCCTTCGGCGGGTCTTTGGCTTTTGCCGAGGCTCCAGCCTGGTTGGTGTCGGAGTCGTCACCTTGCCGTTGCCGCACGTCTTCTTCCGCCCTGGCGTATTCCTCCATTTTGTCGAAGAGCTTCACTACCGTCTTGATTGGCTTTCGCGCATTGTACTCGGCCATCGGGCCCGGACGAAGGCCCTGTATGGCTGCATTAACGACTGTGGTTTCATTAACGTCCTTCACTCGGCATCGAACCTTGGCGAAGCGCTTAAAGTAGTCCCGGAGCTTCTCCGAGGGTTTTTGCTTCACAGCGAAGAGTTGGTCCGCGTTGACTCGCTCGACATAGTTTCCTTGAAAGTTGTTGTGAAGACGGTCGCGGAGCTGCTCCCACGCGTAGATGGAGCCCGGCTCTATGGTAAAGAACCAAGAGAGCGCCACTCCCTGCAGCGCGAGGGGGAGTCTCTTCGCCTTCGTGGTGTCGTCTCCGCCCACAGCCTTGATTGTGGTTTCGTACACGCGCACGAACTCGCGGGGGTCCGCGTCACCTTTGTAGGGCTCGATGACGCTGAGGTATTTGAAGTCTTCGGGCCATGCCGCTTGCTGAAGTCCTGCCGAGAGCGGGGACTCTGGATCGACGCGCCGTAGCGGGACACGGCTGGATGTGGGGGCGTCGCAGCTATTCGCCCTTTCCGGCGTGGGCTCTGGCGCGACCACCGGCGCGGCCTGCTGGCTCCGAGCCTCTTGTATGCCTCGGACAGCCCCGTGAAGGTCCCCCAGCTCCTGCTGGAACGCTTTGAGGGCCGCCAGCAGGGCGCTTTCCACCGCCTGTGCGGGCGGGGTCGTCGGTACTCCCAACGGGCGGATCGGCGCGGGCACGACCGCATCGCGAGCTCCCGAGCTGCCGGTCGCTCTGTCGTGGCTACCTCGAACCGCCCGATCCGCGCTACCGGCGAGGGTTGCGGCGGGGGCGGCGAGATCAGCTGCCGTCGCGTCGGCGGGGTCGGTTGTCGCCGCACCAGCGTCGACGTCTTCGACCACGGGGTTCATCGTCGCGGTGCCGGTGACGGGGTTGGTCGTCGCCGCGCGAACATCGACGTCTTCGGCCACCGCGCCTGCGTCACCACCCGCGCTCGCCGCTGCCGATGCCGAAGCCCTGGTACTCATACGACGCTCCGGCCCGGCCACCTTCTTTCCCTTCGCCGCCGCTGACGAAGCTTTTTTCGGTGCCATCCTTCTTCTTCGGTCTTCAGGCTTCCTTGTCCTCCCCACGGACGGTGCCAACTGTTGTGGCTACAGGCCAAACAGAGAGAGAGGTGGTAGTGGAGTGTGATGGAGATGAGTAAAAATGGCTTGCCCCCTCCCCATGACCTGTATTCATATATATATATACACATGAGGAGTGCTTTTACAGTTATACCCTTACATCTGGTTATCCCCTCTGGGGGCTCTTATGTCATTACATATGGCCTATTCTGGGCCTTATAACCTCCTACCAGGCCTGCTGGGTTTAGGTGGGGGCCACCCCTACGACAGGTATCTTTCTGGGTTACTTGACTTCTTCATGGGGTTATAGGGTCTGAAACTACGAGTCTAATAGGATTATAGAGACCAGTGAGGTGACTTTCGATGAGGCCAGTGCTGGCACTAGGCCCGACATCTCAAGCCCAGTAGTGCAGTCCAAGACCACCATCGTAGATGGTGAGAAGGATGGAGATGAAGGTTCTTTACCAGATTCATTCCATCCTTCCCTTGAGGTGCCTGCTTCTACCACTACACCTCTGAGAGATCACCCCTTACCTTGTAGTTTTTCTGGAGCTAGTGGCTTTGCCCCTACCTCCATAGCTCTTGAGGTAGAGGCCACTTCTTCTTCTCATCTAGGACCTCTCCATCACATTCAGCATCGACATCCTCCAGAGCAAATCATAGGGGATCTTTTTGAGCGTGTCACGCATTCAAAATCTGGATTATCTCATTTTTGTCTTCATTCTACCTTTGTCGCCTCTTTCGAGCCCAAGGATGTCTATCATGCACTCTCTAATGAGTCTTGGGTCAATGCAATGCATGAGAAGTTAGAAAATTTTAAGATAAACAAAGTTGGTTGCTTGTTGAGCCCCCTAGTGGTCATAATATCATAGGAACTACGTGGGTATTAAGAACAAGCAGAGTGAGGTTGGGGTAGTCATTTGAAACAAGACTAGACTGGTAGCTTAGGGTTTCTCCCAGGTTGAGGGTTTAGATTTTAAGGAGACCTTCACTCCTATAGCTAGGCTAGAGGCCATTAGGATTTTACTTGCATTCGTAGCATCTAAGGGCTTCAAGCTGTACCAGATAGATGTCAAGTGTGCCTTCCTTAATGGGTACATTGAGGAAGAGGTTTATGATAGACAACCTTTAGGTTTCGAGAACCCCAAATACCCAAACCATGTCTTCAAGCATTCCAAAGCCTTGTATAGACTTAAGCAAGCCCCTAGAGCTTGGTACAAGATGCTTAAGTTCTATTTGTTGAGTCATAGGTTTGAGATGGGTAAGGTAGACAAGACCTTGTTCATTCGCAGGCATGGCAATAACTTTCTACTCATCTAGGTTTATGTGAATGACATTATCTTTGGTGGCTCTTCTCATACTATGGTTTCCTAGTTCTCTAATTTCATGAGCACAGAGTTTGAGATGAGCATGATGGACGAATTGAGATTCTTGCTTGCTTTCCAAATCAAGCAGACTTGGGAGGGTACTTTCTTGCATCAAGGCAAGTACACACGAGACCTCCTGGGATGCTTTGACATGAGTGAGGGAAACCCGGTGTTAACTCCAATGGCAACATCAGCTTCACTCGATCCAAATGACGATGGCGAGCCAGTAGATCAGAAGGAGTACCGCAGCATGATTGGCTCTCTCTTGTACCTCACTACCTCGAGGCCAGACATAAACTTCACCGTGTGTCTGTGCGCTCGATTCCAGGCATCTCCTCGCGTATCTCACCGCCAGGCAATGAAACACATCTTCAGGTACCTTTGAGCTACCATAGATTATGGTATCTAGTAGTCTTCATCTTCTTGTCTTTTCCTTAAAGCCTCCTCTGATGCAGACTTTGCGGGCTATAGGATAGATAGGGAGAGCACTTCTAGCACTTGCCAATTCATGATGGACGAGTTGAGCTTCTTCCTCGACTTCTAGATCAATTAGACTTGGGAGGGTACCTTCTTGCATCAAGCCAAGTACACTCAAAACATCCTAAGATGCTTTGACATGAGTGATAGCAAGCCAGTGTTGACTCTGATGGTGACCTCAATTACACTTGACCCAGACAAGGATGGCGAGCCGGTAGATCAGAAGGAGTACCGCAGCATGATTGGCTCCCTTCTGTACCTCACTCCTTGGAGGCCAGACATACATTTCGTCGTGTGTCTGTATGCTCGATTTCAGGCTTCTCGTGTCTCTCACCGTCGGGCAGTGAAGCGCATCTTCATGTACCTTCGAGCTACTCTAGACTATGATATCTGGTACTCTTCAGCTTTCTGTCTTTCCCTCAAAGCCTACTCCGATGCAGACTTTGCTGACTGCAGGATAGATAGGAAGAGCACCTTTGGCACTTGCCAATTCATTTGTACTTCTCTTGTTTCTTAGTCTTCTAGGAAGCAGTCCAGTGTTGCACAGTCCACCACAGAGGCCGAGTATGTTGCAGCCGCTAGTTACTGTAGTCAAGTGCTTTGGATGGTTTCGACCTTGCGGGACTCTGGGTTAGCCATAGATAGTGTTTCTCTCTTCTGTGATAACACTTCTGCCATTAACATCTTCAAGAACCCAGTGCAGCACTTAAGGACCAAGCACATAGATATCAAATATCATTTCCTTATAGACCATGTGGAGAAGGGTGGCATAGTGCATCAGTTTGTGGAGAGTGACCACCAGTTGGCTGATATTTTCACCAAGCCTTTAGATAGCTCAAGGTTCTCGACCTTGCGGGGAGAGCTTGGGGTGGTCTATCCTTATGGCTTAATTTGAAGGGAAGCATCTTGTACTTTCTGTATTATATTGTTCATATGCCTCTTTTTCATTCTGTTGCACTTTGTTTATTGGGTGCATTTGGGTTAGTCTTTCTAGTATAGACTAGAGTAGTTCTCATTCTCAGTTGTTTAGATTTTTTTTTCTCTCATCTTGTGATCCTATGATGCTGCTTATTAGTTGCTTCTCTTCTCACTAGATTGATTCACTCACTTCTTTTAGGTCTAGCGAGGGTTGTGCCTCCTTGGGTAGACAAGGAACGTGTTTACTCCCTAATATTTTAGATGACCTGCTGATAGTCCTAGAGTCATATGGGGTAGATGACAGCAAGCCTGAGCCATAATATTTTTTTATCTTGTTTATGCTAAAAGGTCTGCCATTTCTTCTTTCTGTCTAAGCTTCTTCCCTCTTGCTTATTGCTTTGGTTCAGAGGGAGTTTATTTGATATTTTCTGGAGCTTAATGATGACATAACTCAACTTAATGCAGAATGCTTCTAAAATTGACTCAATTGCTGAGTGGGAGCTGGGATTTTTTTTATTATTGCATCATATTCAATTTCAGCATTATGCATTGTAATATAAATACATGGAGCTTTGATCATTATCCTTGTGTGACACAATAAACCTGCTTTACATCCTGCCATGATTTGTGCTAGGTTGCTAGATTTTTCATGTCCTTCTGTGTGTAGTTTAGCTTTTGCCATGCTAGCTTTATTAAATGTGAATAACTTGAATTAAATCATGTCTTGTTGGATCATGTGATTAGTCTGGCTCCACTGATCCTCTTATGATTTGTGCCATGTCAAATAAGTTAAGTTGAGTATTGAATCTGCATTGAGCTTTAGATTGAGCTATGCTAGTTCCTTATAGAAATATGAGTTACTATTAGCTCTTTGTTCTTGAACTAAGTCAAGAAAATTCGAATAAAATCACTTTTATGTGAAAAAACTGATCTCACCAATCCTTTCTCATGAGATGGCCTGCCATTACACTAGGCATAAACTCAGGAGGAGTTTTGGATGACCAAAATCACTTCCTTAAGCTTCTTGGTTGGAGTGATCGCATAACGCTTCAGATCTAGCTATGGCTAAGAGAACAAAATCTTGTTAAAAAAATTATGGTTGAAGCCAACCATGAATTTATGAAAAAGCCAAATATGGTAAACTTGCTCAATTATAAAATTATCAAGTGCTTGAACAAAATGTCTCAATCTTGAACTTGTAGCACTCTAAATTGACTCAACTATAGTTTCTTGGTTCTACTTAGAATATTGACATGGTGATAGACCATGTGGAGGTGACCCCCGTGTGTGTGATGAGTAATTGACATCTGTTTTAGGAAAGTTTGGTTTGTGTGGTTCGAGCCATGTCGTTGCGCGGTGCAATCGGCTTCGGTCGAACTTGGTCAAAGTGTTTAGGATGCTTATTCTTTTGATTCGACGAGTTTGGGCTTTTTTCATGTTTAAGATTTCTCTAATGCGATTGTTGATTACGTTATCTCGATCGGTGCTATGTGATGTGTTTCTTGTCTGTGATGGCTGCAGGACATCGAGGTGGAGTCGTGGCGAGGCACAAGATGACTGGACTAGGCACAGGCGGTGCTGAGGTCGGAGCGGTCGGGATGTGCCGAAGACGACGAGGACTCGAAGTGGTTGCGAGGCTTGGACGGCAAGGAATGAGAAAACTTCCCGGAAGATGCAGGAGGGGCGTTTTGGTAAATACGCAAAGCTGCATTAGGAAGTGGATTCGGTTTAGAATTAGCGGGTAAAGCATTGAGGCTTAATGGGCAAAGAATTGTGAACCCTCTAACCAAAAGCTATAAATAGGAGGTGTGTCTCCTGGTTGTTGTATGGCTTGGGAGAGGAGTTAGAGGCTTTGCGAGTTTTGTTTTGCTTTGTGCTTTAGTTGTTGAGAAGTGGGTGAGAGAGAGCGGCAGTATGTGTGCCCTGTCTCCTACGTGAGCACATTTGCAAGTTCTTCCCAGGCTGTGAGATGGAGGGGGTTAGGATTGTAAACTTTTGATTGTCTAATCGCGTATGTCTCTGTCTCAGTCCATGAGAGCTATGTTTTGTTGATTTGATTACTTGTTCTCTCTCTTAGTGATGAGTTTCAGTTTCTGTCTGCTCTCTCTTGCTCTGTGATGGGAGAATACTCAAGATCATTTGATCAGCTCATTCCCTAGAAAAATTGTCAGAATCAATGTGTGATTTCCTGTTTCTTTCTTGCTGCAACTCCTTTGTTATTCACTGTAGCTAGGGTTTGAAGTCAGGGGCTATGTGATTCTCTTAATTTCCCTTCTTTAGGTGTCTCCAAAGCTGTGGTTATAGGTTGTGAGATCATTTCCAGTCGAGATTCATAAGCTCTTGAGCTAAAGTTATGTGAATGATGTGAAATTTGAAGATTTATCTTTTTCTCTTGTTTTCAGATTCTTGGCTCAAATCTTGATTCCTAGTTCATTGGATGAAATGTCTTGTTTCCTAGAGTCTCCTTGCTGTTTAAAATAGGTTTTGCCTCTTTTGGCCAGAAGGAAACAACAACAACCCATCAATTTGGCTGAAATCAGAGCTTTCAGTTTTTGTTGTATCGTATTTTTCAGTCTGCCGTTGTCTGCCTTCTGAATCTTTGGGACCCAATCAGACCGGTCTCTCCTTGGCGGTCAGACCGCTCCCCACATGGCAGTCAGACCGCTAGGGTTAGCGGTCCAACCGCTCGGCCTCAGGCGGTCAGACCGCTCGGTCTCAAGCAGTCAGACCGGCATCTAGCCGGCGGTCAGACTGGTCTTGAACCGGCGGTCTGACCGGCCGTTGCTAGGCAGTCTGACCGGCCATTATGTGGCAGTCTGACCGGCCTCTTGCAGATTGAGTTGATCCGTTCCCTTGTTCTTTCGGTTGTCCTTTGTATTGCTTTCTCTTCGGTGTGCGTAAGTTTTCAGCGAGGATAACTCCTTCTTCATAGAGTCTGTGCTATCGGAGAAGAGTTTTAGAGTGGATACTTAGGGGGAATTTTGAAGACCAACATTCACCCCCCTCTGTTGCCGATTTCGATCCAACAATTGGTATCAAAGCCGGTTGGCTCTTCCTCATAGATCTTAACCAGTATCTAGAGCCATGGCGACAGAAAAGTATTCCACCAAGCCCCCGATCTTCGATGGGATTGACTATCCCTTCTGGAAGAGTCGGATGGAGAACTACATCCAGGCTTAGGGCTACGCCATTTGGCAAAAGGTCAAGACCTGATATGTTGTTCCTGCCGATGAGAACATCAATGCCGAAAACATGGCCGATGTTGAGGTGAATGCTAAGGCGAGGAACATCATAATTCAGGGTCTGAGCAGAAGCGAGTTCGATCGCATCTCTCATCTCACGTCGGCCTTCAAAATCTGGGTGACCCTCAACGCATGCCATGAGGACACCACCTAGATTAAGATGGTACGACAGGACTAGTTCAAGCGAGATTACAACAAGTTTGAAGTGCTCACTGGTGAGTCCTTGGATGAGTGTTTTGCGAGGTTTCACAAGATTCTGAGCAACCTCCGAGCGGTCGGTCTCACATACCTTGACTCGGACAACGCTCGACAGATGGTTTCTGCTCTCGATTTGCGCGTTTGGGAGATGAAGGTGACCACAATCAAAGACACGACCGATCTCTCGACCCTGACTCTTGATGCATTGTACTCACGCCTCAAGACTCACGAGATTGACATAGTCTCTCGTAGGTCGAAGTCGCAGTCGATGGCCTTAGTCACCGATCCCAGCTCTGCTTCTGGGTTTTCTGACATTGTTTCTAGATTTTCCCTCGCTACTCTGTGTGAAATTGCTGATGATCAACTAGAGCAGCTTCCAAAAAATCAACTCGCTCTCTTAGCCAGAAAATTTTCCTATGCATACAAGAGGGTGAGGGATCGAAAGAGAGGAAGGCCTGTGATCTGCTTTGAGTGTGGTGGCCCCAACCACATTCGAGCAAACTGCCCCAAGCTGGAGAAGGGCAAGAACAACCACGGCGGTGTGAGCAAGAATGACTATGTCGACAAGAACCGCAACAAGAAGCCTGTCGGGACCCCGGATTTCCGAACTCGGACCCACTATGTATTACAACACTAGTCTCAGATCAAAGCTAGTGCACACAGTCAGACAGAAATGATTACATAACCAACAACGCTTTATTACAATAATAGAGAGTAACGACCGAAAGGTCACATTATTACAAAGGAGGTTTCAAGACCTCGCACACACAGAACACAGTAGAAGCCAAAGATAACTCCAGCGAAGACCCATCAATTCGTCATAGGCAATTGACTGGGGAAGCGCAACCTAGAACTCCGGGAATGTCGGGCCCCCGGATTACCAAACCCGGACCCTCTGTGTATTACAGCACTAGTCCCAGATCAAAGCTAGTGCACACAGTCAAACAGAATGGGAAACATCACCATCAACGATTTATTACAATAGATAAGAGTACTGACCACCGGGTCACCTTATTACATTGGAGGTTTCAAGACCTCGCACAATCAAACACAGCGGAAGCAAAGCGAAATTAAAGTAGACCCATCAAGATGCCACAGCGATTGACTTGGGAAGCGCGACCTAGTCCTCCGGAAAGAATCCATCGCAGCCACAAGCGAAGCAGTAGTCGTAGTCACCTTCTTGAGCTTCAACTTCCTCTGAGATTTTATTTTTAAGTGTAGCATGTGAGTACATAAAGTACTCCGCAAGTCTTGGGAAAAATGCATAGATGCAAGGCTTAACAAAGGAAGGCTATATGGTTCTTTTGCACAAAGCAACATTTTAAAAATTCAATTACTACTAATTATTTTCGAAGGCATCAAGTTAATAAAGTAAATGTTTTAACAGAATTAACTTTCTAGTGAAGGTTCCAACTACCAACACTAGCTAACCAATTACCACTGGTCAAGTTTTTAAACTGCGGGTTCCATCCACCCTCTCTGGCTCCATCCGCCAGGATTCCCTTTCGAGAGTTCCCTCCACCCTCGGAATACAAAATTTTCATTTTAAAATTAAAACCAGAAATCTACCATGTGAATGCATTCCTTGCCCGCCCTTGACCGTGGGCACGGCTATTCGAATAGTTTTACACTCTGCAGAGGTTGTACAACTTTACCCACAAGAGATAAATTATCCTAAAAGTCAACACGCTTCCTTGGCATGAGACCCAGATAAAATACCACAAAGCCTTTACCTTACTCTAATCTAGCTAGATACCACCACGAGGTTTCACCGCAGAAGGGTTAAATCCGCCCAATCTGAAGCCCCCTCTTGCGCCATATGAGTACAGTAAATCCCTGTCCCTCACTATGAATAACCAGTCCATCCCTGGCATCCATTTTCCACTGGTGGCACCTAAACTAGACTATCATAAGTTAGTCAGCTAGGTCGTACCCATATAGACTTGTGGTTGTACGGTTAATGCTCAGTTTGGACAAACACAAGCGTCGGTCCTTAATTGACTAGGGTGGAACATACACATTACAAGTTCTCGTGCTTACTGCACCAACCCAAACAGCCATCCACCCTAATCTAAACCATCTTTCATATTTTTATTTTATTTCAAAATCTCAGTGACAACTCCAATTGCCACTTCACTTTCAAACACAAGGATTTAATAATAAATCATAATTTCCTATTTTCAAGATTTTCCAAAGTTATTAGATAGCAAGACTAAGCATTAACCTACCATTCTAATATTCACAAAGATTAATAGTAATCTCATTATTGAGACAAAGGGAGTTCTAGGGTGACAAGGTACATGGCAATCAATGTCAAATGAGGGCATAACAAAGTTGGAGTAACTAATTCCTAAAGACTTGAACTAGTGACTTTATGTAAATAGCAATGCACATAATTTAAAATATTTCAAACATTTCAAAAGCATAGCTTCAAGATGATCAAAGGAGACTTGCCTTCTTGCAGGGTTTCTGGGTCTTCTTGCTGCTGTGAAGAGGGTTCGTTGACAACGTTGGAATCTACGCGAGAAAAGACGAGGCAACAAAGCAAATAAATACAAATGAAAATTCAAATAAAATCCAAAAATTCAACAGAGGCCATAGTTGGATAGATTATGATTTTAGAAGAATTTAGAAATTTGAATGGCTGGATTTGGAGTTAAAATGAGAAAGTTATGCTCATTTGAAAATCTCAGATTTGAATAAATCTAGAAATTCCCAAATTTCTGACAGGTGGGGCCCACTGGAATATTAGATTTTAATTTCTATTTTTATTTTGAGAGACTGACAGGTGGGGCCCATCAACAGTAACCATCGGCGGTCATCGACATGTGGGACCCATCGACGGTGAGCCCACGGCTCGACCTCGACACATGGGACCCACCGACTCGCCCACTTGTCGAGATAGCACAGAGAGATGGGGCCCAGCGGCGGTGGCAGCAGCAGCCGGCGGCCCGGCGGGTGGGACCCACTTGTCAGCCCGGAAAATAAACGAAAAACTCTACCTCCGCGCGTGGAACCGAGGGCTCGAATGCGCGCCGAGGGAGTCGGGGGAGGGGAGAGCGAGCGGTGATAGCCAAGTGAGCGGGGAGGCTTTGCCTACCCATATAGGGCAATCAAGCCTTTTGAGTTACCTGCCGGAGGGGAGGCCGGGGAAGGTGGCCGGAGGCAGGGTCGTCGGCGGCGAGGGAGGGTCGGAGGGGTTCGGGTGACGCGTGAAATGCAATCCTTGAACGGAGGGGGTTCGGTTGGAGGGGTCGACGAGGTGCGGCGATGAGCGAAGAAGGCCGGCGACGAGGAGGTGGCGGAGCTGGCTCGGGTCCTCCGGCGCGACGGCAGCCCGCGGCGGCGGGAGGCGGCCGAGGTGTCGGGAGGTTCGCCGGCGCGAGGAAGCTCGAGGTGGCGACGGTGGGCTCGAGACGACCGAGGCGGCGGCGAAGGCTCGCCGGAGTACCTCACCGTGGGCGACAGGAACTCGCGGTGCGGCGGCGCTCGGGCTTAGGAGAGAGGTGGAGTGCTCGGGAGATGGTGCGGGAGGAGGCGGAGCCGAGGAGCTATTTATAGGGGCGGAGGAGGACACGGCGCGCAATTGCTCGCCGTGTGTCGGCCGGAAAAAGGAAGGAAAGGGGGAAACGGGAAAGAGGGGGCGCTGATGGAAGGGGAGCCCGAGATCGGATTCGATGCGGCGGCGTCCGGGACTTCAAACCGAGGGCGGGTAAGGCAAGCGGGATCCGCGCGGTCTCGATCGGCCGCGAAAAGGAAAGAGGGGAAGGAAAAGGAAGGCGCGGCTCGCGGAACGACGGATCCGGCAGTGGGCCCAGCGTGCGTGAGAGAGAGGAGGGAGCGGCGGGCGGTGCGGATGGCGCCACGCGGCTCGGGAAAAGATCGGGCGGTGGATTGAGGCCGGGCGCGAAGACGCGGCTGACGGGCGGGGCCCGCGGGTCAGTGGAAGTGAGGCGGGAGTGAGAGCGGGCGGCTGGATGGCTCGCGCGAGACTCGGCTCATCCGAGCCGTCCACGCGTCGGCGCAGAGGAGGAAGGCGGGCCGCCGGCCGACGGCCGGCCACTGGACGAGGAGGAGAGGAGGTGCGGCTGGATCGGCCGAGCGGCGACGTGGGCGGTCTGGGCCATCCACGCGTCTTTACGGAGGAAAAGAGAGGATTCTATTTTCAGAATTTGATTTTGATTTTCTAAGAAAAGGCTAGAAAATTATTTAGGCCTCGAGAAAAATAAGAAAATACCTCCAAAAATTCCAGAAAAATTCACGAAGCTCCTCAAGATATTTTGGACTTAATAAAATTATTTCCAACTATTGTTGATATCTAATTTTCATATTTTGAATTACTTTTTAAACTCTAAAAATAGTTTTAGATTCGAGAAAAATCGTAAAGGCAATTAAAAGCCAAGTAAAATCCAATTACCTTAAAATAATTAATTTGAATTTAAATTTTACAAAAGCCAAATTTTGGGATGTGACAAACCTACCCTCTTAGAAAGAATCTCGACCCGAGATTCGGATGGATAGGAAAAGGTCGGGAACTCTTCTTTTAGATCCTCTTCACGCTCCCAAGTTGCTTCCGATTCGAATGGTTGCTCCACCGCACTTTGCGTAACTTGATAACCTTGCTGCGCGTGCGCGCTCGCTTCCTCCAATATCTTGATTGGATATTCGGATAGGTGAGGTCCTCCTTTACGTTTATTTCATCTAGAGGCATCCGCTCTTCTCCGAACTCTAAGACACTTTCTTAGCTGAGACACATGGAAGACGTCATGCACCTTTGACAGCTGAGGTGGAAGCTCCAACTGGTAAGCAACTTCTCCTCGTTTCGCCTGTAACATCCTGATTTTCGGAGCCTTTTTAAAGCTTTTAAAATAAAATTCACCATTTGGATTTTTCTGGAATTAATTAAAGCTTAATTGGAATTTTTATTAATCAAAAAGATTTAATATGATTAAATTAAATATTAATATTTGCCAAAAATATTTTATTTGTGTTCCTTGTGTCACAAGGAATTTTTCTGTATTTTCTGGGATTTTTCGGAGTTTGGTTGAGCTCAATTTGAAATTTCCAAAAAAAAAGAAAGAGAGAGAGGATGAACAGACGTGACACGTGTCAGCAGCTGGTTCATCTTCAACCTCAGAGCTTCGATCGATCCCGTTCTCTGTACGTGCATATTTCCTTCCTTTTCCTCTCTCTTCATAACTTCCAATCCGGACATTATCTCAATGTCTTCCCAAAAGGAAAGTTGTGCCAAATCACGCAAGGAATCCATCCCAACTGGCCTCTTTCCGTTTCGTTCATCTGTTTGCCTTTTATCTCCAATTTTCTGAAACGGACTCTAAACCGAAATCCGCGGATTGGAGTCGGTTTCTACCTCTTCCAAGCCTATAAATACGACCCCTTGGCTCCCCTAAACCCATCCCAAGCCGTGCCAAGTCCCCTCAAAGCCCAGGACGCCGTCGGCACCGAGCCCCTCCGGTCCCGAATTTGCTCGTCGCGTCTTGAGCAATCCGGTGAGTTTTTCCGTGATTCTTTCGCGTCAAATTGTGCCTTCATGTCCTATCTACCTTCAGGCCAAATTAATTTGATTTTGGTGCAGCCAATCTCCCGGAATCGAGTTTTCCCCAATCTAGGTCAAGAGCGCTTCCCGACGCCGATTCGTCGCCTCCCGTAAGCTTTAGCCCTTGCCGTAATTTTTCCTAGTCTTGCCTCGTCGCGTTCTACGCCGTGCTCACTCCCTTTTCCCCGAAAAGCCTCTACAAATTTTCGCCTCCGACCTCGCCATGGCCGCCAATGGCATCTCGTGTCCCCCATCTGCCCGATGATGTTTTCACCAATCCGTTCGCGTCACTTTGTGCCAAACTATCCCAGGTAGCTACCCTCCAAGTGGTTTTAGATTTCGTTACCCGAGCACCAAGATATTAAGTTTTTCCTCTTTCCTTCCCGACGTCGTTCAAACGTCGATTGCGTCGTCTCCGGTGGGTTTCTGGCTGAGCCGACAATTTTCCTAGCTTCGCCAAGCCGCGTTCTAGCCCGTGCTCACCCTGCTTCTCCATATCCTATGCCCGGATTTTATTCCTCTCTCCTACCCATGTCGTTGTAGCCGCTCGTGTCGTCAACGGTCTCCGTTTGGCGTGCCGTCGCTTCCTATGTGTGCCTTAGGTTCCTAACAATCCATTTTGCTAGTTAGATTCATCTCCCATGCCTCCTCTCGCCAGCGCTAGCCTTCTCGCCAAAAGAATTGCTCTCGGATGAACAGTAACATCTGTGAATTTCCAGCCTTTTCTCGGCCCGGCAAACTTTAGATCGCTCGTTCTCCTTCGTCCGAACTCCGATTGACCCGATTCTTCTTCCTAAATTCGTCTAAAATTGAGCTCTATCTTTTGGTTCTGGTTTTGCAGTTTTGGATTTTATTTGGATTTTATTTGAATTTGTTTTTGTCTTTTCGATTCGCTTTCTCTCTCGTTAGATCACGTGTTCGAGGGAACGGAAGTTGGATTTGAAGACCAAGAGCCCTCAGCTGAGCAAGGCCAAGGCAAGTCGTGTCCTTTGATCATGTTGAACCCAGTTTTCAAATCTATTATGTAATACTTTGCTTTAAATTATCATGCATTGCTATTTTATTATAAAACCCTTGTATTGGCAGTTAATGACCTAATTGATTATTTCCTCCTTGATAATTTCAATACCTTGATGCCATTGTCACCTTAGGTTGGGAATTTAATTAGTGATGCTATGTTATTTGTCACATTGGGTTGGTACGATTAGAATGCTTAGCCTTGCTTATTTTGCGAAAGGGTTCATCATCACATGTGATTAATTAATTTGACTTAATGAGATATTGAATTGTGGTTGGTGCCACGATGAATCGTGGTTGGTGCCATTGTTATAAAATTTGTGCCGTGACGTTGGTGCGCCATTGGCGGTGGTTATACAAAATTGGTTTTCACTCAGGCGAATGATCGTGCAAAGAAGGGGAAGTGTGGATTCACTTTGTGGGATGTGGAAGTCTCGCCCGGGTACACTTAAGGACTTAACTTTGTGCGCCATTGATCTGAGTCTTACGTGCAAACCACATGTCTGGTATGGGACAGACCTGGCTGATTAATTTGGGATGTTTCAATTTCAATCTCGCTGGGATGAACATGGTTGCTGATTTCCATGAGGCGCAAGGGGGGGTGTGATGCGAAACTCTAGCGGGCGGGATTGGGTTGGAATTGAACATTGTAAAGGCCTTGTTGTGATTACCTTAAGCTGAGGCTAATCACATCGTGTGGGTACAGTTGTGCAACCTCTGCAGAGTGTAAAACTATTCGAATAGCCGCGTCCTCGGTCATGGACAATGCTCGGTGATTTCACACGAGGTATAGTTATTTCTAAAAAGTTTTGGACAGTGGATGGTTAATTCACTGTTGGTTTAACTTGTGGACGGGAGATCTATAAGTGGTTACTTCAATTCCTTTGATTATTATTTATTATTGTTTTACTTCAAATGCGCCTTCAATCTATTTATTGTATTTTCAAATGCCGTTTTATGCAAATTAACCTTTCAGCCTTCCATTGGTAAGCCTTGCATACTATATTGCATCTTTGTTACAAACGGCTTGCTGAGTACCAATGTACTCACGGCTTTATGCCCCTGTTGCTCAGTTGAGGAGGAGGAGTATCACCAGCAGGAGGTTCCAGAAGGAGAGTACTTCGACGTCTTCGTGGTTTAGGCTTCGTTCTCCACTCGATAGCCTGTGGGCGTGTCGATTGGCTGCTGCGCTTTCTTTTGGTTTTTCCGCTGCTAGTTTTTGTTAAGCCCTTCGGGCTAGTCTATTGTAAGCTTGGCCATAAGGTCGTACTCTGATGATTATCAATATAATTTGGTTTTTCCTTAGAATATCGTGATATGGATGATATTTATCTTTGTTCACACTGTGTGCACTAGCGTGATCTGGACTAGTGCGAGAATACACAGAGAGTCGGATTTGTATATTCGGTCTCTCAGAGATGGTATCGAGCTATATCGATTGTAGGACGAAGCCCTAGTTAGAATGGTCGAATTAGTAAAGTTTTCAAAATTATTTTCTAAATCAAATCAACTAAATGACTATCTAGTAATTCTTGATTCTTACCTCGTTCTTAGGATTCTTGCTCCTTGTCTCCTCCGAGAACTTGTTTTGAACCTAAATTTGACTTCTTATCTCAATAAAGTCTATAGATGTCTCGAGTGTCCTCGATCAAAGTGAAAGTCGGCATGGAATTCTTCAATTTGTGATGTGAAGTTTGGATCAAGGAAGTTCCCAATATGTCAAGAAAAGATTGAAGACTTTCGTGAAGATTAGGAGCCATTAGATTTGAACCTCGTTATAGTTTTAGCATCGTATAGATCGTCTTGCTTCTTATTTGCCGTTGGTTGGGATGTGAGCTGCAGCTTTGCTTCTAGCATTATGATGCGATCATGTCAAAATCTTTTGTGGAGTTTATCGCTTCTTTTGTTAGCCTTACCGGCTAAGTGTCCGCTTAGTTTAGGATGCCATTAGTTATTCCCTTAGACGAGTTTACCTCTCATCTATGATTTTCCCACTTATCTTTAAAACCCGGTCGAGTTTTGGAAGTGTCGAGCAACTAACCCGAATAAAGTTGTCCAAGTTCAACCTCAAGTCTTACCTATGCTTTTCCCCTTACCTTTTCGCTGGAGCGATCGGAGTGTTTTTCTTCAGAGCAAAGCAAGATGGTTGGACCAGAACCCGCGAAGCATCGAGCAATTCTCGCCTATTCCGTTCAACCTTAGAAGTACCCCTGCCAAGACTCCAGGAGCAAGCCGTGGAACATCGTCAAGTCAAGGAAGCCAAATACCTCAAAGCGTTGCAAGGGGAAGCCTGAACAACGTCGTCTCCGAAGTTGCACCTGGTAACCTATTCTTTTAGTCAGCCTGAATCTCGGGGTCGAGATTCCGTTTAAGGGGGGAGGTTTGTAACATCCTGATTTTCGGAGCCTTTTTAAAGCTTTTAAAATAAAATTCACCATTTGGATTTTTCTGGAATTAATTAAAGCTTAATTGGAATTTTTATTAATCAAAAAGATTTAATATGATTAAATTAAATATTAATATTTGCCAAAAATATTTTATTTGTGTTCCTTGTGTCACAAGGAATTTTTCTGTATTTTCTGGGATTTTTCGGAGTTTGGTTGAGCTCAATTTGAAATTTCCAAAAAAAAAGAAAGAGGAGAGAGGATGAACAGTACGTGACACGTGTCAGCAGCTGGTTCATCTTCAACCTCAGAGCTTCGATCGATCCCGTTCTCTGTACGTGCATATTTCCTTCCTTTTCCTCTCTCTTCATAACTTCCAATCCGGACATTATCTCAATGTCTTCCCAAAAGGAAAGTTGTGCCAAATCACGCAAGGAATCCATCCCAACTGGCCTCTTTCCGTTTCGTTCATCTGTTTGCCTTTTATCTCCAATTTTCTGAAACGGACTCTAAACCGAAATCCGCGGATTGAAGTCGGTTTCTACCTCTTCCAAGCCTATAAATACGACCCCTTGGCTCCCCTAAACCCATCCCAAGCCGTGCCAAGTCCCCTCAAAGCCCAGGACGCCGTCGGCACCGAGCCCCTCCGGTCCCGAATTTGCTCGTCGCGTCTTGAGCAATCTGGTGAGTTTTTCCGTGATTCTTTCGCGTCAAATTGTGCCTTCATGTCCTATCTACCTTCAGGCCAAATTAATTTGATTTTGGTGCAGCCAATCTCCCGGAATCGAGTTTTCCCCAATCTAGGTCAAGAGCGCTTCCCGACGTCGATTCGTCGCCTCCGGTAAGCTTTAGCCCTTGCCGTAATTTTTCCTAGTCTTGCCTCGTCGCGTTCTACGCCGTGCTCACTCCCTTTTCCCCGAAAAGCCTCTACAAATTTTCGCCTCCGACCTCGCCATGGCCGCCAATGGCATCTCGTGTCCCCCATCTGCCCGATGATGTTTTCACCAATCCGTTCGCGTCACTTTGTGCCAAACTATCCCAGGTAGCTACCCTCCAAGTGGTTTTAGATTTCGTTAACCGAGCACCAAGATATTAAGTTTTTCCTCTTTCCTTCCCGACGTCGTTCAAACGTCGATTGCGTCGTCTCCGGTGGGTTTCTGGCTGAGCCGACAATTTTCCTAGCTTCGCCAAGCCGCGTTCTAGCCCGTGCTCACCCTGCTTCTCCATATCCTATGCCCGGATTTTATTCCTCTCTCCTACCCATGTCGTTGTAGCCGCTCGTGTCGTCAACGGTCTCCGTTTGGCGTGCCGTCGCTTCCTATGTGTGCCTTAGGTTCCTAACAATCCATTTTGCTAGTTAGATTCATCTCCCATGCCTCCTCTCGCCAGCGCTAGCCTTCTCGCCAAAAGAATTGCTCTCGGATGAACAGTAACATCTGTGAATTTCCAGCCTTTTCTCGCCCCGGCAAACTTTAGATCGCTCGTTCTCCTTCGTCCGAACTCCGATTGACCCGATTCTTCTTCCTAAATTCGTCTAAAATTGAGCTCTATCTTTTGGTTCTGGTTTTGCAGTTTTTGGATTTTATTTGGATTTTATTTGAATTTGTTTTTGTCTTTTCGATTCGCTTTCTCTCTCGTTAGATCACGTGTTCGAGGGAACGGAAGTTGGATTTGAAGACCAAGAGCCCTCAGCTGAGCAAGGCCAAGGCAAGTCGTGTCCTTTGATCATGTTGAACCCAGTTTTCAAATCTATTATGTAATACTTTGCTTTAAATTATCATGCATTGCTATTTTATTATAAAACCCTTGTATTGGTAGTTAATGACCTAATTGATTATTTCCTCCTTGATAATTTGAATACCTTGATGCCATTGTCACCTTAGGTTGGGAATTTAATTAGTGATGCTATGTTATTTGTCACATTGGGTTGGTACGATTAGAATGCTTAGCCTTGCTTATTTTGCGAAAGGGTTCATCATCACATGTGATTAATTAATTTGACTTAATGAGATATTGAATTGTGGTTGGTGCCACGATGAATCGTGGTTGGTGCCATCGTTATAAAATTTGTGCCGTGACGTTGGTGCGTCATTGGCGGTGGTTATACAAAATTGGTTTTCACTGGGCGAATGATCGTGCGGTAAAGGGGAAGTGTGGATTCACTTTGTGGGATGTGGAAGTCTCGCGCCGTACACTTAAGGACTTAACTTTGTGCGCCATTGATCCGAGTCTTACGTGCAAACCACATGTCCGGTATGGGACAGACTGGGTGATTAATTTGGGATGTTTCAATTTCAATCTCATTTGGGATGAACATGGTTGCTGATTTCCATGAGGCGCAAGGGGGTGTGATGCGAAACTCTAGCGGGCGGGATTGGGTTGGAATTGAACATTGTAAAGGCCTTGTTGTGATTACCTTAAGCCGAGGCTAATCACATCGTGTGGGTCTGATTGTGCAACCTCTGCGAGTGTAAAACTATTCGAATAGCGCGTCCTCGGTCATGGACAATGCTCGGTGATTTCACACGAGGTATAGTTATTTCTAAAAGTTTTGGACGGTGGATGGTTAATTCACCGTTGGTTTAACTTGTGGACGGGAGATCTATAAGTGGTTACTTCAATTCCTTTGATTATTATTTATTATTGTTTTACTTCAAATGCGCCTTCAATCTATTTATTGTATTTTCAAATGTCGTTTTATGCAAATTAACCTTTCAGCCTTCCATTGGTAAGCCTTGCATACTATATTGCATCTTTGTTACAAACGGCTTGCTGAGTACCAATGTACTCACGGCTTTATGCCCCTGTTGCTCAGTTGAGGAGGAGGAGTATCACCAGCAGGAGGTTCCAGAAGGAGAGTACTTCGACGTCTTCGTGGTTTAGGCTTCGTTCTCCACTCGATAGCCTGTGGGCGTGTCGATTGGTCGCGCTTTCTTTTGGTTTTTCATTGCTAGTTTTGTTAAGCCCTTCGGGCTAGTCTATTGTAAGCTTGGCCATAAGGTCGTACTCTGATGATTATCAATATAATTTGGTTTTTCCTTAGAATATCGTGATATGGATGATATTTATCTTTGTTCACACTGTGTGCACTAGCGTGATCCTGGACTAGTGCAGAATACACAGGAGAGTCCGGATTTGTATATTCGGGTCTCTACATCGCCACAACAGGAAAAGGTCCAATAAATCTGGGAGCTAGCTTTCCACTGACTCCAAAACGTCTCATTCCTTTGAGAGGTGACACCTTCAAATAAACATGATCCCCAGGTACGAATTCTAAGCTTCTACGTCGATTGTCTGCATAACTTTTCTGTCTGGTTTGTGCTGTTTTTAATCTGTCCTGGATTAGACGAACTTGTTCTTCTGCTTGCTTCAGCACATCTGGTCCAAACACTTGTCCTTCTCCTGTTTCCTTCCAATACAATGGAGTCCTGCACTTTCTGCCGTATAGGGCTTCGAAGGGAGACATTTGCAAACTGGATTGATAACTATTGTTGTAGGAGAACTCGCATAGGCGGACTCGATCCCAATTACTCTTGTTTGCCAATACACAAGCTCTCAACATGTCTTCCAGGATTTGATTTACTCTTTCTGTTTGACCATCTGTCTGTGGATGATAAGCTGTACTGAAGTTTAAGTTTGTGCCCAAAAGTTCATGTAGCTTTTGCCAAAATCTCGAAGTGAACTGGGTTCCTCGATCGGACACTATCTTCTTTGGGATCCCATGCAAGCACACAATTCTTGACATGTACAACTCGCAAGTCTATCCCGAGTATGTGGTCTTTTTTGGAATGAAATGGGCGACTTTTGTCAAACGATCCACTATAACCCAAATTGAATCGTGCCTGTTTTGGTTCTTGGTAATCCAGTTATAAAATCCATACCAATTTCTTCCCATTTCCACTCGTGGATCTGCAATGGCTGCAGAAGTCCCGCAGGTCTCTGGTGTTCAGCTTTAATCCGTTGGCATACATCGCACAAGGCTACGTATTCTGCAATTTCTTGTTTCATACTTGACCACCAATACCTTTCCTTGAGATCTTGGTACATCTTGGTGCTCCTGTGGTGAATTGAATATCCGATTCATGGGCTTCCTTTAATATTAACTCCTTTACCTCTTTCTTTTCAGGTACAATAATCCTTTTCCCAAACCAAAGGGTACCTTCTTCATCCTCTGAAAATCCCAAAGCTTTTCCTTTCTTCATATTATCCTTGATCTCCTGGACATACTTGTCCTCCTTTTGAGCTGCTCTGATTTGATCTTCTAAGGTTGGTTGAACTTCCAAAGTGGCTAGGAATCCTTCCTCCACTACTTCTAAGTTGAGCCGTTGGAACTCTTCTTGAAGGGCGGGCATACCGTCCTTAATCCTGACTTGGCACAATAACTCTTTCTCGCTCAAGGCATCTGCTACCACATTAGCCTTTCCTGGGTGATAATGTATTCCAATATCATAATCCTTTATTAACTCAAGCCATCTCCTTTGCCTCATGTTGAGATCGGGTTGAGTGAATATATATTTCAAACTCTTGTGATCCGTGTAAATTTCACAACGGTTACCAATCAAGTAATGCCTCCATATTTTCAGTGCATGCACTACGGCAGCGAGCTCTAAATCATGCGTTGGGTAATTTCCTTCATGGGGTCGCAGCTACCTTGAGGCATATGCTAATACCTTTCTTTCTTGCATCAGTACACAGCCTAGTCCCTGCCTTGACGCATCACAGAAGACTTCGAAATCCTTCCTAATGTCCGGAAGCGTCAACACTGGTGCAGAAGTTAACCTCTTCTTCAGCTCTTGGAAACTATCCTCGCATGGTTTACTCCATTCAAACTTCTTTTCCTTCTTCAGCAACTGGGTGAGAGGTCTTGCGAGCTTGGAGAAAACTTCTGATCTCGATACTGACTTTGGTTGTGTCCAATTAAGCACATCATTAACTTTCTCCGGGTCTACGGACACTCCTCCTGCCGAAATCACATGGCCCAAGAAAGCTACTTTCTTTAACCAAAACTCACACTTACTAAACTTGGCATACAACTGATTTTCTCTGAGCTTTTCCAAAACTATCCTCAAATGTTCGGCATGTTCTTCCTCATTCTTGGAATATATCAAAATATCATCGATGAATACAACCACAAACTTATCCAAATATTCCATGAACACCTTATTCATCAGATTCATGAAGTATGCTGGGGCATTGGTTAGACCGAAAGACATCACTGTATACTCATACAATCCATAACGGGTGGCAAATGCGGTCTTGGGTATGTCCTCTGGTCTTAACTTCAATTGGTGATATCCTGATCGAAGATCAATCTTAGAGAATACACATGATCCTTTCAACTGATCAAACAGATCATCTATTCTAGGTAAAGGGTACTTGTTCTTAATCGTCACATCATTCAAGGATCGATAGTCCACACACATGTGAAGACTTCCGTCCTTCTTCTTCACTAACAGTACTGGTGCTCCCCAAGGTGACGAGCTTAGCCGTACAAATCCTTTATCCTGCAGCTCTTCAATTTGTTTCTTAACTTCCGCCAAATCATTTGCAGACATCCGATAAGGTCTCTTGGAAATTGGAGCTGTTCCAGGTACTAGGTTGATGACAAACTCTACTTCCTGTCAGCGGCATTAGGCAAATCTTGAGGAATACATCTGGTACTCACTTACTATAGGTACTTTTTCCGAGTCACTCCTTCACACTGTTCAAACTACACCTGCTCTGGGTGGGGGAGTTTGACTTATACCTTACTTGAATCCCATCAGAGTTAGTGATTGTAACAGCTCGGTCAGCACAATCTATCTGCCCTTTATACTTGGTTAACCAATCCATTCCAAGTATTACATCTAAACCCTTGGAGTCTATTATAATAAGATTCGCTAAGAACTTAACTCCATTTATATCCATAGTTGCGTCAAGGCAAACTGTGTTAGTCCTCATTTCCTTTCCAGATTTGGACTAGCATGGGGTTACGTAGTTTACTCACATCCCAATTATACCTTTCAACCACATCTTTTGACACAAAAGAATGCGAAGCTCCAGAATCAAATAATGCTGATGCAATTACTGAGTTGACAAGAAACTTACCCAGAACTACGTCGGGTGCATCCTGGGCTGCTTCCGCGGTCACATGGTTGAGATGCCCTCTGCTCACCACTTGTGGAGTCCTTGGGGTTTGTGGTGCCCCACGGCCTTGACTGCGATCGGAGCTCTTCTTTGGCGTAGTCCCCAGATTGAAACGAACTGGAGTCATTGCTGGGCGTTTCTGGGGACAGTTGCTGGCATAGTGCCCCATGTTCTTGCAGTTAAAGCACTGCACTCCTGCTGCTGAAGTCTTGTTCTGCGGGGGTTGGCCACCATTGTTTGCCCGGGGAGTTTGTGGATTTGGGCGGGGTCCTGAAAAGGGAGTCCTCGGCACGCTTGACTCTGAGAGCTTGTGATAGTGAGGTGCGTTGGGGCGGAATCGAGCTGCTTGCTCCTTCGGGCTTGAAACTTCTACTTCGATTTCGATGCAGTGGCGCCGAGCATCTTCTTGGACAAAGGCCTTGTTCACTAGGTCTTTGGAAGGTTGGGAAGTCATTGCATACCACTGCACCTTGAGATTGGGGTCAAGTCCTGCGTGAACCTCCAAATCTTGGTCGCCTCGAGGTGACCTCTTCGATGCATACCGGGACGGTTGGGTGGACTTGTTCGGTATTCTAAACACCGAGGTTTCCTGTTGTAGTTGGTAGAATTCTCTCTTCTTCATTTCCATTATTCCCGTAGGAATATGGGCGATCTAAAAGCCGACAAACTCCTCCCAAGTGATGGTTGTGCATTTTGATGGGCGGCGGTAGTTTTCCCACCGGTTGGCAGCCATTCCTTGAGTGGTGAGCAGATACAGCACCTTTTCATTATCGTTGCATCGAGCTAGGACCAATTTTCTTTCCACATCCTTGATCCAATCATACGCCTCCAAGGGATCCACCGATCCAAAGAAAAGTGGGAGGCCTTGTCCTCATGAATTCTCCCAACTTAGCGGGGTGCTGGTTGGGAACATCTTGAGCTGGTTGCACTTGGTTTTGTGCTAAAGCTTGAAGAAGCTGAAGTTGCATGGCCATCATTTGCTCCAAGTTGGGGACGGAGGGAGGTGGTGGAATGTTGTCCTCCGGTGGTTGTTAGCGTCCACGGCCGCTGTGGTTGCTCCTCGTGTTCACCATCCAAGCGGTTTAGGTTAGCGAGAAGGTAAGAGGGAAATAGCAAAGGTAAGAGATTAGGGGAACTAAACCACATCCCAAGCCAACACACAAGAAAGAACTAGCAACCACTTAGGGGAAAACTTTATTAAAATCAAGATAACTCCAAGGATGGCTGTACCACAAGTGCACATAGGCCTGGTACAGTCCATCTAGCACACCAAAACATAACAATAAGCGTTCTAAGGACGCGGACATTTTATTTGGGTACTACGGACTCCAAAAGACTACTAATCCTCTCCAAAGACGCGCTCCTCAGGGTCTTCTTCCGGGTCCTCTTCTGGATCCTCCTCCGGGTCTTCCTGGCGTTCTCTCACGTGGTGACGTGAACAGTCACACTCGGCCGAGGCACGTTACGACCGAGGCGATCGGCCGAGAACGAAGGAGAAGGCTTGCGCTTCTTGAGAGTAATGACAGGTGGCGGAATGGGGCGTCGCACCTTCTTGCGTGCTGTAAGTCTGATGTGGAGTCCTGAAAGTCGAGCTGGTGCCGGGTTGTTGGGGATGACGGTGGTACTCGAGAAGACGGCGTATAATCAACTACGGGTGAAGACGGCGCGTAGTCGGTGCGCGCCCGAGACGCCCCAACTCAAACTCACCGCTCGCTCGAGAAGGCGTGCGCGGCGTGTCGAATCTTGGTAGCTGGAAGTGAGAAGCATCCTAAGTTGTCCAATCTCCTCCGAGCTCTAGCATAAGTGAGCGCCATTGCACAGGTGAGCTGCACTCGATGTGACGATCGAGGATCGTCATTGGAATATCAAAGGGATCCGATACCTCTGTCCTACCAGGGTTGATGAAGAAGCAAAGGGGGCGATGTACAGCATCCTTGTGCAGGTGGCACAACTCGTCAATGGCGAGGCGTGCTGCGTCCTGGACAGCGTCGAAACAGCGGGACCGAGGGTGCTTGATGGGGTAGGTGTGGGACTTGAATTCCTCTTCCCGTGCATACAGGAATACATCCATCGCCCAAGAGTCTCGATCCAGATCCGCGTCTTCCGACCCACAAGATGGGCGGTGACGGTACTCCAAACATCTTGCATCACCGCGGAGAAGGCTAGCGAATGCTCCAAGCATCCTCTCCATGTGAGTAGTAGTCCCACGGGGCAGCGGAGGATGAACCAGCCATCTACAAAGTTGAGTGAAAGAAAAGATTAGTAAAAGTTTTAACAAATGGAGTTGGAGACAAGAACGAGATTCTAAGTAGGAAGAGAGTAGGAGCAAAGAAGCTTACACATTTTTAATATACTCTTTTTATAAATATAAGTCCTTATGGTTTGCCATTCCTAATCTAGGTCACGTCCTACAGTCAAATTGGCTCTGATACCATCTCTGTCGGGCCCCCGGATTACCAAACCCGGACCCTCTGTGTATTACAGCACTAGTCCCAGATCAAAGCTAGTGCACACAGTCAAACAGAATGGGAAACATCACCATCAACGATTTATTACAATAGATAAGAGTACTGACCACCGGGTCACCTTATTACATTGGAGGTTTCAAGACCTCGCACAATCAAACACAGCGGAAGCAAAGCGAAATTAAAGTAGACCCATCAAGATGCCACAGGAAGTTGACTGGGGAAGCGCGACCTAGTCCTCCGGAAAGAATCCATCGCAGCCACAAGCGAAGCAGTAGTCGTAGTCACCTTCTTCAGCTTGAACTTCCTCTGAGATTTTATTTTTAAGTGTAGCATGTGAGTACATAAAGTACTCCGCAAGTCTTGGAAAAAATGCATAGATGCAAGGCTTAACAAAGGAAGGCTATATGGTTATTTTGCACAAAGCAACATTTTAAAAATTCAATTACTACTAATTATTTTCGAAGGCATCAAGTTAATAAAGTAAATGTTTTAACAGAATTAACTTTCTAGTGAAGGTTCCAACTACCAACACTAGCTAACCAATTACCACTGGTCAAGTTTTTAAACTGCGGGTTCCATCCACCCTCTCTGGCTCCATCCGCCAGGATTCCCTTTCGAGAGTTCCCTCCACCCTCGGAATACAAAATTTTCATTTTAAAATTAAAACCAGAAATCTACCATGTGAATGCATTCCTTGCCCGCCCTTGACCGTGGGCACGGCTATTCGAATAGTTTTACACTCTGCAGAGGTTGTACAACTTTACCCACAAGAGATAAATTATCCTAAAAGTCAACACGCTTCCTTGGCATGAGACCCAGATAAAATACCACAAAGCCTTTACCTTACTCTAATCTAGCTAGATACCACCCGCTGAGGTTTCACCGCAGAAGGGTTAAATCCGCCCAATCTGAAGCCCCCTCTTGCGCCATATGAGTACAATAAATCCCTGTCCCTCACTATGAATAACCAGTCCATCCCTGGCATCCATTTTCCACTGGTGGCACCTAAACTAGACTATCATAAGTTAGTCAGCTAGGTCATACCCATATAGACTTGTGGTTGTACGGTTAATGCTCAGTTTGGACAAACACAAGTGTCGGTCCTTAATTGACTAGGGTGGAACATACACATTACAAGTTCTCGTGCTTACTGCACCAACCCAAACAGCCATCCACCCTAATCTAAACCATCTTTCACATTTTTATTTTATTTCAAAATCTCAGTGACAACTCCAATTGCCACTTCACTTTCAAACACAAGGATTTAATAATAAATCATAATTTCCTATTTTCAAGATTTTCCAAAGTTATTAGATAGCAAGACTAAGCATTAACCTACCATTCTAATATTCACAAAGATTAATAGTAATCTCATTATTGAGACAAAGGGAGTTCTAGGGTGACAAGGTACATGGCAATCAATGTCAAATGAGGGCATAACAAAGTTGGAGTAACTAATTCCTAAAGACTTGAACTAGTGACTTTATGTAAATAGCAATGCACATAATTTAAAATATTTCAAACATTTCAAAAGCATAGCTTCAAGATGATCAAAGGAGACTTGCCTTCTTGCAGGGGTTTCGGGTCTTCTTCTTCTTTGTGAAGAGGGTTCGTTGACAACGTTGGAATCTACGCGAGAAAAGACGAGGCAACAAAGCAAATAAATACAAATGAAAATTCAAATAAAATCCAAAAATTCAACAGAGGCCATAGTTGGATAGATTATGATTTTAGAAGAATTTAGAAATTTGAATGGCTGGATTTGGAGTTAAAATGAGAAAGTTATGCTCATTTGAAAATCTCAGATTTGAATAAATCTAGAAATTCCCAAATTTCTGACAGGTGGGGCCCACTGGAATATTAGATTTTAATTTCTATTTTTATTTTGAGAGACTGACAGGTGGGGCCCACTGAACAGTAACCACTAGCGATCACTGACATGTGGGACCCACTGGACAGTGAGCCCACGGCTCAGCCTCTGACACATGGGACCCACTGGACTCCGGGCCCACTTGTCAGAGATAGCACAGAGAGATGGGGCCCAGGCGGCAGTGGCCAGCGCAGACCGGCGGCCGCTGACGGGTGGGACCCACTTGTCAGCCCGGAAAATAAACGAAAAACTCTACCTCCGCGCGCGGAACCGAGGGCTCGAATGCGCGCCGAGGGAGTCGGGGGAGGGGAGAGCGAGCGGTGATAGCCAAGTGAGCGGGGAGGCTTTGCCTACCCATATAGGGCAATCAAGCCTTTTGAGTTACCTGCCGGAGGGGAGGCCGGGGAAGGTGGCCGGAGGCAGGGTCGTCGGCGGCGAGGGAGGGTCGGAGGGGTTCGGGTGACGCGTGAAATGCAATCCTTGAACGGAGGGGGTTCGGTTGGAGGGGTCGACGAGGTGCGGCGACGAGCGAAGAAGGCCGGCGGCGAGGAGGTGGCGAGGCGCTCGGGTCCTCCGGCGCGGCGGCGCTCCGGCGGGAGGGGCGGCCGAGGTGTCGGGAGGTTCGCCGGCGCGAGGAAGCTCGAGGTGGCGACGGCGGGCTCCGAGACGACCGAGGCGGCGCGAAGGCTCGCGGAGTACCTACCGTGGGCGACGGGAACTCGCGGTGCGGCGGCGCTCGGGGCTTAGGGGAGAGGTGGAGTGCTCGGGAGATGGTGCGGGAGGAGGTGGAGCCGAGGAGCTATTTATAGGGCGGAGGAGGGGACACGGCGCGCAATTGCTCGCCGGTGTGTCGGCGGAAAAAGGAAGGAAAGGGGGAAACGGGAAAGAGGGGGCGCCGATGGAAGGGGAGGGAGATCGGGATTCGGTCGCGGTGGCGTCGGGACTTCAAAACCGAGGGGCGGGTAAGGCAAGGCGGGATCCGCGCGGTCTCTCGGCCGGCGAAAAGGAAAGAGGGGAAGGAAAAGGAAGGCGCGGCTCGCGGAACGACGGATCCGGCAGTGGGCCCCGCGTGCGATGAGAGAGAGGAGGGAGCGGGCGGGCGGTGCGGATGGTCGCCACGCGGCTCGGGAAAATATCGAGGCGGTGGATTGAGGCCGGCGCGAAGACGCGGCCGACGGCGGGGCCCTGGTCGATGGAGGTGAGGCGGGAGTGAGAGCGGCGGCTGGATGGCGCGCGGAGACTCGGCTCATCCGAGCCGCCCACGCGTCGGGCGCGGAGGAGGGGAAGGCGGGGCCGCCGGCTGACGGGCCGGGCCCGCTGGACAGCGAGGGAGAGGGAGGTGCGGCCTGGATCGGCCGAGCGGCGACGTGGGCGGTCCTGGGCCGTCCACGCGTCGCCGGAGGAAAAGAGAGGGATTCTATTTTCAGAATTTGATTTTGATTTTCAGAAAAGGCTAGAAAATTATTTAGGCCTCAGAAAAATAAGAAAATACCTCCAAAAATTCCAGAAAAATTCACAGAAGCTCCTGGAGATATTTTGGACTTAATAAAATTATTTCCAACTATTGTTGATATCTAATTTTCATATTTTGAATTACTTTTTAAACTCTAAAAATAGTTTTTAGATTCCAGAAAAATCCAGAAAGGCAATTAAAAGCCAAGTAAAATCCAATTACCTTAAAATAATTAATTTGAATTTAAATTTTTCAAAAAGCCAAATTTTGGGATGTGACAGGGAAGCCTTCATCGAATCCACACGCGAAGTAGTCGTAGTCTCCCTCTTGAGCTTCATATTCCTCTGAGTTGATTTTTAGTGCAGCATGTGAGTACATAAAGTACTCCGCAAGTCTTGGGAAAGAATGCAGTAGATGCAAGGCTTAACAAAGGAAGGCTATATTGTTCTTTTGCACAAAGCAATATTTTATTTCAAATAGCATTAAATATTTTCGAATACATTAGTTTATCAAAGTAATTTGTTTTAACTGAAACTAATAAACAATTTGTAGTGAAGGTTCTATCCACCAACACTACACTACGAGCTCTAGCCGATAAAGTTTGAAACTGCGGGTTACAATCACCAACTCTGGCTCCAACCGCCAGGACAACCTTCCGAGAGTTCCCTCCACTCTCGGGATAGCAAAACTTTGTTTTTAAAATGAAAGACCAAAGCTCTACCATGTGAATGCATTCCTTGCCCGCCCTTGACCGTGGGCATGGCTATTCGAATAGTTTAACACTCTGCAGATGATGTACATCTTTACTCTCAAGAGATAAATTATCCTAATAGTCACCACGCTTCCTTTGGCATGAGACCCAGATAAAATATCACAAAGCTTTTACCTTACTCTAGTCTAGCTAGACACCACCCGCTAAGGTTTCACCGCTGAAGGGTTAAACCCACCCAATCAAAAGCCCCCTCTTGCGCCATATGAGTACAGTAAATCCCTATCCCTCACTGTGAATAACCAGTAAATCCCTGATCACCCACTTTCCACTCGTGGCATCTAAGCTAGTCTATCGTAAGTTAATCAGCTAGGTCGTACCCATATAGACTTGGGGTTGTACGGTAGTGCTCAGTCTAGACAAACACAAGAGTCGGTTCTTAATTGACTAGGGTGGAATATACACTTTACAAGATCTCGTGCTTACCGCACCAATCCAAATCAGCCAACCGCTCTGGTCTAAAACAATTTTCATATTTTATTTTATTTTTAAAAGAACAGTGGCAACACCATTCGCCACTAATTTCTAAATACAAATACCAGTTGAATGAAATATAATTTTCCATTCCAAAGTTACAAAGGTTAAATAGCACGACTAAGCATTATACTACCATTCTAATATTTATCAAAGATTTAACAATAATCTCATTATTGAGACAAAGAAAATCCTAAGGTTACAAAGGTACATGGCATTCAAGTTCAATTAAGGGCATAACAAGGTTGGTTTAACTAATACCTTAAGTTAAAAACTAATTTTTTTATGTAAATTGCAACGCAATTAAATTTAAAATAATCAAAAGCATTTCTCAAACATAGGTACAAAATGTTCAAAGGAGACTTACCTTCTTGCACGCTCTCTGGGTCTTCTTGCTGCGGAGCGGAGAAATCTTCGGCAATGGCGGAATCTACGTGCGAAAGGACAAAGCAAATAAAGCAAATAAATACACATAAATTCAAATAAATTAAAAAATTTGGATAGTTTATGATTTTAGAAAAATTTAGAAATTTGAACGGCTCAAATCGGAGTTAAAATGAGAAAGTTATGGCTTCCGAAAGATTAAATAGGAGAAAAAGAAAAAGACTGATTTGCTGATTTATTTTTATACTGAAAAAGATGATTTATGACATTAGCGAAAATTTAAATTTCGAAATTTCATGACGCGTGGGTCCGGTCCACCGTGGGCCGAGTCCACGGGAGGTGGAGATGGCGAGGTGGCGCTCCCGATGACATGGCGCCACGCGGGCGAGGCCAGCCACATGGCACCGGCTGGAACGGGGCACGACCGGTGGCTCGTCGGCGCACGGCCGACCGACGGCGGGGCGGCGGAGGGCGGCGGAGAGGAGAGGCGGCGGCGGTGAAGTGTGAGGCGACGGCAGAAGATGGCCCAAACGGCGGCGGGGGCGGCGGCCGAAGGGGAGGAGGAGGGCGGCGATGAGAGGAGAGGCCGAAAGGGGAGAGGAGGGCGGCGGGGAGAGAGCTTTATAGGTGGAGAGAGAAGGTGAAAGGACGACAGTTTTTGGAGGGTTAAAGAGGGGAGGCGGACGGCCACGGGTGGGGAATGATTAGGCAATCAAATGCACGCTTTAGATTGGAGTTTAAGTGGGAGTAATGGCCGGTTTATGAAGCTTTAATTTCGACAACAATGGAGGAGAGAGAAAGGACTAGAGGAGGAAGAAGGTGAGGTAGAAGAAACATATGACATATGGGTCCCGCGTGTCGGTGAGAGAGAGGGGAAATGAAGGGGTACGGGCCGTCGGATTGGTGACACGTGGCAAGTGAATGATTCATGGTCTTTGGATTGAGATGAAGGGGTAAGTAACTTTGTATGTCTAGGATTAAATCGTGGAGAGAGATGGATTCAATCTGAGAGCAACATGTGGCAAGCAAGGATTAAATTGATTTTTATTTTCGGATTAAATTTTAGAAAATATTGGAAACTTTATAAATACTTAGAAAATAATAATTAATGTCTAAAAATTCCAGAAAATTCATAGAATATTCCTGGAGCTCTTTTAGACTTAGGAAAAATATTTTTAATTTCAAATTTGCATTTAATAATTTTATAAAATACTTTTTAACTTTCAAAATTGATTTTTAGTTCCAAAAAATTCTCAAAAATTATTTAAAAATTTAGGGAAGGTTAAGAAAAATAAAATAAACCCTTTTTGGCTTTAATAAAATTTTTAAAATACATTTTATTGCTTTAGACTTTGAAATAAAATCCAGATAAATCCACATAAAGTTCAAATACCTTAAAATAATTAATTGCAAATTAAATTTTTCTGAAGACGGAATTTTTGGGATGTGACAAACCCACCCCCTTAGAAAGAATCTCGCCCCCGAGATTCGGACGGACTGGGAAAAAGACTAGGGAACTCTGCTCTTAGATCTTCTTCACGCTCCCAAGTTGCTTCTGATTCAGAATGATTGCTCCACTGCACTTTACAGAATTTGAGGGGGAGCTTTGTGCTTTACTGGTTTATTATATTTATTATGCTCTTGCTCCTTTCTGTTGCATGCATTCGGGGTGCATTTGGGTTAGTCCTTCTAGCATATGTTAGAGTATTTCTCTAGTCTAGCTGCTTAGTCTTCTCCTGTCATCTTGTGACTCTAGGATGCTGCTTGTTAGCTGGTTCTCTTCTCACTAGATTGAGCTCACTCACTTCTTTTAGTTTCTAGCGAGGGTTGGGCCACCCTTGGGTAGACAGGGAACGTGTTTGCTCCTTAGTGTGTTAGATGATCAGTTGATAGTCCTAGTGTCATATGGGGTAGATGAGAGTTAGTCTGAGCCATAGTATCCCCTATATCTTATCTATGCTTTAAGGACTGCCTTTTCTGCTTTTATGGCCAGCTTCTCGCATTTATTGCTTTGGTTCAGGGGGAGTTCATTTGGGAGCTACTAGATCTTAATGTTGACATAACTCAACTTGAACTAAAAGTTACATCTCATGTTGAGGGGGAGCTGGATTTTCTTGCATGTCATTCTGCATTGTAATATAACTACATGGAGCCTTGATTATTATCCTTTTGTGACATGTTTACAATGCATTACATCTTGCCATGACTTGTGCTTATTTGCTAGATTTATCATGACTTCATATGTGTAGTCTAGCTTTTACCATGATAAGTTAATTAAAATTGCTCAACTTGAATTCAAACTTGTCATGTTAACTCTCGAGACTAGTCTCTCTTTAGTTATCCTTTTATGATTCATGCCATGTCAAATAGACTGAGTTGAGTCTTGAATCTCTATTGAGCTTTAGATTGAGGTATGCTAGTTCTTGATGATGCATAAGTTAGTACAATCTTTTATGAATGCAAAAAGATCTCTTTTGTGCGAAAAAATTGATCTCACCAATTCTTTCTCATGAGACTGCTTGCCATTGCACTTGGCATGAACTCAAGGGGAGTTTTGGATGACCAAGACTATCTCCTTAAGCTTCTAGCTTGGAGTGGTCACATAAGGCTTGAGATCTAGCACATGACTAAATTTTTTGGTTGGAAACGACTATGAGCTTCAAAAGAAAATATGTCAAATGTGCTCACTTTGCTTAATTAAAACAAGAACCAAGTACTTGAACAAATGTCTCATACTAGAACCTGTAGCACTCTAAATTTGCTCAATTCTAGTTTCTTGGTTCCGCTTAGCTTATTGACATAGCTTGCATTATCCTTGGATACCTCTAGCTATACTATGATCATGGATGACTGGACATGCTTAGAAATGGCACTAAATTTCAGATTGTCACTTATGTTGTTTAGCTGGCTTATACATATCTTGTCATGATCTAGATAACATGTTTATGTGTTATGGCTTGGTGTAATACTTACTGGTCATTTTGGATAATCTTCATGGCTCTAAATGCTTAGAATAAACAAACTTCAGCCATTTCATCCAACACCATGACTTATTCTCTCTTTTGCATCTTGATGTGTTTATTGCCAAAAGGGGGAGAATTCTTGAGAAAAAGCCATTTTCAAGGAAAAATTGGACATTTTGAGGAAAACTTGTTCTTTCTGTTTTTGCTCCTTGTCGACATGGTCATTAGCTTCATTGACTTCTTTTGGACCATGTTGGACTTTTCAAAACAAACTCAACTTTACGCTTTTTCTGGGTTTGTCAATATACTCATCAAGTGGGAGATTGAGAGACCATGTGGAGGTGACCCCGTGTGTTTGATGAGTAATTAACATCGGTCTTAGGAAAGTCGAGTTTGGTTTGTGTGGTTCGTGCCTTATCATTGCGCGGTGCAATCGGTTCGGTCGGACCTTGTCGAAACTAGGTCAAACGTGCTTAAGTCGTTTATTTTTCATTTCGATCAGTTTTGACTTTGAGTATTTCTTCTGTTGTTATTGTATGGTTACAATATTTCGAGCGGTGCTATGTGATTTGTTTCTTGTCTGTGATGGCTGCAGGACATCGAGGTGGTGTCGTGGCGAGGCACGGGATGATCGGACTAGGCGCAGGCGGTGCTGAGGTAAGAACGGTCGAGGTGTGTCGAAGACGGCGAGGACTCGAGGTGGCTGCATGGCTTGGAGGGCAAGGAATGAGGAAGATTCCTGGAAGGTGCGTGAGGGGCATTTTGGTGAATACGCAAAGCTGCACTAAAGGAAGTGGATGTGGTTAGAGTTAGTGGGTAAAGCGCAAAAGCTTAATGGGCAAAGCAAATGTGAACCCGTTCTGAAGGGCTATAAATAGAGAGGTGCTCTCTAGTGCTAGGTGCAGAATTTTAGAGAGATGGCTTGAGAGAGTGGGTTTTGAGTGTTCTATGTTTTGAGTTTCTCTCCATGTGAGTTGTGAGGAGAATATGTAGAGTTCTTGATCTTTTAAGCATGTATGGGGACTTAGTTAATGTGAGATTGAGAGAGAGGTGAGCTGAGAAATCCCTCATATGTAATCGCGTACGTTTCCGTATCAATATCAAGAAATCTTGTGCTGAAATTGGTTTGTTTCATGTTCTTTTCAGTCTCTCTTATTTGCTCTTTGTTTTTCTTTGAGATTTCTTGAGTTTGAGTTGTTTTGATCTTTCAGTTTCTCTTTTCCCTCTTCTTTGTGTGTGGTCTGTTCTTAAGCAGCAAGGTCTTTTTGGGATAGCAAGCATACAATCAGTTTTTGCATGTTTTTGTCTCTCTCGGGAAGCAAGCTTTCAATCATTTGGTTATGAAGTTTGCTTCTTGCTGCTATTTTCGGTTGAGCTGAATTATTTCTCTGCCGAATCTTCTTCTTGTGCTGTAGCTTTTCTTTCCTTTTTGGTTTATTAGCCTCCTCTTTTCAGCGGCAAATCACTGTGCCGTTTGTGCAGATCTGTGTGCAGTTCAGCAGCTACATGGGTCTCTCGGTTGCATGTGACTCTTGGCTGATTTTCTTTTAGTTTTGGGTAGCCTCCCTTTTTAGTTGCTCCTTTCCTAGTGCTTGCAGTTTCTGTCGGCAGCTTGTTTATTCCTTTGGCCAGCTCTTTCTTTCGGTTCCATGCAGCAGGGATGATTCCCCTTTTGATTTTCCTTTATGCCTTTCTTTTGAGTTTTGGCATCAACTGAAGCTCTCTCTCTTGGCTAGCAGCAGTTCCTTGCCGTGGCAGCATTTCTCTGTCGTGACAAAGTTTTTCGTTTGGCAAGATTTCCGCTAGTATTCTTTGCCATGGCAAGATTTTGAGTTGTTTTCTTGCCGTGTCTGCAGTCTCTTGCCGTGACAGTGTTTGAATCGAGTTTCTTTGCCGTGGCTGTTTCTCTGTCTGATTTCTTGCTCTCGGCAATCTGAGTTTTAGTTTCTTGCTTCACATATTTTACATAGCTATCGGAGAAGAAATTTTTGTGGACACTTTGGGGGCAATTTTAAAAGGCACCATTCACCCCCCCCCCCTCTGTTGCTGTTTCCGATCCTTCAATTGGTATCAGAGCCGGTTAGCTCTTCTTGATAGATCTTTAACTGGTCTCTAGAGTCATGGCAATGGATAAGTACTCCACCAAGCCTCCGATCTTTGATGGCGTTGATTTTCCATTCTGGAAAAGCCGGATGGAGACCTACATCCAGGCTCAAGGATATGCCATCTGAAGGAAGGTCAAGGTCCGCTATCTCGTTCCTGCCGATGAGAACATCAATGTGGCGAATATGCCCAATGTTGAGGCGAATGCAAAGGCAAGGAACATAATCATCCAAGGTTTGAGTTGTAGCGAGTTTGACCGCATTTCGCATCTCACGTCGGCTTTCGACATTTAGGAGACCCTCAATGCTTACCATGAGGGCACCACCCAAATCAAGACAGTTCGACAGGACCAATTCATGCGAGATTACAACAAGTTTGAAATGCTCGCTGCAGAGTCCCAAGATGAGTGCTTTGCACGTTTCCACAAGATTTTGAGCAACCTCCGAGCGGTCGGTCTTATATACCTTGACTCGGACAACGCTCGTCAAATGCTCGCGGCTCTGGACCTGCGCGTGTGGGAGATGAAGGTGACCACCATCAAGGACACCACAGACCTCTCGACTTTGACTCTTGATGTGTTGTACTCACGCCTCAAGACTCACGAGATTGACATTGTCTCTCGTAAGTCGAAGTCACAATCGATGCCTCTGGTCACTGATCCCAGTTCGTCTTCTGAGTTTCCTTCCGATGGAGTTTCTGGTTTTTCTCTTGCTGCTGTTTGTGAGATGAGTGATGACCTATTAGAACAGCTTCCAGAAAACCAACTCGCTCTCTTAGCCAGAAAGTTTTCCCACGCCTACAAGAAAGTGAGAGATCGGAAGAGGAGTGGCCCTATCATTTGCTTCGAATGTGGTGGCCCCAACCACATTCGGGCAAATTGCCCCAAGCTTGGGAAGGGAAAGAACAACTTCGGCGTTTCGGGCAAGAACGACTACATCGACAAGAGCCGCAACACGAAGCTCTCAGCTCGTCCCCAAGGCAAGAAGAAGTTTCGTGACCTTGGCAAAGCCAAGACGCTGTTCCATCGCGTCCTTACCGCCTTCGACGACCTCGACCTCAGTGAGGTGGAGGGATGGAGCGACGACGATGGGACGGGTGACCAAGAACCCAAAGACGGCGACGACTTCTCCGGCATTTGTTTCATGGCCCTTGAGGGCGAAGTGAGCGATAGCGACCTCTACTCTGACTCCGACGAGGTATACCCCTCCTACGACCAGCTTAATGATGCTTTTTTTAAGCTAGGAAAGTTTCATGTTAAGTCTAGGGCTAGGTGTAGTGAGTTGGAGAAGGAAGTAGATAGATTGTCACGGGAGCTTTCGTCCCTTATATCTGCTCCCTCCCGTGACGAATGTGATACATGCTGTGCCTTGTTGGGTGACATGGAAAAATTAAGGACCTCGCATGATAGTCTGTCCTCCGAGCTTGACATTGTTAAGGTGGAGAATATTAGTCTCTTAGCTGAACTAGAGATGAGTAGGGTTGCTTCTATTTCATCTACTACTGTTGAGACTATTGCTTGCACCTCATGTGAGGATAAAGACAACACTTTTAGAGGTCTGTATACCATGCTTCTTGATCACCCGAGTCTTGTGAAAATTGTAATAAGTTGAAGATGAACCTAAAACGGGCAGATCACAAAATTGCTGAGTCGCGTGCTTCTTTACTTGAGCCTATTGTGTCTTGCACCAATTGTCCAAAATTAACCCTTGAACTTGAATCTATTTCTAAACAATTCCAAGAAATGGTTAATCATAACAACAATTTGGCTCAGTATGCGACTAAGGACCCTATTGGCTCACCATGCATTAGTTGTGATAAACTAAAACTTGAACTCGCTGCTTTGAATGAAAAATGTGTGAAGCTAACTAAGGACCTTCTAGAGAAGCCACCAACTGATTGTGATGTGATTGCTGGTGTGGGGGAGAAGCCCAAGGGTAAGGTAGAGACGCTTAGCAACGTGAACCAAATGACTAGCAGTAGGGCTGTCCCTTCTACGTCGGCTGAGCGTACTCAAGCCATTCGTTCCTCTGCTGTTCGCTCTTCTTCTACTGCCTTACTTCTGCTGTCTCCTCTTCTCCCTGCTCTTCTTGCACCTCTCTCTTTCAGGAGTGTCAGTACCTTATGAACACTCTCGAGAGGTTTGTAGGAGGCAAGAAGAAGCTTAATCTTATCCTAGACCAATCCAAGATTTGCAAATTTAATCAAGATCTAGGATAAGATTTTCTAGAGGATGTGAGGAAGCATCCACCTACCGTGCTCAGACCCATAACTGCAGGTGTGATCAAGATCAAGCCCAGGACCGAGAAAGTCCAATTCAAGTCAGCGGGCTTTGTTCAGGGGATTTCTGACTGCAAGGTGATTCCACCTGCTACTTCAGCCTCTCAGAAGGCGAAGCCTTCTCGTGCTACTTCTACCTCTCAGAAGGTGAAGTATCACTGCACCTTCTGTCAGAAAGATGGACACTCGGTCGAGCGATGCTTCAAACGTGCCAAGATCGCGCGTAGAGATCGTGCTGAGGCTCTTAGGCGTATTCAGGGTCAGCCCCAGACCCTGAGTGCACCTAAGACCAGCACGAGGTCTAGGGCACTTCAGCTTGATGGGTTTGGGCATCATCGATGACTTGGATTTTCTGAGTTTTTTGGCTTTCGTCCTCGGTATGCCCCTAATCGTGACTTCCACCGGTCTGAGGATAGATCTCGTTTCCCCATCGAGATGGCCACCCACGACGTGATCAGCATGTTGTTGGTACTCCGACTCGCACTCCCGTAGTAGTCGGACCCAGCAACAGCTTCAGGTCTGCTCATAGACCTTCTGTTTCTTTGAGCGACAGAGAGCGTAGGGTAGTTAGAGGTCAGTCGTGTGTGACTACTTCTTCTGCTCATCGTGTGACTCAGTATTGGGTGCCAAAATCTCTTTTGATTTATCCTAGTACTGAGCCATCTCTCTCTGTTTGACTCAGGTTCGCCGGGCTGAGAAGGGAGAGGTTTGGCTTGTGGACTCTGAGTGTTCTCGACATATGACCGGAGACTCCTGTTGGTTCTCTTCCCTAGCCCGTGCTCCAGGTGATGAGACTATCACCTTTGGAGACACTTCGTCTGGGTGCGTCATCGCAAAAGGTACTGCACGCGTTAATGATTCATTTTTTTTAAAAGATGTTGCCTTAGTGAGTAAGCTGCAGTATAATTTGCTTTCAGTCTCTCAGCTTACCGATGACTGTTATGAGGTGAGCTTTAAGAAAAATAATTGCAAAATTCTTGATTCTTCAGGTAGTCTAGTTTGTGGGATTTCTTGTTATGTGAGGATCTTTCGTGCTGATTTTGTTGAGTCTTCTGGTGATCCTCTCAGGTGCTTAGTTGCCTCTAAGTCCCGTGACCTTTTGTTTCTGGCATAGGAGACATGGTCATATCGGATTTGACCATTTGACCTGAGTTAGCGGTCACGATCTCATTCGTGGTCAGCCGAAACTCAAGATAGTCAAAGATCTTATTTGTGCTCCTTGCCGACACGGCAAGATGGTTGCCGCTTCTCACCCTTCGGTCACAGTGACTATGACCGATGCACCGGGACAGCTGCTCCACATGGACACAGTTGGACCAGCTCGAGTGCAGTCAGCAGGAGGGAAGTGGTGTGTCCTTGTCATGGTCGATGACTTCTCGAGGTATTCTTGGGTGTTTTTCTTGGCCTCGAAGGATGAGACGTTTACACATTTTTGGGGTTTGTTTGGCAGGCTTTCTGTTGAGCTTTCGGGTGCCTTATGAGCGATCCGCAGTGACAATGGCATGGAGTTCAAGAATTCCTACTTCGAGAGGTTTTGCGATGAGACGGGTGTAGAGCACCAGTTATCTTCTCCGCACGTCCCACAACAAAATGGTGTCGTGGAGAGGAAGAACCGTACCTTGGTCGAGATGGCTAGGACGATGCTTGATGAGTATTCTACATCTAAAAAGTTTTGGGCTGAGGCGATTGCCACCACGTGCCACGTTTCAAACAGAGTTTTTCTTAGGGCACACTTGCATCGCACTTCTTATGAGTTGAGATACGGGTGAAAGCCCAATGTCTCACATTTTCGTATGTTTGGTTGCAAGTATTTCATTCTGAAGTCCGGGAACCTAGATAAGTTCGAGTCACGTTCTTGTGATGGGATCTTTCTGGGCTATTCGACTTCTTCGCGGGCATATAGGGTCTAGAACTGCGAGTCTTGCAAAATGATAGAGACCTGTGAGGTGACCTTCGACGAGGCCAGTCCGGGGACTAGGCTCGATATCTCAGGTTCTGTAGAGCAATCCGAGCCCATCTTTGCGGACGATGACAAGGATGGAGTTGAGGGTTGTCCACCCAATCTGGTTCCTCCTCCCCTTAAGGTGCCTGCTTCCTCCATCGCACCTCAAGGAGATCAGCCCATGCCTTTCACATCTTCTGGAGTTAGTGGCTTTGTTCCTACCTCGTCAGCTTATGAGGTAGAGGCCACTTCATCTTCTCATCCAGGACCTCCCTGTCATATCCAGAAAGGCCATCCTTCAGAGCAGATGATCGGAGACCTTTTCGAGCGTGTCAGCCGCTCAAAATATGGCTTATCTCACTTCTGTCTCCACTCTGCCTTCGTTGCCTCATTCGAGCCCAAGGATGTTAGTCATGCTCTTTCAGATGAGAACTTTGAGAGAAACAAGGTCGGGTCACTTGTTGAGCCTCCTAGAGGTCATAATGTCATTGGTACTAAGTGGGTGTTCAAAAACAAGCAGAGTAAGGATGGGGTAGTCATTCGAAACAAGGTTAGATTGGTAGCTCAGGGTTTCTCCCAAGTTGAGGGTCTAGATTTTGAGGAGACCTTTGCCCTGTAGCTAGGCTAGAAGCAATTAGGATCTTACTTGCTTTTGTAGCGTCTAAGGGCTTCAAGCTTTACCAGATGGATGTCAAAAGTGCCTTCCTCAATGGGTTTATTGAGGAAGAAGTCTATGTCAGGCAACCTCCAGGTTTCGAGAACCCTAAATACCCAAAGCATGCCTACAAGTTTTCCAAGGCCCTGTATGGACTTAAGCTAGCCCCTAGAGCTTGGTATGAGAGGCTTAAGTCCTATCTGTTGAGTCATAAGTTTGAGATGGGTAAGGTAGACAAGACCTTGTTCATTCGCAGGCATGGCAATAACCTTCTGCTCATCCAGATTTATGTGGATGACATCATTTTTGGCGGCTCATCTCATGCTCTTGTTTCACAGTTCTCGGATGTCATGAGCACCGAGTTTGAGATGAGCATGATGGGCGAGTTGACTTTCTTCCTTGGCTTCCAGATCAAGTAGACTCGAGAGGGTACTTTCTTGCATCAGGGCAAGTACACTCATGACCTCTTGAGACGCTTTGATATGAGTGATGGTAAGCTGGTGTCCACTCCTACGGCTTCATTAGCTTCACTCGACCCAGATGAGGATGGCGAGCCAGTTGATCAGCAGGAGTATCACAGCATGATTGCCTATCTCTTGTACCTCACTGCCTCGAGACCGGACATACACTTCTCTGTGTGTCTATGTGCTCGATTTCAGGCTTCTCCTCGTGTATCTCACCGCCAGGCGGTGAAGCGCATCCTTCGGTACCTTCGAGCTACCATAGACTATGGTATCTGGTACTCTTCCTCATCCTGTCATTCCCTCAGAGCCTACTCGGACGTAGACTTTGCTGGCTGTAGGATAGATAGGAAGAGCACTTCTGGCACCTGTCAATTTATTGGCACTTGTCTTGTTTCTTGGTCTTCTGGGAAGCAGTCTGGTGTTGCACAGTCCACCACAGAGGTTGAGTATGTTGCTGCCACCATTTGTTGCAGCCAGGTGCTTTGGATGGTTTCGACCCTGTGAGACTTTGGGTTAGCCATAGACAATGTTCCACTCTTTTGTGATAACACGTCTGCTATCAATATTGCCAAGAACCCAGTGCATCACTCTCGGACCAAGCACATTGATATCAGATATCACTTCCTTCGAGACCATGTGGAGAAGGGTGACATAGTGCTCTAGTTTGTGGAGAGTGACCACCAGTTAACTGATATCTTTACCAAGCCTTTGGATAGCTCTAGGTTTTCAGCTCTACGAGGAGAGCTTGGGGTGGTTGTCCTTATGGACTGTTGTGAGGGGGAGCGTTGTACTTCATGCTTTATCATGTTTATTATGCTCTTACTCCTTTTTGTCGCATTGCATGTGGGTGCATCTGGGTTAGTCCTTCTAGCATAGATTAGAGTGGTTCTCTCGTCTAGTTGCTTAGACTTCTTCCTCTCATCTTGTGATTCTAGGATGCTACTTATTAGCTGTTTCTCTTCTCACTTGGTTGAGCTTACTCACTTCTTATAGGTTCTAGCAAGTGTCGGGCCACCCTTGGGTAGACAGGGTACGTGTTTGCTCCTTAGTGTGTTAGATGATCAGCTGATAGTCCTAGAGTCATATGGGGTAGATGAGAGTCAGTCTGAGCTATAGTATCCTCTATATCTTATCTATGCTTTAAGGACTACCTCTTCTAATTTTATTGCCAGCTTCTCGTTTTTATTGCTTTGATTCAGGGGGAGTTTCATTTGGGAGCTTCTGGATCTTAATATTGACATAACTCAACTTGAACCAAAAAGTTATGTCACATGTTGAGGGGGAGCTGGATTTTCTTGCATATCATTTTGCATTGTAATATACCTACATGGAGCCTTGATTATTATCCTTTTATGACATGTTTACAATGCGTTACATCTTGCCATGATCTGTGCTTACTTGCTAGATTTATCATGACTTTATATGTGTAAACTAGCCTTTGCCATGATAAGTTAATTAATACTGCTCAACTTGAATTAAAACTTGTCATGATTACTCCTGAGACTAGTCTATTTTTAGTTATCCTTTTATGATTCATGCCATGTCAAATTGGCTGAGTTGAGTCTTGAATCTTTATTGAGTTTTAGATTGAGCTATGCTAGTTCTTGATGACACATGAGTTAGTACACATTTTCTGCTCTTAAGAATGCAAAAAGATCTCTTTTGTGCGAAAAAACTGATCCCACCAATTCTTTCTCGTGAGACTGTTTGCCATTGCACTAGGCATGAACTCAGAGAGAGTTTTGGTTGACCAAGACTATCTTCTTAAGCTTCTAGCTTGGAGTAGTTGCATAAGGCTTGAGATCTAGCACATGACTAAAATTTTGGTTGGAAATGACCATGAGCTTAAAAAGAAAATATGTTAGTGGTGCTCAATTTGCTTAATTACCAAAAGACCAATGTACTTGAACAAATGTCTCATTCTTGAACTTGTAGCTCTCTAAAATGATTCAATACTGGTTTCTTGGTTCTGCTTAGATTATTGAAATGGTCTACATCATCTTTGGATACCGCTGGCTAGACTATAATCACAGTTGACTTGACATGCTAAGAAATTTGACTAATTTTCAGATTATGACTTATTTGGCTTAGCTTGTCTATACATGTATTGTCATGATCTTGATAGCATTCTTATATGTTATGGCTTGGTGTAATACTTCAAGGTCATTTTGGATAATCTTCATGGCTCATCATGCTTAAACTGAATAATTTTCAGCCATTCCATCCATACTCATGATTTATTCTCTTCATTGCATCTTGATGATTTTATTGCCAAAAGGGGGAGAATAGTAGAGAAAAAGCCTTTGGGAACTTTCTGGAGCTTTGGAGAACAATTTGCTCTTTTTGTTTTTGCTCTAGGGTTCCTTTTGTCAACATGGTTTTGATTCCTCTTTGCTATGGTCTTGGTTCCTCTTTGCTTCTTTCTTAGGCCATGTTTGACTCTCCTTCATTTTCAAACAAACTCAACTTTTCGCTTTTTCTGGGTTTGTCAATATATTCATTAAGGGGGAGATTGATAGACCATGTGGAGGTGACCCCGTGTGTGTGATGAGTAATTGACATCTGTTTTAGGAAAGTTGAGTTTGGTTTGTGTGGTTCGGGCCATGTCGTTGCGCGGTGCAATCGGCTTCGGTCCGACTTGGTCAAACTTGGTCAAAGTGTTTAGGATGCTTATTCTTTTGATTCGACAAGTTTGGGCTTTTTCGTCTTTAAGATTTTTCTAATGTGATTGTTGATTACATTATCTCGAGCGATGCTATGTGATGTGTTTCTTGTCTATGATTGCTGCGGAACATCGAGGTGGAGTCGTGGCGAGGCACGAGATGATCAGATTAGGCACAGGCGGTGCTGAGGTCGGAGCGGTCGGGATGTGCCGAAGACGGTGAGGACTCGAAGTGGTTGCGAGGCTTGGATGGCAAGGAATGAGGAAACTTCCCGGAAGATGCAGGAGGGGCATTTTGGTAAATACGCAAAGCTGCATTAGGAAGTGGATTCGGTTTAGAATTAGCGGGTAAAGTGCTGAGGCTTAATGGGCAAAGCATTGTGAACCCTCTAACCAAAGGCTATAAATAGGAGGTGTGTCTCTTGGTTGTTGTATGGCTTGGGAGAGGAGTTAGAGGCTTTGGAAGTTTGTTTTGCTTTATGCTTTAGTTGTTGAGAAGTGGGTGAGAGAGCGGCAGTATGTGTGCCCTGTCTCCTGCGTGAGCACATTTGCAAGTTCTTCCCAGGCTGTGAGATGGAGGGGGTTAGGATTGTAAACTCTTGATTGTCTAATCGCGTATGGCTCTATCTCAGTCTATGAGAGCTGTGTTTTGTTGATTTGATTACTTGTTCTCTCTCTCTTAGTGATGAGTTTCAGTTTCTAGCTACTCTCTCTTGCTCTGCTAATTCTTTGTGTTCTTGTGTGAATCTTGCCTTAGGAGTTGCACTTGAGATGCTCTGTGATGGGAGAATGCTCAAGATCATTTGATCAGCTCATTCCCTAGAAAAATTGTCAGAATCAATGTGTGATTTCCTGTTTCTTTCTTGTTGCAACTCCTCTGTTATTCACTGTAGCTAGGGTTTGAAGTCAGGGGCTGTGTGATTCTCTCGATTTCCCTTCTTTAGGTGTCTCCAAAGCTGTGGTTTTAGGTTGTGAGATCATTTCAGTCGAGATTCGTAAGCTCTTGAGCTAAAGTTATGAGAATTGTAACATCCTGATTTTCAGAGCCTTTTTGAAGCTTTTAAAAATAAAATTCACCATTTGAATTTTTCTGGAATTAATTAAAGCTTGATTGGAATTTTTATTAAATAAAAATATTTAATATGACCCTTGTAACCCTAGTATCACCTTTGTCTCAATAATGAGAATTACATAATCCTTTGGTAACATTAGAACGGTAGTATAATGCTTAGTCATGCTATTTAAATTCTTTTGTAACTTTGGAATGGGAAATCATATTTCATTCAACTGGTATTTGTATTTAGAAATAAGTGGTGACTGGTGTTGCCACTGTTCTTTTAAAAATAAATAAAATGTGAAAGTTGGTTTAGACTAGAGCGGATGGTTGGTTTGGATTGGTGCGGTAAGTGTCGGGACCCGGAGCAACAACTCCAGAACCCTCTGTGTTAATCGCACTATCCCAGGAAAAGCTAGTGCACACAGTATCACAAAGACAATTATCATGCGTAATGACAAACTTTATTTGGCTAATATGAGCCTGATGGCCAAGATTACAATAAGAACAAAAGAAGACAGCGGAAGAAATACATAAAGCGGCAGCCCATCCAGCCTTCCCACAAGGCGAATGACTGTAAGACGTGGCCTAGTCGCAATCCTCACTGAAGTCGTCGAAGGCTTCCTCTGAAAAGAGTTAGATATAGCAACATGAGTACAAAAAGTACTCCACAAGTCACCCGGGAAAATGCAACATAATGATAAAGGCTTCAACGGAAGGTTTATAGGGTTAGTTTGCATAAAACAACATTTAAGAAATATAATAATAGATTAAAATTGCTGAATTTAATACAGTAGATAAAACAATACTTGTAGTAGAAAGTAATACCGTTAGTGTCGGCTCCGACCAAACACCAACCTATCCACGGGCATCCCACCCGGACCATCTTTTCAAAAGCTCACGTATGGATTCCATCCATCCACACGCTTTCACTGCGCAACTCTGATGAATTCCATCCATTCACCAGATTTCCATCTCTCACGGATTCCATCCATCCGCAAGGTTTTCATCTCTCGTGGATTCCATCCATCCACAAGGTTTTCGAAAACGTTTTGAAAAACAAAGTCTAATCCATGAAAAACTTTACTCAGCTTGCCCATGACCGTGGGCACGGCTATCCAGGATAGGTTATACACTCTGCAGAGGTTGTACAGCTTTACCCACAAGACACGATCATCCCATATTGCCACGCGATTACACACTTCCTTAGGTGTGCGGCGAGGAGTCGTGACAAGGCCTTTACAATGATCCGTTGTCAACAAAATCACGCCGCCACTAAGGTTTCACCACAACATGAATCCACATGTTGGAGCCCCCTCTTGTGCCGTGTGAGACTTCTCACGGCCTACGCCGCGCTCACATTCAGCCTATAGCGAGATCATGTTGGAACTTCACAAATTAGTTGGCCAGGTATGTCCCATACCAGACTTGTGGTAGTACGATAGGGCTTTGCAACAGTAGCTCACAGACCGGTCCTTAATTGACTTAGGCTCAACCACAAACCCCCGTGCATGACAATCAACCACTGCGGCTCCAACCAACAGGGCATGCCTGCACCCACCACTCTAACCAATTGCCTAAGTCTAAACCAGTTTCATATTTGTTTTCAAAATAATTCATAACACTCCTTGACTCACCAAAGTCAAGAGTACATATCATTTTATGTAAAAAGGGTCATCATTTTATGTGAAAAGGTATCCCAAAGCAAAATTATATGACTATGCAGGGCTAAGCGTTTGAATAAACTCTCTAGCCAACACTAATGTATTAACTAGAGTTTGATTCTAGGGTGACAAGGTATAAGGGATTCAATAACAATGGAGGAATTAACAAGTAGGCAATAACTAGATTTAAAAGCCGAATTGAAATCTGTTGAATAAAAATATGCATGCAATATAATTTAAATCAACATAATTTTATTTTGAAAACTGGGATCAACATGATCAAGGAGGGTGACTTGCCTTGCTCGAAGACCTGGTGCGATTCGTCGGCGTCGTTCTCTCCGAATTCGTCGAAATCTACGCGCGAAGAACCAACCAAATAAAATCAAATAAAATCGAAATAAAATCCAAAAATTATAAAATATATACTGCAACTTAGATTATGATTTTAGACAAATTTAGAGATTTGAATCACTGGATTCGGAGATCGGACGAGGGAGAACGAGCGATTGGAAGTTTGAATGGATTGGAAATTCCAGAAAATGCAAAACCGAAAGAATATTCTCTGGAATCTTATTTTTGGCTGATTTTTGGAGTATATTGGAGTGTATGACACGTGGGGCCCGGTTGTCATTGAGTGCAGAATTTTATTTTATTATTTTATGACATGTGGGTCCCGCTTGTCATGGACTAGAGGTGAACAAAATGTGGCCAAAAGTCCAACCGAAAATGCATTGCACTGGACTTGAACTCACAACCTCATGCATGCATGCACTAACATGCACCCACTAGCCAAGTGGCCTCTTGCTCTTTCATGACAAACGAACAACAACCATACCAATTAAACAGAGAAGAGCAATATTAGAGAAGGGAACACAGGGAGGTACGCGGGGGCGCGTACGGGAGGCGACCTCGCCGGCGACCGGCGGCCGGAGGCGGGCGAGAGCGGCGGCGGGGTAGAGGAGGTGGCGGCGCACCTTCCGACGGTGGCGGCGGGGCCGGGGTGGGCGGCGCAAGGAGGAGGCGGCGGCGGTTGGAATGGGGCGGCGACGGGAGGCGGCCGGGCGGCGGCGGCGGCCGGTGGGAGGTGACGCACAGCGGCGGGAGAAGAAGGGAGTGAGGGCCGGCCGAATAGGAGGGAGGAAGGGGGAGGAATGGTGAGGGGAGGCCAATTTATAGAAAGAGAAGGGAGGGGAGAGGATTTCAGTTTTGAGAAGATTAATGGACGAGGAACGGCCGGGAGATTGATGAGGGTGATTAGGGCGTCCGTTTCCACGCTTTAATCGGGAGTTAAGAGGGAGAAACGGGCGTCAATTAAAAGCTTCATTCGGCTCTAATGGTGGAGGAGAGAGAGGGTGGGAGGAGGAAGAAGGAGAGGTTGAAGAAACATATGACATGTGGGGTCCATGTGTAATAGAGAGAGGGAGGAAGTGAAGGGGTATGGGCCGTTGGATTGTTGACATGTGGCAAGTGAGTGTTTCATGGTCTTTGGATGGAGATGAAGAGGTAAGTGATCATGTGTGGCTAGGATTAAATCGTGGAGAGAGAGTGATTCAATCTGAGAGCGACACGTGGCGGGCTTGGATGAATTTGATTTTTATTTTCGGAATAAAATTTCAAAAAATACTAGAAACTTCATAAACACTTATAAAAATAATATTTAATGTCTAAAAATTCCAGAACAATTATAGAATATTCCTGGAAGCATTTTAGACATAGGAAAAAAAATTTAATTTCAGATTTTCATTTAATAATTTTATAAAATACTTTTTAACCTTTAAAATTGATTTTTAACTCCAGAAAAACACAAAAAATCCAAATAAAAGCCAAATGCTTTTAAATACTTAATTTGAAATGATATTTTTACATAAACTCAAAATATCCTTTTATTTAATCGTAATTTAATGTTTTTAGTTAAATTACTTTTTATAAAAGCCTTTTTAAAAGCTAAAAACAGACAAATAAAATCTCCAAAATTTAGGCAACCAAAGAACACTTATTTTTATTTGTAAATTAAATTAATTTTTTTTTCACTAAATTTTTTGAAATAAATAGCTGGGCTGTTACAGTAAGCACGAGATCTTGTAAATTGTATGTTCCGCCCTAGTCAATTAAGGACCGACGCTTGTGTTTGTCCAGACTGAGCACTACCGTACAACCCCAAGTCTATATGGGTACGACCTAGCTGATTAACTTACGATAGTCTAGTTTAGGTGCCACCAGTGGAAAGTGGGTGCCAGGGATTTACTGGTTATTCACGGTGAGGGACAGGATTTATCAGACTCATATGGCGCAAGAGGGGGCTTCGGACTGGGTGGATTTAACCCTTCTGCGGTGAAACCTCGGCGGGTGGTGTCTGGCTAGACTAGAGTGAGGTAAAGGCTTTGTGATATCTTATCTGTGTCTCATGCCAAAGGAAGCGTGGTGACTATTAAGATAATTTATCTCTTGGGGGTAAAGTTGTACAACCTCTGCAGAGTGTCAAACTATTCGAATAGCCGTGCCCATGGTTAAGGGCAGGCAAGGAATGCATTCACATGGTAGATCTTTGGTTTTTATTTTAAAAACAAAGTTTGGTATTCTGAGAGTGGATGGAACTCTTGGATGGTTGTCCTGGCGGTTGGAGCCAGTGTGGGTGGATGGAACCCGTGGTTTTAAACTTTATCAACCTTCCTGGGTTGGCAGCACGCGTCGTGCAAGGCGGCAAACAGGCTCGCGCTGGGACGTCGGCCCTCTGTCCGCGTGGCCCACGTGAAGACAGCTAAGCGCACTGTGGCGTTTGGCGTCAGCTGCGCTAGCTCCAGTCCGTAGGCCCGCAGGACTTCGCCCACAAACTTCGTTGAGGGCATTCGAAGGCCGGCGTCGAAGAATGCGACAAAAACGATCGCCTCCGTGCCTTGGGGCTTCGGCTCCGTCTCGTCGCGACGGGGCAGGCGAGCCCTATCGTGCAGCTCGATCTTCCTTTCCCGTACAAGCCGTTGCAGCGTCTCTTCGGTCACGCGACTCCTCCCCAGCACGCGGGAGCAGCGACCCCCCGAGTACTCCATGGCGTCCCACCGCTTGTCGTCTTGTGAAAGCCCCTGCAGCACTAGCTCGAAGTCCCCAGGACCACCCATTGCCCTCTAAGGGTTAGGGCAAAAGGGTTATGGGCGCGAAATAAGCAAGAACAGGCGGCAGGCGGGATAGGGCGCCCCCACAACAGCGATAGCGCTTTATAAAGCCCGCTCGCCTCCCCCACGACCACAAGCACAGCCAGATTAAAACCTACAGCGGTTTGGCTGCCCACGACTGCAAAGACGAACCGCCGGCACCTGGAGGAGCATGCCGGGTAGGTGGCCAGGCAGCGCGCAACGCCACTACACACCCGACACGCATCCCACTTCCCTAGGGAAGCCGCGAACGGGCGCGCTCACGCAACTGCTCACATCCCACGATGCGCCAGTCATTAACCGCCGCGTGCCCCGCCTACGGGTGGACGGTCTGCATGACACGACAGCTTGCCCCCTGACAGACCAGGCGTCGGCATGATTCAAGCCGCCATTAAAAGCGCACTACCGGAGGGACGGAGCGCGCGCGTCTACTTCGGCTAGGCGCGGCTCGCGCCACCCGCTCGAAGGGTAGGGGACGGAGCGCGCGTCTACTTCGGCTAGGCGCCAGCTCCGCTGCCACCCGTTCTAAGGGTAGGGGACGGACCGCGCGCGTCGCTTCTGTGCCACCTCGGGACGGAGCGCTCGCGCGTCCACCTCAACCACCAATCCAAGCGTCGGGTTCGGCTGCGGCCTCAACCCCCAGTCAAGTTCGAAATTCACAGGCCGCAGGGACGGAGGGGGCCAAAGGACTCGGCATCATGGCTTCGGCCCTGTGAAGCCCTTTACCATGAGAGGCTCCTGTTGTAGGGGTGGCCCCCACCTAAACCCAGCAGGCCTGGTAGAAGGGTATAAGGCCCAGAATAGTCCATGTGTAATGACATAAGTGCCCCTGGAGGGGATACTCAGATGTAAGGGCATAGTTGTAAAAACACTCCCCATGTATATATATATGGAATACCGGCCATGGGGAAGGCAGGCCATTACGGTCACTTACTCCCAACTCTCCACTACCATCTCTCTCTCTGTTTGGTCTGTAGCCACAACAGGTACAAAATATATCCTAGATGAAATTACTATAAGAGACTTATATGTGATAAATGATGATATGACAATAGGTCTAAGATTCTTACAACACTCAGTACAGACCACAATTATACATGAAGATGGGCTCACATTAATTCCACATCAAGATAATATTCCATATATCATAGAAGTGCGAAAGCGTGGTGAGAAACCCTAGATCCTTCCTGAAATTGCTGAAAGAATCATAGAAGAAGAGCTTAGTGAAAATATAGAAGTTTATTATACATCAAATTCATGTGCAGAATGTATTGGACTGCAATCATTTTCACCAAATTGGTATAGAGATATTAAATCTAAAAAAGATATAGAAAAGATAGTTTAGAGATTGGAGGATATTCAAATAATTGAAGAAATACCTATGAAACATTGGGATAAGAATTCTATTGTTTGCTAAATAAACATAATAAATCCAGAACATATAATAAAAACATGTCCTATAGAGGCCACTCCACAAGATGTAGAAGAATTTAAAATGCACATAGAAGAACTACTAAAGTTAGGAGCTATAAGAGAAAGTAGAAGTCCTCATAGGTCTGCTACTTTTATCGTTAGAAATCATTTTAAAATAGTTACAGGCAAGTCGAGAATGGTAATTAATTATAAAAGACTAAACGGTAATACTATAGATGATGCCTATAATATTCCAAATAAACAAGAATGGATTAACAGGATACAAGGAAGTAGATATTTTTCTACGTTTGATTTAAAGGCCAGGTTTTGGCAAGTAAAAATGGCAGAAGAATCTATAGAATGGACAACATTCACTTGTCCACAAGGGCATTTTGAATGGCTTGTAATGCCTTTAGGGTTAAAGAATGCACCAGCATTATTTCAAAGAAAGATGCAGAACATATTTAATGAAAATCAAGAATTCATATTAGTATTATAGTATATATAGATGACAAATTAATATTTTCAAAAACTTATAAAAAAACATATTGCTCCCCTAGAAGTATTTTTTAGGAAGGTAGAACAAAATGGGCTAATATTATCCAAAAAGAAAATGGAAATCTGCAAAGGGAAAATTAATTTTCTAGGCCACGAAATAGGAGAGGAAAAAATTTATTTACAAGATCATATAGCAAAAAAAGATTTTATAATTTCCTGATGTTATGAATAATAGAAAGATATTGCAACAATTTCTAGGAGTTGTAAACTATGCCAGATATTATATTGATAATTTAGAAAAATTAGCTGGGTCGCTATATGCTAAGTTAAGGAAAAATGGTCAAAAGTACTTCAATTCTGAAGATGTTAAATTAGTTAAGATAATAAAAGAAAAGGTTAGAGAATTGAAATGTCGGGGCCCCAGATTTCCGAACCCGGACCGTCTTTGTATTACAACACTAGTCCCAGATCAAAGCTAGTGCACACAGTCAAACAGAAATGATTACATAACCAACAATGCTTTATTACAATAATAGAGTACTGACCGAAAGATCTCATTATTACAACTGAGGTTTCAAGACCTAACACACACAAAACACAGCGGAAGCAGAAGATAAATCCGGCGAAGACCCAACAATACGCCACAGGTAATTGACTGGGGAAGCGCGACCTAGTACTCCGGGAAACCTTCGTCGAATCCACACGCGAAGTAGTCGTAATCACCTTCTTGAGCTTCGTATTCCTCTGAGTATTATTTTTGAGTGCAGCATGTGAGTACATAAAGTACTCCGCAAGTCTTGGGAAAAATGCAATAGATGCAAGGCTTAACAAAGGAGGGTTATATGGTTCTTTTGCACAAAGCAATATTTTATTTCAAATACTACTAAATATTTTCGAAGGCATTGTTTTAACCAAGTAATTGTTTTAATAGAAACTATCATTAATTCTATAGTGAAGGTTCCAACTACCAACACTAGTTTAATCAATTCCAACTGATCAAGTTTAAAACTGCGGGTTCCATCCACCCTCTCTGGCTCCAACTGCCAGGATACCCTTTCGAGAGTTCCCTCCACTCTCGAATACCAAAACTTTGTTTTTCTTTAAAACCAAAACCAAAGATCTATCATGTGAATGCATTCCTTGCCCGCCCTTGACCGTGGGCACGGCTATTCGAATAGTTTTACACTCTGCAGAGGTTGTACAACTTTACCCCTAAGAGATAAATTATCTTAACAGTCACCATGCTTCCTTTGGCATGAGACACAGATAAAATATCACAAAGCCTTTACCTCACTCTAAACTAGCTAGACACCAGCCGCTGAGGTTTCACCGCAGAAGGGTTAAATCCGCCCAATCCGAAGCCTCCCTTGCGCCATATGAGTACAGTAAATCCCTGTCTCTCACTGTGAATAACCACTAACTCTCTGGCACCCACTTTCCACTGGTGGCACCTAAACTAGACTATCATGAGTTAATCAGCTAGGTCGTACCCATATAGACTTAGGGTTGTACGGTAGTGCTCAGTCTGGACAAACACAAGCGTCGGTCCTTAATTGACTAGGGTGGAACATACTCTTTACAAGATCTCGTGCTTCCTGCACCAACCCAAACCAACCATCCACCCTAATCTAAACCAACTTTCCCATTTTGTTTTATTTTAAAAGAACAGTGGCAACTCCAATTACCACTACATTTATAAACACAAGGGCTATTACAGTAAATCATAATTTCCCATTTTCAAAATTCCAAAGGTATTAATTAGCATGACTAAGCATTATACTACCATTCTACTATTCACAAATAATTGTAATTCTCTCGTTATTGAGACAAAGGAAATTTTAGGGTTACAAAGGTACATGGCATTCAAATTCAATGGAGGGCATAACAAAGTTGGAATAACTAATTCCTAAAGATTTGAACTAAAGTTTTATGTAATTAGCAATGCACATAATTTAAAATAATTAAAACATTTCAAAATCATAGGCTCAAGATGATCAAAGGAGACTTGCCTTCTTGTGCGCTATTTGGTCCTTCTTGCTGCGGTTCGACAAATTCTTCGGCGACGTCGGGTTCTACGCGCGAAACGACAAAACAAACAAACAAATAAATATAAATAAAATCATAGAAATATAATATATATATATATATATATATACTGGAAGGAAGTTTATGATTTCATACGAATTTAGGAGAGAGATTCATCGGATTTGGGGTTCACACGAGGGAGAACTAATATCTGGAAGATCGGTTGGGAAAAGAAATTACTGAGACAATATTTGGACCAAGAAAAATAGAATGAATTTTTTTTTGGAGATTTTGCAAGATTTGAATTTGAATTTTGAAAGTGCACAGAAAATTTGGAATGGAACTAAGACTTTGAAATTAAACTAAGTATTGGAATTTGAATTTAAATTTTGAAAAATATCAAATAAATTTCAAATATTTGAAAGGATGGAATAAATGGATAGTTTGGAATTTTTGATGAATTTAGAAATTTGAATGGGCTCAAACAGAGTTAAAATGAGGGAGAACGGGCTTCGGGAAGATTAAATTCAGAGAAAATGGAAAAAGGGATTTTCTGGAATTATTTTTCTAAAGGAAAAGAATTTATGGCGTCAGCATTGCGTCAGCAAGGGATTTTCTTTTTGGGCCGAATTATTTTTGCACTGGAAATTGGGGCTGAGGGGCTGACAAGTGGGCCCTTGGTCCATGGACCGAGTCCACGGAGGGGAAGGGCAGCCGAGGTGGCATGGGGTGCTGACGGGGCAGAGAGGCGCCGCGGTGGCGCCCACCGAGCAGCCACGCGGCGGCCACGTAGGCGCGACGTCGACATGGCTGCGGCAGTCGGGTAGCGCGGGGACGGCGGCTCGCCGGCGCTCCGGCGGGTTGTGGCCGGCGGCGAGCGGCGCAGGAGGGAGAGGGGACCGAGGGGAGTGCGGTGGTGGGGCGGCCCTTACCGGGGGCGGCCGGAGTTGAGCCGGCGGCAAGGAGGGGCGGCGGCGATGTTCGGGTGGCGACGGGGAGGGGACTCCGGTGGTGGGGAGGTGCGGCCGAGGGGCGGAGGAGCTTCGCGGTGAGGTGAGGAGGCTGAGGGTGGAGGCGGCGAGGCGTGAGGAGCTTTGGGGCGGCCGGAATTGCTCGCCGGACTTGATGGAGGCGGCGGCAGCAAGGGCACACGGTGCGGGGGTGGTGGAGAGGTCGGGAGAGGGAGAGGAGAGCGGAGGGGTGTGGGGCGGAGAGAGGGGAGGCCGGGGGTGGCCTTTATAGGGGTAGGGGAGGGGAGGTCCGGCGGGAATCGCTCGCCGTTGATTACGGGCGACGGCGGTTGCGGAGGGGAAAATAAAGGAAAGCGCGGCCGTAGAAGGAAGGAAATCGGGGGAGGGAGAAGAAGGAAAGGGCGCGGGTCGCACGGGCGGCAGAAAAAGGAAAGGAGGCCGGCGGGGCGAGGGCGGCGGGGATGGTGCGGCCGAGCGGGAGGAAGGAGGAGATCGCGGGGGAGGAGACGAAGCTGACGGGTGGGCCCGGGCAGTCAACGGGGGAGGAGGCATGGGCGGCCAGGATGGCGCCACGCGGTCGGGGCCGGATCGGGCGGCCGAGGGGAGAGCGGGAGGGGGCGGACGGGTGGATGGGCGGCGCGCGGGGCGATCCGGCCATCTGGGCCGTACGCGTGTCAAGCGGAGGAGGGGGCTAGGTGGGATGGGAGCGGGCGGCATCTGGCCGTCCACGTGGCGGTCGGAGGGGAAGGGTTGGATTTTTAAATTTTTAAATTTTTTTTTCATTTTCAGAAAGGCCTAGAAAATCCAATAAAGCTCAGAAAAATATGAAATAAATTCCAAAAATTCCAGAACAATTCACAAAAGTTCCTGGATAAGTTTTGGACTTAATAAAAAATACTTCCAACTAATGTTGGTATTTAATTTTCATACTTGAAATACTTTTTATTTTCAAAAATAGGTTTTAAACTCCAGAAAATCCAGGAAACCAAATAAAAGCCAAATAACTCCAAATAATAAATTTGAATTAGGATTTTTATAGAAATTCAAAATATCATTTTATTTAATAATAATTTTAGGTTTTACTTAAAATACTTTTCAAATCTAGCTTTTTCAAAAACAGAAATTCAGGGCAAATCCAAATAAAACTCAAATACTTTAAAATGTTTGATTTGAAATTAAATTTTTCTGAAGGCAGATTTTTGGGATGTTACATGAAACCTCTAGATGAGAACTATTTTATCATTGAAATAGATGCTTCTCAGATAGGATGGGGAGCGATACTGAAGCAAAAACCTAATAAATTTTCATCGAAAACAGAAGAAAAAATATGCAGATATGCTTCAGGTAGTTTTAAGCTCAAAACCGTAAATAATACTGATAGAGAAATTTTAGCAATAATTAATGCAATAAACTCTTTCAGATTATATTTAGGCTTCAAAGAATTTACAATACGAACAGACTGCGAAGCCATTTGTAGATACCATAATCAAATAAATAGCAAGAAAAGTTCTACTAGAAGATGTGTTTTATATGAAGATATACTTACTAGAAATGGCTATAAAATTGTGTTTGAACATATAAAGGGAAAGGAAAACAAATTACAAATTGCCTGACTTATTCTCTCGTTCATCTATTTTTGCAGGCATGAAGAGATCAATGAATTATAATGGGAATGAATTCTTCAGCTTCGGAACTGAAAATAAGCTCAAAATATTTCCCCCAAACTCATACAAATTTAAGCCAAAGAATCATATAATTATTGATGAAGTGCAAGAATGCATATTAGACAATTTCTGGTACCAATATAACAATAAGCGCGAAGAGAAAGGATATATGTTATCAATTCTAAACAGCCTTGCTGAATATTTTCATATGATGAATGAATCAATGCCTATTCTAGAGAATCCTGAATTCATAGAGTTAAAACCCCTATATGTAGTATTTGAAGGAAGAATGCCAGGAATAAATATATCATTTGAAGAGATAGTTGCTCAAAAGATAGATTCAAAACTAACAGGAGGAATATCTTGGAAGAAATATGCAAATATTGATGAAGCACTAGCTCAAGCAAGAAAAATCTTGGGAATAAATTATCATATGGAACCAGCTGCTAAAGAATATATTCAAAAATACAAAAAAGCCAGAAACAAGAAAGCTCCAATTTCATCACCCAAAACTTCAGTCTCATTACCTTCCATAAATATAAAGGAAGGAGAAGAATCATCAAAGAAACCCACATACAAAGAGTGTTTGACTAAGGGAGCAGATCCATTAGATGGATCCTATATAGACTGGAAAATAGACGAAAAATTTGAAGCAATATCTCCTTCATGGAAAAAGGATATAAAAGAAGAAATTTTAAAAGAAATAAGAAAGGAAATAGATGAAAAGTTTGAAGATATGAAAAATCATACGATGAAAAATTTGAAATATCCTTATCAGATGAAGACATTATGGACATTGCCGGGCATGGGCAAATTCCAAATTAAACAAATGAATATATTCTAAAAAGATATAGCCCTAAAATCTCGCCAATCATGTTTAAAAATATTATGAATTATTCCCTATCAATTATTCTTCTGACAGAAGAAGGACACCTTGCACCTTGCCGACAGAAGAAGGACATCTTGCCGACAGAAGAAGACAGATATCTGTGCGCCACGTATTACCTCCACCAATTATGCATACTACTATTTGAAGGCAGAGGACATCAATTATTGAAAAATGAGTTAGACATGAGCCAAAAATTTCTACGACCTCAGTCACCTCGTGTCACCTCAGAAAGAAAAAAATGTGCCAGGACAACGCAAACCAGGACTCCCTAAGACTATAGACCCGAATTAAATAAGGGAGAATGGATTCCTCCAGCGATTATAAAAGGGGGATGCCAACTCGGGGGCATCGGAAATCGAAGCCTTCCAGCATACAGCCTCCTACCACTTCCCACTCTAGCTTTAGTTCATAGTGACAATACCATTGTAATATATCCATCAAGAACAAAGTGTTGTAAATTTTGGTGTAAGGTGATGTGACGATGCCCCGATCTTCCGAGAGGTACTGATAAGTCGATTGTGGAGATCTCGACGTTGATGATCCAAAGGCTCCGACCAAAACTGATCGAACCCCTCGCAATCACTACACCACTGCTCCGTTGGTTATCAACCGTGCCGAACACGGTTGACCTCGCCAAAAAGGCTATCTCCTGCAAGCGAATCGAGAACACAAGCAAGAGAGTTCAAGATGCAATCTGAAATTGCGAATAATGTTTAAGTTCACAAGTTGGGGTTTCTCAACCGAACATGCGGTGAAACTGCTAAGCAGAATAATCTCTTTAAAAAACACAAGGAAAACTAAAGGGGTGTGACCTCCTTAAATAGGGGAGGGGGAAGCCACAATTATCTAATGAAAAGGGATATGGTACTATTCACGGTTACTATTTACGCAGCTGTGGTACTGTTCATGTGAACAGTACCGGCCCAAATAGCCCAAGTTACAAGGCCCTCGGCCCACTTTGACTCGGACTGGAAAAGTAATGTGACTTGTTTTGCAGTTTTTGATCTGCTCGAGTGGAATTTAGATGTGAGACCAGATCCATCTGAAAGTAGACTCCAAGAGCTTTCCAACAAGTACTCACGGGCCCCGAGAAGCCTTCTGGATAAAAAGTTATGACCGTTTGAAGTTGGCTTGTCAAGCTGAATCCGAATTGATCTTGAGGCCGAATTGGATTCCAAAACTTGTCCAACTTGAACCCTTGCTTAAATTGGTTCCAAAGTGATGTGGTGCTACAAATATATATATTTTCATCATTAGGTAGCATCATATTCTCATTTAAAATGTGTTGAAGTTGAAGAAACGAATTCACCTTTAGTTCAATGTTGATATTGGCCGCTATGGTCGTACGTGTCGGTGGCGTGGTCACATCATAAGGTATATTTCTATCTTTGTGTTAATCTCTCGGGGCTCCCGAAAGGGAAAACCATATGTAAACTAGTTTGTGGAAATGAAGTAGTTTTCTTGAAGCACCTCTTGAGTTTTTAGTTTATAATCATATGGGATAAAGGTTTATGCTAGAGACCCTGTAGGAGAAAAACTCTTTGGTGATTCTCCTGTAAGCCGAGTTTGGCTGTGGAGAAATTTGAGGCCATAGAGAAGTGTTCTGTTCGAGTGGAACTACCTGGGGTGACAATAAAAACTTATCCTATATGATTATGACTACGAATGCTTGGGAAAGATTAGCTACTTCTGAAGCAAATTAGTAAGAAATATGGTGAGTACCGAGTAGGATTTTCACAACATTACTAACCACCGGCTGTCATTTTGGTTTCGCCAACCTTTAAGATCCTGATAAAAGTTAATACTCGTTAATAGTAATTTCTGTGAATAGTAATTTGAACAGTAAATTGCTATAATAGAATTTAATTTAACGAATTAATATTTGGTAATTGATATTGAAGAATTAATATATATATATATATATATATATATATATATATATATATATATATATATATATATATATATATATATGTATGTATATATATATATATGTATGTATGTATGTATGTATGTATGTATGTATGTATGTATGTATGTATGTATATATATTAGAGTTGTTCTTGTAAAAGCGATTCACACAACTCGAAATTGTTAGGTTTTTCCCTTCCAAAATCCCCATTTATGTTTCTACTACTAAGTTGTTTGCTTCCTTGTCTGTGAAAAGCCCTTCTACCAGATTATTGAAAAATAATTTTAAATATCTGAGACATGATACCTAACTATTTAATTTGAATTTTCTGTATTTATTTTTCTCTGCGAGGGTTATGAATTTATTTTTCTTCATATGTTTCCTCATGTTAGTATGTTATGAATACTATGTTCTTGTATGCTGAAGGAACAATGCTTAAGAAGTTATTTATGGAACTTATGCCCTTTTTCTAGAAAAACTCGCTCATTTTTTACCCAAATGAAACATTTAATTGAACTATATATTCCCAATACTTGAATGGTTTTATCAATTGTGTATCTCAATCAATTTTGGCTTGGCCGGCCCCGAAACATTTGTGCAGCCAGCAGATTGTCTTCCCTTCCAGTACGCAGGGGCAGAGACAGGGATGGGCAGGCAGGTTCGCTGCCATCATGCAAGCTACCTAAGTTGCTGAAACAAAAATTTTGACCAAGTATTGTTATGAAAATTATCATTTGGCCTATCTAATGATTTCGCTCTTACTGTGTAGTCCATGTATACAAATATTTGTGAAAATTAGCTCTGTAGCATTGCAAAGATGTAGGTCTGGGCCGTTTATTTAATTAAACTTACATGATCTTTGTAGTGCTACTAGCAATATACCCGGAATATTTGGATTCCAATCGTACTGCAGCAGTACTGTCTGAAGATTGGCAGCTTGTGCAGTTCCTGCCAAAAGCAGTAGTGAAGTTCCATTGGTCTATTGACTAACTTGACAAACATGATATTGAAAGGCTGGAAATAATCTTCTTCACTGCTGTCTAGTCTAAGGAAATGCGTGTATTAGCGGTCTAGTCAAAGGGAATTAATGTAATAGCTTTTTAGTCAAACCAGTGCTGTCTAGTCAAAGGAAATGCGTGCATTAGGTGCAGTCTAGTTCAGAGAGAACGGCAGCTAATCTGCTCCACATATTTCGCGAGTAAATTAAAGCAGCTAGCTTCCCATCACCTTCGTTTGTATGCCGCTCGCGTACGATGGGCTAGGCTTTCAGCGGAGACACACTCACGTTCCACGCAATTTACCAAGTCTCCAGTATCTACAAAATAGATCACTCACGGTCCCTGTTTCTTGTGCGAATGAATGCAGGAAACCCCTGTTTCTTGTACGAATGAATGCAGGAAACTAAAAAAATCTAAAATGTCCATATATGTTAGCACAGGAAAAAATAACTCACATGCAAACAAACACATACAAAACCTAGGAGGAAGAACAGTGTTGTGTGTGTTTGTTTGCATGTGAGTCATTTTTTCCTGTGCTAACATTTGGTATCAGAGCCATGCCGAGGACAAGATCGGTGTCGCCGTCGGGTCACGCCAACGTCACCGGCGGTGGTCCGTCGAGGGTACTAGGAAGAGAAAGCAGCGTCTCTCTTCAATACCCTATGCTGAACAAGAGCAACTACACCGCGCGGGCATTTTGGCAATCAAAATGAAGGTGTTCATGAAGGCCCAAGGTGTCTGAGAAGCTGTGGTGGCCAACGACGTTGATGAGCGCAAAGATCAGATGGCTCTTGCGGCCATCTTCCAAGGAGTCCCGGAGGAGACCCTCCTCCTACTCGTCGAAAAGGAGACGGCGAAAGCAGCGTGGGACACGCTCAAGACGATGTACGTCGGCGCCGATCGCGTCAAGGAGGCGCGTGTGCAAACCCTTAAGAGTGAATTCGCGGGTTTGCGCATGAAGGAAACGGAGTCGGTGGACGACTTCGTCGTGAGATTGACGACTCTCGTCAACCAAATCCGCGGCCTTGGCGACAAAATGGAGGAAAGCTACGTCGTGAAGAAGCTTCTCCGCGTTGTCCTGAACAAGTACCTGCAGATTGTCTCAACTATTGAGCAATTTGGGGACTTGAAGACAATGACGGTGAAAGAAGCGATCGGCCGCCTCAAGGCGTATGAGGAGCGTCTACGCATTCCGAGCAGCGACAACAACGATGAACATCTTCTGCTCACGCGGGCCGAGTGGGAGGCCCGATCATCAAAGTGCGAAGGTGAGGGTTCCGATAGCTATGGTGGCCGAAACCGCAGGTATCGCAAATTTGACAAGAGTAAAGTAAGGTGCTACAACTGCAACAACTATGGGCACTTTGCTTTAGAATACCGGAAGCCCAACAAGAGGGAGGAAGCTGAGGCGCATCTCATCGAGACGGACGCCGACGATGAACCGGCGTTGCTGTGAAGCTATCTTGATTAGGGGGGAGATTGTTAGGAATAATCAAGATTATTTCTAATAATATATAGGTGCTCCTTAAGTGGTTAGATGGAAAGATATTAGTGCTCCCAAAACCATCCCTCCCTAGAGTGGTTAATGGCAGAAATAGTTGGTTCCGCAGTTGCGAGCGAAGCTGTGAGCAGAATCTCCTCTTTTGTATTAGGTGACAGAACTGGTCATGAGTGTGTTGAGGGCAAAACTGAGAGATTGGAGATGGGCAGTACTGAAGATCCGCAGTGTTGTTGCCGTCTCAGAAGATTTGCACATAACCCACCGCCCGTTGCTCCACTGGAAGGCGAAGCTAAAGTGTATGGCCAAGGAAGGTGACAGCATCCTACATGCCCACAAGAAGCAAATCTTGGAGTGCAAGCGTGGAAGCAATAATACAGTGAGTACCTCCATTACTCAATACTTCATTCAAGCGGCCAAACGCTTTGTACCTTTTGGCCGTAAAGACGAGGACTTGGGTGACACCGTAGTGCAAATATTCGAGAGGTTTGCCGATGGTGCCGACAGCTTCTTCAAGTTAGTTGAGTGTGGTGGTCATCCAAAGGGGTTCATATTATTACCATTGCTAACTCGATCATTGCTTGCTGGCAAGTCAATGGAGTTTTCCCTCCAAAGAGGAGGTGGAACTGCACTCATTTTGCTATGGCCATGGCTGGATCCTCAAGTTGGCAATGGATCAGTGGGGTGTTTCGATGTCTCTTATGAAAACGAAGTGGTGTGGGAAAAAAATTCCAAGATGACCATTTTGTTCCGTCTCACAGAGGCTGCTGACATCTTTGAGATTGCTATGGGCTGTTGGAGCTCTTGCCACAACAATTCAGTGCTGCATGTCTAGCCATCAGGGAGTTGGTTACTGGAACGATAGCGCAACGCACTGACTATTCCATTCTATCAACGAAATCGGTGTGGTGCTGTCGCCGTATGCAGAGTTGTCACCTTTCTGATTGCAGGCAACCTACGGACAATAGGCACACATGTACTGGATTTCTACTGCCTGAGCCTATCCTTCGGTTTACTACTCGTTGCCATGTCTCACCTTTCGTCAACAGATCCTGCTCTCCATCGAATAATGGCTATCCTCTTGAGTTGGTTTTCCATGTGTCTCCCTTATTGGACACAATCTGCACACAACTCAGTGGACGGAACTGCTCTGCAGTTTTAAACTGGACGCAAAACTCTGAAGGCAATCGTTTCGGATGATGACAGTAGAAGGAAATTCAGAGAGTTGCAATACAGAGCAGAACAGGGACTCGGTTTGTGCCGCGCAACTGCTTCCAGCATTTTCGTTTTCCACTCTTATTCATAGCAAGAAACAAGGGAAATAGTTACAGAGAGGTGGTGGCCCGAGTCAAACTCTGAGCTAAGCCACGAGCCAAAATACTTGTGCCATCCCACAAGTTCCACTACTCTGTCAGCTAACTGAAAAACTGAAAGATAAACTGCATACTGAGAAATGACTCCCTGCTGCTGCTATCAGAAAACATGGACTCCAAAATAAACAAAATGCAGAGGAGGTGTGGCGAAATTACACTAACAAACACTCCCTAATTTCGCTGCACCTCAATCATCCCGAGCTTCCTTCGCATCTCTACAAAGCGAACTCTCCCAAGTGGTTTTGTAAGAATGTCAGCTAGCTGATTCTCTGAACTGACAAACTCAATTTCAATCCTGCCTTCTCCGACACATTGTCTAATGAAATGGTAGCATGTATCGATGTGTTTGCTACGGTCATGGAGAACTGGATTCTTGGACAGAGAGATATAGCTGACCGGTTGTCCATACGAAGCTTGATACAGGTAGGCTCCTTCTTCAGCATATCACTGATCAATCGAGCCAACCAAATCCCTTGACACGCTGCTGTTGTAGCTGCTATGTACTCAGCTTCACAAGTTGACAACGCTACTACCTTTTGCTTTTGAGATTGCCAGGTGATCAAATCTTCCCCTAACAGGTACAACACTCCCGTAGTGCTTTTCCTATCGTCCACGTCACCTGCCATATCACTATCGCTGAATCCAAACAGCTGCAGTTCTTCACTTTGGTTTCTCCTAAACCGACAGCCAAAGTCTTTAGTCCCCTTGATATAACGGAGGATATGCTTGACGGCAGTCATGTGTTCAATTGTCGGTGCTTCTATGAAGCGGCTCACATATCCCACAGAATAAGTAATGTCTGGCCTCGTATGTACCAAATACCTCAAACTTCTGACCAGACTCCTATACAAAGTGACATCGGCTGGTGCTTCCTTGCTCAACTTACTAAGCTTGAGCTTTGCATCCATGGGAACTTGACAAGGATTACAATTGCCCATTCTGGCTTTCTCCAAAATCTTCATTGCGTAAGCTGTTTGGTTCATTGTGATGCCATCTCCAGACTGATTTCCATACCTAGATAATAACTCAACAAGCCTAGGTCACTCATTTTAAACAGCTTCTTCGTCTCTTCTTTAAACTTCTGAATATCTTGTGAATTAGAACCCACAAAGATGAGGTCATCAACATAAATACCCACAAGCAAGCAAGACAACTCTGTACCTCTTCTGCACAACGCATGCTCTGAAGGGCTTTTCTCAAAACCAAGAAAGATAAGATTGTTGTCCATCTTTTCATTCCATGCTCTCGGAGCCTGCCTCAACCCATACAATGCTTTGTTGAGATGATACACCTTATGATGATTATCTTTGTCCACAAAACCCGGCGGTTGATGCACATATACTTCTTCATGGAGCTTGCCATTCAGAAAAGCGAACTTAACATCCATGTGATGTACTTCATGTCCCTGCCTCGCAGCAAGAGCAATCAACACACGCACCATTTCCATCCTGGCTACCGGGGCAAATACCTCTTCAAAGTCGACACCTTGCTGCTGTATGTACCCTTTGGCCACCAACCGAACTTTGTGTCTCACAACCTCACCTTGTGCATTCCTTTTTACCTTGAAGACCCATTTCAGTCCTATGGCTCGATGTCCAGCTGGAAGATCAACAAGGTTCCATGTTTTGTTTTCTTCAATGCAGCCAATCTCCTCCATCATTGCCAGCCTCCAAACCTTCTCTTTCTTAGCCTCATTTGAAAGTCTCAGGCTCCTCAGCTGCAAGCAAACACAATTCACTGAATGAATCAGCCAACTCATGCACCGACGTGTTGTCATACAAATTCTTCAGCGATCTGTACTGCCGTGGCCCTTCAATTGATTCAATGGTGTCATGACTCAGTGGAGTGGCCCATATCACTCCCGCAGGTGAAACTAGTGACGCTGCTATTGATGCCACTCCATTAGAAGCCAATGGTGAAGAGGTTCTTGGACTTTTTTCAGACCACAGTTGTGAATGCTTACTCTCAGACTGCTGTGAACGAACACATGAGTTTCCAGTAGACTTGTATGTGGTGTACTGCACAGTGAATCTCTCACCCATCTGCACCTCATCTTGGTCTTTCTCCACTGTACTCCAGTCCCATTTTGCCTCCTCATCAAACACAACATCACGAGTGACATGAAGCTTTGCGCCAACAGGATCGAACATCCGGTAAGCCTTGCAGCCCGGTTCATATCCAAGAAAGACAATGGGTGTGCTTCTATCATCTAGCTTCTTTTGATCCGGCTTCACCACCTTGACATAGCCAAGACACCTGAATGTGCGGAAGTAATGCACATTTGGACGCCTTCCATACCATGCCTCATAAGGAGTCTTTCCGTCGACACTCTTTGTAGGGGAGCGATTTAGAATGTGCACAGCCACGGTCACTGCCTCACCCCAAAACTTCCCTGGGACTCCTTTAGCCTTCAAGAGACTTCTTGCCATGGCGACTACCGTTTGATTACGCCGTTCAACAATGCCGTTTTGTTGTAGAGAGTAAGGCGCTGTCAAATGGCGTGTCACTCCTAGATCAGACCAGTATTGACCAAACTCAACTAAGGTGAACTCCCCTCCCCGATCAGTCCGAAAAACTTTGAGCTTGCAACCACTCTGCAATTCTGCATGTGCCTGAAACTTCTTGATGGCGCTGGCAGCTTCATCCTTGCTTTTCAACAGTGTGACCCACATGTACCGAGTCAGATCATCAACAAGCAACAAGAAATACCTCCGGTCTCCAGGAGTGGCCGGTGTGATTGGGCCACACAAATCACCGTGCACGAGCTCCAAGTGATCATGAGCACAATAATCAGCCTCCTGTGGAAAAGAAACTCGGCGTTGTTTTCCAATGAGACAACTGTCAGCCTACTCCACAGCCTGAATAGTTGGCAACCTGTGCACCATGCCTTGCTGCACCAATTTGCGAAGTGCCTGAAAATTGAGGTGGGCGTAGCACGCATGCCAGCACCATGCCTCCTCTATGCACCTTGCTGCCAAACACACAGGTTCTGCCAAAGAAATATGGAGAACATACAGGCGAGAAGATGTCCTCTTTACCTTGGCGAGGGGCTTCCTTTGCTGATCCCAAATCATGAGAGTCCCTCCTTGGATGCTCACTTGACAACCATGTTCATCAAGTTGGCCGATGCTCAGAATATTTCTTCGAAGCTTTGGAATGTAGTATACACCGGTTAAGATACAGTGTTCTCCAGTGTTCAGCTGTAACAGCACTGAACCTTTTCCGCATATCTCAACAACGGAATCATCACCAAATCTCACTTTTCCCCTTATGGCCGTGTCCAGTTCAGCGAAGTTACCTTCAGCCGCCCTGTTACTTCCTCGACTATCATGGAGTCAAGGTCAAGAAATTGCTCGATAGAGATAGCCACCTGTGAGTATTTCTGTGACACAACCCGTAAAAACTTCTTGACGACTTGTCCTTCCACCAAAGGATCTCCCAAAGAACGTAGATGATTTACCAACCCAGTTAAGCGCATGGAAAAAATCATCTACGGTCTCCGTATCCCTCATGCGAATGGACTCGAATTCACGTCGCAAGGTCCGCATCCTTGCTTCCCGAACTCGATCGCCACCTACGCATGGTGCGGATGGCCTCCCATGCTGCCTTCGCCGTGTTCTTCACTGCCAAAGAGGCCAACATCTTGGTTGGGACAACCTGAAGAATTGCAGCGAGGGCCATCCGGTCCAGGCGATACTCGGCGCCGCTTGGCTCGATCGCCTCCCAGACTCCCTGAGTCTGGAGATTGACCCTCGTCAAGAGAGCCCATTCTTGGTAGTTGGTGCGCAAGAGGGTCGGATATCGAAGCGTAAACCCGGCCTCTTTTGGGGCCGTTTGCGCCACCACATCCTGGCCGCTGCCAAGGATGACCGCCACAGGCTACAGTAACTGAAACAAATTCAGTTAACGCTGGATCCGATCTAGTGGTTGTAATTTTAGACTGGACAGAGGAGAAATCAAACAACAAGAACACCCAAGAGATTTGTGCAGTCAGCGCTACTTTTCTTGACTCTATTGTGAATATAAATAACAAAAAATACAAAGCAAAAACAGAATGCTTATTGTGCTCCACGTTCTGCCGTGAATAGCGCTAACCACTACTCCAGATCGTGCCGCAAGACTCGGTCCTCAACTTTGGCTCCCACGTAAACTCTTGTATATGTTTGAGCCTTACACAGACGCGCCCAAAAACAAGTTATTCGGGCTCAAGTTCGGAGAGAACAGAAATTAACAAATGACTAACTAGAAAACAAACTACTAGCAAGAACCTGTGAACACGCTTGAGTTATTCAACAATCTCCCCCTAAGTCAGGTGTTGTTCATTTGAGCTTGACGACACCAATTCGCTCCCGCAGCTCCTGAAACTTGGACCTTCCAAGCGGCTTCATCAAGACGTCTACTAGCTGATCTTGAGTACTCACGAATTCCAGACTGATCTCCCCACCTTCAACACACCCCCTGATGTAATGAAATTTTGTGTCGATGTGCTTACTCCTATCATACATCACAGGATTTTTGCTGAGAGAAATGGCAGACATGTTATCCGTCTTCAGTTGAGGTGGTGGCGTCTGATCCCCAAGAATGTCACTGAGTAGTCGCCAAAGCCAGACTCCCTGACACGCTGCTGCAGCTCCCGCAACGTACTCCGCTTCACTAGACGACAATGCGACCACCCGCTGCTTCTGTGACTGCCACGATACAGGGTTGCCACCAAGGAAGAAGACAATACCGGTTGTGCTCTTGCGGTCGTCCACATCCCCTGCCATATCGCTGTCGCTATAGCCAATTAACTTGAGCTCGTCATCATTCCTAGAGTATACTAGCCCATAGTTAACCTTGCCTGCGACGTACCGAAGCAAGTGCTTCATAGCAGCCATGTGCTCCTGCTTCGGTTCTTCCATGAAGCGGCTCAAGTATCCAACAGCAAAACCAAGATCTGACCAGGTGTGCAGCAGATAACGCAGACTTCCAATGAGACTGCAGTACACCGTTGAGTCCACTCCTGGTGAAGAACTTTGCTTCGACAATGTCAGTCATGTCTCCATTGTGTCGTGCAGGGGTTGCAGCTGCCCATGCCTGCTTTGTCAAGTAACTTCAAGGCATAGGCACTCTGGCACAGCTCTATGCCCCGTCTCCCTTGTCTCACCTCGATACCGAGGTAGTAAGACAGAGTTCCCAGATCACTCATCCAGAAGAGAGTCTTCATCTCCAGCTTGAAGGCATTGATCTCTTTGACAGACTCCCCTGTGATTACAAGGTCATCAACGTAAACTCCAACCACCAACCGTGAGTGATGGACTCCGCGCATGTACAAGCCATGGTCGCACTCGCTCCTGATGAACCCAAGCTCATTGAAAGTTGCGTCGAGTTTTGCATTCCATGCCTGCGGAGCCTGTCTCAGCCCATAGAGTGCCTTGTGTAGCTTGAGTACCATCTGTTCATGATCGGCAGCAGTGAAACCAGGGGGTTGTGCGATGTATACCTCCTCTTCCAGTTCGCCGTTGAGAAAGGCGGACTTGACGTCCATGTGGTGCATAGCCCAGCCACAGCTTGCTGCCACAGCCAGCACCACACGCACTGTCTCCAGCCTCGCGATCGGCGCAAAGATTTCTTAGTAATCGATTCCCAGCTGTTGTACATAACCCTTGGCGACGAGTCTGGCCTTGTGCTTCACGACTTCGCCATGCTCATCACACTTGAGCTTGAAGACCCACTTCAAGCCGATGGCGCGATGTCCTGGTGGAAGGTTCACTAAGGACCATGTCTTGTTCTCTTCAATGGACGCCATCTCTTCCAACATTACCATCCGCCATTCCTTGGACTGCTTTGCCTCCTCAACAGTAGCTGGTTCGTCCCAATCGCCACCGGGAGCTCCTCGGCCAGTTCCCGCTCAGCAAGGCAGGGGGTGACACCAAGCCGAGGGCGTTGTCCACAGTGTGGAATCAGAGTGGCGCATCATCGTGATCAGCATCCAGGTCGAGTTCTCCCAAAGGTGGTGATGTGAACTTGATTCCTGCCTCAGCCGGTGCTGGTGGTGTGCGGGACTCAGACCCGCACGTGGGCATCGTCTCGCTGACGGGTGTTCCTGATGGTGACGTCGGTAAAGCTGGGACTCTCGTTGCTGGGATGTTGGTGCTGTTGTACCCTCCAGAGAACGTGACAAACTCGACGTAGAATGGTTCAACGTCATCAACTGGCCCAGCTCCCTTGTCAGCACCCCAGTCCCAGGGACGATCTTCTTCGAACACCGCATCCCGTGAGACATGAACATGTCCTGTAGCTGGGTTGTAGAACCTGTAGGCCTTTGATCCTTGCTCGTAACATACGAACACCATGGGTGTACTTCGGTAATCAAGTTTGGCAAGGTGTTTGCCGACATTCTTCACATGTGCCACACAACCAAAAGTTCGGAAAAAATGTACGGGCGGTTTGTGACCATACCAAACCTCATAGGGTGTCTTGCCTTCAACGCTCTGTGTAGGAGCCCGGTTCAGTATGAATACTGCTGTTGTTACAGCCTCCCCCCAGAACCATCTCGGCAACGACATGGCCTTCATCATGCTTCTAGCCATTCCCATCACTGTCTGGTTGCGCCTCTCCACCACGCCATTCTGTTGTGGCGTATACGGTGGCATAAGGTGCCTTTGTATACCTTGCTCAGCACAATAGTCACTGAATGCACAAGCCATGAACTCCCCACCTCGATCGGTACGCAGCGTGCCAAGCTTCCGATACGCTTGTGCTTCGGCTCCAGCTTGAAAATGCATGATTGCTTAACTTACTTGATCCTTGGAGCTCAATAAGATGAGCCACATGAACCGGCTCAGGTCATCGACAGAGCAGAAGGAACAATTTGTTGCCACTCGGCGTTGATGCAGACACAGGGCCGTAGATGTCACCATGCACAAGCTCCAACTTGTGCTCCGCTCGGTACTTTGCCTCGCTCGGGAACGCCAGACGTCTCTGCTTCCCGGCAAGACAACTATCGCAAACTTGATCGATGTGCTCGATCTCCGGCAGTCCTCGCACCATTACTCCTTGTGCCAACCTCCGTAATCCTCCGAAATTGAGGTGGCCATACCTCGCGTGCCAGCGCCATGCCATGTCCATGCCCTGCGCCGCCAAACACACCGGTTTCCCGATATTCAGCGTCAGGACATAGAGACGGCTCACCGAACATTGCACCTTGGCCAGCAGTTGCCTGTCCGGGTCCCAAATCTTGAGCACGCCTTCCTTGATCGAGATCTGGTAGCCATCTTCGTCGAGTTGACACAAACTCACTATATTTGCAGTGAGTCGTGGGATGTGGTACACCCCGGTGAGGGCCCGGTGCTCCCCATTCTCGCACGTGAAGATCACCGTGCTGCAGCCCTCGATCCCGACCATCGATCCGTCCCCGAATCGGACAGACCCTCGGATGGATGTGTTGAGCTTGGTGAAGGCCGAGCACTCCCCGGTCATGTGGTTGGTGGCGCCCGTATCGAGGATCCAGCGCACACGGCCACCCTCCTTCTTGTCACCGAGTTGGACGAAGAGTCTGCCTTCCTCTAGGTGGAGAGTTGAGGATCTTGCCGGCGGCATCGGATCTATGGGTGGTGATGAGAAATCCACCGGCGGATGGAGATTTGTGGGTGGTGGCACCGAGTGAATCGCCGGCGGCTTTGGGTCTTCGAACAGACCTGTTGGAATGGGAAAAGCAGCATTTACTGCTGCCTCAGCCAGCAGTAATGCGGTCTCCTTATCCTCTTCCGCCTGGGCCTGCTCGTCCCTCCTTTTCTTGCGGCACTCACGAGCCCAGTGGCCCGACTTCCCACAATATCGGCACTGGTCGCCGGCAATGGAGGTCCCGCCGGCGCTGCTACCCCCGCCTGACTTCTGCGGCCTAGAACCGCTTCTACCTCCTCCTTCTCTGCCACAACCACGGCTGCGACTCCTCTTCTGGCTTGACGCAGCTGCCTTCTCGCGCTCATAAGATCCTTCTCCGGTGAATTGCAGCCGCGATGTTACTCGCGCGATCAACTCCTCTTCCATGAGGTTCAGTCTCGCCAGGGATGCGCCGCCACCGCCGCCGAGATTGTGACTCTCCTCCGCCGCCTTGAGTTGTCCAATGAGCTCCTCCACGGAGAGCTCACTGAGGTCGAGCAGTGTCTCGATCGACAATGCGATCTGCTCGAACTTCGGTGGGAGCGCTTGGAGAAATTTTTGGATAACCTCCTTCTCCGAACAATCCTCGCCTAGAACCGTGAGCTGGTGCATGATTCCGTTGATGCGGACGCCAAAATCATCCACAGTTTCCCCGTCGCGGAATTTGAGTGCATCAAATTCCTGACGAAGAGTATTCGCCCTGGCCTTGCGCACGTGTTCCATGCCGACGTGCATTGTCCTGATGGAGTCCCACGCAGCCTTGGCAGTGGGCTTGCACGTGATAGTCCCGATCATCTCCATTGGAACAGCCTTCGCGATCGCCTTGAGAGCCATCCGGTCTTCTACGAAGTCGGTGGTGCCGACGCTCACCACCACCCACAGGCCCCTTGCCTGCAGCATGACTCGCATGAGCGCCGCCCAGTCGAAGTAATTCGTCTTCGTCAAGGTTGGGAATGAGCCGCTGCTGTTGATCTCCTTGGTAACCCGGTGAATCACCAGGCCACGATTAGCGCTGCTTCCGCCGCTACCGCTCCCTGATGGCGGTGTGGTCTCCCCCTGAAACCTCCGTGGCAGCGAAGATGACTGACGACGCGTCATGGTGATCGACTCGACCCCAGCAGCTCGTCCCAGGCGTGAAGGGCTCTGATATCAAATGTCAGAGTAACCAAGCTCCAATCGATGCCAACGAACGCCCCCTGCAGAACTGAAGCTGTCTCTGTTGTCAACACAGGCTACAGTAATTGAAACAAATTCAGTTAACGCTGGATCTGATCTAGTGGTTGTAATTTAGACTGGACAGAGGAGAAATCAATCAACAAGAACACCCAAGAGATTTGTGCAGTCAGCGCTACTTTTCTTGACTCTATTGTGAATATAAATAACAAAAAATACAAAGCAAAAACAGAATGCTTATTGTGCTCCACGTGCTGCCGTGAGTAGCGCTAACCACTACTCCAGATCGTGCCGCAAGACTCGGTCCTCAACTTTGGCTCCCACGTAAACTCTTGTATACGTTTGGGCCTTACACAGACGTGCCCAAAAACAAGTTATTCGGGCTCAAGTTTGGAGAGAACAGAAATTAACAAATGACTAACTAGAAAACAAACTACTAGCAAGAACATGTGAACACGCCTGAGTTATTCAACAGAGACGTCGATCTAGCACCCGAGGCATCTTCGCAAGATCCGTATGATCACCGCTCTGATACCACTTGTTGGACACAATTTGCACACAACTCAGTTGACGGAAGTGCTCTGCAGTTTCAAACTGGACGCAAAACTCTGAAGGCAATCGTTTCGGAAGATGAACAGTAGAAGGAAATTTAGAGAGTTGCAATACAGAGCAGAACAGGGACTCGGTTTGTGCCGCGCAACTGCTTCCGGCATTTTCGTTTTCCACTCTTATTCATAGCATGAAACAAGGGAAATAGTTACAGAGAGGTGGTGCCCGAGTCAAACTCTGAGCTAAGCCACGAGCCAAAATACTTGCGCCATCCCACAAGTTCCACTACTCTGTCAGCTAACTGAAAAACTGAAAGACAAACTGCATACAGAGAAATGACTCCCTGCTGCTGCTACCAGAAAACATGGACTCCAAAATAAACGAAATGCAGACTAGGTGTGGCGAAATTACACTAACATCCCTATCTTCTACCAGAGATACATTGTAACAAATACGAGCTGGTCGAACCAAGTGAAATGGAGGAGCTGCTACCCAAAGTTACAGATGGGTTCTACTATGAGGAAAGACGAGCATCAGAGTACAAAAGGCAGATGTGGTGCTCACAAAGCTCGACATACATGTCGGTGGCTCCGGTAATCTCACAGCCACTGACGATCTCACGGGCATACGTGATGGCGAATCCGGGTGCCGCTAGCACAAGCAGAAGGACGCAGCGAACACATTCTCACAATAGGCTAAGAACACAATGAATGAAACAACTTAAATCTTTATTGATCTCCAGTATGTCAGCATCAAGACACAATACTCCAGTTGTATTACTGCAATGTAGTAGCTAGGACAATGACAACTAAAGTTGCATTAAGTAATTTCGCTGTGTATTTTTCTTATCATTCTACAGTGTCCTTGACTTGTTTTCTTATTTCTGGCATAGGTGTGTATTTATTTTGATCTTTTCAGTTCCCAAAACCGAGTGTAACATTTAATTAGCTCTGTGAAATTTTATGTTGAGTTAACCATCTTTCATTTTTGTATGATGCAACTATGTTGATAGCTGTATATTTGTATGATGGTACTATAGAAAACCATGTTCGTTATCTGTAACTCGCTGCCGCAGAGGCGGAGAGAAGATGGAGTGAGGCTGGCAGAGGCATGTGTGAGAGGTGAGGCATGTGTGACTCGTCACAAGTGAGGCATATTGTATGCATGTACTCATATTTTATTTTGTAATACCACCATAGAGAGTAGTACATAAGATATTCGTACAACTGGAAATTCTAGTTTTCTGTCCTTGCAAATTTCACATTTACGTTTCTACTGCTAAGTTGTTTGTTTTCTTCTCAGTGCAAAAACCTTCTGCCAGATTTTTGAATTAGAATTTGATATCTCCAGAACACGATACCTAATTCTTTAATTTGAAATTTCTTTTCACATAAACTTCTGATTTACATTCCTAAGACGTGTTTCGAAGTCTGTTGACTCCTATTTTTTCTTGTGCCGAGATCTGAGAGGTTGGTTTTTTTCAAGTCGATAACTATATTAGGCATTCCTTGTGCTAATTCCACGCCAGCGTAATTTTTCGACTAACGAATGGTGACATGCAATCTCTACCAAGAGAACTGGTGCCAATTTCAGATGTAAGATTAGGGATACCAACTTCATATGGTAGATTGAATGATTTGGGAAGCTCAATGGCCGAAATTGTTGGCTCGGCTGTTTTTTATGGGATCAATAGGAGAGAACCCTACTGAAATTACAACAATAAAAATAATTTACGAAACACAACAAAGCTGAGACATCATGAAACAAACACCGACAAGAAAGCTGAGATATCATGAAACAAACACCTGTAACACTTTGCTATGTCATCCTTTTAAAAAAGCTCCATGTTTAGCAAATCTATTAATGATCCTGGCGGGAGATGTCGTAGCTAGGATCCGAAGACTGACATACATTTCAAAGCGGTGTGACTGAATTTGAAAGTTGAAACTTTGAATGTAGTGGGACTAAATTGTAACATTTTGCGAAAAATGCTCCAAATTTATAGTTGTATTTGTTTTCCACTATTACATGCGCGGTTATTGTTGTAGCATGCGTGTACTGTTCACCGTAGTTACTGTACCATGCGTTTACTGTTTATCCACAATTAGGAAATATGCTAGTTAATCATGTATCCCTTCATGATATGTTAGTTGTTAGTCAAGTATCTCTTGAGAATATGTTAGTATCCATTCAGGACGGAGATTAGGATACAGTCCGAAGGAAGATTAGGAAAGTTAAGTTCGTAGTATGGTAGTAGTTGCCTTTAGGACCAAGTTAGACTAGTCCTATAAAAGTATATGTAATGTAATCATTTTGGTGCAAGCAAAAATGAATAAACAAGTCTCTAGTCCCTAATGTCCAGCTGTGATCGTTCTCTTGACTAGTTATTCTAGATCTATTCCTCTTTCAATAGGTGTCCTTTTCTCCTAACACCGTTCTACTTCAAGTGATCATCGTCTGATCACTCCGATAGATAATTACCTCTTTATTGTGCTAGTTCACAACATCCACACTATTGTACAACTAGCCCATGTACGTAGGTCGATACTAGCACTGTTATACAAAGCACCAATAGAAAGTTGCATGTTCCTTTCTGGAAGAAACATTTATTTGTCATTTCAATGTAAAAGATACATTATATGTAAACATAAGAAACAAGGTCAGGTCAGTCTTCTATAGAGGTAATGGTACTACCGTGCAGCGCCCGCCACGTGTCGCCTTCCCATCCAATCTGTACGGTGACCGTGCAGACTGGGTACTATTTTCGCAATTTTTTGTCGCCTAGGTGCTAATGTTGTAAATACTATGTTCAACAGTGCCAGTACTGCCAACAACTCCAAAGAGGATGCTCACCTGAATATACCTTCGGTTAAGTCGCTCCAGCTAGTCAATTTGAATAGTTGCCTTGGCATCAGAAATTACATGACTACTTCTCTTCAGTATAGCTGCTATAGTATATCCCAATGCCATAAAACCACCAAGAAGATGTACACTGACTTCAAAAGTAACCTGGGTGGTATGATAAAAGGATTATCAGTCACCCACGTCTTCAAATTACCAATTACACCAACCAGTTAGTGAACAGTGAATACCAAAGCCAACGACAAAAATTTGTTTAGTGCATGGAGGATAGGATAGTAAGAACAAACAAAGCTAAAATAGGGTATGTCTAAGCTAACTACCGTGGTAGACATCCCCATAAATCTTCAAAGAAGACTGAGCAACTGAACCAAGTTAAGGAAGGGAAGCACAGTTAAGACATGGCTGGTCTTTCCTTTTTTTTTCTTATGCTCACTACATAATTAAGCTTATGAACTACAGGTGCCACTGTGGTGACAATTTGAATATTCTAGCAAGGTGAAGCTTCCTACAACCTACATGTATTAATAAAAGGCAGTGACTAAAAAAGTGTGAATGCATATAAAACGGACCTTAAAATGCAATACTTGTAACATAACAACCAACAATATCTTTCACAATTGCATAGTATGTAACCATTAAACATAAAACTGATATACCTCAAACATCATATTATATTTCCTTTCCCTGTTCCGCATTCTCAAATAAGATTAGCATGCTTCTAGATCTTCACCTGGTGCAAGTGGTACATATCATAAGTTTTTCATTCGTTTCTGTTTGACCTTCACCAAGAAGAGCTTTGATTTGATCGGGTGTGAGAGACCTTGGTGGCTACAAGCGTAGACATTGAAGAGTCGGGTTGTTGTGGTCGGTGGTGGTGACTACAAGCTCCGATATCAAACGTTGTGGTGTAAGTCCGAGTACCGAGGGTAGAGTACTCGTTTTTTATTGGCTAGCCATGCCACCGTCAAGGCACTGAGACCTATTGAAGAAGAGAGAAAGACTAGAGAACTTATTTATTTCTTTGCTTTTTTATAATAGGTGCAATATTGTCCCTCTTATAGGGATGGTTAAACATAACCCTTAAGAAACATATTTCTATATTAAAAAAACTAATCCCTAATAGTAGGAATCTTATCTCTAATATATGGAAATAATCTAAAAGGAAATAAGTCCAAATAATAAGGAAACATATTATTGTATTCCTAATTCGCGATATACCGACGAACTACCCAAATTCGCACACGTTACAGTACCCGCGAGTACTGTTCGTGTTGCTATAGTACCCAGGTGGTACTGTTTATGGTTGCTGTAGTGCTCACGGTGTTGTTCACTCGCCTGTTGCATGTATGCCGAGATCCTAGGCCATAACATTACATCCCTCACGGCGAGACAACTCATCCTTGAGCTGTCAGGTGGCGGCCATAGTTGAAGTCCTTTATAACCTCATGTCGATTAGAGAGCACAATGATAACCTTATGTCACATGGAAGAAAATCAATGAAGCTCCAATGGATAGCAACCTCTAGGCTTGGTTTGATGATGCAGAAGACGTTGAGGACATAGGCACTCAACGTGGGGCAGCAACATCATTCTTCTTGCCTTGGAATGTAACGGTTGTGAAAGAGATACGACGACATCACTGACCCCCACATTGCAACCGTTGTGCTCCACACTTGCGGAGGCATAGTGTCGGCCGGTCGCGTGAAGATGACCATCATTGGACAACGACAATCTTCCTTCTTGGTAAAGCCATCAAAGGTGAAGCTTAAAGAAGAGTCGTCATTGATGATGTGGCCAGGGCCAACGCTGGCGCCAGGGAAGGTGGTGGCAATGCAACCATTGCAATGGCACGCGACGCCTCTTCCTGCTCCTTTAATTTGTTCACCAACTCCATAGTCTTCTTCAAGGTGGCCATTATATTATCGAGTAAAGGCTCTATTTTCTTGTTGCTGGCCATTAACATGTCTAAGGAAGATAATTCAGCATCGAAAGCCATGGCGAGTGGCTATGATACCAAATGTTGTGGTCGGTGGTGACTGGTTATGGATCCAAGGACTGAAGATAGGACACTCACCCTTGATCGGTCGGCCATACCATCGCCAAGGCTCTGAGGCCTGTTGAAGAAGAGAGGAAGACTAGGAAGACAATGTTGTCCCTTTTACAAGAATGTCTAAACTTGACCTCTAAGAAACATATCTCTATATTACGGAAACTAATCCTTAATAGTAGAAAATTTATCTCTAATATATGGAAAAAGGAAATAAGTGTAAATAATAAGGAAACTAATTATTATATTTCTAAATCGCGATATACCGGCGAATCACCTAAATTCGCATGTACTACAGTACCCGTGGGAACTGTTTATGTGTTGCTACAGTACCCACGGGTATTGTCCACACGTTGCTACAGTATACGTTCACGGATGTTGCAGTGCTCGCGGTGCTGTTCGGTCGTCTGCTGCTTATACGCCGAGATCTTAGACCATAACACAAGTCATCTTGACAAATCATAAGAAAACTATTTAATATTACAGTTATCCTATTGGTGAAAAATTCAACAATCAACCATCTTGCCATCAGAAAACAGTAAGATTACCAGGACACGTTTGACAAAAGAAGATAACATAGGCACTTAGGAAAGAATATCTTTTGTGCACTAAATTTGGGTGGATGTAGGAAAGAATGCAATACCACTTTTTATATTAGTACAGAAAAGTACTGGTGTAATTATAGGTTATGAATCAATTAATAGGCAGTATAATTTGTACCATTAATTAACTACATTTCAAATTTTGCTCATTTCAACAGGCTATGTTTGCCGACCAACTGGCTTATGACGGCACAATGTTTTCCTATCTTCAAGTAGGACTCACTTCACATTGTCACTGTAAACAATTATCTTAATAATTGCAGTATGAAGGAAATCATGTATAATATATTTCTAAAAAATTGATGAGATTAAAGGCATCTACTTTGCTTTGAAGGCTAGAAACTCTGAAATAAATCTTAATCATAAAATCAGAGACAAAGAAAAAATCCATAAATTATCTTGCTAATTGAGAGAAAAAGAATGTCTTAAATTGCCACATATAATGATAATTGTAAGGATATTTCGCTACATAAAATTAATTTGATCACCGAATATGTGTTATCCAGCAGGCCCGTATGGAACAACTACAACCAGGGACACAAATCTCGGCAAAAATAATCTTGCTCAAGTCCTTTATAAATGCTTTGGTACTCTTCATTTGTCTGTAAATGATTATGTTTTAAAGTAGGGCACACAATGATTGCAATTGTATAATAAATCTGATATGCTGAGTGTAACATCCTAAAATTCAGGTAGCTCAAAAAAGTGAAAATTTTAAAACCTTTTGCTTGTAGTTTGCTGACATCTAGTTTTCCTGGCTTTTTTATGAATTTTTCTCTAGAGAATAACTTATAAACACTAATTTCGGAATAGAATGTATAAATGATGAAATCCAAATTGAATTAAAATTCGAATCTGAAAAGATAATCCATAAAGTGGCATAGGAGAATTTATAGTAAAAAACATTTTTGCACTTCAAAAACCCAAATACAAGTTGCTTATGCTGGAAACATAAGTTGGAACATTTTTGAGCATGTTCCTAAAATTTTCCAAATCCAAACAGTGCCTTTAGAATAAAACAGTGACATTCAAAGAGTTTTGGAGGAAAATTTAAAGCAGATAAAATTCTAGACAAATCATACAAGAATCAACACTTTGTCAGAAGCCTTCACAAAAAATTTATAATTTTTTGAGTTCGTTTGCGATCTTTAGAAATTCCAAAAAGCAATCAACCAAACCAAACCAACCTTCTTTATTTACTCTTTAGGAATACGCCTTCTCTCTGATATCTTGATTCCTATTGCTAACTAGTGGGATTAGACCCCACACGTCAGGCTTCTTTGTCCACCTTGCACCCACGCTGAGCGCCACCATGGCTACGTCGCTCGCCCGTGAAGCCTTTCCTTTGCTCCTCCCTCTCCCTCTCATTGCGCACCACATCGCCGCCTCCGGCTCGCCCAAGCTCGTGCGTGCTGTCCACGCTGCACTGTCGTTCATGAATAACATGATACGCCGCGTGTTGTCTGGGCAAATATTTCCCGATGGCTATAGCTGTGGATCGTCTCCCCTCTCCCACTCCAACTTGAATATGGTGAAAAACGTGGAAGTTTTCAAAAATTCCTTTAGAAGCTCACTGCATACGGTAGTGGACAATTGGGCATTTCTATGTCACTACAAAATTTCTAGATACATTTTAATCGATTTTACGAGATATGAAAAACAAATATTTATTGAAACAATTACATGGTTTCATCCTTGAGGTATGCTCCACTTCTATTATCTTTAAAAATATTCCGGTGATTTCTATGTTTGATTTTATGTAATTTTTATCTGATTCATGTTTTCACTTAACATGCCGCCTATACCATGGAAAAATAGGTGAACACGTTTTTCTGCTATCCGTTGAAACAACAAATACGCGATATGTATTGCTGCTCCAGGAAAATGGAAATAATCAGACTGCTCTGCTTTTTCGTGGACGACATTTGCAAGGCAAAATGGGCTGCACTGCTTTGGGCTATCAAATAATGAGCTTGGGCATGGGGCTTGACTTTTGGGCTTCGACGGTTAGATGCTAGTAAACACACCAGTTTGTCCAAATTTGTAATCTCAGGTAAAGCAAAGACGAAATAAACCCACCAGTTAGCTGCAAAGAATAAATTTTATTCCTAAAATTACTCCATTTTCCACTCCTTCAGTAATTCAGCTAACAATTTCCTGATTTATCACTATGTATGACTGGAGGACGTAATAGTTTGGTGCCAAACATCCACCTTTCTTCGTTTCAGAAACCAATTCAAACCGTATGTTTATTTCTCTCCGGTAACCGGTTCAGAACCAATAGCAGGAATTGATGCGGCTCTTGTCCCTATGATTGCAGGTTTTGCATTGAGTCATGCGGCGAGCCTTTGGATGTCACAGAATAGATTGTGCCTAGGTTGAATACAATGAACAATACACGATATTTCTTCAATAAGTTTATTCATTAAGAGGGTGCTATATAGTACAACTTCATCGAAAGAGGAGAGGACTGCATGTATGCATACATGATAACATGGTAGATATTACAAATACATAGAACGTGAGTAGAGTTCAAGGAACAACCAAAAATACTGGGAACTAGGCAAGCATATCTAACGTGGTAGGCTAGCGGATGACAAGAACTCTTGCTCCAAGCTGTAGCATGCCTTTTGGCTGCGCTGAGATGCTATATCATTAGCTCTCCCGTCCAAGTTTATTATAGCTATGGGCTGGTGAGTAGTTATAGCTCCCTGAGCCAGCAATGGTTGTATCTCTTGGTCAATGGCTGGATCAACTCGAGATGAATTCATCCTTTCTGTTCGCAAAAGTTGCAATGTTATCTCCACTTGCTTCATCGTAGGCCTTTCTTCACCTCTGAGCCTCAAGCATGTCTCGGCCAGAGAAGCAACCTTACTAATCTCTTCCTCGGTTGCTTCCTCGAGAACTTGAGCAGCCACTATATCATTAATTGGTATCCTCTTAATCTCCGAAAGGAAGTAGTTACACAAGTTTTGCTTCGTTCCTGACTCAGTTGTAAAAACAGGTTGTTTTCTCAGAAGAAGCTCTAGGAGTACCACACCAAAGCTGTAAACATCACTCTTATCATTTAGCTGCCAAGTTTGGCAATATTCTGGATCTAAGTAACCAAATGTTCCTTGTACATGTGTAACAACATGGGTTTGATCAATGGGAACAGATCTCGAAGCACCAAAATCCGAAACTTTTGCAGTGTAGTTTGCATCCAGGAGTATATTAGATGACTTCACATCACGATGGAAGATTGATATTGATGCTGCAGAGTGGAGATAGTTTAGAGCTCCAGCAGCTTCTGCAGCAATCCTTAGGCAATCAACCCATGACAAAGATAATATACTGCTTGAATCAGGATGAAGAATTCCAAATAATGAACCGTTGGGAATAAAGTCATACACCAATAAGGGAACCTCAGTTTCAAGACAACATCCAAAGAGTTTAACAATATTTCGATGATTTATTTGAGAAAGGATTGCAACCTCGTTGATGAAATCATTGATCTCACCTTCCTTGATGACCTTCGACTTTTTTATAGCTACCACATGTTGGTTAGTTAAGATACCTTTGTAAACCGTGCCATGCCCTCCACAACCAAGGATACGTGTGGGATCGAAATTATTTGTTGCCCTTCTTAGCTCTTCTATGGAGAAAATCTTTGTCTTCTCATTTGCATTTTCGTCCGATGAAATCAATTGTTCCAAGAGAAGACCTTGATTCTTTCGGAAATACTTCCTCCGTAGCTTCTTCTGAACGTCTCTTTTCCATCTTCGAAAGAGAAATAATCCACTTAAGCCTAGAAGTAGCGTGCCAAAGCCACTACTGAGCCCAATTATAATACCTACAATGATGAAAGCCCTCAAAACGTATATCTATTGAAAAACCATTTTTCAGTGCAGAACTGACCATTATGGGACTCACCTAAGAAAAAACTTTTCTTTCTTGTTGAAGTGCACTGCATTTTTGTAATATCATACTCTGTGTGATCAGGACACCTGGTGCAGCTGTAGTTTCCTATGGTATTATAGCAAATTCCTCTGCAAAGGCCTGGTGTCCGTTTGCACTCGTCAATATCTGCAACAGCATCTCAGTAAGGTGATACATAATATTATACAATAAAAATATTGCATTGTCTAACAAATGGAGTAGATACCTGAACTCATTTGTAATTATTATTGTATAACAAAGATTGAGAAGAGATTAGAGACTTCAAGTCTGTTCGAGAGAGTTCTACGGTACATGGCAAAATGCCCACTTGGTTTGCAAGCACATTTTTCTGTATTAGTAATATAAAAAGAGAGTTTTTCTTTGCTACATCCACCCTGTATTTGTGTACACAAATCATTCTTAACCGCTTCCATCGTCTATATGTAATGGCTCATATTCATTTCGTATCCTGCGATCCATGTCTGATTTAAGCCATTGATCTTTGTAATCCAATGGTCCAGATTTGTTTGTATCCTAGCAGCAATTACGAAAGTAATTAAACATTTGATAACTCAAATCTTTGGGAGTTCTTGATTATTATGACATGTGAAAATATATCTAGAGCTATCTTGATCATCTTGTACGCATGAGCAAGTCATATTCTGAGTTTTTAGTTTTGCCCGATTTCGGTGCAACTTTGTGTATTCTTGAGAAAGGTTTTGAACTTTGATAAGAACTTAAGTGATCCTTAGATAGAATAGGTTTATGAGATCCTAATCAATGTGTGTGCAAAGTTTAATCCTATTTAGTCCAAAAGTGGAGTATACATACCCGTAAGAATTGGCCAACTCATTAACTCAGCTATTACTCGGGTGCCTAACCTCGACCACGGCTGCTCGACCACCGACTGGTTATTGTAGCTTACGATTACCGACTAGTTACTATAGCTTACGACTACCGATTGGTTCACTGTAACTTATGACTCCGGGGTCTCGACTTCTACACCTATTCGGACGCACGAGTACTCAATACATGACTACAGTATTCAAACTTACGCATATTTGACACATAACTACACAATACTTGTAACACAAATACTCAATATCGACCATTATCAATAACAAGATTAATTCCAACGTTACTTCTCGCCGGTCCAACTGCGCCGCTTCTACGGTGCCACACATAGCCGCTAGCGCACGCTCAACAGGGACCGCCACACGCCGCTCGAAGGGGCCGCCTATGGTCACAGCGCGGCCTAGGAGCGCCGTCCCGAGGCATCAACAGCCGAGCTTGAGCCGGTACTCGGAGCGCGGCTCCGAGCGCCGTCCCGACTTGTCAGGACTGAGGAGCACCATTTGGCCGCCTACCCCGGAATCTCCATGCCTCCCTCCCTCGCGCGGCAATTCCTTGGCCTCCCATGCCCATTTGCCGATGACTTTGACCCCCCGTCCGACATCCATATATCGTAAGCGGCAACGAGCTCAAATGTCTCCCAAGGAGGCCTAACTTTGCCACGTGGTTCTCAAGAATTTGGACTGATTATTGATAATATTAGGAAAACATACATAGTACGTAAACATTTACCAGTAAAAAAACAAAAAGTAAGAAAACATAACTATTTATAGTCACCTTCCAATATTAAAAGTAAGAAAAACTCATGGTGGATTAAAGTAAGAAAAACTCATGGTGGATTATATTTGCCAAATTAATGCAGTCTATCAATACAGAAGTAATTTCGCAAGGAAAATAAGAATACATCTTAAAATACATGCGTCCATAATAATACAGAGATATTCCTCTTCACCAGTTATGTTCTAGAAATTCTTTAGAATTGTATTTATAATTATTTTTTGAGTAGTACTTTAATACTTTCTACTCTAATAAGAATAGCATTAATCTTAAAATACATGAAGGGGTAAATAATCACTATCCACCATTCAATTCTATTTTAAAAGTTGTACAAATCACTTTAAGAGAGCATTAAAACACCTCCTTTACTTTTTTTCCCCGAAAAAGCGTGTTTCATTAAAGAAGGTAGAAAATTAAGAAACACCCCTCTTAGGGCGTCCGCAATGGTAATAGCTAGTACTAGCTATATAGTCAGCTGACGTGGAGGTGAGAGACAAAAGCAAAGACTATTTTATACTGTTGGACCCACATGCTCCTCTCTCATGTTCTTGGACTACGTGAAATAGATCAGCTATTTGCTCGTCGCTAGTGACTACTCTCTCTCCTACTTTTTCCTTGCCACATCAGATCTAGCTAACTAAATAGCCAGCTGTTGGAGACGCCCTTAGTGTTTTTTTTTCTGAAAAAGCGTGTTTCATAAAAGAAGGAAGAAAATAAAGTTCTTGTTGTACAAGGCTTTAGGACAACAAAATGCAACGGTCACGCCCAGATCACACCAGTGGGTGCCAGCAAACAACTACCGGCCTTACAAAACATTGTAGGTCAACTGGCGACTCAAATTCACATATGAGCAGCACATGCTACGATTGGAGAGCGAGGCAGCGAGCCTTCTATTTATGTGTCATATGATTTCCATAATGCCTTGTATCATAAAAATAACAAAACAGTTACTCGATCTATATCGTATTTTGGACAATAGTAACTATTATATATCCACCTTCCTTTAGGACGGTCCCGTGGCAGTTTGTTATTCGTAATAGTAACCATTTTGTTTTGTTTGCGTGTGTGAGAGATATTACCACGACAACCATCTGGGACGTATGGATTTCCTTCAAAACCGGGCAAGCATGCGCATCTGTAGCCAACATAGCCTTCCGTGGAGCTAGTGACACTCACGCAGGAGCTATTGATACTTACACATGCATATCCAGAGCTGTTCTGTTGCGCCTGCTGGCAAGTTAGATTAGCAACAGCCCATTGAACAGAGGCGGATTCCAAAGGATCGACATACAGGTCAGGTTCTTTAGAAGATGTGCTGATCAGTTTCATATACGCATTGATCTCCATTTCTTCCAGAGACGTGTTGTATTTGATGCCCATCAGCCCCTCACTCACATTTATGTACGTCACTCGAAGCTTGTCATTGTACTGGAGGACGGAGGTTGTTTTGTCTGAGCAGTTGAGCTGAAAAAGTTCCCTCGCTGAGCACCCTTCTTCAAGGCCAAAAGGAAATGGGACAGTAATATTCCCACAGCGTCGGGAACAATTCGCCTTTTGTGCTCTTGGATTATACCCTATTTCGAATGAAAAATCAATGAGAATAGCTAAACTAAAACAAGCCACTTTATGCAAAGATGACAAATAATTTGATCCAGTGTTTTCTTGCCACTTCCCCTCTTCTCTTCGGGAAAGGGTGGCAGCGACTACAACCGGCAAGAACAATATATGTCGTCCAGGTCTACTGCAGTGGCGAATTGGAGGCCACGAGCGCGACATGGCCGCCCTGGAGCATACGGCTAATGTGCCTAGGTGTGTCCCCGACAGGGAAATATTTACGGCCAATTAGCAGCCGAAAACCAGTTTTATCAATGACCCCCCTGTCAAATTTCAAATTATCTTCGAAAATCGACTGATATTTTTAAAATTAAAATTTTGATTTGAAAATTTCAGCCCGAAATCATCTGATATGACTAAAAATCGGAAACTTTCGGCCGATATTTACAACCGGTTTTTTAAACACTTGTCCCCGCCAACCTACCCCAAATCCTACTGTGGCTCCACGAAAGATTAGTCCTCGCCTTGCTCCTTGGAGATAAGGCTCTATTGCTGCTCCACCTACGTAGGCTCCTCGAATTTTTGTCTCGCAATTTTTCATGGTGATTTAGTGCTAAAACTGAAAAAACTTTCGAGTCTTGATAAACATGATGGTTTTCACTGGATATTCTCCCATTATAAAACTCATAAAAAGATATATGAACTAATGGAATTAAGCAATCTAATAGAAGTTGTGATGGAGGAGATTACCATAGTCAGGCGAGCAGCCATTGGAAATGTAGGGATTGCCTTCATAGCCACTATCGCACTGGCAGACATAGCCAATGTCCCGATACATGGAATTCGCACAGCCGCTGTGGTTGCTGACACAGGCATAGTGACTCCTATCTTCCATGTTGCTGGGGCATCTTGTTTTGTCGACGATACTCCACACGAGCATGGTCCAAGTAATTATATTGATTCTATCCCACAAGATGCTAAGATTAGAGTGCGTTTCAGTCTTACCCCTTTTATGACGAACAAATTGTAATTGAAAGGCACGAACAATTTTGACAGAAAACATGCGGCAGTATCCAGGGCCATCGGGATCCAGCCTGTACACCTTCTCTGCAATCTCTTTGTTGGGGCAGCTCACCGTGCAGAGCCACTTAGCACCACCAGTGTCTTGATCTACCAAGTACACATCCAAGTCGCAACTAACGATACCCAACATCAGGGACTCCACAATGGAAAAAGAATTCCCTGGAGCCTTCCATGTCATGTTATAGGTATCGACACCAGATTTCATGGGGATTATATGGGAAAAGGAGACCCCAAAAATGTTCACCCCAACAATGTTCATGAGGAAGAAATCGGTTATCTCACCGACGACATCAATATTTGTACGAACCTCAGTGGTGCCATCGTGTAAGAGGAGTTTGGGGGGCTGATCAGTGGTGGTGTTGCAAGTGAGACTGAAGTCAGGGTGTAGGAAGCAGCCGGCTCCTACGCCAAATGGATAGTCGAAGCTCAACTCACCGCATGTCTTTGGACAACCAGTGGGTGTGGTAGCAGATGTAATGGTCCCATTAGAAGAACTTGTATGGGGATTATCCTTCCATAAAGACATAGTCTCTAACCGTTTGATCATAACCTTTGGGGTGATCAGGCGGCTGTGAGACCAGGTAGTTGTCCTCTCCACACTTCTCACAACTACAGATCCTCGTGCTTCTGCTATTCCTATTAATGAAAGTATGAGCATAGCAAGCTTGGTGTTAAAGTGGCCCATCTCCACTAGCGCTCAGCTACTGAGATTTTCTAGAATTTGAAGTTTAGACTTGTGTAAGTATTTGGGTAACAGTATAACACGGCACATGTGTAGGGCTTTGGTCATAGGCAGTCCTCTATTTATATACAAGACATAAAAGACACGCCATGATTGTCCATGTCAAGGAAGTTTCCTACCAAGATAAACTAGTCATCCCACACGCAAAACTCACATTAACTTTTTGGGAATTGATACGCGTAAGATGTCCGATGCGTTCAGCTTGGACCGTACGGTTCTATCCGCCATCCACGTGTCATTGATTCATCGTCTGGCTCAGTTAACCACTTCGCTTCCCACTCAACTGGCCGTCTGCAGTACTCCCTCTCCCCTCTTTTCCCCATGCCCCGCTGGAACCGAGGGGGCAAATCGGATGTGAGCGAAGCGGGGGCGCGGTTTTAGGCGACATCTCGCCGGTGATGAACTTTTTAGGGTGGAGTGACAACGTAGGACGTGTCTCAGGTTAGTCCCTCTATATGCATCTTCGTAGTTACCTATTCGAATGTTCGCATCTTGGGTTTTTGCATCAAGAGCTCAAAAACCAATTAGTTTTTTAGCAAAACTCTAGGGTTTTAGTGAAAAGGCCATGAGTCAAGTGAGTTCTTCCATTTGCATCTAATCACTGTACAAAGTAAAATTTTTGCTTTTTAGCCCAAAATTTGAAAGTTTTTTACATATGGACCCCTGGAAAAAAGATTTGCAAAAATGGACCCTTACCACGGCGCCAAATCATATAGCGCCCAGAGTACATGTCACGGCGCCATATGATTTAGCGCCGTGTATTGACACGTCGGAGCCACGGTGGCACAAAACGGCGCCATGTCACACGGCGCCGTGCTATGCACGTACGGCGCTGAATGTAGTGGCGCCGTGTACTGCCTTAGCCACTCAAGCGTGGTCGCCGTGCCTTGCGTCCACCTATTTCGGCGCCAAACATACGAGCGCCGCACGTAGCTTACACGGCGCCATACCATGTGGCGCCGAGATGTGTATATAAGGCGCTCGACTGTTTGGCGCCTCTTTTGGCGCCAAACATTTGGGCGCCGTATATACACATCTCGGCGCCACATGTTATGGCGCCGTGTAAGCTACACCTGACAAAAAACACAGCAAAACAGCAAACTTTTCTGTAAAACATATGCACATACACAGACATACACACATACATTCACACATGAAACATCTGAAAACCTAAATAACAACATCGTTATCAATAAGTCTCAAAATACCACATAAATATACAAAAGTCTCAAAATATCACATAAGTCTGAAAATATGACATGTCTATAGAAAAAGTCTCAAAACATCACTGCCTCTTGGCCTTCCCCTTGCCCTTGGCTAGAGCATCACTCCCTGGAGTATACGTGCTCGGGGGACGAGCCGAACGACGAGGCCGCTGCGAAGCCTGAGTAGACGGTGCGTCAGGCATCTGCGACATCCCAATCTCGTCGTGGGTAGATGCCTCCTCGTCCTCGTGCTCCTCCTCCTCGTCATCCTGCTCTGCCTCCTCGTCCTCGTGCTCGCCTCGTCATCATCTGCCGCCGCGCTGCGTCGTCGCTATCGCCTCGACCGAAAGTCGGAGTGCGTGACGAGCTCCTCGTGGACTGGCGCGTGCCGACGTGTGATGACGAGGCTGCAGCGGCACTCGAGCGCTGGGAGGCTGCCGGTGGTGATGCGACGTCGTGCGTGCGCGGCAACCACACCGACCTGCCGCCCGACCGAGGCGACGTCGAAGTCTCTGCAAGTAATGATATGTCATAATTGCATACATGCTGAATCGATCTAACCTAGCGAATTATCTTCGTACCTGCAGGAAGTCCCTCAGGGGGTGGCTCTCGCTGTCCAGGTGGCCGAGAACCTCGTCGATCTCACGCACCGAGGTTTGGAGAGAAGTCCCCTAAAGAAATAAGTAAACATAAGTGCAAGATAAACATATGGAACCAAAGTATTGCAAATATCATGCTTTCCGTACCACTCGATCGAGAATCGGAGCGGCCTCGACCACTGTGCCCTCCCTCGCACGCCTGTCGTACGCAGTGTCCTCGTCCTCGGACGAAGCGAGGTCCGCGTAGTCGACATCAGTCCACTGCTGCCTCAGCCTGTAGCGGGTGGCAGAATGGTACCAGGACAAGTACTCCCGGAAGCTGGCGTTGCTGTGAGGGGTACTGTCCGGCTCGCAGTTGTCCTCCATCCTCCTCCACCACTGGACGTAGTCTCGGTGGTAATGAGCGAAGTCCGTCACCTTTCGTTGGCGGACCCTGTCGAACCTGTACATATAGCAGATGTCAACAATAGTTGTTAGTACGAACAAAAAGAATTTTAAATGAAACACAAATTGTTACTTACTTGTGCAACTCAACAGAAGTCGACATCCCCTCTGGGGGGAAGAACTGCACGAGGCCGAACTGACGCACAACTCTGTGGGGGAGGTGAATCTCCACGGCGTAGAAGCAGATCAGCGGACACCTCATCCTCCAAAATATGGGAGTCCCTGCGGCACATGGTGCTGAGCGGCAGCGCTAGAACCTGTGCCTCGGAGTAAGGCTCCCAGGACACCTAGTAAGCGAACACACGATTAGCCATGTACAAAAACCAAGAACTGTAGAAAAAATAAATGCAGTACCAATTTCTTACCATCGTGGGAGACAAGGTGTCAAGCTCGTTGCTGAAATCCACGACGCCGCCGAGTAGTCGCGAACGGACCGACATCGCATCCACAGTGCACGCGGTGGGGCCGAGGTCATCCACACCCTGTGGATGCCAAGGCTGCGCCTGCAACACTCGAGGGCGCCCCACTGGAATGCGTGTCCACATCCACACCTAGCAAGCGAACATAGGGGCAAACATACGATTAGCCATGTACGAAAACAAAGAACTGTAGGAAAAATAAATGCATTACCACACCTGCAGGAGGAAGACGCAGCCACCAAGCGTCGACGTGGGCGCCTTGCGTCTGCAGGCCTCGCAGAGCTGGCGGTAGAGGAACGCGAGGACCGCCGAGCCCCAGCTGAACTGTCCAGCGTCTCCCCAGTCCTGGAGGCAGTGGATGTACATCCACGAAGCAGCATCCCCCGTGGCGTCCGGGAACAGCACTGCCCCGAACATGTGCAGGACCCAAGCGCGGCAGTGGAAGGTCACCGTGGCGTCGTCCGCGGCATCAGGGCATTCACCAAAGGTAGCCCGCAACCATCTAAGGTGGACCCCCGAGACGCGGCCTCGCCTGGGATTATCTGGTACAGGAGGCAATGGCGTGCCCAGGAAGGCCTCCACACGTGCCCTCCAGCCCTCAGACACCGCCGGGCCGACCACCGGTTGTCCCCTGATGGGAAGTCCAAGTATCATCGCCACGTCCTGCAGCGTGACGGTCATCTCCCCACAGGGTAGGTGGAACGTGTGTGTCTCTGGCCTCCACCTGTTAATAGTACAAGGAGAAAAGAATTAGTTACGTATGTAAGAATATAGAAGCGAAAACAAATAGACCCGATAGAGAAAATGCACCTGTCGACAAGTGCGGTCAAAGCTGGGTGGTTGAAAACCGGCATGCCCCGCCGTATTAGGTTAGCGACCGTGTGAAGCCCAGCACGACGCAGCAGTGGGGTATAGCGGTTGTCGTATCTCATCAACTGGACCGCATCATGGGTTCGAGGACGAAGTATGGGTATGTCCTGAAAATTGCTATAAAAGTTAGCTGCGTGAACATCAAGTTGAACACATGTACAATTCGACCACACACATACCTGGCCGTCCTCCGTGAGCCTGCCGCGGTGCTCCCTCTCGTAGAACTCGTCTAGCAGCCGGTATCTCGCCATCCTGTGATAAATTTTAGAATTCAATGTTTAAGAAATATTCAAATAAGAAATTTATAAAACATATTTATAAATAAAATAAGAATCAAATTGAATTATGAAATTTGAATCAAAATGAAAGTATTAGAGATTTACCCTTGGTTAAATACATGTCAGCTTGTATATGATTTACCCTCCATCCCCATTTCTCTATCCCCGGTGTCCCATTTACAAAGTTGATCATTTTGGATATACTCATAACTAATTATAACATATATGTCAATATGAACCAAACAAAAATTGAAAGGAATCTATAGTTTTTTTATGTATTTTGCAAATACCTTTATGAATAGTTTTCACTGGTAGCTTATTGATAATGAGGGCAACAAAATGATATAAGTCTCACCAATAAACGATAAATGCATCTATTCTCCGACATCAATCTTACTCAAATTTCTAAATATTCATCAATCTCACAAAAATCAAATCCTAAAAACGATTGTATACACAATACTACTCTTACATTACGCATTTCTATTGCAAATCTAACCTAAAACCGATCCAAATTGAACTAATTTCATCTAGGGTTTCAAATATTCCCCCACGAAATGTAGCTCAAATAATCCATATCTATTGCAAAAAATCAAGGGAGGGGAGAGAGTTCACCTTACTTGTTCGATTTGGAAGAAAAACCGTGAGAAAAATCGGTGGATTTGAGAGGATTTGGAGGGGGAATAGAGGGGAGGCGGCGGCGGTTTACTGTTTGAACATAGCAGAGAGAGGGGGAGCTGGGGGGCCGGGGGCCGCGCTCGGGCTTAAGTCACGAAGCACGGCGCCAGCACAGTTAGCGCCTAGGGTACATGAAACGGCGCCACAGACCATGGCGTCGTGCTGTGCCACCGTGGCTCCGACGTGTCAATACACGGCGCTAAAGCACATGGCGCCGTGACATGTACCCTGGGCGCTATATGATTTGGCGCCGTGGTAAGGGTCCATTTTTGCAAATCTTTTTTCCAGGGGTCCATATGTAAAAAACTTTCAAATTTTGGGCTAAAAAGCAAAAATTTTACCTGTACAAATGCTTGAATTTATGAGTTTTCACATCTAAGGTTCAAAAAATCAAGCCAACTTTTTATAGCAAAAATATAGTGTTGTCGCAAAAAAGTTCATATGATGTGATGCGATGGGAGCTTGTAGGCGATGACTCTTTTATTTACACGAGTGTTTGATGATTTGATATTTTTCGACCGTAGCCTAAGGTTCTAGTCAATGTCTTCCTCTAGTGATTTTTGTGAATGTGCTATGTCCACTCGAGGTTGCTTCCCTTCAATGTGCAACCTATGGGTACAAATTTTTTTTTTGCATGTTGATGAGGGGATTCGACCTAATCTTCCGATAAGAACAATAACTTCGATTGATTGATATGATGTTGGTGATGAGGCTACTTAACTGAAATAACTAAGTCCGTCCTACAATCGCTACACCACACCTTTGTCGCTATCAATCTCGCTAAGAATGATGGTTGACCTGATTACGAAAATCAATTCCTACAAGCAATCGAAAAACAAGTAAGAATTCAAATAAAGAGTAATCTAAAAATTACTAGATATAAAAGTCGCACAAGGATAGTTGAGATTTTGTAACACGAATCTGTTGGTCTAGTCGATATAAAAGATAACGTAGAGTTTGCATACATGGGCATACATGGAGTTTGCATTACATGGCCAATTGAGCATCTATTTAAAGAGTACGCAGACCCTTGGTATATGAAAACTATTCAACACATGGGAACTAGTCAAATCAAATCCGATTCTATCTCTAATTCTAAACCTGACATATTGTTTTGATGATTCCGTTGCACAGAAAAGGAATTTAGAGATAGGTCTAAATCCATTGGAAGGTTGATGAGATAAGCTTTCCATCCAGTATTGGCACACCTCAAATGGAGTCCATATGTGACTTCTATCCATGTTTAAAGTTGGTGTTGTCGCTGAAGGCCGAATTGGATTCCAAAATGTGTCTAATTTAAACTTTTGCTTAACTTGGACAAAAAGTGATGTGGTGACCTTGAGTGAGATGATAAAGGCGTCGAGTTGGTTTTGATGTGTGGGCTAGCTTCCCTTTAGGTGAACTCCAACCACAAGCACGTAATGTTGATGCCATCCTTCTTGTATAGCTACTCAAATATATATTTTCATCATTAGGTAGCTTCGTATTCTCATTTACAACAAATTGAAGCTGAAGAAATAAATTCACCTTTTGTTCAATCTCGGGAACTATGGTCATATGCGTTGGTGGCATGATCACATCACATGTTTTAGTGGATATTATTGTGTTCATTTCTATGGTTTGCTCTATGTAGTTCAATTGTAATGCTTGCAGTCAGTTTGTAGATTTTTTTTGTTTGTATTGTTGTTGCTTCTTTATAGTGGTTCTATTATTTTTGGCCCTGTAACACCTGTGTAGCTATTAACATTTTTCACAGAGTTTTTTTCGCCATGGCTGGTGAGGGTAGCAAATCTTGTTGCAAGTATAATTTTAGTGGAAAAAGGTTACAAAAGGTTGCAGATGCGCTTACTTTGAGGCAACAGGAATTGGTTGTGAAGTATAGATTTGAAGATTTGCTATCAATCACAAAATTCACAGTACCAATTAATCTAGAAGAATGGATAATGGGGGAAGATGGAGGCCTTGATGTGAGATTTTCGCTACCGTGGCAAGGTAAATTTGTTCACCAAAAGGATAGTGTAGAAAGTCCTTGGGATACCTTCTGGTGAAAAGCCTCTGAAACCACCGGGGAAGCTGAAAGATGTTGCGAAGCTTCGTGCAATGTATAGGATTGGAAATAGGGCACCAATAGAAAGGGCTATGGAAGTTGGTACGACCCAACTAGGAAACTAGTAAACACACGTACGATGGCCTGAACTTTCACGGTACAAGGAATCTACAATTGAATCTTCTACTTGTCTCGGACAAGAAAACAACAACAATTTACTAATTCAATAGTAGCAACCGAACCACTCCTTGATCAATCGAACAATAGTAGCAGTAGCAGTAACCGAACAACTTCCTATCTCCACATGCAGCAGCAGTAGTTGAAGCTAGATGCAGCAGTAGCAACTTCCACGTCGATCAATCAACAACCAACAGCAGCACTCCCCTACCATAGCAATGTCCAATCCAATAGCAGCCAGCAACAATAGCCGTGGCAGTTGGAGTTGATCCCTGTTCCCCATCCCTCTCTAGCCAACATGTAACAACAACAACAGCAGAGATCAACAGCAGCTGCACTAGCATGGCAATGGATCAAAAACAACAACCAAGATATCCCGATGGTATTCGGCCTACAGCGACGATGTAGAAATTCAGAAGGCTCGGTTACAACCAAGAAAATTGCACACCAAACCTTCGGAAATTTCCTTACTCGAGAGCACTACAACTCCCGAACAAAGAATCAGATCAGAAGATCAGCTAGTAAACTTGATCGCAGGATCAATCCACACACTACTACAGAAAATCGTATTACAGACGGTTCGGAAACGTTATCACAGAAGGTTTTCTGAACCGTCTGAAGTTATGGGTCAGTGATAATCGAAGCGTCTGTGGTGTAAATATCACAAATGGTTTTTGATTAAAAACCACAGACAGTTTTTAGTCAAAAACCATCTGTGATTATCGCCTATCACAGACGGTTTTTCACTAAAAACCGTCTGTGATTATCAGATATCACAGACGGTTTTTACTTACAAACCATCTGTGATATTCTTTTCAACCCCTAAATCTATTTCTGTTTATTGGCTAGCCTCAGGAAATGCTAGCCATGCCCTCTGAAACAAGCAGATCAAATATGTATTCATACAATTCACACATCTCATTTCATTTCAGATACATAAAACATCCAATTCACATCTCAATTCATGTCAGAGACATAAAACATCCAATTCACATTGCACTTCATTTCACAAACATAAAGCATCCATTTCGCAAATCAATTAATTGAATTGAAATAAAATGTCCACTAACAAATACACAATTACAAAAGATCTACACTGCATCTGCACTTACAAAAGATCTATCACTTCGGAATCGAGGGCTCGCCAAAGAAATAGATACATAATCAACGAACTTGTCAGGCGGCACAAGTATTGCTTGTGCAGCTGACAAGTTCGTTGATTATGGCTCTGTTCCTTTCATGAGACCTCGATTCTGGAGTGATAGAGCAATAAAAAAATGCAATGTTACCACTACACACAATATTTTTTTATTGCTCTTATCACTCCGGAATTGAGGTCTCGCGAAAGGAACTGATCCATAATCAACAAACTTGTGAGGCTACACAAGCTATACTTGGATGGTGCATCATTGTCATTCAAGTATTGCTTGTGCAGCTCACAAGTTCGTTGATTATGGATATCTTCCTTTCGCGAGACCTCGATTCCGGAGTGATAAGAGCAATAAAAAATCATTATGTGCAGTGGTAACATTGCATTTTTTTATTGCTCTATCATTTCAGAATCGAGGTCACGTGAAAGGAACAGAGCCATAATCAATGAACTTGTCAATTGCACAAGCAATACTTGAATGACAATGATGCACCGTGCAAGTATAGCTTGTACCGCCTGACAAGTTCGTTGATTATGTATCTATTCCTTTCGCGAGCCCTCGATTCCAGATTGATAAGACCAATAAAAAATCATGGTGCGCAATGGAACTTTCCTTCTGGCTTTATGACTTGAGCCAGCAAAAAGTACGCCAACTCTGCTCAAATCCGTGCAAGATCGGGCTGTTTCAATAGAGTTGACGGGATGTACGCAGCCTGTCGATAGGAATGTCAATGTGTGTATATATGTAACGTGATAAGTATAAAGTAATTATGGGAAGATTGAAAAACCTTGGAATTGGTGATCCTCGAGGAATCGAGGAGTAGGTCCATATGTTGGAAAATGTAGTATCCACATGTGTTGCCCGGTGGCTACTGGTGGTATTGCAAAAAATAGAATGTGTTAATTCAAGAGGCATTACTACCAACTGTTGCATAGGATTAATTAATGTGAAATAGTGAATACCTTAAAATCTCAAGCATGTGTCAGCAGGCCTTTGGCCCCTTGCTTCGAGACACCTCCCATTGCAATGTACATTGCGAACGCCCTACGTGATTCGAAAAAGTTAACCTTAGTCATTCGGAAGGAAAGAAAGAGTACAATATAGGTATGTATGGAGAATATGTACTTACCTATCGATTACTTGGCTGACAACTATGAAGTCCGTTTTATTCCTACTTAGGGAATCAAGGTAATATACCTTGTTCCATTTTGGTACAATTACATTAAAATCCAATGATAGTTCTGATGGAAGGGCATAAGTACATATTCCTTATTGCGGTGACCCAGCAGTCCTGCTGCAATGTACCTCTCGACGAGGGATGTATCCAGGTTGATAGTATCCTTGGCGACCAAGTGTGGGTCCAAGAAACCAACCGATGATTTGGATGATCTAGCTTTATTCAACATGTGTCTATATATATACACACGAAAGCAACACATTATATATGACATTTATCGGTATGACATGAACGGAGACTATGATTGTACACACTTATAGCGTCCAGCATCGAATGAGTGAGACGTCGAGAGCGTTGAGCGTGAAAAGATCGAATAGATCCTCAAAGGCGACCACGAAGACACACTCTTGAAGACTGTGGTGTAAATCATCCGACGTGAATTTCACAGTGATACTTGAGGTCCGTTCTCCCTCTGGCTTATTGGACTGCTCCATATACCACTTGTGCAATTGCATGCAACTATATGCTAGGGGTTGGAGGGCTTTTTGCTCGAGCAACGGCTCGCCAAGCACGAATTTACGGGCCAATGGCAGGTACGGGATATCATCATTGGTCTTCTTTGCTTTGCCCTTACTGCCCTTGCTGCCTCAGCTGTAGGTCAACTTCACGGTAGTCGACTGTAAAGGTAGCAACGGTGCAAGTTGCTCTGGCGAGAATAGCACCGGTGGAGATAGCGCAGGTGCAGTTAGCGGTGGTGGAACCAACTGGTCTTGTAGTGGAGATAGCACCAGTGCATGTAGCTCTAGTTCGCACTGTCCTTCTGGTCCTGCCACCGGTGAGGAAGCCTCCAGGGAGATGTCACTTTTGGACCACTGGATGAATGTTCCAATGGCATGTCCTAAAGTCACAATCTCGTTGTTTGGGGGCTTCGGTAGCGGGACCACCTCTAAATTGACATGCACACCATCCACATTAACTTTTGCGAAGCCTGACACTAAAGCTTGACCGTGCACCATGGCCCCGATACCAGACGAATATGCCTGGCCCCAAGCAGCGTACTAGGGAACGGAGGCATATCTCACTTGAAGCCTGCACTTCGTAGGCTCCTACATAACGATACAGAATTAGCTATTCGAATAGGCCTATCAATGGAGCAAGCATTCGAGAGATAATAATTATTACTAGGATGTCGTCCACAGGAAATCTGGCCTCGGTTTGCGTCGGATTGGACGCGCAACTACTCGGACGGTTGTGCGGGCTAGCTAACACAGGAGCGGCGGTAGCGGCCTGCTGACTTTCTGTATGTTTCCGCACCTCATCTCTGACTACATCAGCCAGCTCACCTATTAGCTCCTCTCTAAGAGATGCCTTGATCTCTCCTCATAGCCGTGCGTCACGCTCGGCTTTGTTTCTCTTCCTATGCCGATACATTTCAGAGTCATCTTGGAAACCATGTTTCCAAGGAACGTAAAGCCCAAGGCCTCTCGTACGACCCGGGTGCTCCTTGTTTCCCAGGGCCGCGGAGAGTATATCTTTCTCCCTTGTTCCATGGAATGATCCCTGGGAAGATTCAACACTCAGCGCTTCCTGCAAGAGCACGACATGTCATTTCACTTCGTACAAAGTTGTGGAGTAATTACAAGCTACGTAGTTCGATCGATATCTTACGGTATTGAGACACTTGCTGGTCTCTGAGGTTTGAAAGGAGACGTCCCCCGATATCATTGTAGATGACCTTGCTCTAATCCAATTTCGAGCGCAGTCATCCGGGATATTGGCAAATGGCGGGGCGGTGTCCTCCAGGGCTGCCTGTTCGTCCTCCCTCCTCCACTGCGGGATTTTACCCGCATACCCAGCTGTGCCAAGTCTGTGGGGTGTGTGTTTTGTGCCTAGAGGGCCTTGTGCGCCACACTTGTACTTTTGAATTCTTCGGTCGTCTTCAAAGCCTTGAACTCTTCCCATTGTGGTTTCTGGAATGGGTATTTATGAAAGGGCGTTTCGTCCTTCTCCACGTAGTCCTTGACAAGCTTGCTCTTGAAGTTCTTCCATGCTTTGCACGCCCCTAGCAAGGCTTGTCGTTGCACGGCGTCTTGGTGTTCTTCTGGGATCTCGAACAATGCCAAAATTTCTGTCATCAGCTCACGTTACCGAGTCTCAGGCACGCTCTTCCACGAATTGAATGTGATCTCAATTCGTTCTCGTGCAACTATTATGATCGTTCTTCTCCATGCGCTTACTGCTTTGGGAGGAAGGAGAGGGACCCCAGATACATCGACCTGTGTGATGGTAAATCAACCCTCAGGCTTCTTCGATGGTGTTGAAGAATGCGTGGATGACATGTTGCTCAATTTGTGGGTCTATTAGGATAAGATAAGAAAGTACCATATCATAAGATGCTCAATGTTAGGAAGAGAGAAGAGGAGTAGAGGGGAAGGGGAGAAGGGAGGGGGTGAGGTGGACAGAGAGAGGGGGTGATGTGCCTATCTTAGCACCTACTTTAGTTGCTAATACTATATACTAACACTCACAACAAGCAAAAGACAATGTACTACAAGAATTGAACATTACAAAATAAACATCCAAGTTACTGTTAAACAAAATAAACATCCTACAACTATTCCGGTTTTTCTACGTGATTCCAAAGTGAAATTAAGTAAAAATTAAGTAACAGACGTGCTGCATATCATAACAATGTACAGCGGGTACAATGTACAATGTGCAGAGGAAAATGAAGATGAACAGTATAACAATGTGCAGCGGGTACAATGTACAATGTGCAAAGGAAAATGAAGATGACAATGTATAATGTACAATGTGCAATATAACAATGTACAATGTGCAATATAACAATGTACAATGAGAGAGAAAGATCTTTGGATCCTTGCCTTATACGGTGATGGCGGCGTGGATGGAGAGGGGCTCGGGGAGGCGGCCGACGACGGGCTCGGGGAGGCGGCGGCGACGACGGGCTCGAGGGAGGTGGCCGATGACGGGCTCGGGGGAGGCGGCGACGAGGACGGGCTCGGGGAGGCGGCGGCGAGGATGGGCTCGGGAGGCGGCGGCGACGGGCTCGGGAGGTGACCGACGACGGGCTCGGGAGGCGGCGGCGATAGCGGGCTCGGGGGAGGCGGCCGACGACGGGCTCGGGGAGGCGGCGGCGACGACGGGCTTGGGGAGGCGGCAACGACGACTGACTCAGGGGAGGCGATGGATCGGGAGAGCGGTGAGATAGTTATATCTATAACTGCAGCATACGCGGAAAACCCTAGCCAGAGGGTATATACAGGGAGGATTATCACAGATGGTTCTAAAGTTAGAACCGTCTGTGATGTCAATATCACAGACAGTTCTAAGTTTAGAACGGTTCATTCTTCTCCTTGCTTCATTTCTCCCCCTTTGGCATCAAGATACCAAAAAGAAGAGTTAGTCCTGATCTGCACGAGGAGAAGGAGAGCGACGGTGACGAGTGCGACGAGTGTAGTGAGCTGGAGAAGACGGGCGAGCCACAGCACTCTCCAAGGATGAGACACGATCTCCAAGAGAGGACACAGAAGTAATCAGGGTGGCAACCTGACTCGAAGTCTCAATCTGGCGCTCCTCAAGCCTGAGAATGGCGGAGTAGATCTGGGACAGAGTGACATCGCCCTCGCCCTGGGGAGGAGGATCAGCAGCTGCCTGAGGCTGAGGCTGTCTACGTGGACGACCAGGAGCAGGAATGGGAGGCTCTGCACGAGGCTTGTAAGGCTTGTGCACGGTGCAAAGTGCTCCTCTGTATCCAGTCTTGCGAATGATCAAAGCCATAATGAATGGTGCATAGTTGATCCTCCGAACTCTGTCATTCTTATTAGCATCTATCTCCCAGATGATGAGATCCACCACATCAAACTTCTCACCACGCATAATGTAGTCAATCACATTCCAAGCATGGCCGCGAATGGCGTCATAATTTCCACTCTTGGGATAGATGGTATAGTTGATGATCCTGTTCACAAGACTGTGAATTGGGAGCAACCCTATGATCATCCCTGGCACACCTCTGACTGTCTGATCATAATACTCTGTATAAGCAGCAATGGGAAGTGCCTGCTTACTGAACACCTTCTCATAGGCACTGGATTCAATACCAAGTGCCAACTCAAATTCGTGCCTGGTGCTCTCAAAGACCTGCTGTCCAGTCATCCAACACAGATGCTCAAAATCGAGAGAGATGAACAAGGTGGCATAGAACTGCTGTACCATCTCCTCCATATAGCTGCACTTAAGGGCCACTAGGTGATGGATCCCTGCTCGCTGAAAAAGCTGATATGCACCATCAAACTTGTCAATCTGTGACAAGTGATCCCAATCCACATACTTGTGTTCAGCAAACTTGCGTGAAGGTCCATACATTTCTCTATAGACTTGTTCCTGAAATTTTGTATGGAACTTCGGGTTCTGAGAGTTGCAGGGGAGTATATACTGACTGCGACGGCGCATGATAGTATAGTCATCACTTGAAATCTTGGTAAGGTCCACTTCTTGATCTACAGCTGCCGTAGGCATTTCCTCGTCTGAAGCCTCATACTCCTCGCTCTCATGCGAGGCCTCGGATCCGCTCTCATGGGAGCCCTCAGACTCACTCTCGGAGTCGGAGGCGGGACCCTTGCCCTTGTCCTCATGCTCGGGAAGTGCCGATGAGGAGGATTGACCCTGAGTGCCCACATAAGACTTGTAGGAAGTATTCTTCATCCTCGGCATCTTCAAACACAGAATAGGGTATCAAGGAATGAGATAGGGTACAAGAGGAACAGGTTAGATTTGAAATGCAATAGGGTTTCTGCTGTTCCAGGGAAATCGGAAGTACCAACGGCAAAACTGCGGAACTTTCGGGAAAACGGTAGTTCCGGCATTCAAAGTGTGGAACTTCTGGTCCCTCGGTAGTTCCGGCCGCTCGACCGGTAGTTCCGATTTTTCTGGGTATTTCTAGGGCATGTTCAAACTTTATTCTTTTGGGGTATTTTTTTGGATTGAATCCAATGCATGCGTGTAAAAACATCATAATACCCCAACTAAACTAATTTGCCCTAAGAATTTTCAGCAAAAATCATCACATTTCAAATTTGACCTAGCTTTAACCCTAGGGTCCTTAGAAACAAGATAATGAGGAGGAGAATCTCGTTTACCTTGAGGGATTGAAGGAGAGGGACCCTAAGAGCGCAGGAAATCACCCAAAACCGAAAAACTTTCCTCGGATTCAAACATCGAGTGAAGATGAGGAGTTTGGGAGAGAGAGGGTGGAAGAGAGGAAGAGGAGAAAGGGGGTGCGGATCTGGATGAAGAGAGGAGAGAGAGGAAAAAGGTGAAATAAATGAGAGGAGTAACGGCGGGGAGATGGCAGTTACAAACTCATTAAATCCCGCAGAAAACGGTAGTTCCAATGGTAACACGCCGGTAGTTCCATTTTCACAGAAATTTCAGAAGTACCGCAAAAACAACGACGGTAGTTCCGGATTTTCTAACAGAAGCAGAAGTACCATAGTAACCATGGTGGTAGTTCTGGTTTTTCTGGGACTTCTTAGGATTTGAACTTTAGGACTTGAGAAAATGCAAATGATCCCTAGTTTTGTACTCAAATAAAGTCATTCAGGATCATTGTGCATCAATTGAGCTATTTCTAGACTTTGAAACTAGTTTTTTTATAAAAATAATCAAATTTTTGACCAAAAGGGGAGATAATTCATTGAAATTCCACCAAAGAACACCAAATGAGCAAAGATGAATGAAATTTGATTTCAAGCTACATTTGAGTAATCTATGACATATAATTCATTCCTCAATTTGCAAAAGCGACTTTCATCTAGTGGTTTGGTGAAAATGTCCGCTAGTTGATCTTCGGTTCGGATGTGGCTAATTTCAATATCTCCCTTGCTCACATGATCTCTCAAGAAATGGTGGCGTATATCTATATGCTTGGTTCTTGAGTGTTGAACGGGATTGTTGGATATTTTGACGGTGCTATCATTATCACACAAAAGAGGTATTTTATCAAACTTAATTCCATAATCCATCAATGTTTGCCTCATCCAAGCAATTGAGCACAACAACTACCGGCGGAAACATATTCGGCTTCGGCGGTTGAAAGGGCTACGGAATTTTGTTTCTTGGATGACCAACATACTAAGGATCTACCTAGCAATTGGCAACTACCCGAGGTGCTTTTTCTATCCACTTTGCAACCCGCATAATCGGAGTCCGAATATCTAATTAATTCAAATTTTGCACCTTTGGGATACCAAAGCCCTATGCTTGAGGAATGTTTCAAATATCTTAGAATCCTCTTTACGGCCATTAAATGACACTCTTTTGGAGAAGCTTGAAAACGTGCACACATGCAAACACTAAACATAATGTCGGGCCTAGATGCGGTAAGATAGAGTAAACTACCAATCATGGATCTATAAAGTTTTAAATCTACCGACTTACTTCCTTCGTTGAGGTCTAGATGCCCGTTTGTTGCCATGGGTGTCTTGATGGGTTTGGCTTCTTCCATTCCGAATTTCTTGAGTAGATCCTTCACATACTTCGTTTGGCTTATAAATGTTCCATCTTTGTGTTGTTTGATTTGGAGTCCAAGGAGGTAGCTTAGCTCCCCTATCATTGACATCTCGAATTCCCTAGACATCATCTCACCAAATTCTTTGCAAAAATCTTGATTAGTAGAATCTAATATAATATCATCGACATAAATTTGATATACAAAGAAATCATCACCGATAATTTTTGTGAATAGAGTTGTGTCTACTTTTCCAATTTTGAAACTTTTAGAAACAAGAAAGTTACGAAGGCGCTCATATCAAGCTCTAGGGGCTTGCTTTAAACCATATAACGCCTTTGAAAGTTTATAAACATGATTAGGATATTTAGCACCTTCAAATCCCGGGGGTTGTTCTACAAATACTAGTTCGGAGATTGTTCCATTAATAAATGTACTTTTGACATCCATTTGAAATAATTTAATATCAAAGCATGATGCAAAAGCAAGCAAGATTCTAATTGATTCAAATCTAGCAACGTGTGCAAATGCCTCATCATAATCTAAGCCCTCAACTTGAGTATAACCTTGAGCTACTAACCTTGCTTTATTTCTTACCACAATTCCGTTCTCATCTTGTTTGTTTCGGAAGACCCATTTTGTGCCAATGACGTTTTGCTCCTTGGGTCTCTCCACCAATGTCCATACTTCATTTTGAGCAAAGTTATTCAACTCTTCATGCATAGTATTTACCCAATCGGGGTCATCTAAAGCTTCTTCTACATGCTTAGGTTCAAGTGAAGATACAAAAGAATAGTGTTCACAAAATAAAGCTACTCTAGAGCGAGTTTGAACACCCTTACTCACGTCACCCAATATTTGATCAATTGGATGATCCTTGGCTATTGCATTGTGAATCTTGAAGGTATTTTGCGGTTGATCCTTTTCTTCATCTTCTATGACTTGAACATCGTTTGTTGTAGACGAAGAGGGTGGTTCCACTTGTCTTGATGAGCTTGGTGATGTTGGATCCTCTTTTGGCTTAACGTCTCCAATTTGCATGTTCTCCTTTGCTTTGCGAAGACCTTCATCTCCTACATCATCCAAGTTCTCATGCTCTTCTTGAGAGCCGTTAGTTTCATCAAATTGGACATTACATGACTCTTCTACTAAGCCCGAATTTTTATTAAAGACCCTATAAGCTTTGCTATTAGAAGAATAACCTAAAAGAAAGCCTTCATCACACCGACTTTGAAATTTAGAAAGCCGAACACCTTTTCTTAAAATATAGCATTTGCAACCAAATACTCTAAAGTAAGAGATGTTCGGTTTTCTTCCAATGAGAAGCTCATAGGAAGTCTTTTTCAAAAGTCGATGTAAATAGAGTCGATTTATGGCATGACATGAGGTGTTAATAGCTTCCGCCCAAAATTTATCGGAAGTATTATATTCATCGAGCATTGTCCTAGCCATTTCAATTAATGTGCGATTTTTCCTTTCTACAACTCCATTTTGCTCCGGAGTGTAGGTTGTGGAAAGCTCGTGCTTTATTCCAAATTCATCACAAAAATCTTCAACTTTTGTATTTTTGAACTCGGAACCATTATCACTTCTAATTTTCTTTATTTTAAAATCAAATTCATTTTGGGCCCTTTTTGAAAAACTTTTGAAAATCCCGGAGGTTTCACTTTTGTCATTTAGGAAGAAGACCCATGTATATCTAGAGTAATCATCCACAATGACTAAACAATAGCTATTACTTCCAATGCTCTTATAGGTTGTTGGCCCAAATAAATCCATATGTAAGGGCTCTAATGGCCTAGAGGTTGACATGATACTTTTGGAAGGATGAGAATTAGCGACTTGTTTTCCGGCTTGACATGCACTACAAAGTCGATTTTTCTCAAACTTCACATCCTTCAAGCCAACCACTAAGTCATGCTTAAAAAGCTTTTTAATTTGAACCATTCCCACATGACCTAGTCTCCTATGCCACAACCAACCCAAAGAAGTTTTTGCAATTAAACAAGTTTTTAAACAAGACTCATTTGAAGTAAAATCTACCAAATAGAGATTTCCAAATCTAAAGCCTTTAAAGACAAGTTCATTATTATTTTCTTTTGAGATGACAACATTTTCTTTTGAGAATAAGAATGCTAATCCTAAATCACATAATTGAGCAACGGATAGCAAATTGAAATTTAATGTTTCAACTAGAGACACATTAGAAATTGAAAGGTCGTTTGAGATAGCAATTTTACCCAAACCCAATACCTTTCCTTTGCTATTATCTCCAAATGTGATCTTGTCATTGCTTCCACTCTCAAAAGTAGTGAACATTTTCCGGTCTCCAGTCATGTGTTGAGTGCAACCGCTATCCAACACCCAATGCCTTCCACCGGTTTTGTAGTTCACCTACAAAAGAAAATCAAGCTCTTTTAGGTACCCAAATTTGTTTGGGTCCTTGGAGGTTAGTAACCAAGGTTTTGGGCACCCGAATGGATTTCTTTTTAGTACCCAAAATCGAGGTGCCAATAAAGTGAGCAATTACATTTCCATTCTTAGATTTTTTAAGCATATAGCAAGAATCATATAAGCCAATGGAATGCATGTTATTTTTAGAACAATCATTTAGTATATGTTCTATACTCCGGCATTTTGTACAATACTTACCATTCTCACTTACAAACCTTGGAGGTTTGTATGCCGGTTTCTTACCCTTTTTGGGGACATATCCAAGTCCCTCCTTGTTAAAAGAGCATCTTTGACCGCTTAGCAACTTATCAAGGGTCTCCTTTCCCTCGTAAGCTCTTTCTAAGCTTTTATTCAATTTTAACACTTGTTCCTTTAAATTCTTGTTTTCATTAGTAAGCACATCATCATGAACAAGATTTAAAGCATTTCTCGAATCAACACTAGATGAACAAGGCATGGCAAGTAGATCATCACAACATGTAGATGTGCTAGATTTTAAAATTTCTATACTAGGCATTTCATTCAAGATATCACAAGTGATTCCAATGCTAGTACTAGATTTATGATTTTCTTGGAGAACCAAATCATGAACTTCCTTTAGCTCCTCATAAGACTCTTTGAGAGGTACGTGTTCTCTCTTTAAGACCTTAAACTTTGATTTTTCTTTTCCAAGAAATTCATTTAATTCAACTAACATATCCATCAAGTCATCATATGAAGGCTCATCATCATCTAGAAATTTTACCTTCTCCCCTTTTGCCATAAGGCACGTGGGAGTGGAGAATAGCGACGGACCTTCTTTGATTGCAATGCCCATGAGTCCCTTCTTTTTGGGAGACTCATCTTCACTCGAGTCGGAGTCAAAGTATTCCGCCTCGGAGTCCCACTCACCAATGTGGGCTTGATTCTTCCCGTCCTTGTGAAGCTTCTTGAAGAGCTTCTTCTTGCCTTGATAGCCTTCTTCTTGGATGAATTTTCTTTGTCTTCCTTCTTTGTGGGGCATTGAGAGGCGATGTGTCCCTTTTCATCACACTCATAGCAACGAATGTTGCTATACCTCTTGTTGGAGGCGGAATGTCCCTTCTTGGTCTTCTCATAACTTGTGCTTCGGTTTGGGCGCCTCCTCATGAACTTCTTCATTCTTCTCACTAGAAGCGCCAATTCTTCTTCGGAATCCTCCTCATCATCATCTTCGGATTCTTCACTTATCACTGTTTTAGCTTTGAAGGCGGTGATCTTCTTGGTCTTGGAAGAGGATTGCTCCAAGAGCTCTTCCTTGTCCTTCTTGTAAAGCTCGTTGGTGATGAGGTTGCCCAACAATTGAGTTGGTGTCATTCTTGCCAACTCCGGTGAGTTGAGGAAGAGTGTCACCAATACTTCATATTTCTCTGGTAAGGTCCTAAGCATCTTTCGAACAATATCAAGATCGAAAAGGTTAGTTCTAAGACCCTTGAGCTCATTCACAATGTTGTTGAGCCTTGAGTACATCTCATTGATGTCTTCATGAGGCAACATTGTGAATGTCTCATACTTGATCCTAAGCCGATGCAATTTTGCCTCCTTGACCGTGGACGTCCCTTCGTGTATTTCCGAGAGGGTAGTCTAAATAGCGTGAGCCGTCTCAAGATTGCTCACTCTATTGAACTCATCCGTGTTCAAGGCTCCAAATAGAGCATTCATAGCTTGGGCGTCTAAATGAGCGTTACGCCCGTCTTGTTCTATTGGGTGATCCGGATCAAGAGCCATAACATAACCCTCATTTACGACTTTTCAAATATGAGGACTTATGACCTTCAAATAAATGGACATCCTAATTTTCCAATAAGCATAGTTTGAGCCATCAAAGAAAGGTGCCTTTCCTAATGCAATACCCTCACTAGCCATCCTTTTCTCTCTAGATGGTTAAGTCTAAAAATTGAGAGACCAAGCTCTGATACCACTTGTAAGATCGAGGAGGCCGACTAGAGGGGGGTGAATAGGCGGTTTTAAAATTTTTCGTCTAATTTCAATTAGCAATTTTAAACTTAATGATTGTCTAGAGCAAGTAAACAATAGTACTACTAAACAACCTAGAAAAAGGCTCAAGTGATCACTAGCACAAGAAATTGACTAAGAGCAATATCAATTAACCTAGGTCAATGTTTGCTACTCTAACTAAACAAGCAATCAAATAATTCCAATAAAGTGAATTTCTTGAATGAAAGTAAGCACAAGAGAGCAAACCACAATTGACACAATCACTTTTTACCGTGGTGATCGGAGACTTGCCGGTCTCACCTAGTCCACGTTGTGGTAAGCCCGAACGAATCAGACCGGCTCCACGAATTCAGCCTAATCACCTCGATCACTAGCGGTAGCCCTTTCCCTCTCCAGGTAGGCGAGCTCCGAGCCTTCACAATCTTCCGGGCCTTCTCACAATCTTCTTGAGAAGATCACCAAAACCACCGCCAAGCCGTCTAGGTGCCGGCAAGCACCAAGAGTAATGAACCACAGCGGCTAGATCACACTCAAGTGCCAAATGGATCAATCTAGTATGCAATGCACTTAAGTTGGCTCAACTACCTCAATTGAATGCACAAGAGTGAAAGTGAGGTGTGAAAGGTTGCTCTAAGCTTATGAATGCTCAATGGGGGTTCAACAAGTACAAGTGCTGGTGGGGTCGAATTTATACCCCCACCAACCTCAAATAGCCGTTGCAATAAACAACCCTGAAAAATCAGGGAAATCAGAACTACCGCAGTTATATGGGCGGTATTTCCGGATTGTTACAGACGCTACAGAATGGCTATGTCAGTGAGTCAGAAGTGATCGTTGGATAATAAGTGCGGTACTACCGCCGTTGAAATCGCGGTACTTCCGGAATCCCGGAAGTTCGCTCTTTGCCCCGGTACTTCTGATCTCAGCGAGGTTAACTCTAACTCAGGGCGCTCTTTGGAAATAAAGTTCCGCTCTAATGCCTGGAACTTCCAGCCATGCGGTAGTTCCGCAGTTCAAACTGCGGTACTTCCGTTTTTCGAGAGGTTAATTTTTAATCCGGGTGCTCTTTGGAATTAAAGTTCCGCTCGGGAGGCCGGAACTTCCGCGCTTGCGGTAGTTCTGCCGTTCACCAAGCGGTACTTCCCATTTCTGAGAGACTAACTTAAACCCCGGGCGCTCTCTGGAAAAAACGTTCCGCCCGGGCGCCCGGTACTACCAGTCTTGCGGTAGTTCCGCTCATTAAACGCCCGTACTTTCGAGATTTCTGACAATGCACAATTTTAATTAAATTTTAATTTCTATGTGTATGCATGATCCTAAATTGATCCAAGAGACATATTTGCGTGTGATCAAGCCTTTTACCATGATCCCTCTTAATAGTACGACATCTATCCTATAATCCGGTCTTTCAACCTTTCTCCAAGACCGGTAAAATTTAAAATAGCCGTAAACTATTTAGCTTGTCCTCTTGGAACTCCTTGAATATTTGTGACATATTTTATGAGCCTCTTTCTTCACCATTTGGACTTATCCTTTCAAACACTTAACGCACATATTAGTCCCATGATCACATAATATCATTAATTACCAAAACCAATATTCTTAGGGGCCTAGATGCTTTCACCGGCCCAGTATGGCGTTGTACAGGTGCGGGATGTCTACGACGTTGAAGACGATGTCCTCGCTTCTGACGTTGTCTGCTTGGCGTAAGGTGACTTGGAGACATACCTGACCCAGGGCCTCCAGCGGTTGGCCCCCGAAACCTTGGAGCGGAGTTTCCGACGGGCCCAGATGACTCCGGGGAATCCCCATGTGATCGAGGGCCTCCGCGAACAGGATGTTCGCGGAGCTTTCCCCGTCGATGAGGATGCGCTTGACGTCGCAGCCTGCGAGGCCGCCCTGGATGACTAGGGGGTCCTGAAGGGGGAACTCCACGCCCCGGGCGTCATCCTGCATCTCCGGAGGCAGTTTCGCCAAGGAGGTCCCTAGTAGGGAGCCTCCGGTGATGACGTTGATGATGCGGCGCGGTGCCTCCGTGACTGCGGCTCATGAGGGCCTTCCCTGTGGCTGTTGCACATGGGCTACGCCGGGGGGCCGAATGGCTGGGGCCCGAGATCTGGCGATCGCCAGTCGCAACTCCATGACCGCGATGCACGCCCTCGTGGAGTGATCCCCATAGCCATGCACCTCGCACCATCTGCCGTAGTCTAAAATCTCCTGCACCGCGCGCGGTCTCTCGTCGCGGCTCGGTCCACGTCCCCATCCTCGACCCCCTCCACGCGAGGTGGGGGTAGGTTCTCGGAGGGCGTCCTCGATGCCAAGGACATGGCGAGTTCTTTGGGGCCTGCGCTGGTTACGCTGGGGCTTGCGCCTGCCTCTTGACGAGCTCTCCTGCTCCTCGGCGCCGCTACTTTTGGGAGTGTCTTCTCGGGACTCCTGTTTACGGCCTCGCTTTGGGGAATCGCTCCCCGCACTCCCTTTGTGCGGCGACCCCTCCGCTCGAGTATTGCTGGGGCCGTCGCTCTTGTGTCTTCGCACATCTTCCTCCGCCCGCACATACTCTTCCATCTTGTCGAAGAGCTTCACGAGTGTCTTGATGGGCTTCCTTGCATTGTACTCGACCAACGGCCCCAGGCAAAGACCCTACACTGCTGCATTGATGATGGTTGTCTCGTTGACATCCTTGATCTGGCAGCATACCTTCGCGAAGTGCTTGAAATATCCCCGAAGCTCTTCCGAGGGTTTTTGTTTGACTGCGAAGAGCTGATCTGCGTCGACCCGCTCGACGTAGTTCCCTTGGAAGTTGTTGTAGAGGCGGTCGTGGATCTGCTCCTATGCACAGATAGAGTTTGGCTCTATGGTAAAAAACCAAGAAAACGCCACTCCCTGCAACGCAAGGGGGAGTCCCTTCGCCTTCGTGGTGTCATCTCCACCAGCGGCTTCGATGGCGGTCTCGTACATGCGCACGAACTCCCGAGGGTCCGTGTCGCTTTTGTACGATTCGATGGCGCTGGGGAACTTGAAGTCTTCCGACCACGCCGCCTGCTGCAGACTCGCGGAGAGCGGGGACTCCGGGTCGACACGCCGCAGCGGCGCGCGACTGGACGTGGGGCCATCATGGCTATCCGCCCTTTCCAGCGTGGGCTCTTGCGCGACCACCGGTGTGGCCTGCTGGCTCCGAGCTTCTTGCATGTCCCGCACAGCCCCGCGGAGATCCCCTAGCTCCCGCTGGAACGCGCTGAGGGCTACCAGCAGGGCGTTCTGCACCGTGGACGCAGCCGGGGCCACTGGCGCACCTGGCGGACCGGCCGGGATAGCGGTGACCACCGCCCGAGCCCCGAGTTGTCGGCTGCGCCGACGTGGTGGGCTCTGGGGTTGGGTATAGGGCTCGTGCTGCCGCCGAGACCACTCACCGCTCTTCCAGCATTGCCATCTCCGGCCACCCGATCGGCGCTGCCGGCAATCGTCGCGGCGCCCGTGGTCGTAGCGGTGGTGGCAAGGCCGGTCGTCGCATGGCGGTGGCGGGGTTGATCGTTGCGGTGGTAGTAGCGAGGTCGGTCGTCGCGGCGGTAGTGGCGGGGTCGGTCGTTGCGGCGGTAATGGCGGGGTCGGTCATCGCGCCACGAACGTCGCTGTTAGTGCAGACAAGGGGGAGCAGGCGGCAAGGGGGAGCCCAATCATTATTGGTAATTGTGCTAGTGCAGAACTCAATTGTATTGGTGACAATTTATGCTTGAATTAGCATGGCAGCTCAATTCAACATTCCCTAAGCCATGCAAAAGAGGCTGGTAGTCCAGCTAAAAATATCAAGGAACCAATGAGTACTAGCAGAGTTGATACAAGTAAATGGCCTAGTTATTGCAAAGATGTTGTAGACTTCAACTTATTCAAAGTTGGTGAGCCAGGCTACATTGATCTATTTGAGAACTCTAATGAGAATGTTGTAGCTACCTCTAGTGCTGCTATTTAGAGCCCTACCAATGCTAGCCCACACATTAGTAAATCTCCTCAAAATGCAAGTATTTCTTTCACCTTGAGCATTCTATCCAATTTTGTTTTGCACATAGCTTCATAAGTACTTATATGTAGTTCTTGTTATGCAGTTGGTGCTAGCAATGACAAATGTATTGATTCAAGTAGTGGCCCAAGCACTCATAAGAAGAAGAATAGGAAGAAGAGGGCAGTGAAGGCATTACATGATGGAAGCAAGTTGAATAAGCTTAAGGTGGATCTAGTGGTCGAGGATACATATGCAAAATATATATCCACAAGATGTGCTAAGAAGACTAAGAAGTGAGTTGAACCGTGAGCATTACATGAGGATACTATATCTATCGTAATAGTTAGACACAAATGCTGCATTAGTTATATGGAGTAGTTTCATTAACTTTATATAAATGTTGCATATGGCTTTTTTACATATTTGCTATCCACTGACTTCTAAGTACACTTTTTTGTTGCATTACATTTATATCAATGTTGCATTACGTTCATATTTTTTTTGTTGCTTTTTATACATGTACACAACTTTCTATACACAATGAAATGTTACTTTGGCTTTCTTTTTTATTGCAGTAGATTATTAGGAATGTTTCATTAGTTATATAGAAATGTAAATGTACAAAGATGTTTCATATTTATCTTTGTAGCCCCGCATTTGTAGATATTGGTGGATTTCACATATCTTATGATCATTTTTACAATTCACTAAACTCTAGAGGGGAGGTAGGCAATGAGTTGAGATGGTTTTTGTTGAGCATTTTAATAAGGATGCAATAAACAATCATCAAACAAGACCTCTTCAAAGAAAATTTCCCTCTCTTGTTATCACGGTAAAATAGCTAGGTATTTTTATATTTTTATGTTAATTTTTTACTCCTTTCACTTGTTGTTGCATACTCCTATTGTATCCACGTTGTGTGCATCTTTCTTTTGTTGTATTGTAATACAGTCTCAGATGCTTTTGGATCTTGAAAACTTCATGCCACAATTCTGCATGAAAGATCTGAAAAGGATTGATGAAAAATACAATTTGGCAAAAAGGATATGGTAAAATTATTTTTTTATATTGTTACTCAATTGTGTTGCCAACATTCATAATCCTGTTTTGTCTACTAACGCCATTTGTAACACACTTTTTTTTCAAAATGCAGTTATTCTTCCCCATTATGCATAACAAGCATTGGATCCTTATGAGTGTCAATATCTTGCATAGCTAACTCAATTTCTTTGACTTGATCAAAAACTCGAAGGACGATTCTGCATGTTCAGTGGCAAATAGTGTGGTTAGCACATCCATAATTCTTTTTTAGTTATTTTCCTCCACATTTTTTCACCTCTACTGATTTTTTGTTGTAACAAAAATTGTTATTTGTCAGGTTGCATACTTTACCAGGCTTGTTAATGTAGCCAAAATGATTATGAAAGATGTCTCAAAGTTTCAGTGTTGCTCTCCAATAGACTATCTACAACAATCTAATATGTATGTTTTTTGTTGTTCAGAACATCTCCTTTGTTTTGTTGTATACATTTATGATTCTATCAAAAACAAATGTAGATTTTTTTGTTTCACCCTGTTCTTTTTCTTTTTGCATTCTTTGACTATGGGGTGTATACAATGATATATTTGGAAAATTGGGATGGCAAGACCCTCAAGCATTTTCTATCAGTAACAACCTCTTTGTTTTTTGCTATTTTGCTATTCTTTTAGGTTTAGTGGTTCACTTGCTTGACTTGCTTCATTTTAAATTTATAGCTTCTAAAACTATCTTTTATGTTTCTTCGCTCATGGGCGCATCAGATGCTAGATCTGTCATTTTTCTGCATAGTGCATTAAACCTCAACTTGTTTGTTGGTGGCAGTCCGAATTATGGGTTGGACCTAATTGGTGGTCTTGTATTTTTGTAGTTGCTTACTCGGACCATCTTTTTAGTAAGTATTGTTGAGGTATTTGTTGCAAGTTGAGTTGCGTCATCATTTTCAAAAAGTGTGCACATAGAAGCACATCCATCTCAAACGTGTTGCAGGTGCACAAATATGTACATGCATCTTCATGGACCGAAGCTCTAAAGGTTTTAGGGGGTTCATACTTGGCTCAACCAATGCCAAAACTTGTAGAAAACACTTCTCATGTAGAACTTAGATGCTTATTTCTCCAAGTTGTACATACAAATTTGATTTCCAACCATGTTTCACTAAATGTGTAGCATGAGATACTAATTTTTGTTGCATCTGTCAACTGTTAAGAGAAGTTACCTGGACTACAGTGGTGGGTCTGATGTTTCTCCCTTGAAGTCATCATTGTCTTCTCTATCAAGCATAGTATCCATTATGTAATCGTACTATTTTAGAAATGTCCAAACTGAGTCTCGAAGATTGCATTTAATCCTTCTGATCTGCTAGTCATGCCAGTGAAGGGGAAGAAATATTTCCTGAAATATGCTGGTGCCCACATGTGCCTTGAGCTCCACATGTTCTAAAAGTATTGGTTGTCATGCAATCCATATTTTTGCAACATACCCTACTGCAAGTTCTCAAATTCCTCAATATTTTCTTAGTAATTCACAATTATGTGTAGATCTTTAGAAAATCTAGCTTTAGTTGAGATCAACCTTGTAAGTTTTTGTTGAGCAATTTGCATAATGTACCATTTGCAGCATCTATGGATGGCATTTGGGAACACCTGTGCTATATCTACTTTCATTGATATGTCTTGATCTGTCATTATGCAACTTGGTGGCCACCCATTCATTGCCAGCTTCTAGGTTTCAAACAGCCACACAAATGTCTCAGTTGATTCATCAGGGAGAAGTGCACATCCAAGGAGGATGTTTTGCATATGATTGTGTATCCCAACAAATGGTGCAGTCCATGAAGCTATGATATAGTGTTCTGGTCTTTTGCCTCAATGGCTGGATCTCAGCATGGTTCCAGTAGGCCTCGGCAACTTCACCTCGGTCGAGCTTCACTTTATCTCAATAGTGTCGGTGAAAACTCACCCTCTGGGGTTGGGTTTGCAAAAACTCTCCCTTCGAGGTCAAGTCACCAAACACTCAACCCTGGGGGTCGAGTCTATGAAAACTCACAATCTAGGGTCGAGTAGACTAATAGTCACTCTCCGGTGTTGGGTCTATGACAACTCACCCCTCCGAGGTCTAATCGCCTTACACCCACCCTTCGGGGTCGGTTCGATGATAACTCACCCTGTAAGATCAAGTCATTACTACCTGACACCTACTCTTTAGGGTGTAGGACCGGACAGGCAACAGAGGGGGTGAATCGTGCCTTCAAATTCTCCCCAAGTATCCACTTAACCCTTTCCTCTAATAGCTACTGAGCTATGAAGACTAGGGTTGAAAGCTCACTGGAAAACCGAGAAGACAAACCGAACAGAGCAAGAAAAATAGACTATTCAAAAACTATCAACATGGTCGACATAATTCCAATGTGGTCGAAAATCGACTACCGAAGAGAATACTTTCTAGTCGGTAACCACAGAGACTAGAAATCGCGTGATCGAGAATAGTTGTAGTCGATACCAGCGTAGTTATAGACAACATGATCGAATCCCAACAAGTGGTCGAACAATCAGTGTTGTTGTAACCAGTTAAGACCGTGGTCATAACCAACGTGGTCGTAAGTCAACAAGTGGTCGAACAACCAACGTGGTCGAAACCAATCAGCAACGTGGTTGTAACCGACACAGTCGTAAGCCAAAGAGTGGTCGTAACCGACGCGTCTGAATCCCACTGAGCTGTCCTCGCTTGCAAACGACCCAAGTCACTTGGTGCACCACATGTTTCTCCTCGCGCAAGATGGCACCCGGCATCCTTGATCGTCTGGACCTCGACTCTTCCCTAAGTCTAGTCCTGGTCCACCTCGCTGTTACCTATCATGTCCATCTTCGGTAGCTCTTGCTCTGGTTCGTTGTCGTTCTGCTTGCAACCACCTCACCAGCCTCAATCATCTTCAACGTCTCCTTGATCGTTCTGGACCTCAACACCTCCCTATGCCTAGTCCCGGTCCTCTATGCCTCATCATGACCTAGCTTCGAAGTCCTGCAACTAACACAAACAAGCAAACCATCACATAGCACCGCATAATACACAAGATTCATCAATTTGCATAATCAGAATGTATCCAAGTGAACAATCTCAGCAAGCACTAGTCTAAAACAACTTACGAGCATAAGACATAAGGTACTCGTAGCCCATGAGGTCCTACCAGCAGTCTACGATCACTCAGCAAGTCGTTATGACCATCACACAGGTGCTACGACTATGAAATAGCTGCTATGACCAGTGCTCACAACGGCTACGACTTTACCAAAACTGGTCGCTACGACTTACAACCACATAGACAGGGCCCTACGACCACTGCACACAACCAGTAGAAGCTACGACTTATGATCACGACCAGGCAGTGCTACGACTATTGACTACGACCAGGCAGTGCTACGACTATTGACCATGGCCAGATCGAGCTATGACTATCGAGTCATAAACTCGACTGTCGACCACAGAGTCATAAAATTGACTGCCGACCACAAAGTCGTAAAATTGACTGCCGACCCCAAAGTCGTAAACACTACTGCTGATCACAGAGGCACACAACGTGGTCATAAAGAGCAAGTCATAAAGGCACTTATGACCACCAAGTCATAACAGCACCTACGACCATCAAGTCGTAACACCAGCCATGACCACCAAGTCTACGATCATCAAGTCGTAACACTAGCTACGACCACCAAGTTGTAACAGTACCTACGACCATCAAGTCATAACACCAGCTATGACTACCAAGTCATAACAGTACCTACGACCATCAAGTCGTAACACAGGCTACCAATCACAAAGATGAACACAGAGGTCATAAAGCCAGCAAACTTCTGCACAGACCTCAAAGACCAAACTCAGCCTTTACACAAACTCTAAAGTAGAAGTCAATTACTCATCACAACCATGGGGTGACCTCGACATGGCCTCATATAGGGTCATGTCAACGATCGCTCACCTTCCAGGGTCAAGTATAGTCTGCCCTAGACCCACCCTCCTGGGTCGGATCGAAGAGCACCCACCTTCTAGGCTGGGACCTTGACAAGTGCTAACTTCTTTTCAGATGGGAGATGGTGACATTCTCACCTCCCTCATTGACTAGCCACTTGCAAGCTTTGTTCTGGTTGCCAAGTTTTTTCAATGGGAGACAACGATGTTCTCACCTCCTTGGCGAACCAGCCGCTTGCGAGCTTTGTTCCAATCACCAAGTTTTTTCGATGGGAGACAGTGACATTCTCATCTCCATGAGATTCATTCTGAGGGCCAAGTTTTTTTGATGGGAGATGGCAACGTTCTCCTCTTCCTGACTAATTAGGTGCTCACGAGTTTTGTCCTAAGTACCAAGTTTTTTTGGATGGGAGACAGCGAGGTTCTTGCCTCCCTGATCGACTAGCCTCTCACAAGTTTCATCCTGAGTGCCAGTTTTTTTATGGGAGATGGCACTGTTCTTGCCTCTTTGATGGACGAGCCACTCATGAGATTCATTCGAAGTTCTAAGTTTTTTGATGTAAGATGGCGATGCTCTCACCTTCTTGATCGACTAGCCACTCATGAGCTTTGTCCCAAGTGCCAAGTTTGTTCCAATGGGAGACGCCAACATTCGCACCTTCCTGACTGATTAGCCACTCACAAGCTTCATCTGGAGCACTAAGTTTTTTCGATGGGGGACAGGGTAGTAAAATACCCCTAGTAAGAAGTAGTGGATGAGCTTTGTTTCAACATTAGGCAAGCAACAACAATACCGGCCTAGTAAACAATACAAGTAGCTATAGTCCCATAGCACCTTTGTCAAAGAAACACCAAGCACCTACTAGACGAAGCAAAGGCATCCTGATGCCACACCATGTCGGTTGGTGTTTGAGCCAACATCATTCCTCGCATAAAAATGAGTCCCGAACGCCAAGTTTTTTCGATGACGCCATGTGTTGTCGTCTGGGCTCGACATCCACCACACACCACTATCTTAGCTTAGATCGACTCCTTGCCTCACGGCCAATGCTTCGAAAAGTTGACCATGCAAGCCTTGATGAATCAACCATCTTGCATTTGGGTGCATATATTCTGACCTCAAAGGCCAACCCACGGTTATTTGTACATGTTCACATTGGTCAACCTTCTGCACCATAGGTTTCTATCACTCTTTGATGGCCATGTCTAGGCATGTCGAGCTTGGCACTCTCGTGCATACCTTTGCCTCTCAAATGCCATGGGTCGAGAATTCACTTCCTGAGACACTCCTGTGGGCTAATTCCTAGCTCCGTGCTTCCGTGTAACTTCGACATCTAGGTGGTTGACACTTGGCTCCATAGTTATTCATGACCCCGAGTCCTTTTGTGCAATGATGAACTCCCCGATGCGACGTAAAATCAACCAAGCGGAGTAGCGACCTTTTAATGAATACCAAGGGAACCCAACTCAGAGATGCGAGTGTGACTTGTTATCTAAAATTCACATGAAGATCAATGTATTTTAATGTGTTGTTAGAATATATCGCAGGTTGCCAATTGAATCGTTGACTCGATGCCGTACACCGACCCCTTTTGCAAGTCAGTGCACCGACCTGAGTGGGTAGTTGATGACCACCCAAATCGACAAGGGACTACTATTGAGGGAGGGTCCCTACGCTACCTTAGACCAATGATAACTTTGGTGTGATGACACATATTGGAGATCTACCCCGAACGATGTCTTTAACCCCGAATAAGGTCCACAAGCAACCCTGGACATTGTCTGGGGGCCAACTCAAGATGAAATCTGGAGGCTAACCTTAGACAAGGTCCGTGGGCAATTGTGGACAAGGTTCAAAGTCTACCCCTAGATGAGGTCCATGGGCAACCCTGAACGAGGTCTGAGGATGAACCCAGACGAGGTCCAAGGGCTAACCCAAGATGAAATTCGGAGGCCAACCTCGAACGAGGTCCGCGAGCAACCACAAAAGAGGTCTAGATTCCAACCCATGATGAGGTCGGGGTCCAACCCAAGATGAAGTCCGGAGGCTAACCTTAGATAAGGTTTGTAAGCTGCTCTGGATGAGGTCCGGAGTCTAACCCCAGATGGGGTCCGTGGGCTAACCCAAGATGAAGTCTGGAGGCTAACCTCAAACGAGATCTGCGGGCAACCTTAGACGTGGTCCAGAGTCCAATCTCAAACGAGGTACGCGGACAACCCTGGATGCGGTCCGGAGTCCAACCTCAGACGAGGTCCAGAGTCCAACCCTGGAGGAGGTCCGGGGAAAACCCTGGACTAGATTGGGAGTCCAACCCTAGACAAGGTCCACGAGCAACCCAAGACAAAGTCCGGATGCCAACCCAAGAGCACGTCAGACGCGGTGGGTTCCACTTGGCGTAAAGGGCAGACTTGTAACTTCACTTGCCTCCTCCTTCTACTCTATAAATAAGAGCCCTTGTAAGTGGACAAAGGAAGTCATTTTGGTAACCCTTGATACCTATATATAATACACTTGTGTATTTGTTTGTGATTTTTGTTATGTTACCTCGCATCCTCAGCTGTCTTCGAATCTAACTAGAGGTGCATATAAATACGGGTGTATATAAATGTGCAATCGGATCTCATATGGATGACAGTATGATTTCAATAAGAAGAAGAAGACACCCAAAGTCAAGTCAAAGAGGGCCAAGTAATACGAAATGCGGACCGCAATTACTTACAAGTGGTGTATGTAAGAATGTGTACTCTCTAGTGTCCGAAGTCCAGAGAATTACATGGACTACATGCGCTTTCAACACGTAAGCTAGTGAACCCGTTTCTTTTCTATTTTCAATTTTTGGTAATGCAGACCAAAATTAATTGGACTAGGCAGATACGGACGATTGAAGATGTGAAAGACACAACATACGCTAAAAAATGGATCAGCGATAAGTCCATATTTTGTCATTTGACATCATATGGTACAGTACATAAAGTATCCAAACAAGCACAACAATCTTTATATAGAAGAAAGACATGTATGCAAAGGAGAAATGCCAAATCATTCAATCAATACAAATGCCGCGATATCATCATATCCAAGCTGTACACGAAAAAAATAAAAAAAAGGTCTTTGCAGGAATTATATCCGCTCAATCAAAACATTACGAATTACGAGACGCAAATAGAATACTTACAAGTGGTATATATTTTTTTGGACAAGTCTATTGTCCGTCTTCCGCTAGAGTCAAGAGACTGGTGTCCATAGAATTGCATGGACTACAAACTTTCAACACGTACACCAATGACCGTTTTTCTCTCTGTTTTTTTATTTGGTAATGTAGATTATAATAGAATTGGGCAGATAAGGACGATCAGGACATGAAAGGCATGCGTTCGCTGTACGTTAAAAGATGGATAGGTGTGCATATGGTCATTTGACATTATCTTGAGTACAGAAATTCCACCTTCCACACTAGTGTCTCCTCTCAATGAAGTCTGTAGGAATTACAACCGCTAAATCCAGCGAGTGTGAAATGCCGACCGCAACGCATACTTTCATCTCGAAATAAAATCAAGTTTATTCTTCTATTATGAATTCCTGACTAATCAGGTGCTCACGAGAAATAAAATCATGTTTATTCTTCTATTATGAATTCCTGACTATTGAGGTGCTCACGAGTTTTGCTCTAAGTACCAAGTTTTTTTGGATGGGAGACTGCGAGATTCTTGCCTCCCTGATCGACTAGCCTCTCACAAGTTTCATCCTGAGCGTCAGTTTTTCTTTATGGGAGATGGCATTGTTCTTGCCTCTTTGATGGACTAGCCACTCATGAGCTTCATCCGAAGTTCTAAGTTTTTTGATGGAAGATGGCGACGCTCTCGCCATCTTGATCGACTAGCCACACATGAGCTTGGTCCCAAGTGCCAAGTTTGTTCCAATGGGAGACGCCAACATTCGCACCTTCCTGACTGATTAGGCACTCACAAGCTTCATCTCGAGCACTAAGTTTTTTCGATGGGGGACAGGGTAGTAAAATACCCCTAGTAAGAAGTAGTGGATGAGCTTCATTTCAACATTAGGCAATCAACAACAATACCGGCCTAGTAAACAATACAAGTAGCTATAGTCCCATAGCACCTTTGTCAAAGAAACACCAAGCACCTACTAGACGAAGCAAAGGCAACCTGATGCCACACCATGTCGGTTGGTGTTCGAGCCAACATCATTCCTCGCATAAAAATGAGTCCCGAACGCCAAGTTTTTTCGATGACGCCATGTGTTGTCGTTTGGGCTCGACATCCACCACACACCCAAGATGAAGTCTGATGACGTAACTGATGATTAGTTAGAGCAGCTTGAAGATGAGTAGTTGGCCCTCCTAGCTAGAAAATTTTCTCATGCTTATAAGAGGAGAAGGGACAGAAAGAGAGGAGGACCCGTGATTTGCTTCGAGTGTGGTGGCCCCAACCACATTCGGGCAAACTGCCCCAAGCTGGAGAAGGGCAAGAACGACAACGGCGGTTCCGGCAAGAACGGCTACACCGACAAGAACCGCAACAAGAAGCCTCTAGTCCATGCCCAAGGAAAGAAGAAGTTCCACGACCTTGGCAAAGCCAAGAAGCTCTTGCACCACATCCTTACCGCCTTCGACGACCTCGACCTCAGCGAGGTGGAGGGATGGAGCGACGACGACGGGACGGGTGACCAAGACCCCAAGGACCTCGCATGATAGTTTGTTCTCTGAACTTGATATTGTTAAGGTGGAGAATATTAGTCTGTTGGCCGAATTAGAGATGAGTAGGGTTGCTTCTATTTCATCTACTCCTGCTAAGACTATTGCTTGCACCTCATGTGAGGGTAAAGATAATGCTTTTCGAGGTCTTTATACCATACTTTTAGATCTGCCCGAGTCTTGTGAAAATTGCAATAAATTGAATATGAACCAAAAACGGGCAGATCATAAGATTGCTGAGTTGCGTGCTTCTCTACTTGAGCCTATTGTGTCTTGCACCAATTGTCCAAAGTTAACCCTTGAACTTGAATCTGTTTCTAAGCAATTCTAAGAAATGGTTAATCATAACAACAATTTGGCTCAGGATACGACTAAGGACCCTGTTAGCTCACCATGCATTAGTTGTAACAAACTAAAACTTGAACTCGCTGCTTTGAATGACAAATGTGTGAAGCTAACTAAGTATCTTCTAGAGAAGTCATCAACTGATTGTGATGTGATTGCCGGTGTGGAGGAGAAGCCCCAGGGTAAGGTAGAGACGCCTAGTGACTGAACCAACCGGCTAACAGTAGGACTGTCCCCTCTGAGTCGGCTGAGCGTGCTCAAGCCATTCTTTCCTCTGCTGTTGGTTCTTCTTCTGCTCCCTTACCCTCTGCTATTTCCTCTTCTCCCTGCTCTTCTTGCACCTCTCTCTTTCGGGAGTGTCAGTACCTTATGAACACTCTCGAGAGATTTGTAGGAGGCAAGAAGAAGCTCAATCTTATTCTAGACCAATCTAAGATCTGCAGATTTAATCAGGGTCTAGGATATGATTTTCTATGAGGACATGAGGAAGCATCCACCTGCCGTGCTCAGACCCATAGCACCAGGTGTGATCGAGACTGAGCCCAGGGCCGAAAAAGTCCAATTTAAGTCAGCGGGCTTTGTCCAAGAGATTTCTGGCAGCAAGGTGAGTCCACTTGTTGCTTCGGCCTCTCATAAGGCGAAGCCTCACCGTGTTACTTCTACCTCTCAGAAGGTGAAGTACCACTTTACCTTCTGTCAGAAGGATGGGCACTCGATCGAGAGATGCTTCAGGCGCGCCAAGATCACGGGTAGAGACCGTGTTGAGTCTCTTATGTGCATTCAGGGTCAGCCCCAGACCTTGAGTGCACCTAAGACCAACACGAGGTCTAGAGTTGCTTTAGTTGGTTCTTATGTGTTTGGGCAGCATCGAGGACTTAGTTTTTCTGAGTCTTCTGGTTTTGGTCCTCGTGGTTCTCCTGGTCGTGACTTCCGCCGTCCTGAGGGTAGATCTCGCTTTCCCCGACGAGATAGCTACCTGCGGCGTGATCAGCATGTTGCCAGTATTCCGACTCGCTCTCCGTGAGCGATCGGACCCAAAGAATGCCTTCAGTCTACACATAGACCGTCTGCCTTATTGAGTTACAGAGAGCGTAGGGTAGATAGAGGTCAGTCGTGCTTGACTACTTCATCTGCTCGACGTGTTACTCAGTATTGGGTGCCTAAATCACTCTTGATTTATCCTAGTACTAAGCCTTTACTCTCTGTTTGACTCAAGTTCGCCGGGCTAGGAAGGGAGAGGTTTGGCTAGTAGACTCTGGTTATTCTCGTCATATGACCGGAGACTCCCGTTGGTTCTCTTCCTTAGCCCGTGCTCCAGGTTATGAGACGATCACCTTCGGAGATGCTTCATCTGGGCGCGTCATCGCCAAAGGTACTGTGCGTGTCAATGACTCATTTATTTTGAGAGATGTTGCTTTGGTTAGTAAGCTACAGTACAATTTGCTTTACGTTTCTCAGCTTACCGATGACGGTTTCAAGGTGAGCTTCAAGAAAAACAATTGCAAAATTCTTGACGTTTCGGGTAGTCTGGTTTGCGGGATTTCTCGTTATGGGAGGATCTTTCGTGCTGATTTTTTTTAGTCTTCTGGTGATCCTCTCCGTTGTTTAGTTGTTTCTGAGTCCCGTGACCTTACTTTCTAGCATATGAGACTTGGTCATATCGGATTTGACCATTTGACCTGAGTTAGCGGTCATGATCTCATTCGTGGTCTGCCAAAACTCAAAATGGTCAAAGATCTTGTTTGCGCTCCATGCTGGCACGGCAAGATGGTTGCTGCTTCTCACCCTCCGGTCACAGTTACTATGACGATGCACTAGGACAGCTGCTCCATATGGATACAGTTGGACCAGCTCGAGTGCAGTCAGCAGGGGGGAAGTGGTATGTTCTTGTCATGGTCGATGACTATTCGAGGTATTCTTGGGTGTTTTTCTTGGCCTCGAAGGATGAGATGTTTACACAGGTCTTTTTAGTAGGCTTTCTGTTGAGCTTCCGGGTGCCTTACAAGCGATCCACAGTGACAATGGCACGGAGTATAAGAATTCCTACTTTGAGAGGTTTTGTGATAAGACCGGTGTAGAGCACCAGTTCTCTTCTCCGCACGTCCCACAGCAAAATGGCGTCGTGGAGAGGAAGAACCGTACCTTGGTCGAGATGGCCAGGACGATGCTCGATGAGTACTCTACACTTAGGAAGTTTTGGGCTGAGGCTATAGCCACCACTTGCCATGTTTCCAATCGAGTTTTTCTTCGGGCACACTTGCATCGCACGTCTTATGAGTTGAGATATGGGCGAAAGCCCAGTGTCTCCTATTTTCGTGTGTTTGGATGCAAGTGATTTATTTTGAAGTCCGGGAACCTAGATAAGTTCAAGTCACGTTCTTGTGATGGGATCTTTCTAGGCTACTCGACTTCTTCGCGGACTTATAGGGTCTGGAACTGCGAGCCTAGCAAAATGGTAGAGACATGTGAGGTGACCTTCGATGAGGCCAGTCCGGGGACTAGGCCCGATATCTCAGGTTCTTTAGAACAGTTCGAGACCATCTTTGTTGATGATGAGGAGGATGGAGATGAGGGTTGTCTACCCGATCCAGTTCCTTCTCCTCCTCTTGAGGTGCCTTCTTCCACCGCACCTCGAGGTGATCAGCCCATGCCTTCTGCTTCCTCTGGAGCTAGTGGCTCTGTTCCTACCTCGTCTGCTCATGAGGTAGAGGCCACTTCTTCATCTCATCCTGGACCTCCCCGGCATATCCAGAAAAACCATCCTTCTGAGCAGATTATTGGAGACCTCTTTGAGTGTGTCACACACTCAAAGTCTGGCATGTCATATTTCTATCTTTATTCTGCCTTTGTTGCCACCTTTGAGCCCAAGGATGTTAGTCATGCTCTTTCAGACGAGTCTTGGGTCAATGCTATGCATGAGGAGCTAGAAAATTTCGAGAGAAACAAGGTCTGGTCGCTTGTCGAGCCCCCTCGAGGTCACAATGTTATTGGGACCAAGTGGGTGTTCAAGAACAAGCAAAGTGAGGATGTGGTGGTCATTTGAAACAAGGCTAGACTGGTATCTCAGAGCTTCTCCCAGGTTGAGGGTCTAGATTTTAAGGAGACATTTGCCCCTGTGGCTAGACTTGAAGCCATTAGAACCTGCTTGCTTTCGCAGCTTCTATGGCGTTGAAGCTTTACCAGATGGACGTCAAGAGTGCCTTCCTTAATGGATTCATTGAGGAAGAAGTCTATGTGAGACAACCTCCTAGTTTCGAGAACCCCAAATACCCAAACCATGTCTACAAGCTTTCCAAAGTTTTGTATTGACTTAAGCAGGCCCCCCGAGCTTGGTATGAGAGGCTTAAGTCCAACTTGTTGAGTCATGGTTTTGAAATGGGTAAGGTGGATAAGACCTTGTTCATTCGCCCACATGGCATAGATCTTCTGCTCGTCTAGATCTATGTGGACGATATCATCTTTGGCGGCTCTTCCCATGCTCTCGTTTCACAGTTCTCGGATGTCATGAGCACCGAGTTTGAGATAAGCATGATGGGTGAGTTGACATTCTTCCTTGGCTTCTAGATCAAGCGGACTTGGGAGGGTACTTTCTTGCATCAGGGCAAGTACACTCATGACCTCCTGAAGCACTTTGACATGACTGATGGTAAGCCAGTGTCGACTCCCATGGCATCTTTCGCCACACTTGACCCAGACGAGGATGGCGAGCCAGTAGATCAGAAGGAATATCGGAGTATGATCGGCTCCCTCTTATACCTCACTGCCTCGAGACCAGACATACACTTCTCCGTGTGTCTTTGTGCTCGGTTTCAGGCTTCTCCTCGCATATCTCACCGTTAGGCGGTGAAGCACATCCTTCGGTACCTTCCAGCTACCATTGACTATGGTATCTGGTACTCTTCCTCATCCTGTCTTTCCTTGAGAGCCTTCTCGGACGCATACTTTGCTGGCTGTAGGATAGACAGGAAGAGCACGTCTGGCACCTGCCAATTCATTGGCACTTCTCTTATTTCCTGGTCTTCGAGGAAGCGGTCCAGTGTTGCACAGTCCACCGCAGAGGCCGAGTACGTTGTCGCAGCCGATTGTCTGAGCTGCAGTGCTGGATGGTCTCGACCCTGCGAGACTTTGGGTTAGTTATCGACAGTGTTCCACTCTTTTGTGATAACACTTCTGCGATTAACATTGCTAAGATCCTAGTGCAGCATTCCCGGACCAAGCACATTGATATTCGCTATCACTTCCTTAGAGACCATGTGGAGAAGGGTGATATAGTGCTCCTGTTTGTGGAGAGTGACCACCAGTTGGCTGATATCTTTACCAAGCCATTGGATAGCTCTAGGTTTACAGCTCTGCAGGGAGAACTTAGGGTGGTTTGTCCTTATGGGCTGCTGTGAGGGGAAGCTTTATGCTTTATTGCTTTATTATATTGATTATGCTCTTGCTCCTTTCTGTTGCATTGCATTCGGGGTGCATTTGGGTTGGTCCTTCTAGCATAGGTTATAGTATTTCTCTAGTCTAGCTGCTTAGATCTCTTATCTTGTGACTCTAGGATGCTGCTTGAAGCTGTTTCTCTTCTCACTAGGTTGAGCTCACTCACTGCTTATAGGTTCTAGCGAGGGTTGGACCACCCTTGGGTAGACTGGGTACGTGTTTGCTCCTTAGTGTGTTAGATGATCAGTTGATAGTCCAGGAGTCATATGGGGTAGATGAGAGTCAGTCTGAGCCATAGCTTTCTCTTTATCTTATCTATGATTTAAGGACTGCTTCTCTTCCCAGCTTCTCAGTTTATTACTTTGGTTCAGGGGAAGTTCATTTGGGAGCTTCTGGAGCTTAATATTGACATAACTCAACTTGAACTAAAAGTTGCATCTCATGTTGAGGGGGAGCTGGATTTTCTGCATTTCAGCATTCTGCATTGTAAATATAACTACATGGAGCCTTGATTATTATCCTTTTATGACATGTTTACAATGCATTACATCTTGCTACGACTTGTGCTTATTTGCTAGATTTATCATGACTTCATATATGTAGACTAGATTTTGCCATGATAAGCAAATTAAAATTGCTCAATTTGAATTAAAACTTGTCATGCTAGCTCTTAAGATTAGTCCTTCTTTAGTTATCCTATTATGATTCATGCCATGTCAAATAGGCTGAGTTGAGTCTTGAACGTATATTAAGCTTTAGATTGAGCTATGATAGTTCCTGATGATGTATAAGTTAGTACAACCTTTTATGAATGTAAAAAGATCTCTTTTGTGTGAAAAAAAACTGATCTCACCAATTCTCTCCTATGAGACTGCTTGCCATTGCACTTGGCATGAACTTAGGGGGAGTTTTGGATGACCAAGACTATTTTCTTAAGCTTCTAGCTTGAAGTAGTCGCATAAGGCTTGAGATTTAGAACATGATTAAAAATTTTGGTTGGAAACGACCATGAGCTTCAAAAGAAAATATGTCAATTGTGCTCAATTTGCTTAAGCTACAAAAAGAAACAAGTACTTGAACCAATGTTTCACTCTTGAGCGTGTAGCACTCTAATTTGACTCAATACTAGCTTCTTGGTTCCGCTTAGCTTATTGACATGGTTTGCATCATCCTTGGATACCTCTTGTTAGACTTTGATCATGGATAATTGGATACCTCATCTATTTGGTCTAGCTGGCTTATATATATCTTGTCATGATCTAGATAGCATTCTATTGAGTTATGGCTTGATGTAGTACTTAATGGTTATTTTGGATAATCTTCATGGCTCTAAATGCTTAAAATGAACAAACTTCAGCCATTTCATCCAATATCATGTCATATTCTCTCTTTTTGATCCTTGATGTGTTTATTGTCAAAAGGGGGAGAATAGTTGAGAAAAAGCCATTTTCGTGGTTTTCTTGGAGCTTTTGAGGAAAACTTGCTCTTTCTTGTGCTCCTTTGTCGACATGGTCATTAGCTTCATCCTCTTCTTTTGGACCATGTTGGACTTTTCAAAACAAACTCAACTTCATGCTTTTTCTGGGTTTGTCAATATACTCATCAAGGGGGAGATTGAGAGACCATGTAGTTGTGACCCCATGTGTGTGATGAGTAATTGACATCGGATTAGGAGAGTCGAGTTTGGTTTGTGTGGTTCGGACCATGTCGTTGCGCGATGCAATCGGCTTCGGTCGGACTTGGTCAAACTTAGTCAAAATGGTTAGGATGCATATTATGATGATTTGACAGGTTTAGGCTTCTTCATGCGTAAGTATGTTTCTCTGATGCTATTTATGCTTTCATGTATTGAGCGGTGCTATTTGATGTGTTTCTTGTCTGTGATGGCTGCAGGACGTCGAGGCGGAGTAGTGGTGAGACACGAGGTGACTGAACTAGACATAGGCGGTGTCGAGGTCAAAACGGTCGGATGTGTCGAAGACGGCGGAGATTCGATGTGGTTGCGAGTCGTGGATGACAAGGAGCGCAGAAGCTTCCTGGAAGGTGCAAGAGGGGCGAATTGGTAATTCACAAGGCTGCACAAGCAGGAGACGGTTTCGTTCGGGTTTAGCGGGCGTAATAGGTTGGAGACCCGTTAGCCAAGGGCTATAAATAGGAGGGAGTGGCTGCATGCCCCCTCATGGCTTTAGAAGAATGTTAGGGTTTTGTGAGTCAAAAGAGGCTTTGGGAGGTGGTTTTACCTTTGAGGCTTTAGTAGTTGGAAGAGGGCAGAGTTCTGTTGAGAGGTGTGTCTCCCCTCTGTACGCTGGTCCTCTCTCCAAGCATGTAGTGAGTGGGTTTCTTGAGCTTGTGAGAGGGTGAGGAGAGGGATTGAGTAGAGAATCCATGTAATCAACTCTTGTTCTAATGTCCATGCGTATCGGGGCTCCTCTGTAATCCTTTTGTTCCCTGGAATGAAATCTCTGGAGTTCTTTTTGTGTTCGTGCCTCTATTCTTCGTTCTTGCTCATGTGTGATTTTTGAGTTTTTGCTTTATCTTGTTGTTTTTCGTTGACAAGGCCCAAAATGGGTTGCTCTATGTTGGGATGATGCCTCAAGATCATTTGATCATTTTTCCCAAAAGCAAATCGCATTTAATCTCAGATTTGGCTTTTTGGGCTTCTCTGTTCTTCATTTCATTTTCTAGGGTTTGAGGTGGATCTTGATTCCCTTCTCAAGATGGCATGAAACTTGGCATGTGATGTCCAGAGGCTATTGCTAATCTATCTGCAATGTTTCATAGCCAAAGGATCAAAGATTAGATGGGAATTTGAGTTTGAGGGAAGCTCTCTGTATCTTTTCTGTTCTTGGGCCTTTTCTCAAATTCTTGGTTGCCCCCTGTTATCCTTTGGTTCCTGAGGCCCCTTTGTTATTTAGAATAGAGTTGTAGACTTTTGGCAAGAAGGCAACAACACGAAACCTTAGTTTTTGCCAAAATCTGCATCTTCTGTATTTTCAGCTTCTTCAGGTTTTCTGTTGGGGGCTCTCTCCTCGCGGTCCGGTCAGACCGGAGGTACAAGGGCGGTCAGACCGGATATATAGTGCCGGTCAGACCGGTGGCTAATGGGCGGTCTGGCCGGCGGCTTGGGAGCGGTCAGACCGGCTTAACAACTGCGGTCTGACTGGCCCCTTGTTACTTCCGTCGTGTCTTTCTTTTACTGTTCGTCTTGTGTTGCTCTCTGGTAGGTAGAGGTTCCAGTATGCTCTTGATGCCTTCTTTATAGCTTCATAGCTACCAGAGAAAAACTTTTTCTTTGGGTACTTGTGGGGAACGATTTTTAAGAGTCGACATTCACCCCCCTCTATCGCCATTTCGGTCCAACAGAATGGTGCCTTCAAACCTCCCCAAGTACTCCCACCAGATCTTCTTCACCAATAGCTAGAGAGCTATGAAGAAGGAGATCGAATACTCACTGGAGAAATGGAACTCAGACAACAAATGAAAGAGAATAGCCGCTGCCGAGAGAAGTCCAAAGTGGTCGAAAAGCCAACAAGTAATCAATCGACCTTACAGTTAGTTCTCTGGTCGAATATACATGGTCGTAGGTCAACAAGTGATAAAAAAACCGACGTAGTCGAAGACTTGACCGACTATCAAAACGAAATTAGAGCAGAGATCAAGACGAAAGCCTCTTGGCCGAGAGCAGTCGAGACTTAATCGAGAGAAACTGACCAGCAAAAGACTGCAAACAAAAAATACACCCGACAGCAGAACAGGTACAGCCTCCGACCGAGAACAAGATCGACTTATCGAATGGTTCTACTAGGGTCGATCTGATCACGAAAAAGATCATTTGTGACGAAGAAACTGAACACCAACTCGTGGTCAATCGATTATTTCAGTCGAGAGCAGATGATCAACTGAAAACCAAAGAACCAGACCGACAAAAGAAGAGTTCGACAACACAGAACCCGAAACAGCAAATGACCGCTTGGATTTGACTTCCAAGAACTTTCTGCTCGGAGATCCAACAATCACGAAACTTGAAACCTAGGAAGAACACATCTTCTTCAAGAGAAAATACTAAGAAGATGTAAACTCGATGTAGTGGTCGAACTGGAACGCACGGTCGAAGATAAAACAGAGAAGGTTTGAGGCGCACGACTACTTGCCGAAGAACCCACTCGAAACCTCTGTTCTCGGGAAGAAACTGACCACATGGTCTTGAGTATGAGTCGCAGTTTAGAATAGGAGGAATCAAGGCAGCTCGAGCAAAGAACTCTTCTCAAATCAAGAAGGCCAGAGCACAAATGAGAACCAGCATTTCAGACATACATGGGGAAGGATAAAGCAGAGAAAGCACAAACAAAACAATCAAACAACTCACAGAACAAAAACTCAACATAGAGGAAGAGAGATGAATGATTGATAATGGAGGTTTTTACAGCCAATCCAACTGGGAGATACATGAGCACACTTGCTCCATCCCGAGAACGCACACACACACAAATAAACAAGGAAGAACAGAGCAACTCGGGGATCAGAATCTCACCGAGCACCCACGGTCTACCCTCTCTATTTATAGCTTCAAGCTACTGGAGGGGAACCCGTTAAACCCCAACTAACACCGGGTTTTTCACTTGCTTTGCCCAATAACACCAACAACCTTAGTGCTTTACCCGTTAGCACACCACCTGTTCCACACAGCGCTTTCACAGTGCTTTTACAGAGCTTTCACTAGAGACCAGCTTCCTTTTCAGCTTTTCGCATTTCCCAAAATGCCACTCGGCTGCCTTCCTGGAAGCTTCCTCCTCTTCTTGCTGCCCTTAGAAGGCTGGGATTTAACTACGTGAGTCATCACCATCACTTATACATCCTTGACACCAGCAAGATCAAGAAGGAGAGAGAAAAGGCAAAAATCAATAAGAACAATAGCAAATCAATCAAGACAATAGAGATTCATCATAGAAGAATAAATTTAATTGTATTGCTAGTTGAGGATGAAAATTTTATGACCACTCTATTTGAGGAGATAATAGAGATTCATAATAGAAGAATGAAATTGATTTTATTTCAAGATGCAAGTATGTGTTGTGGTGGGCATTTCACACTCGCTGGATTGAGCGGTTGTAATTCCTACAGACTTCATTGAGAGGAGACACTAGTGTGGAAGGTGGAATTTCTGTACTCAAGATAATGTCAAATGACCATATGCACACCTATCCATCTTACGTACAGCGAACGCATGCCTTTCATATCCTGATCGTCCTTATCTGCCCAATTCTCTTATAATCTACATTACCAAATAAAAAAACAGAGAGAAAAACGGTCATTGGTGTACGTGTTGAAAGTTTGTAGTCCATGCAATTCTATGGACACCAGTCTCTTGACTCTAGCGGAAGACGGACAATAGACTTGTCCAAAAAAATATATACCACTTGTAAGTATTCTATTTGCGTCTCGTAATTCGTAATGTTTTGATTGAGCGGATATAATTCCTGCAAAGACCTTTTTTTTTATTTTTTTCGTGTACAGCTTGGATATGATGATATCGCGGCATTTGTATTGATTGAATGATTTGGCATTTCTCCTTTGCATAAATGTCTTTCTTCTATATGGTGGTGATCATTTGGGCGTGGTGATCATTTGGACTTTTTTGGTGGCATACGGCTGAAAAGCACTGTAGCTAGCTGAAAAAAACACTGTAGCTGACAGATGCTTATTTAGCATAATTAAATTTAAAAAATTAAAAAAATTAAAAAAAATGTTAGCCCATTACATATAATACAAACAAATACGGGAAAAAAGAACCGGTAAAAAAGCTCAACAAAAAGCTAAAAGTTCAGAAAAAGACGAAATTTATGAATAGTGAAAAATAAGTCGGAAGCCAGAAGCTGAAGCCAAAATAAGCCTAAATAACCACAGCCATAAAAATTGTTGTGCTTGTTTGGATACTTTATGTACGGTACCATATGATGTCAAATGACAAAATATGGACTTATCGCTGATCCATTTTTTAGCGTATGTTGAACGAATGTCTTTCACATCTTCAATCGTCCGTATCTGCCTAGTCCAATTAATTTTGGTCTGCATTACCAAAAATTGAAAATAGAAAAGAAACGGGTTCACTAGCTTACGTGTTGAAAGCGCATGTAGTCCATGTAATTCTCTGGACTTCGGACACTAGAGAGTAGACATTCTGACATACACCACTTGTAATTAATTGCGGTCCGCATTTCTTACTACTAGGCCCTCTTTGCCCTGACTTTGGGTGTCTTCTTCCTCTTATTGAAATCATACTGTCATCCACATGAGATCCGATTGTACATTTATATACACCCATATTTATATGCCCCTCTAGTTAGATTCGAAGACATCTGAGAATACAAGGTAACATAACAAAAATCACATACAAATACACAAGTGTATTGCATATAGGTATCAAGGGTTACCAAAATGGCTTCCTTTGTCCACTTACAAGGGCTCTTATTTATAGAGTAGAAGGAGGAGGCAAGTGAAGTTACAAGTCTGCCCTTTACGCCAAGCGGAACCCACCGCGTCCGACGTGCTCTTGGGTTGGCATCCGGACTTTGTCTTGGGTTGCTCGTGGACCTTGTCTGGGGTTTGACTCCCAATCTAGTCCAGGGTTTTCCTCGGACATCCTCCAACATTTTAATCTAAAACATAGTTCACAAATTTAACATTATTAAGTTAATGTAAACAAAGCTATGCAAAGGTCTAGAATCCTTTCAACTTTAATACAGCATAAAAATATGATTCACGTGCATCAGTGTGGTGCCGCTCTACCCTTCCCATGCATGCTCAAAGTCCACCTGTAGGGAGGGAGAAACAAGGGTGAGATAAAATCTCAGCAAGCAAACTGTTTAACTAGTTAATCAAACTACAATAGTTTAATCATCAACATTTAATCTTACACAAATAACAAAGTTTATATCCTCAACCTCAAATCACATCAACGACGGTAAAGCATTAGCAATAAATCTTATTTGACTACTTTAAAACCTCAACCACTCCCACTACCAAAGACAATAAAGCATATGTATGTCTTACTTCAATACTTTATTATTTCTCACATCTACAATTGCTATCAACAATTACTACAAGAGAAAAGAATCCCATGCCACAATCACAACCCTTACCATACACAAGGGACGAACCCCATTCCACAACCACATCCACAATTTTCATACCACAAATAGCTCACATGAGCCAATTCCACAACACAACTATGAAATTGTATATTCCACATTACAACTATGAAGTTGAATATTCCACAAAGTAACTTCACCATAATATATTGCATATGTATGCAAATGATCTTTCCACAATGCAATACATATGAATGCTTTCATGCTATGCTCCACATCACTCTTTCCCAGCGGGATAAGAGGTGCATCGTATTACGGCAATATACGATGTTGTACCAGTACGGTCGTGGCTAGGTGCGGCGACATCCACATATGCAAATGTCATGATATGATATGAATGATATGATAATCATAAACCACATTAATTCCAACCTCAAAGGAGCATCAACATGCTCACAACATATCCACAACCACATATTCACCACATATTTGTTTTCATATTCCGCAATAGCACACCAAACAAATTTCCACATGATCATGAGCAAATTATCCTAACTTATCAATTGATCAATAATTGCTACCATGACAACCACAAGTATTCACTAAGAATACTACCACTTAGACCACAATATACTCGTAAAGGTTTCTACCCCACAACTATATAGATTCACCAAAAACAATCCCGCATATCCACAATTAATCCATCCAGATCATAAGCAATTGAATTCATAAAAATACTAACATCTGGACCACGTTAAGGAAACATGTAACAAAGACATAGCATCACCAATTAATAGAATTAATTATTGTGAAGGTAGAATAATTAACGAGTTAAACAGTAGCACATCCGCTACGCTTACTTGCCTCAACTGTTGAAGCGAAGCAGTCACGTGCGCTCAAGAGCAAAACCACCTAGATGAGGGATCACCCCTTTTTTCCTCCTCGTCTTCTTCTCCTTCCTTCTCCTTCCTTCTTCTCCTTGGCTCTAAGGGCAGCAGCAATGGGGGGGGGCGCCAATCTCCTGGGAGGGGATGGCCACAGGGGGGAGAAAGGGGAGGAGGTGGCAGCTGGCTTGGGAGAAAAGGGGGAAGGGCTCTAGGGTTAAGGGGAAGGGGTGGTGCGGCCACCCCCTTGGGCCTTGGCCCAGGGCGGTCGGCCCACTCCCTAGGCACCCCACTCTGGGTTTTTTATTTAATTTTAATTTGTTTTATTCATTTTACACTGTTCTACAATTTTTATTTTCCCTTCCCGTGATTTACCGCAAAACCGGCAACTCCGCGATTATTTTAAAAAAAACTTACGCCGAATCGACGATCAGGGTATTACATTCTCCGCATCTAAAAAGGATTCGTCCTCGAATCTAACTCCTCAAACCACAAATCAAGAGAACAATCAAGGAAAGAACAACCAAAGAATAGAGCATCCCAAGGATAGAACATCCCAAGGGAACAACAACTACGTGTTCTCATCCGCCTCGAAGAACTCGGGTCCTTCTTCTACATTTGAACTTCAAGCTCCCACTTCACCTCTGGCTCGGACTGATACGTCAAGTGGGCATCCACATAACTGGTGGCCCTCTTCCTCATGACCAACTCCGACGAGTCCACAACACGCGCCGGTCAACGCCGAGCACCCGCAACTCTTCTGCCGGCTCTAAGCGGCCAACAGATCCTGCCGATCTCGCGAACTTTCCCGCCACAACTATCAAGCCACTATCTAATACCATCCTCCTTCTTTAAACATTTTCATCTATATATTATAATCGGGATAATACATTGTACCCCTTTTAGAGAATTCAACCACAGATTCCACTCATAACATTTTACTCGAAGCACAAACAATAACTTTTACAAATGGAACCCAACCAAAAGAAGAATAAAGAATTCTCAAGCAACACACTAGCAACCAGCTTTCCTTCAAGGGACCACGATCCAAATCAAAGGATTCACAACAAAACCTTTTACACTCTCCAAATAGACATTCAGATAATCCACACTACAAGCCAAGAGTGAAAATCACTCGACAAACCAAAACAATCATTTTCTTTTCCTAACTGGAAAAGAATACGCCTCAACATAAAACAATTCAATTTGCAGATGACCTCTGCCATAAACACACAGTTTAAACAAGAATCAGGAGATCATATTACTGCTCGAGATATTATTAATTTCCCAATCCATTCCCTTTGAAAATTTAACTTCCTTGAACCAAGGATTTCCAAATCATCGCCCAACACACCAACTCATTTATCTTAAGTTGGCAACTTCGACAATGCGCTCAAACTGAGTACATCATACACACCCTTGCAGAGAGACTCTACTGTCTCCACAAAATACATTCTCGCCAAGCCCTCGACCAATGGAATTACTTTGACAGATAATTCCTAAAGCACCTCAATCCTTTTAAGGATAACAACTCGAAATTCATATCACACCCACACATACTCATTTACTACACCCCCAAGGATGCTATCCCAATCCTCACACTATTTGGATTCCACTCTGATCCACTATTCCCACACAGAGACGCTGAGCCTCTAAGGTTCTAGCATAGAACACCAAATCAAAATTTTCCATCTCCAGGGCTCTTATGGATGTCAAACAACTCTACACCCACAATCTCACCAAAGTCAATCGCATGACCACACCAACTACTTGCCATACACCTCTTAAAGGACTTTGCAACTCAATTTGATTACCCTTTTCTTTGAAGAGGCAAAAAGAAGTAAATTTCAGCACAAAGAAAGATGTTACCATCTGCAATAGACACAAGACCAAGAGAAATAGCAATGATCTTGGACTACAAAGATAAGATCACAGTTGAAGGCACATGCCCCTCAAGAAGAAAATATCAAATCTCAACCAATAAGAATACAGTATTGCCATTTAAGCTCGGAAACTCTTATGCAGCGAAAATAAGAAGTCAAGCACACCTCAAAAAGAAATTGCACAACATGACTTCAACCTCCAATACTTTTACCACACTCCTTTTAACAAAGAGAACAACTTTCTTTGATTACGGTATTACCTTGACAATTCCAACAAAAAGATTTGAAGACCACAACACATTAATCCCTAAAGAACTAATAAAAGCTCTCAATGCGTCACTTTGCTCAAAACAATTTCAGCTGCCACATAAGTCATGAGATCCAAAAGATCGCGTACGCAAATCTCAAAACTTTTGATTTAAATAGTATCATGGAAGTTATCAAATTCTTTTATTTATAGAACATTCAACATTATCATCACAACCACATACTAGCAATCATACTAACAGCAGAATAATACATTCTTAACAAGAATCATCATATCCTCAAATCCCATCATGAACTTTTCCAAAAGAGACACCAGAAATCACTTCATCATGTTTCTATTATCTAAATAAGATTGCAACTACTGAATCTAGGGAAAGCTTAGTGCACAAGCCACCATAATAGAACAAAGCTCTTAAACAGAATGATACTAGAACATGACAATCTCACAAAACATGCTAGTATAAATCTCTTATTAGATTTCATATATTCAATTCTTATTAATGCTCAACTCTAATTTAGCACACATTGATTGTACTCTAGTCATTACTGGCAATAATTGATTATTATTTTATCATAACAACATTCATGATCCTAACTCCGTTTTACAATCATAAAACAATCATGAGCATAGATTCAGTATCCCACCTTACGTTCAGAAATTAGAATGAAATAACTTTAAACTTCAATAATACCAATTTTGTAAGACAGGATTCTACAAGTCAATACATCAACTTTCATCTATTCCTTTATAACTATTTCAACAATTTAACATGGTGAAAGATAGGTGAAACTAGCAATTGTGCATGCTCATAAAGTATCTAATAAAGGACAAATTAAAGGTCAATATTACCAAGGCAATATTCCAACACCTCCTTACATAATAAATTCCCAACGGTCAAATTAATTACTAAAGACAGAAATAATTCAATTTATCCAACAGGATAGAAATTTAAACAATCATAATAATCATCCCAATTTTTTTTGCACACTCCTCAATAACTCCATGAGTTCCAATCATGTATAGACAAATTCTTAATCACAGTTCTTCAAGAAACTATTACAAAGCGATATCAAATTAATCAACTACACTTCCGAGGAGGCTAGTTGAAATTAATTATGCACCACACTAACATCTCAGCTTGATAATTCATACCTTATGAATTAGTTTATATGATTACCACCTTCTACTTAAGAATAACAAAACACCACAAAGGGTTTTAACACTCTCTTTCAGAAAGGAGAGGAATTAAACTTCAACACTCGAAATAATCTAAAAGAAATACATAGATCCAAGGCTTTAACATATTAATGAGTTTGCAACACAAAACTTTCATTGATAAAAATACCAAGCGAACCAATGAGTCATGATTCACAACAAGACAAAACTCGCACGAAGGGACTATCCTTGCAAATCAACAATATTCACAAGTAGCAACAGTGTCGCAATAGTCCGAAAAGAAACAATAATTGCTTCAAAGAACAGGTAGAGACCAATTGCAAAACCTCAACAGCAATAAACCGCTATCTCAAGAGAAATTCATTAACCACAATAGGCCAAGAATTGGCCAAAATCAACTTAGGGGAGATAGCAACTTTTCTAAAGAAACTCACTCACAACATCTGCAACTAAGTTACCCAAAGTAACCACATCGCTAACCAGCAAATACAACCTCTACAACTTATCATTGACAATTCTCACTCATAACAGTCATAAGAGCAAATCATAATCATACAAGATTATCTTATAACGTAAATCATCAATACAACATGTCAAAAGCATAAATGCATTGCTTGACCCTTCCCATCCTACAGTGCACCAGTGTGTCAATTTAATAATTTAATTACCACGGACCTAAAGGCCGCTCTGATACCAACTGTAACACCCCAGGACCCACATTACCCTGGGATGCCACTAAAACTACTCCACAACTAGCCAATTTACAAGATAAATTAAACTGGCAACAATTATTAAACAAGATAGTATAAGCGGAAGCATAAACAACTAAGGAATAACAGGATAGTGATAACAATCCAATGTTCAAAACATCCTCCAACATTTTAATCAAAAACATAGTTCACAAATTTAACATTATTAAGTTAATGTAAACAAAGCTATGCAAAGGTCTAGAATCATTTCAACTTTAATACAACATAAAAATATGATTCACGTGCATCAGTGTGGTGCCGCTCTACCCTTCCCATGCATGCTCAAAGTCCACCTGTAGGGAGGGGGAAACAAGGGTGAGATAAAATCTCAGCAAACAAACTGTCTAACCGGCTAATTAAACTACAATAGTTTAATCATCAACATTTAATCTTCCACAAATAACAAAGTTTATATCCTCAACCTCAAATCACATCAACGACGGTAAAGCAATAGCAAATAAATCTTATTTGACTACTTTAAAACCTCAACCACTACCACTACCAAAGACAATAAAGCATATGTATGTCTTACTTCAATACTTCATTATTTCTCACATCCACAATTGCTATAAACAATTACTACAAGAGAAAAAGAATCTCATGCCACAATCACAACCCTTACCACACACAAGGGACGAACCCTATTCCACGACCACATCCACAATTTTCATACCACAAATAGCTCACATGAGCCAATTCCACATCACAACTATGAAATTGTATATTCCACATTACAACTATGAAGTTGAATATTCCACAAATTAACTTCACCACAATATATTGCATATGTATGCAAATGATCTTTCCACAATGCAATACATATGAATGCTTTCATGCTATGCTCCACATCACTCTTTCCCAGCGGGATAAGAGGTGCATCGACACGGAAATATACGATGTTGACCTGTCTGATCGCGGCTAGGTCTTGGCGACATCCACATATGCAAATGTCATGATATGATATGAATGATATGATAATCATAAACCACATGAATTCCAACCTCAAAGGAGCATCAACATGCTCATAACATAACCACAACCACATATCCACCACATATTTGTTTTCATATTCCACAATAGCACACTAAGCAAATTTCCACATGATTACGAGCAAATTATCCAAACTTATCAATTGATCAATAATTGCTACCATGACAACCACAAGTATTCACTAAGAATACTACCGCTTAGACCACAATATACTCGTAAAGGTTTCTACCCCACAACTATATAGATTCACCAAAAACAATCCCGCATATCCACAATTAATCCATCAAGATCATAAGCAATTGAATTCATAAAAATACTAACATCTAGACCACGTTAAGGAAACATGTAACAAAGACATAGCATCACCAATTAATAGAATTAATTATTGTGAAGGTAGAATAATTAACGAGTTAAACAGTAGCACATCCGCTACGTTTACTTGCCTCAACCGTTGAAGTGAAGCAGTTACATGCGCCAGGAGCAAAACCACCTAGATGAGGGATCACACCTTTTTTTCTCCTCTTCTTCTTCTCCTTCCTTCTCCTTCCTTCTTCTCCTTCTCCTTCCTCTCCTTGGCTCCAAGGGCAGCAGCAATGGGGGGGCGCCAATCTCCTGGGAGGGGGCGGCCACAGGGGGGAGAAAGGGAAGGAGGTGGCAGCTGGCTTGGGAGAAAAGGGGAAGGGCTCTAGGGTTAAGGGGAAGGCGTGGTGCGGCCAAGGGAGGTGCGGCCACCCCCTTGGGTCTTGGCCCAGGGCGGTCGGCCCACTTTCTAGACAGCCCACTCTGGGTTTTTAATTTAATTTTAAATTATTTTATTCATTTTACACTGTTCTACAATTTTTATTTTCCCTTCCCACGATTTACCCAAAAACCGACGACTCCGCGATTATTTTAAAAAACTTACGCCGAATCGACGATCAGGGTATTACAGGTTGGACTCTGGACCTCATGTGAGGTTGGACTCCAGAGCGCGTCCAGGGTTGTCCGCGTACCTCGTCTGAGATTGGACTCTGGACCACGTCTAAGGTTGCCCGCAGATCTCGTTTGAGGTTAGCCTCTAGACTTCATCTTGGGTTAGCCCACGGACCCCATCCAGGGTTAGACTCCGGACCTCATCCAGAGTCGCTTACAGACCTCATCTAAGGTTAACCTCCGGACCTCATCTTGGGTTGGACCCCGACCTCATCATGGGTTGGAATCTGGACCTCTTTTGTGGTTGCTCACGGACCTCATTCGAGGTTGTCCTCTGGATTTCAACTTGGGTTAGCCCTTGGACCTCGTCTGGGTTAATCCTCAGACCTCGTTCAGGGTTGCCTATGGACATCATCTAGGGGTAGACTTTGAACCTTGTCCACAATTGCCCACGGACCTTGTCTAAGGTTAGCCTCCAGATTTCGTCTTGAGTTGGCCCCCAGACCATGTCCAGGGTTGCTTGTGGACCTTATTCGTGGTTAAAGACATCGTTCGGGGTAGATCTCCAATATGTGTCATCACGCCAAAGTTATCATTGGTCTAAGATAGCGTAAGGACCCTCCCACAATAGTAGTCCCTTGTCGATTTGGGTGGACATCAACTACCCACTCAGGTCGGTGCACTGACTTGCAAAAGGGGTCGGTGTACGGCATCGAGTCAACGATTCAATTGGCAACCTGCGATATATTCTAACAACACATTAAAATACATTGATCTTCATGTGAATTTTAGATAATAAGTCACGCTCGCATCTCCGAGTTGGGTTCCCTTGGTATTCATTAAAGGGTCGCATCGGGGAGTTCATCATTGCGCAAAAGGACTCGGGGTCATGAATAACTATGGAGCTAAGTGTCAACCGCCTAGATGTCGAAGTTACACGGAGGCACGGAGCTAGGAATTAGCCCACAGGAGTGTCTCAGGAAGTGAATTCTCGACCCATGGCATTTGAGAGGCAAAGGTATGCACGAGAGTGCCAAGCTCGACATGCGTAGGCATGGCCATCAAAGAGCGATAGAAACCTATGGTGCAGAAGGTTGACCAATGTGAACATGTACAAATAACCGAGGGTTGGCCTTTGAGGTCAAAAGATATGCACCAAAATGCAAGGTGGTTGATTCATCACGGCTTGCGTGGTCAACTTTTCGACGCATTAGCCATGAGGCAAGGAGTACTCAACAAACTAGAAGAGGATGATTTAGTTATCATTTGATTATCTATAGAAATAGAGAGCCCATGGTTAGAGAGATGCAATCGAGGTGAAGTAAAGTCTGGCCGAGACAAAGTCGTCGAGGCCAAAGTGCTAAGGCAGAGGGCATAGTGAGCTACCCTCTCAGGAGTGACATAGAACTTGTCTATGGTGCAGCGTAGGCCTGGTCTAGGGGTGGTGTCATAGAGGACAAGGAAGGCAATGACGTCATGACTGTGTCTACTGTCCCTAGCCCAGACTCGCACCCAATGCATGGCACAATTGAAGTAGAGGCGACACTTGAGACCATCGCTGGTGGAGTTTGCTAGGTCAAGCCCAAATACTAGTGGCAGTAGTGGAGTCGATCTAAGCTAAGATAGTGGTGTGTGGTGGATGTCGAGCCCAGACGACAACACATGGCGTCATCGAAAAAACTTGGCGTTCGGGACTCATTTTTATGCGAGGAATGATGTTGGCTCGAACACCAACCGACATGGTGTGGCATCAGGATGCCTTTGCTTCGTCTAGTAGGTGCTTGGTGTTTCTTTGACAAAGGTGCTATGGGACTATAGCTACTTGTATTGTTTACTAGGCCGGTATTGTTGTTGCTTGCCTAATGTTGAAATGAAGCTCATCCACTACTTCTTACTAGGGGTATTTTACTACCCTGTCCCCCATCGAAAAAACTTAGTGCTCGAGATGAAGCTTGTGAGTGCCTAATCGGTCAGGAAGGTGCGAATGTTGGCGTCTCCCATTGGAACAAACTTGGCACTCGGGACCAAGCTCATGAGTGGCTAGTCGATCAAGAAGGCGAGAGCGTCGCCATCTTCCATCAAAAAACTTAGAACTTCGGATGAAGCTCATGAGTGGCTAGTCCATCAAAGAGGCAAGAACAATGCCATCTCCCATAAAGAAAAACTGACGCTCAGGATGAAACTTGTGAGAGGCTAGTCGATCACGGAGGCAAGAACCACGCTGTCTCCCATCCAAAAAAAACTTGGTACTTAGAGCAAAACTCGTGAGCACCTCAATAGTCAGGAATTCATAATAGAAGAATAAACATGATTTTATTTCTCGTGAGCACCTGATTAGTCAGGAATTCATAATAGAAGAATAAACTTGATTTTATTTCGAGATGAAAGTATGCGTTGCGGTCGGCATTTCACACTCGCTGGATTGAGCGGTTATAATTCCTACAGACTTCATTGAGAGGAGACACTAGTGTGGAAGGTGGAATTTCTGTACTCAAGATAATGTCAAATGACCATATGCACACTTATCCATCTTTTAACGTACAGCGAACGCATGCCTTTCATGTCCTGATCGTCCTTATCTGCCCAATTCTATTATAATCTACATTACCAAATAAAAAAACAGAGAGAAAAACGGTCATTGGTGTACGTGTTGAAAGTTTGTAGTCCACGCAATTCTATGGACACCAGTCTCTTGACTCTAGCGGAAGACGGACAATAGACTTGTCCAAAAAAAATATACCACTTGTAAGTATTCTATTTGCGTCTCGTAATTCGTAATGTTTTGATTGAGCGGATATAATTCCTGCAAAGACCTTTTTTTTAAAATTTTTTTCGTGTACAGCTTGGATATGATGATATCGCGGCATTTGTATTGATTGAATGATTTGGCATTTCTCCTTTGCATACATGTCTTTCTTCTATATAAAGATTGTTGTGCTTGTTTGGATACTTTATGTACTGTACCATATGATGTCAAATGACAAAATATGGACTTATCGCTGATCCATTTTTTAGCGTATGTTGAACGCATGTCTTTCACATCTTCAATCGTCCGTATCTGCCTAGTCCAATTAATTTTGGTCTGCATTACCAAAAATTGAAAATAGAAAAGAAACGAGTTCACTAGCTTACGTGTTGAAAGCGCATGTAGTCCATGTAATTCTCTGGACTTCGGACACTAGAGAGTACACATTCTTACATACACCACTTGTAAGTAATTGCGGTCCGCATTTCTTATTACTTGGCCCTCTTGGACTTGACTTTGGGTGTCTTCTTCTTCTTATTGAAATCATACTGTCATCCATATGAGATCCGATTGCACATTTATATACACCCGTATTTATATGCACCTCTAGTTAAATTCGAAGACAGCTGAGGATGCGAGGTAACATAACAAAAATCACACACAAATACACAAGTGTATTACATATAGGTATCAAGGGTTACCAAAATGGCTTCCTTTGTCCACTTACAAGGCACTACTAGTTTTCAGGTCTAGGATTCTCGCCATAGTTTCTATTGCCACGAAAATATTGCGTGGTAATAGGTTCTATTGCAACGCCAATGGTTCGTGGCAATAGATCCTATTGCCACGGAGAGCATTTCGTTGCAATAGGATATATTGCTACGGGAGGCATTTTGTTGCAGCAGGTTTAATTGCCACGGGAGGTGGTTCGTTGCAATATGTTTTATTGCCACGGAAGGTGTTTCATTGCCATAAAGTTATTGCGACGAAATATGTTTTGTGGCAAATAGATCCTATAGCAACGAACATTGTTCATGGCATATAGTGGAATCGCAACATAGTAGCGGCGTTGCAACAGCCTATCACAACGAAATACCAATTTTGCATACAGGTTTATCGCAACGGTAAAATTTGCGGTAGCATATTAAGCATATGATATTTTATTATAATTTGTTGTTGCAAATTAATAATCAAATTAGGAACACGGTTGGATCAAAAACACATATATTAATTCAACACATAATAATTTAAAAGTGCCACCACTCATGCAGGAATTACATATCAATCTCCATACTTAAACTACAAAGTTTGTAACTAATAACAAAAGTACTATCACTCCCATTCCATTTGTCCTTGCTTCTTTGCCATGTTGAATTTCCTGACTTGACGACGCCACGACTCTGTTTGCTCTAATCAAATTGTTTCATCCTGATAGAACATGAACAATAAAGAGGGACCTTAATGTGAGTATTGTCCAGCAGCACATACTTAAGTACATCATAGTGCAAGTTTAGAGATACGAGTTACAGCTGAAAATAGCAATCCTGAGTTCTCTAGTTCAGTTGTGTAGCAAAGTATTTAGCAAGTGATTCCAGCAGAATTATTTAATTTCATTTCATTTACCGATATATAGTAGCCCTACTTCACCTAGCATAATTTTCTAGTAGTTTAGAACAGTATGCTATATTTGACATAAGAACAATGACAGATGAAGATTAATCACATTTTCATTTCATACTTGCTGGTCCCTCCTTTTCTTCGAACGAGTTGTAGCAGTATTCTTCAATTGTTGTGGAGGAATGAAGTTCGATGAACCATTATTAACAGCGACATTTTGGAAGAGGCTTTGGTTAAGATTAGAAGCTCGAGTGATGCGAATAGGTGGCCTAGCATCTTTTTGTGTAGTCGAGGATGCTTCTTTGGGTCATTCGCAAATGTAAAATGTAGAATAAAAAATATTAGCATCCTGATGTGTACTACTATTAAAATATGTTCAGCATGCATGCATCAATTGAAGTTCAGGGAAGGTACACATCAGGAGGTTATCAATAGAATGTACAAAGTCCAAATCCCTTATGGCAGCAAACTATTTGCAAAATTTGTTACCTGTTGTAATGTTTCCTCCACATGTTCAGGTGTTTTTTCTGTAGTGTTCAATGTACTATCTGGGTTAGCCTTGTCCAATGTTGTCATGTTTTCGTCTTCCTCACTTGGATTAGCCTCGCGTTCCTTTGTGTTCAATATACTTCCCTGGTTAGCCTGCATATGGACCACGAGTAAAAACATTAGGGCCTGTTAGGCTGGGTGGCTGCTGCAAGCCATCAACAACAAACAGCAAATTGCTGCTGCTGCGTATGTACTGATGTATTACCTGTAATGTTGCTTCTCTCTGTTGTGCTAGCAATGAAAGGAACTCTTGCCTAAGTTGTTCTCTTGCGTTCCTTTCCTTCTCCAGTTCCTCTTGCATCTCTCGCCTAGTTTCTTCCCTTTCAACAACTCCATTTGCAATTTGTTCCTTTAACATTTGCACCTCATCTTCGAGCTCATTATTTTTTCGCTGGGCTGCAGCTGAAGCACGGGATTGTTCATCGAGTCTGTCTTTCAACAGCTTGGCTTCGTGGGATATTTCGCCATGTATCCATGACCATGAGCTTTGCATGATTTGGTACCGGTGCTTTCCTTGTAACTTGATTGGAAAGCAATGTTTTCCTCTTCAACTATAAGGAAGTCTTTATCTGGCTCTGTTGATAGGTCAGTAATTTTGAAGGCTACATCATCCTAAGTGTGATAAGAGAAAATAAGAAGTTAAATCAGTTAAGTTTTATGCACAAAATTCTAAAAAATGTACTAAGTCATGAACAAATTAAATTTACTACTCACATAGACATCCCTAGAAGCGTTGTTTGACCATTCCCCGTTCTTCGTGTGGGTAGTCATCCAAAGAGTCAGATCAGTTGGCTCTTCTCCATTATTTGGGTCTCTCTAAGATGGCAAACATTGTGCCTTGTGAACAATTGATCATTTAAGAAAAGAATCAGATAAGTTTAATTTTTCATTACCTGCTCGTAGCTACATTGGGAGAACGGTTTGGATCCCATTAGATGCTTGGTCTTCTGTTTTTTGACGGTTTTCAGAGTTTTGGCTGCTGACCCTTTGCAAAAAAGTTTACAAGTGCACTCAACAAAGCATTCTTGTCACCATATATGTATTAAAAAAAATAAAGTAAGACAACAATGTTCAAATTCTTCGGCTAAGGTTTTTTGTGCTTGGGTTCTGCAATAGCTATGAGCAGCAATAGCTAGCTATAGCTACAGGTAAGCCATTTAGTGATTTTGCAATAATTGGACATAAATATTTGGAGTAGACAATATAGTCTAGAAGATAAAATTATAAAACTACTGCTGTCACTAATCAAATAGGTCACTGATCAATAGTCAACTATTGATACAAAATGATGTATGTGCCTTATTTTAACTACTACTTACAAAGGTGTTCTGGAGCTAACTCCTATATGCCTTATGCAGCAATTGTTCAAGTCTAAATAAGAATTATATGCATCCTAAATAGTGGTAGTAAAAAGCATATATGTCTGTAACACATGCTGCTGCATATATTTTGTAATTGCTATTGCTAATGCATCAACTGTACAAGTCCATACATTAATGGTTACTATCTCAATTCCATTCACTAATTGGTAATTGCAGAGAGAAAAATTGAACCTTGAATTTTTCAGTTCCAAAATACATTATCAAGTAGTGCCATTCGACAATGTCTATATCTTCAGGCTTAAGTTTCATTCGCTCAGTGTAAGTGTTGTATGCCTTGTATGTACAACTAAATGTTGATCGCCATCCTTTGTACCGCTCTTTAGCAATGTCCCATATCTTTTCCGTTGCATTCTCAATGTTTGAAAAATCCCACCTACTCTGCTTGGATTGAAACAGAAAGTGAAGGTGAAGTCGTACGTAATTACAGAATTAACATGCTTATTTACCAACAAATAAAAAGATGCAACTTACTAGCAAATCCTCTGCTATTGTAATTTTGACATTTTGCTTTATATCTTTCCACTTTTTGACTCCAATAAGTGGAGCCCTCTTTCTTGTAAACATTACCACTTCATCCACAAATGTTCAGGAGTTTTCTCCTACGGGGCCTCCTAACCTTGCTGAAAATTGAATTGATAGTTTCTGCGATGCATTCTTCACTCTCTTGTTAGCTGCTGCTAAACCTTTAAGGCATCCACGTACACCTTTCTTGCACTGTTGGGAGCCACCTCCTTATGAGCAATTTAAATGTCATTTAATGTACACATTCAGCAAAAATCAATTGAACCAAGAAAATAGAATTGACAGAAGGATAGCATACCATTTTGTTGTTGCTTGTTTTTCTGAGCATGAGATGGCCTCTCTGGTGGTGTTAGGCCGCTATCTTGACTTTCCTCATCTTGAAGGCCAGCTGGATTGTTGGTATGGTCCTCTTTCAAAAAGGATACTGCACACATTATAATACTCATCAGAGAAATATATGTGAGTTTGTAAAACTAATAATATGCTTGTATAGTTCATTGAAAGATTTGAAAATTACAGATATCATCAAGATGGCCTTTCCTCCTTAACCATTCCTTATATGTTTTGATTGTTTCATCCCTGTAGTCATCTATAAATTCTGTGAGCCATGAATATATGTTAGTGCAGTTGCCAATTTAGTACTTCTGTTAAAATCAGCGCGATTAGTGTAGCAACATATATAACTTACCCGTGTGTTCTTCCTCGGCTTGCAGATTCGCTAGCCAAACCTTGTATGCATCAAGTTGTTCATTTGTAATTGGATCATCACTATTTTGTTGACTCCTCTTTCGCTTCATGGGTGTTATGGTCACTGATTGTCTTTACTCGCTCCCTTGACACTACTAATCGGACTTCCCTTTCATCTTGATTTCTTTCTATCATTACATCGCATCACGACTATAATCGATCGGCTCCGAGTTGCTACCGCCTCGCCACATCGCTTCTTATAGTATAAGAAGTCCCTAACTGAGTATCCAAGCTGTTCTTTTAAACTTAACAATGTCATAAATGAGACATTAGTCCTATCAAGATTGCACTCGAAGAATTCTTTTTCTGGTGGTTCTCCCTTGCATTGAATAACTAAAGTCCACTGCTGACCCGACCCTTGTTTCGTTCTATATGTTTACATAGAGAAAGGTTAAATAGTCAAAATGCAGTTGTCAGTATGCAAAATCTGAGAGGAAAATAGTAGATGATCAGAAGGAAACAATAAATTTGTAATGAGTGTGCACGTGCATGGGTATGCACACAAGCATATGTTTGCAGTTTCTTTTTCAGTAAAGTCACCTGTTCAAAATCTCATTGCAATTTTGATTTACCTTGCCATGCTTTTAGGTTCTTGGTTGTAATCCTACATGACAACTGTTGAATTTCTTATGTCATTTTCAGCTGAAGGTCTAACTTCTAAAAACATGCTCTAATACTGTTGAAGTTGCAACTATTAAGTTTGTTTGTTAGATGATGTTCATGTCTTATTCCCTTGGTCTTGTAGATTGGTGGGCTCGCTGCTATGTTGATAGCGTATTATCTTCTATCAAATGGGTGGGCTACAAGAACACATTCACCGCTATGTATCCTATTTCAGACATATGATTCTGAAACTACGTGATGCGCACAATTCTACATTTTTTTAAGAGCCAAGACTTCCACCCAAATTTTTAGCACAGTAAGTATATCTGCCAGCAATGGGCTCACATAAATGGTGTTCGGAGTCCTTGACTTCATACAGATATCTTTGGGACTGAACCACTGGAGAAGGCAACACAAACTATTGGAATGAAAGAAATGGTAGTGCCAATTACTGCTGGGATCTTATCCGCTTTGAGAAGAGTGTTAGCTCGGCGTGCTTCTCTCAAGGTACTCTCAGTTTCAATAAACTTATTTCAGTCATGAAGTAAAACCTTTCTATTGTCTTTCCTTGCTGTATGCTAACAAGACCTTTCTAGTTTAATCTTGCTCACAAGATGGGAAAAAGATCTCTAAAGTTGTTAGTTTAGTGAGTTAAAGGGTGCCCTAGGCCTAGGGAGATGATGAGGCTTCATACCTGGGGAGGGAAGCATCATCCGTGCCATCTTCTTCAGCGCCAGAAGTTCGAGGTGGAACCCGTCGGTCGGCCCTCGTGATGGCGAAATCCCCGTCGGTGGCGTTGGCGGTGGCCGAACCAGTGATCGGCGTCGTCGATGGAGTCATCGCCATCGTCTTGTCGACCTAGGCCTTCTCCGAACCGACGCCTCGTTCCCTCTCACGTATGGGATCGGAATAGATCACGGCGTCGGCCTTGGGGTGTATAGAGGCGGTGGAGGCGGAGGGAGACGGGGACTGCGGTGGAGGTGGGGGGAGGTGGTGGAAGGCGAGGGGGCGGCGGCGGGGAGGCGACGGAGGCGAGGGGGCGGGGCGCGCGAGGGGCCGGGAGGTGGGGATGAGGCGGCGGGCGGCGTGGGAGGGGTCCGTGGGAGCGGGCGCCGGCGGAGTGGGGAGGCCAGGAGGGCGAGGCCGAGGCCGAGGGGCGGAGGCAACGCGGTCCAGGCGTCGCGGGCGGAAGATTTAGGTGTATATCCGCGATGGTTTTGGACAAAGGCTGAGGAATTTGGGCGGGATGTGCGTATTGTGGGGAAGTTATTAGGGAGGGAAAATTTTTATGATTTTAAAAATATAATAATAAAAATAAATAAATATATATATCTTTACTATTATAAAAGAAGGAGTCGTGTATTGTGGGGAAGTTATTAGGGAGGGAAAATTTTTATGATTTCTAAAAATACAATAAAAATAAATAAATAAATGTATCTTTACTATTATAAATAAACGGTGTTGCAGCCTAGTGATTCAGAGCTGAAACGTTTATTAGCAAGGGTGAGTATAGAAGTACTCAGCAAGTGTTATTAGCAAAAATGCACAGAATGATTATTTATTCTATTCATCATAATTTGAGTACATGAACTTACATGCATGAAGGTTCAAAACAAATCAATACACCACACAAGCACAAGGTTCCCAATTTAAACAAACAAATCATCATCTCCATGTCCTACGGAATTCACAGGTGCGACAATTCCATCATCTATGTAGGTGTCATCATCTTCATCATCATCGTCTAAGTCCTCATCATTGGGTTCAGGTACAGGAACCGCCTTATCTATGACAGAAGCATCAACACTTACCCCTTCCATGTCATTCCTTTTCCAATTTGTCAAGTCTTCATGTAGGCGGGATACATTCATGTCTTCCAGTTCGACGACCAGCGACTCAACATCGGGTTCTCCTCGTTTTCGCACTCATCGCTTGTGCATGGAAAACAAATTCCTGTGTTTCATGTGAAGCATTGTGCACCAATTCAGTTTTGTCGCACAAGGCACATAAAAACCTGCTCACTTGTGTCCCTAAAATGTAAGGCTCATTGAAATATCGAAACGAGTCTTATCAACATCGATGATCCCATATTGATCCTCGCTGAACCCTCTTCCTTTCTTCGTAGTAGCAGCAGTACATCGTACATCACCACACGAAAAAGTACGACTTCTTTTGGTTGGCAAAATCTAGCGTGATAATTTTTAATCACGCCATACCGATCCATGTTGCGATCTTGCCATCGCCCTTCACAAAGAACACCACTGTTTTGTGTAGTTAGGTTCTTCTCTATGGCAGCCGTCCAAACAGATATCCATTTATGTAGCATCTGTTGAAAAATCGAGCCCGATGGTCCGGTCCTGTGGAAAGCGCATACATTAGATCACTTGTTTTTCCTTCTACATATAGTTTGGAGATCAGCAATTAGTTCAAAGAAAAATTATTAGGCAAATACGTGACAGCATAATGAACCAATAAATAAAAAAATAGTAACTCACTTTACGCTCAAACCAGCCTACAAATTGCTCCTTGTGACGGGTTTCAACATTCTGTGCACTCATATTTCTAAGCTCATCCTTGTGCTTACTAAATTAAAACAAAAAGAGGGCATCCATTAGTTGAAAACATGAAAAATAATATATACTTGAAATTTAGTACATCTAAAGTACAACTTACTTAATCCATGGAATGGCCTCATCACAGTTTGTAATTATGTAGCGCCTCATCCGATGCAACTCCAACCTAGAAAGTGACTCGATAGTACATCCTTTCTTACTATAGTCAATGCTCCCAAATATGCTTAGCCCAGATGGTGGTTCGTTCACAGTAGCACTTTCATGCCGCTCTAGACGATTAAGCTTGGTGTCGACGTCTTCCAAGAAGCGAGAGCAAAATGTCATGCACTCCTCCGAGAGATATCCCTCGGATATTGAACCCTCAGGGTACGCTTTGTTCCTCACATAGCCTTTAAGCGTACGTAGATACCTCTCAATAGGATACATCCATCTGTAACACACGGGCCCTCCAAGTCTAGCCTCCTCGGCTAAATGAACTGCAAATGCATCATGATATCAAAAAGCTGGTGGGAATACCATCTCAAGCCGACAAAGAGTCTCTCCAATCAAAGTGCTCAAGTTTTCAACCTCTTTTTCATCCAGCTCCTTTGAACATATTGCATTGAAAAACCTACTGAGCTCAATCAATGGGATAACAACATCTTGTGGCAATATGTTGCGTACTACTAAGGGTAAAAGTTTCAAAGATAACATGGTAGTCATGAGTTTTGAGAGAAGACACTTACACCTAGTGACATTAATGATTTCTTGATATTGGAGGCGTAACCATCGTGCATTTTCACTCCTTCTAGAAATTTGCATAATACCGTCTTTTCATCATTACCTAGAGAGTACAGAGCTGGTGGCAAAGTATACTTACCATTCTCGAGCAAAGGATGTTGATCCTTCCTTATCCCTAGATGTTGCATGTCTAGCCGAGCCTTCTCACTTTCCTTAGATTTATATTTTATGTCGAGCAAAGTCCCCAATATGCTCTCACATATGTTTTTCTCAATGTGCATCACATCCAAATTATGCCTTATAAGCAATGAGCTCCAGAAGGCGGTTCAAAAAATACTCTTCTTCCTCCAATTGTGCCATCTAGTTTCTTCTTCACGCAGCTTCCTCTTTCTTGTTGCCTTCCCGAAGGTCACTTGCTCGAAACTCTCATACTGTTCCATCACTTGCTGACCAGTTAGTGGCACTGGAGCCTCCCTATTTTCCACCTTGTTGTTGAAGCTGATCTTGTTCCTGCGCCACCTGTGGTTCGAAGGCAAAAAACGGCGATGTCCCATGTAGCAATGCTTGGACCCAAATTTCAGCCATAAGTAGTCAGTATCCTTGTGGCAGTATGGACATGCAAACTTTCCTTTAGTGCTCCATCCAGATAGCATTGCATATGCAGGAAAGTCATTAATTGTCCAAAGTAGAAGTGCACGCAGAGTAAAATTTTTCTTCAGCTTTGCATCCCATGTTTCAACACCCTTTTCCCAAAGATCCTTTAGCTCATCGATAAGGGGCTGCAAATATACATCAATGTTCATTCCTGGAGATGTAGTGTATGTAACATTCAACATCCCAAATGGATTGAAGCCATCAGATGCAAGGCCCAACCTAACATTGCGAGGATCCAATGCAAAATCCTTATACTTGTCATCCACATGCTTCCATGCAATGAGTCTGCAGGGTGACACATTTTCCCATCACGGACCAATCCTTCCTTATGCCATCGCATATATGATGATGTGGTCTCATTCATATACAATCTTTGAAGATGAGGAATAAGTGGGAAATATCTTAGGATTTTACGTGGAGAACGCTTTTTTGCTCCATCAGTGCCACTAGCCTCATCATTTCCAACGGAATCGGCCGTTTTCCACCTAGACTCCTGAAAAAAACCTAATTTGGGGAAAAAGCTAAAAATCAAAAATTGCATTGTGCTGTGGTCCCCGCTCATGAAATGATCAGTCTACGGTGAACCCGGTGCATGAAACAGTGCTGCTGACCGAGCAGCTGGCGTGGCGGCTAGGGCTGATGTGGCGGTGACATGGCTGACACATGTGCAACTGGGGCTGACGTGGCATGAAAATTGGCTTGGGGATGTGGCTGGTTCACGGGTTCACAGCTGACAGGGAACCAGGCACACAGGAAGGCGAAGCGGCGGCCGGGCTGACGTCAGCGATGACGTACGCGGGCGCGAGCCGCGAGGTGGCTGCGGGAACCGAGGCGGCGCACTTCGATCGAGGCGACGTCAGCGACTAACCGGCGGCGAGGCAGACGGCGGCAGCCACCGGCGTAACGGCGAACAGCGGCGGGACGACGGCGGCGACACTCGTTGGCGACGACGGCGGCGGACGGCGGCGGCGACACTCGTTGGCGGACGACGGCGGTGGCGACACTCGTTGGCGGACGACGGCGACCCTCGACGAAACGACGGTGACCGGCGGCGGCGAAGACGAAAGCGGAGGCTCAGGCGGCGGTGAACGGTGGTGAGCTCCGACGGTGACTAGCAGCGGCGAGCTCGGGACGGCGACGGACCCCGGGTCGGGCCCCTTTTATACGCCCGAGGATGACCGGCTCGCGCACGGCACAGAGTTCGCGGCGGAAACGGCGAGCGGCGGCGTGCCGGACCCGGAGATGGAGACCGGTCGAGGACGACACCGACAGCGGGCCTCACCGCCGGTGGCACGAGGCGGCAGACGGCAGAGATGACGCGCGGGCTCAAGGGCGACCTGGATGGCGGACACGTGGCGACCATCGGCGGGCGAAGCATGCGGCGCGGATGGGCGACGCGTGGCGGGGCGAGGCGCGGTGGCGCGGCGCTCGCTGAGCGGAGAAGAGGGCCGGAGGCTAATGGGCTTTCGGCCCACTGGCTTTTAGGGTTTTTAATTCTTTTTCTTTTTTCAGAAATTCAAATAAAGACTTTTGAGCTCCAGAAAAGAGAAAATAAATCCAGGAAAATCCAGGAAAATTCCAATAAATACTTTGAGACTCTAGGAACTCAAATAAAATATTTTTGACAAATGTTCATGTTTAGTTTAGTCATATAAAATCCTTTTAATTAAATAAAATTCCATTTAAGATTTAATTAATTCCATAAAAATTCAAATGGTGAATTTTATTTTAAAAACTTCAAAAAGGCTCTAAAAAATCAGGATGTTAAAACTATCTTAAAATTTATTTAAGCATGCCTGTATGCAATGTCATGGTTATGATATCAATATCAATCTCATCAAACAATTTTCTTCTCAATACATAAAGTTGCCAAACCATGTATCAATAAATCATCGTTGTCTTTATGATTCTATTAACTGATATACTCATTTCCTCTTTTTTTCTTCTCACTGCTAGATGCATATACTTTGTAAATTACATGACGGCACTGAAATTTAAAGAAACAATCAGTACCAGTGCAAATGTTGCCCAGATACGGATACAATACGCATCGGATATGCGGATATGCCATTCTCTAAAAAACAATATAATGACATGGCGATATGGTAGATAAACATATTTTAATATTATATTTAGTAACTAAATAACAAACCAAGTACAAGTTTAGCGGAGGACCGGTCTTTGGCGGTGCAGTGTTGGGGCACCGTGAGTCTTGGCGATGTGTGTTGCTCGAGCGAGGCAGGCACAGGTGTTAGGGGTGACGGCAGGTCCTGGGCGGCGTCAATTGCGCGATCGAGGCAGGGGCAGGTGTTATGGCGACGGCGGCAGTGCCGACGGTGTGAACTCCTCAACCGGCGGTGGTCGTGTTAGGCGTTAGGCGGCGGCGCAGTCTTTGGGCGGCGTGGAATCGATCGACCGGCGAGGGCTCTAGGTATGGACGTGCGGTGTTGGGCGCCACGCATACAATATGCCCGCCCACAATGATCTATTGCCACAGAAAATTTTCATATTTTGCAACAAATTTATTGTATGGCATAAAAACTTGTTTCATGCACAGTATAGAGTATCCTTTTGCATCGCAATCCAAAACTATAGCTACCCAACAAGACCATGGCAAAATTGTCAGCCATTTGCAACGAAATTCTATATCGTGGCAATACCCCATAACTAATGCAACACAAATCAATATTATTGCAACACAGGAATATCATGGCGATAAAGTTATACTTCTTGCAACCATTTTCTAAATAGTGGCGAAAGATCACCTTATTGCAACGAATTAAGGTGACTATCGCAACACCATATTTAAGTAGCAATATGTGCGCATATTGCCATGATTTTGGACATAGGTTGCAATAACAGGTACCTATAGCAACTAATTTTGTGTCGTTGCAATGCATTTCGTGGCCAAAGACCCGAAATCTAGTAGTGCAGCAAGAGAGAAACCACAAAGCGAATCGGAAGAAAGACCAGAAGCCAAAGTGAGATCGGTGACTAAGGCCATCGACTGCGACTTCGACTTACGAGTGACAATGTTAATCTCGTGTGTCTTGAGGCATGAGTACAACGCGTTAAGAGTTAAAGTCGAGAGGTCGGTGGTGTCCTTGATGGTAGTCACCTTCATCTCCCAAACACGCAGGTCGAGTGCCGCAAGCATCTGTCGAGCGTTATCCGAGTCGGGGTATGTAAGACCGATCGCTCGGAGGTTGCTCAGAATCTTGTGAAAACACGTAAAGCACTCATCAAGGGACTCGTCAGTGAGCATTTCAAACTTGTTGTAATCTCGCTTGAACTGGTCCTGTCGCACCGTCTTTGTTTGGGTGGTGCCCTCATGGTAAGCATCGAGGGTCTCCCAAATATTGAAGGCGGACGAAAGATGAGATATGCAGTCAACCTCGCTACGACTTAGGCCCTGGATAATGATGTTCCTTGCCTTAGCATTTGCCTCAACATCATGCATATTTCCAGCATTGATGTTCTCATCGGCAGGAACTTCAAACCGGACCTTAACCTTACGCCAGATGGCGTACCCCTGAGCCTGGATGTACGTCTCCATTCGACTCTTCCAGAAGGGATAATCAATCCCATTGAAAATCGGGGGCTTGGTCGAGTACTTGTCTGTCGCCATGGCTCTAGAGACCGGTTAAGATCTATTGAAAAGAGCTAACCGGCTCTGATACCAATTGTTGGACCGAAATGGCGACAGAGGGGGGTGAATGTCGACTCTTAAAAATCGTTCCCCACAAGTACCCAAAGAAAAAGTTCTTCTCTGATAGCTATGCAGCTATAAAGAGGCATCAAGAGCATACTGGAACCTCTACCTACCAGAGAGCAACACAAGACGAACAGCAAAAGAAAGACACGACAGAAGTAACAAGGGGCCGGTCTGACCACTCCCAAGCCGCCGGTCAGACCGCCCATTAGCCACCGGTCTGACCAGTGCTATATATCCAGTCTGACCGCCCTATCCTCACCCTCTCACAAGCTCAAGAAACCCACTCACAAAAAGATTACAGAGGAGTCCCGATACGCATGGACATTAGAACAAGAGTTGATTACATGGATTCTCTACTCAATCCCTATCCTCACCCTCTCACAAGCTCAAGAAACCCACTCACTACATGCTTGGAGAGAGGACCAACGTACAGAGGGGAAACACACCTCTCAACAGAACTCTGCCCTCTTCCAACCACTAAAGCCTCAAAGGTAAAACCACCTCCCAAAGCCTCTTTTGACTCACAAAACCCTAGCTCTCTCCTAAAGCCATGAGGGGGCGAGGGGCGAAAGAGGTAGAGGGGGTGACGGGGATCGAGGGGGTGGGTGCGGAGTTTACCGTAGGCGGCCGGAGGTAGGTCGGCGGCGAGCGGGAAGGGGCGGCGGCGGGGTACTCCGGTGCGACGGCGGTGGAGCGCTCGGGAGGGAGAGAGGAGTGGAGAGGGAGGTGGTGCGGAGAGAGGGGAGGCTAGGGGTCCTTTTATAGGGGTGGGGGAGGGTGGAGTCGGCGGGAATTTTTTGCCAGAGATGACTCGAGGGCGGCAATCGTCGCAGGGAATTAGAGGGAAAAGGCGTGGGAATGAGGGGATTCGGGCGCGGAGATGGCGGGGCCGGTGGGGTCGCTCGGGGGAGAGAGAGGGAGAAGGAAGGGGATCCGGCCAAGCGAGGAGGCGGCGGTGATGGCACAGCCGAGCGGGAGGAAGAAGATATGGGGAGGAAGAAGGGCGGGCTGACAGGCGGGCTCGAGGTGGCGGAGAGAGAAGAGGAGGGAGAGTAGGGGGCGGGCGGCGTGGATAGCAGCCACGTGGGCGGGGCTGAGATCGGGCGGCCATGGGGTTTTAGTGGGAGGGGACGGCGGGAGATGGGTTGGGGTGAATCGGACGGCCGGGAGAGGAAAGAGGGGAGAGGAGGTGCGGGCGGCGGGGATTGGGCGACGACGTGGCTGAGATTGGGCCGACCACGTGTCGGCCCGAGGGAGGGGGGAGGCAGCATCCGAGTGGCGACGTGGGTAGATCTGGGCTATCCACGCGTCGTTCGGGGGGTTTGGGGTTTTTAATTTTTATTTTGATTTTAGGATTTTCAGAAAAGCCGAGAAAATTCATAAAGGCTCAGAAAAATATGAAATAAATTCTAACAATTCCAGAAAAATTCACAAAACTTCCTGGATATTTTTTGGACTTAGTAAAAATATTTCCAACTTAAGTTGGTACTATAATTTTATACTTAAAATACTTTTTAATTTCCAAAATAGATTTTTAAACTCCAGAAAAAACCAAGAAACCAAAAAAGCTAAATAAATCCAAAAGGATTTTTATAGAAATTTAAAATATATTTTTATTTAATAGTATTTCTGAGTTTTACTTAAATTAATTTTTAAATCTAGCCTTTTAAAAAGCAGCAAATTAGGGGAAATAAAACTCAGGCAACTAAAATACTTACTTAAATTATTTTATTTATTAGAAAAAACCTGGGCTGTTACAGGATATAGCCACAGCATGCCATGTTTCAAATAGAGTTTTTTCTGAGGGCACACTTGCATCGCACTTCTTATGAGTTGAGGTATGGGCGAAAGCCTAGTGTCTCACATTTTTGTGTTTTTGGTTACAAGTGTTTTTATTTTGAAGTCTGTGAACCTAGATAAATTCGAGTCATGCTGGTGTGATGGTACCTTTCTAGGTTACACGTCTTCTTCGCAGGGTTATAGGGTCTGGATCTATGACAAGCAAGATGGTAGAGATTTGTGAGGTGACCTTTGATGAGGCAAGTCTTGGTACTAGGCCTGACATCTTGGGTTTAGTAATGCAGTTTGAGGCCATCTTTGTAGATGATGAGCATGGAGATGAAGGTTCTTTAGCTGATCTAGTCCACACTTTCCTTGAGATGCTTGCTTCTACCACTGTACCTTAGGGAGATCAGCCCATTCCTTCCAGTTCTTCTGGAGCTAGTGGCCTTGCTCCTATCTCCTTAGCTCATGAGGTAGTGGCCACTTCTTCTTCTCATCCAGGTCCTCCCCATCTTATCCAGAGACATTATCCTTTTGAGTAGATCATAGGAGATCTTTTTGAGTGTGTCACACATTCAAAATCTAGCTTTCCACTCTTCTGTCATTATTCTGTCTTTGTCACTTCTTTCGAGTCCAAAGATATCAGCCATGCTCTTTCTGATGATTCTTGGGTCAATGCCATGCATGAGGAGCTAGAAAATTTTGAGAGGAACAAGGTTTTGTCGCTTGTTGAGCCCCCTAGTGGTCATAATGTCACAGAAACCAAGTGGGTTTTCAAGAACAAGCAAAGTGAGGATGGGGTATGTTGTAGGGGTGGTCCCCACCTAAGCCCAGCTGGCCTGTTAAAAGGCTATAAGGCCCAAAATAAGCATGTATAATGGCATAAATACCCTTGAGAGGGATACTCAGATGTAAGGGCAATATTGTAAAAATACTCCCCATGTGGGCATCTATATATACGATACAGGCCATGGGGGAAACCCTAAGCATTGCTCACCTAACTCTGCTTGCTTTCGCAGTGCCTAAGGGCTTCAAGTTGTATCAGATGGATGTCAAGAGTGCATTCCTCAATGGGTATATTGAGGAAGAGGTTTATGTTAGACAGCCTGTCAAGAAGCCGAAGATGACTGAGGTTGCAAGGTGGTTGCAAGCGTGGACGATATGTAACATCCTGATTTTCAGAGCCTTTTTGAAGCTTTTAAAATAAAATTCACCATTTGGATTTTTTTGGGATTTAATTAAAGCTTAAATGGAATTTTTATGAATTAAAAGGATTTAATATGATTAAGTTAAATATTAACATTTGCCAAAGTTATTTCATTTGAGTTCCTTGTGTCTCAGGGAATTTATTGGAATTTTTATGGATTTTTCTGGAGTTATTTGCTATTTTCTAGAGCTCAAAATAGTTTATTTGAATTTCTGGAAAAGAAAAAAAAACCAAAAACCCCGGCCGGTCCAACCCAGCCGCCGTCTCGGCCCAGCGCGCTCCCGCCCGTGCCACGTGGCACACATCCGACCGCGCCCGCGCCCGCTCTTCTACGCCCGATGGATGACGCGTGCCGGCATCCCGCCACCCGCCGCTCCGCGCGCCATCCGTGCCGCCGCTCGCCCGGAGCCACTGACAGTGGGGCCCACCTGTCAGGCGCGTCGTTTTCGGGCGGGAGTCCGTCTCCGAGTCCGGTTCGTCTCCGCCGCCGTCTCCGTTCGGGACACCGCCGCCGTGACCGACCTGGACACCGCTGACGTCCGGGTATTTAAGCCGCCGCGACCCCTCGGCTTCTCCCCGTCCCGAGCCGCCGCCACCGCCGCCGCTCACCGCCGCCGACGCCCGTGTGTTCGCCGTCGCCGGAGTTAGCCGCCGTGCGCCGCCGTCTGCCGTTGTCGTCGCTCGCCGCCGCCGCGCCGAGCTTCGCCGCCGGTGAGTTCCGCCGCCACCTCGGCCGCCGCCGGTTAAACTCCGCCGCCCGCCGCGCGCGGCCGCGCGCCGCTACCCCTCCCGCGGCCAGATCTGCGCCGCGCTCGCGCCGCCGCGACACGCGCCGCGCCTCGGCGCGCCCGCGCCGCCTCGGTCCCTCGCGCCGCCACGCGGCGCGGTGGAGCGCGCCCGCGTCCGCCGCCTTCCGTGCGCCGGTCCATGTGAGCCGTGCCGCTGCCATGTGGGTCCCGCCGTCAGCCCGAGCCAGAGCCGTGAGCGATCTGGGCCGACGGCCGGATGCGTCCACGCGCCGCACTACGCCGTCCGTCGCCCGCCGCCGTGCACCGAGCTGCCACGCAAGTCGTGCCACGTCCACCCTAGTGCTTGCGTGTTCGCCACGCCACCGCCACCTCAGCCCTAGTCGCGCGTCAAGCAAGCGGCCGCCCGCGCTCGTTACGTGCGCGCGTTCACCGTGAGACCCAGTCTCCGTGCGCCCGGTCCACAAAGATGCCATTTTCTATTTTTCCCGATTTTCTGTAAATCCAATTTTCCAAGAGCCCGTTCTCCCTCGTCCTAGCTCCGATTGACCCCGTTCTTTTTTCTAAATTCATCTAAAATTGAGCTCTATCTTTTGGTTCAGGTTTGAAAGTTTTTGGAGTTCATTTGAATTTTATTTGAATTTATTTGTCTTTTGGTTTCGTTTTCTCTCTCGTTAGATCGCGTTCGAGGGAGCCGCCGTCAGATTTGAAGATCAAGAATTCCTAACTGAGCAAGGCCAAGGCAAGTCGTGTCCTTTGATCATGTTGAACCCAGTTTGCAATCTATTATTTAATTATTTTGTTTTAAATTATCTTGCATTGCTACTTTATTATAAAACCCTTGTATTGGTAGTTATCGTCCCAATTGGTTACTTCCCTCCTTGATATTTTGGAATACCTTGATGCCATTGTCACCTTAGGTTGGAAATTTAATTAGTGATGCTATGTTATTTGTCACATTGGGTTGGTACGATTAGAATGCTTAGCCTTGCTTATTTTGTAAAGGTTTCATCATCATATGTGATTAATTAATTTGACCTAATGAGATATTGAATCGTGGTTGGTGCCATCGTTATAAAATTTGTGCCGTGACGTTGGTGCGCCATTGGCGGTGGTTATACAAAATTGGTTTTCACTCGGGCGAATGATCGTGCAGAAAAGGGGAAGTGTTGGAGCACTTCGAGGATGTGGTAGTCTCTCCGAGAACACTTAAGGACTTAACTTTGTGCGCCATTGATCCGAGTCTTACTGTGCAAACCACATGTCCGGTATGGGACGGACTGGCTGATTAATTTGTGATGTTTCACTCGTTCCGCCATTGGGATGTCGGTGGGTGTCGATACATTCCACGGGCGCAAGGGGGTGTGATCTGAAACCTAGCGGGCGGGATTGGGTTGGAATTGAACATTGTAAAGGCCTTGTTGTGATTACCTTAAGCTGAGGCTAATCACATCGTGTGGGTACCGTTGTGCAACCTCTGCAGAGTGTAAAACTATTCGAATAGCCGCGTCCTCGGTCATGGACAATGCTCGGTGATTTCACACGAGGTATAGTTATTTCTAAAAAGTTTTGGACAGTGGATGGTTAATTCACTGTTGGTTTAACTTGTGGATGGGAGGTCCATAAGTGGTTGGTTAGCTTATGGATGGGAGATCCATAAGTGGTTACTTCAATTCCTTTGATTATTATTTATTATTGTTTTACTTCAAATGTGCCTTCAATCTATTTATTGTATTTTCAAATCTGTTTTATGCAAATTAACCTTTCACCATCCATTGGTAAGCCTTGCATACTATATTGCATTCTTTGTTACAAACGACTTGCTGAGTACTCTATGTACTCACGGCTTTATGCCCCTGTTGCTCAGTTGAGGAGGAGGAGTAACGCCAGCAGGAGGTTCCAGAAGGAGAGTACTTCGACGTCTTCGCGGATTAGGCTTCGTTCTCCACTCGATAGCCTGTGGGTGTGTCGATTGGATGCTGCGCTTTCTTTTGGATTTCATTGCTAGTTTTTGTTAAGCCCTTCAAAGCTAATAATTGTAAGCTTGGCCATAAGGTCGTACTCGATGATTATTAATAATAGTTGAGTTTTTCATAGTAAATCGTGATATGTTCGATATTTCATCTTTGTTTTTACTGTGTGCACTAGCGTGATCCTGGACTAGTGCAGAATACACAGGAGAGTCCGGATTTGCATATTCGGGTCTCTACAGAGATGGTATCAGAGCCATATCGACTGTAGGACGAAGCCCTAGTTAGAATGGTCGAATTAGTAAAGTTTTCAAAATTATTTTCTAAATCAAATCAACCAAATGATTATCTAGTAATTCTTTATTCTTACCTCATTCTTAGGATTCTTACTCTTTGCCTCCTCTGAAATATTGTTTTCGAAATTCAATTTGACTTCTTATCTCAATAAAGTCTATAGATGTCTCGAGTGTCCCTCGATCAAAGTGAAAGCTGGCATGGAATTCTTCAAGCTGTGATGTGAAGTTTGGATCAAGGAAGTTCCCAATATGTCAAGAAAAGATTGAAGACTTTCGTGAAGATTAGGAGCCATTAGATTTGAACCCTGTTATAGTTTTAGCATCGTATAGATCGTCTTGCTTCTTATTTGCCGTTGGTTGGGATGTGAGTGCAGCTTTGCTTCTAGCATTATGATGCGATCATGTCAAAATCTTTTGTGGAGTTTATCGCTTCTTTTGTTAGCCTTACCGGCTAAGTGTCCGCTTAGTTTAGGATGCCATTAGTTATTCCCTTAGACGAGTTTACCTCTCATCTATGCTTTCCCACTTATCTTTAAAACCCGGTCAGAGTTTTGGAAGTGTCAGAGCAACTAACCCGGAATAAAGTTGTCCAAGTTCAACCTCAAGTCTTACCTATGCTTTTCCCCCTTACCTTTTCGCCTGGAGCAGTCAGTAGTGTTTTTCTTCAGAGCAGCAGCAAGATGGTTGGACCCAGGAACCCCGCAGAAGCATCGAGCAATCTCGCCCATTCCTTTCAAACTTGGGAGTGCACCTGCCAAGACCTTTTCTCCAGGAGCAAGCCGTGGAACATCGTCAAGTCAGGGAGCCCAGATACCTCAGAACGTTGCAAGGGGAAGCTTGAACCACGTCGTCTCCAACGTCGCACTGTAACCTATTCTTTTAGTAAGCTTTGAATCTCGAATTGAGATTCCGTTTAAGGGGAGGTTTGTAACATCCTGATTTTGAGCCTTTTGAAGCTTTTAAAATAAAATTCACCATTTGGATTTTTTGGATTTAATTAAAGCTTAAATAGAATTTTTATGAATTAAAAGGATTTAATATGATTAAGTTAAATATTAACATTTGCCAAAGTTATTTTATTTGAGTTCCTTGTGTCTCGTGGAATTTATTGGAATTTTTATGGATTTTTTCGAGTTATTTGCTATTTTCTAGAGCTCAAAATAGTTTATTTGAATTTCGGAAAAGAAAAAACTAAAACCCCGCCGGTCCAACCCCGCTGTCTCGGCCAGCAGCGGCCCCGCCGCGTGCCACGTGGCACACATCCGACCGCGCGCGCCCGCTCTTCGCCCGATGGATGACGCGTGTCGGCATCCCGACCACCCGCCCTCCGCGCGCCATCCGTGCCCGCTCGCCGAGCCAGCGGCAGTGGGGCCCACTGTCGGCGCGTCGTTCGGGCGGAGTCCGTCTCGAGTCGGTTCGTCTCGCCGCCGTCTCCGTTCGGGACACCGCCGCCGTGACCGACACCGACACCGCCGGCGCCCGGTATTTAAGCGCCGCGACCTCGGCTTCTCCGTCCCCGCCGCCGCCACCGCGCGCTGCCACCGCCGCGACGCGTGTGTTCGCCGTCGCGGAGTTAGCCGCCGTCGCGCCGCCGTCTGCCGTTATCGTCGCCGCCGCCGCCGCCGCCGGAGCTTCGCCGCCGGTGAGTTCCGCCGCCACCTCGGCCGCCGCCGGTTAAACTCCGCCGCCCGCCGCGCCGGCCACGCCGCCGCTACCCCTCCCGCCGGCAGATCCTGCGCCGCGCTCGCGCCCGCGACACGCCGCGCCTCGGGCGCGCCCGCGTCGCCTCGGTCCCGCGCCGCCACGCCGCGCCGGTGGAGCTGCGCCCGCCCCGCCGCCTTCCGTGCGCCCGGTCCATGTGAGCCGTGCGCGCCATGTGGGTCCCGCCGTCGGCCCGAGCCGTGAGACCGTGAGCGATCTGGGCGGCGGCCGGATCGCCCACGCGCCGCACCACGCCCGCCCGTCGCCCGCCGCGTGCACCGAGCTGCCACGCAAGCCGTGCCACGTCAGCCCTAGTGCTTGCGTGTCTGCCACGCCAGCTGCCACCTCAGCCCTAGTCGCCCGCGTCAGCAAGCCGGCCGCCCCGCACTGTTCTGTGCGCCGCGTTCACCGTAGACCCAGTCTCCCGTGCGCCCGGTCCACAGCACAGTGCCATTTTCTATTTTTCCCGATTTTCTGTAAATCCAATTTTCCAAGAGCCCGTTCTCCCTCGTCCTAGCTCCGATTGACCCCGTTCTTTTTTCTAAATTCATCTAAAATTGAGCTCTATCTTTTGGTTCAGGTTTGAAAGTTTTTGGAGTTCATTTGAATTTTATTTGAATTTATTTGTCTTTTGGTTTCGTTTTCTCTCTCGTTAGATCGCGCGTTCGAGGGAGCCGTCGATTTGAAGATCAAGAATTCTGGTGAGCAAGGCCAAGGCAAGTCGTGTCCTTTGATCATGTTGAACCCAGTTTGCAATCTATTATTTAATTATTTTGTTTTAAATTATCTTGCATTGCTACTTTATTATAAAACCCTTGTATTGGTAGTTATCGTCCCAATTGGTTACTTCCCTCCTTGATATTTTGGAATACCTTGATGCCATTGTCACCTTAGGTTGGAAATTTAATTAGTGATGCTATGTTATTTGTCACATTGGGTTGGTGCGATTAGAATGCTTAGCCTTGCTTATTTTGCGAAAGGTTTCATCATCATATGTGATTAATTAATTTGACCTAATGAGATATTGAATCGTGGTTGGTGCCATTGTTATAAAATTTGTGCCGTGGCGTTGGTGCGTCATTGGCGGTGGTTATACAAAATTGGTTTTCACTCGGGCGAATGATCGTGCGATAAAGGGGAAGTGTTGGAGCACTTCGAGGATGTGGTAGTCTCTCCCGAGAACACTTAAGGACTTAACTTTGTGCGCCATTGATCCGAGTCTTACTGTGCAAACCACATATGCGGTATGGGACGGACTGGTGATTAATTTGTGATGTTTCAACCAGTTCCGCCATTGGGATGTCGGTGGGTGTCGTATACATTCCACGGGCGCAAGGGGTGTGATGCGAAACCTAGCGGGCGGGATTGGGTTGGAATTGAACATTGTAAAGGCCTTGTTGTGATTACCTTAAGCTGAGGCTAATCACATCGTGTGGGTACCGCGTTGTGCAACCTCTGCGAGTGTAAAACTATTCGAATAGCGCGTCCTCGGTCATGGACAATGCTCGGTGATTTCACACGAGGTATAGTTATTTCTAAAAAGTTTTGGACAGTGGATGGTTAATTCACTGTTGGTTTAACTTGTGGATGGGAGGTCCATAAGTGGTTGGTTAGCTTATGGATGGGAGATCCATAAGTGGTTACTTCAATTCCTTTGATTATTATTTATTATTGTTTTACTTCAAATGTGCCTTCAATCTATTTATTGTATTTTCAAATGCTGTTTTATGCAAATTAACCTTTCAGCCATCCATTGGTAAGCCTTGCATACTATATTGCATTCTTTGTTACAAACGACTTGCTGAGTACTCTATGTACTCACGGCTTTATGCCCCTGTTGCTCAGTTGAGGAGGAGGAGTAACGCCAGCAGGAGGTTCCAGAAGGAGAGTACTTCGACGTCTTCGCGGATTAGGCTTCGTTCTCCACTCGATAGCCTGTGGGTGTGTCGATTGGATCTGCGCTTTCTTTTGGATTTCATTGCTAGTTTTTGTTAAGCCCTTGGGCTAATAATTGTAAGCTTGGCCATAAGGTCGTACTCGATGATTATTAATAATAGTTGAGTTTTTTCATAGTAAATCGTGATATGTTCGATATTTCATCTTTGTTTTTACTGTGTGCACTAGCGTGATCCTGGACTAGTGCAGAATACACAGGAGAGTCCGGATTTGCATATTCGGGTCTCTACACGATAAGAAAACCGGAAGATTCTAGGAAGGTGGTAGAGGGACATTTTGGTAAATTGCTCAAGACCAGTAAAGGAGGTTGTTTTGTTAAAGGGCTTTTGTTTTGTTTGTGCTAACAGGTTGATGCAAGCTGCTTTGAGAAGTGTGCATGAGAAAACCCTGTGGTAGGTAAGGGGTTAACGGGTTATCCCCGCAATCAAGAGGCTATAAAAAGGGATGGAGGGCTACCCATCCTAAGCTCTCATGTGGAGCACTTGTGCTCTTGGTCCTCCAAGATGGAGTGGCTATAGACTCAATCCTCAGAGCAATACATTTTCTATTGAGCTACTTCTTGAGTATTGTTGCCTGAATGGCTTTGAGTTGGTTTGGTTTTGTTCTTCTGTTTTCTTAGTTCTTTTTTGTTCTTTGATTGTATCTTGTCTTTCTTAATTTAAGAAAACGTTCTTGCCTCTGATATGACTAGCTGTGTGTTGGGGAATCATGCTCAAAGCCATCATGGCTATTCTATTCCCATGAGCAAGGTTAGAGTGCCTTTTTATTCTCTCGGACTTAGTTTTAGGTGTTCTCGGTGAAATCTTGTGAAGCTCTCATTTCGGTTGCTAAGTTTTCAATTAAAGATTAGAGCAATCCCTTGAGACCCTCACCTTCTTGTGTGCAAAGTTTCGTGGCCATTTGATTTTGTTATCAAAAGTTATGCGTAGTTTGGATCTTGCGGTCATGCGCTCTCTGTTCTTCCTCTGTTTCTCCGTAGAAGTTTACGACCATAGTCAAGCTTTTCACCGCAGCATTCATCTTTTCGGCCACGTTCAGATCTGTTAGTTTCTTACCTTCTTTTGTTGAATCTGAACTGAGGTAGTCATAGTCGGTGTAGTCTAATTTTGGAACGTCGATTGGCTTTACGAGTACGTTGGTCTCGACCAAGATCAAGTTCCAGAATATGTCGCACTGATTTTGACCATGTTGATCTTTAGAGTTGCAGTCTAGTTTCGACCACGTTGGTTGTTTGACCACTCGTTAGCTTACGACCACGTTGGTTACGACTACGGTGTCGATTGATTACGACAACGTTGATTGTTAGACCACTTGTTGGCATTCGATCACGTTGTCTACGACTATATCAGGTTTGACTGCAACCATTTTTGATCACGTTGGTTTTGGTCTCGGTGGTTATCGACTAGGACGATTTACGACCACGTTGTCGGGTATCGACTACATAGTCGAGTTTACGACCGCACGCTATGCTGTCGACCACGTTGTTAAGAATTCGACTACGTTGTTGTATTACGACCACGTTGCTGGTCTCCGACCACGACTAGGATTCTACTGTGTCTTCTCTATTACTTTGGTTTTTCTTGTGAGCTCTCAACCCTAGTTTTCAAAGCTCAGTAGCTATTGGAGAAAAGGGTTGTGTTAATACTTAGGGAGAATTTGAAGGCACCATTCACCCTCTCTGTTGCCTATCCGGTCCTACAGTATGATTAACTGCATAGAATGATTGAACGAGCTGGATCATACTTGCATCCTAGAGTACCTGGAACATCCATAGAATATAGGTTGGCATTTGACAACATGCGTCCAACTTTGATATCATGGGAGAATCTCATCAAAGAGAAATTCGGGTTGGTTATCGGTAGAGCAAAGAATAAATACTTACAGACATTCAAACTTGGCAATACAATTTTGGTTAATTTCTTGTCCAGTTGGGCATCTACATTCCTTTTCTCTTGTACATAAAGCTCATTACTACTTTTAGTGTATATGAATATATGCATGTACATATACATACACACACACACACACACATATATATGATCCATTTTGTAACACCCCAGCCCAACATTGAGCCCAGAATGTAACTAATACATCTTTTACTCTGAATTTAGACTATTCTTACTTATGGTTTCAACCATTCTTTCCTAAAACTAGTCTCCAGTATGCCTATCTGTCACATCCCAAAATTTGGCTTTTTGAAAAATTTAAATTCAAATTAATTATTTTAAGGTAATTGGATTTTACTTGGCTTTTATTTGCCTTTCTGGATTTTCTGGAATTTAAAAACTATTTTTAGAGCTTAAAAAGTAATTCAAAATATGAAAATTAAGTATCAACAGTAGTTGGAAATAATTTTATTTAGTCCAAAATATGTCCAGGAGCTTCTGTGAATTTTTCTGGAATTTTTGGAGGTATTTTCATATTTTTTCTGAGGCCTAAATAATTTTCTAGCCTTTTACAAATTAGAAATCAAATTCTGAAAAAAATAAAAATCTCCCCTCTCCTCCAGTAGGCGCGTGGGCGGCCCAGACCGCCCGTCGCCGCTCGGCCTAATCCAGCCGCACCTCCTCTCCCTCGCCGCCAGGCGGCCCGACCGGCCCTTCGCTTTCCTCTCGCGCGCGCGCGCGTGGGCGGCTCGGATGAGCCGCGTCCCGCGCCGGCATCGATCCACCGTTCCCTCCCACTTAACTCGTCCCGCGCCCGATCCGCCCTCGGGCCACGCGGCTGCCATCCACACCCGCTCCTCATCTCTCGACCGCGGGCCCCGCCGTCGGTGTCCGCGCCTCGCTCCGCTGCCACCCGGCCCGACGCGTCGAGCCGTCGTCTCCCAGCGAGCGCCTTCCTTTCTTCCCCCTCTTTCCTTTCTCGCCCGGCCGTGCGAGCCGAATCCGCCCTTTCCCTCTGTCTTCTCTCGGTTTGGAAGCCCGGACGCCGCGCGCAAGATCCCGATCTTCGGGCTCCCCTTCCATCGGCGCCCCCTCTTTCCCGTTTCTCCCCTTTCCTTCCTTTTTCCGGCCGACACCGCGGCGATTGCGCGCCGTGTCCCCTCCTCGCCCTATAAAGCCCCATCGGCTTCACCTTCTCCCGCACCGCATCCCGGCGACTCCACCGCGGCTCCGAGCCCTCTAGAGCCCGATCACCGTGCCACTCCTCCTCGAGCTCCGCCCAACTCCGGCGAGCTTTCCTCGCCGCCTCGGTCATCCTCGGGCCCGTCGTCGCCTCCCGAGCTTCCTCACGCCGGACGGTCCTCCCGACCCCTCGGCGCCTCCACATCACCGAGGCGCCGTCGCGCGGAGCTCCCGAGCCGTCGTCGCTGCCACCTCATCGCCGGCCGTCTCCGTTCGTCCCCAAGCGCCGCGAGCCCTTCCAACCAACCCCTCCGCGCGGGATTACATTCTACGCGTCACCCGGGCACCTCCGGCCTCCCCTCGCCGCCGTCGCCTCCGATCATCTCTGCCCGGGACGCCCGAAGGTACCCCTCAAGAGGGTTACCTACCCTTATTGGGTAGGCAACGCCTCCCCGCTCCCCTGGCTAGCAGCGCTCACTCGTAACTCCCTCGGCGCGCGTTCGAGCCTCCGGCTCCGCGCGCGGAGGTTGAGTTTTTCGTTTAATTTCCGGGTTGACAAGTGGGTCCCACTCACGACGCCGCTGCGCTGCCATCTGCCGCTGGGTCCCACCTCGGTCTTGGACTCGACAAGTGGGCCAAGACGGTGGGTCCCACGTGTCGAGGTTGACTCATTGGGCTCAACGTCGATGGGTCCACATGTCGATGACCGCCGATGGTTCTTGTTGATGGGTCCCACCTGTCAGTCTCTCAGAATTAAAATAAAAGATTAAAATTTGATATTCCAGTGGGCCCCACCTGTCAGAAATTTCCGAATTTCTCGATTTATTCAAATCTGAGATTTTCAAATGAGCATAACTTTCTCATTTTAACTCCAATTCCAGCCATTCAAATTTCTAAATTCATCTAAAATCATAATCTATCCAACTATGGCCTCTGTTGAATTTTTGGATTTTATTTGAATTTTCTTTTGCATTTATTTGTTTTGTTGCTTCGTCTTTCCTCGCGTAGATTCCAACGTTGTCGACGATCCCTCTTCACAGCAGCAAGAAGACCCAGAAACCCTGCAAGAAGGCAAGTCTCCTTTGATCATCTTGAGCCTATGCTTTCGAAATGTTTTTAAAGTATTTTAAATGTTATGCATTGCTATTTACATAAAATGATAATTCAAATCTTAAGGTAGTAGTTAATCCAACCTTGTTATGCCCTCCATTGGAATTGATTGTCATGTACCCTTGTCACCATAGAATTTCCTTTGTCTCATTAATGAGAATATTATAATTACTTGTTGTTGTTAGTATGGTAGGATAATGCTTAGTCATGCTATCTAATAACTTTGGAAAATCTTGAAAATGGGAAATTATGATTTATTATTAAATCCTTGTGTTTGAAAGTGAAGTGGCAATTGGAGTTGTCCTTTGTGATTTTAAAATAAAATAAAAATGTGAAAGTTGGTTTAGATTAGGGTGGATGGCTGTTTGGGTTGGTGCAGTAAGCACGAGAACTTGATAAGTGTATGTTCCACCCTAGTCAATTAAGGACCGACGCTTGTGTTTGTCCAAGCGAGCATTAACCGTACAACCACAAGTCTATATGGAGTGCGACCTAGCTAACTAACCTATAAAGGTGTAGTTTAGATATCACCAGTGGTGTATTGAGTGCCGGGCGTCTTGGTTACTCATAGTGAGGGACAGGTTCTTGTACTCATATGGCGCAAGAGGGGCTTCAGATTGGGCGGATTTAACCCTTCTGCGGTGAAACCTCGGTGGGTGGTCTCTAGCTATCTTGGAGTAGGTGAAAGGCTTTGTGATATTTTATCGGGTCTCATGCCATAGGAAGCATGTTGACTATTAAGATAATTTATCTCTTGTGGGTAAAGTTGTACAACCTCTGCAGAGTGTAAAACTATTCGAATAGCCGTGCCCACGGTCAAGGGCGGGCAAGGAATGCATTCACATGGTAGATTTCTGGTTTTGTTTTAAAATCAAAAGTTTTGTATTCGAGGGTGGAGGAACTCTCGGAAGGAATCTGGCGGATGGAGCAGAGAGGGTGGATGGAACATGATTTAAAACTTGACCAATGGTAATTGGTTAGCTAGTGTTAGTAGTTGGAACCTTCACTAGAAAGTTAATTCTGTTAAAACCTTTACTTCGTTAAAGTGATGCCTTCGAAAATAATTAGTAGTAATGGAGATTTTAAATATTGCTTTGTGCAAAAGAACCATATGGCCTTCCTTTGTTAAGCCTTGCATCTATGCATTTTTCCCAAGACTTGCGGAGTACTTTATGTACTCACATGCTACATTTAAAAATAATCTCGGAGGAAGTTGAAGCTCAAGAAGGTGACTACGACTCATTGCTTCGCTTGTGGCGGTGATGGATTCTTCAGGAGGACTAGGTCGCGCTTCCCGATCAATTGCTCGTGGCGAATTGACGGGTCGTCCTCAGTTTTATTTGCTTCCGCTGTGTTTGATTGTGCGAGGTCTTAAACCTCCCTTGTAATAATGAGACCCGGTGGTCAGTACTCTTATTTATTGTAATAAATCATTGATGGTGATGTTTTCCATTCTGTTTGATTGTGTGCACTAGCTTTGATCTGGGACTAGTCTTTGTAATACCTGAGGGTCGGGTTCGAAATCCGGGTCCCAGCAGAGATGGTATCGAGCCAATTTGGTATAGGGCGTGACCTAGATTAGGAATGGCAAACCATAAGGACTTATATTTATAAAAAGAGTATATTAAAAATGTGTAAGCTTCTTTGCTTCTACTCTCTTCCTACTTAGAATCTCGTTCTTGTCTCCAACTCCATTTGTTAAAACTTTTACTAATCTTTTCTTTCACTCAACTTTGTAGATGGTGGTTCATCCTCCATTGCCCCATGGGACTACTACTCACATGGAGAGGATCTTTGGAGCATTGGCTAGCCTTCTCCGGCGGTGATGCGATGTCCGAGTACCGTCGGCCGCCCATCTTGTGGGTCGGAAGACGCGGATCTGGATCGAGACTCTTGGGCGATGGAGGTATTCTGTATGCGGGAAGAGAATTCAAGTCCCACACCTACCCCATCAAGCACCCTCGGTCCCATTGTTTCGATCTTTGTCGGGCGCGCACGCCTCGCCATTGACGAGTTGTGCCACTGCACAAAGATCTTGTACATCGTCCCCTTTGCTTCTTCATCAACCTCGCCGGGGAGAGGTATCAGATCCCTTTGATATTCCGGTGATGATCCTCGATTGTCACATCAGTGCAGCTCACCCGAGCGATGGCGATCACTTATGCTAGAGCTCGGGAGGAGATTGGACAACCGGATGCTTCTCACCTCCGGCTACCGGCATTCGGACACGCCGCGCACAGCTTCTCGAGCGAGCGGTGAGTTTGGTGGGGCGTCTCGGCGCGCGACTAACTACGCCGTCTTCACCGTAGTTGACTATCGCCATCTTCTCGATACCGGCCGTCATCCCCAACAAACGGCACGGCTCGACTCTCGGGACTCCGCATCGGGATGACGAGACGCAAGAAGGTGCGGCGCCCGATCCGCCACTGTCATTACTCTCAAGAAGCGCAAGCCTTCTCCTTCCGTTCTCGGTCGGCGCCTCGATCGTGCGTGTGCCTCGGCGAGTGTGACTGTTCACATCATCACGTGAGAGAGCGCCGGGAAGACCGGAGGAGGATCGAAGAGGACCGGAAGAAGACCACGAGGCGCATCTTTGGAGAGGATTAGTAGTCTTTTGAGTCCGTAGTACCCAAATAAAATGTCGCGTCCTTAGAACGCTTATTGTTATGTTTTGGTGTGCTAGATGGACTGTACCAGGCCTATGTGCACTTGTGGTACAGCCATCCTTGGAGTTATCTTGATTTTAATAAAAGTTTTTCCCTAAGTGGTTGCTAGTTCTTTCTTGTGTGTTGGCTTGGGATGTGGTTTAGTTCCCCTAATCTCTTACCTTTGCTATTTCCCTCTTACCTTCTGCTAACCTAAACCGCCGGATGGTGAACACGAGGAGCAACCACCGGCGGCGGCCGTGGCGCCAACAACCAGCGGAGGACAACATTCCACCACCTCCGCTCAGGCCCCAACTTGGAGCAAATGATGGCTATGCAGCTGCGATTACTTCAAGCTCGCCTTGAGAACCAAGTGCGGCCGGCCCAGAGCACCCAACGAGCACCCGGTCTAGATTGGGGAATTCATGAGACAAGGCCTCCCACTTTTGCTGGATCGGTGGATCCCTTGGAGGCGAGATGATTGGATCAAGGATGTGGAAAGAAAATTGGTCCTAGCTCGATTGCAACGATAATGAAAAGGTGTTGTCTGCTGCTCATCAGCTCAAGGGAATGGCTGCCAACTGGTGGGAAAACTACCGCGCCGCCCATCAAAATGCACAAGCCATCACTTGGGAGGAGTTTGTCGAAGCTTTCCGCACTGCCCATATCCCTACTGGGATAATGGAAATGAAGAAGAGAGAATTCTACCAACTGCAGCAGGGAAACCTCAGTGTTTCAGAGTACCTGAACAAGTTCACCCAACTGTCCAGGTATGCATCTGAAGAGGTCACCTCGGAGGCGACCAAGATTTGGAGGTTCACGCAGGGACTTGACCCAACCTCAAGGTGCAGCTGGTGTCCAATGACTTCCCAACCTTCCAGCACCTAGTGAACAAGGCCTTTGTCAAGAAGATGCTCGGCGCCACTATCATTTAAAATCGGAAGAGGAAGTTTCAAGCCCAGCAAGGAGCAAGCAGCTCTCGATTCCGCCCCAACGCACCTCACTTTCACAAGCTCTCAGAGTCAAGCGTGCCGAGGACTCCCTTTTCAGGACCCCGCCCAAATCCACAAACTCCCCGGGCAAACAATGGTTGCCAACCCCCGGAGAACAAGACTTCAGCGGCAGGAGTGCGGTGCTTTAGCGCAAGAACATGGGGCACTATGCGACAAGCGCCCCGAAACGCCAAAGCAATGACTCGATTCGTTTCAATGCTGGGACTACACCGGCAAGAGCTCCGATGCGCAGTCAAGGCCGTGGGGCACCACAAACCCCAAGGACTCCACAAGTGGTGAGCAGAGGGCATCTCAACCATGTGACCATGAAGCGGCCGGGATGCACCGGCGTAGTTCAGGTAAGTTTCTTGTCAACTCGATAATTGCATCAGCATTATTTGATTACGGAGCTTCGCATTCTTTTGTGTCAAAAGATGTGGTTGAAAGGTATAATTGGGATGTGAGTAAACTACAGAACCCCATGCTAGTCCAGTCCTGGAAAGGAAATGAGGACTAACACGGTTTGCCTTGACTTAGCTGTGAATATAAATGGAGTTAAGTTCTTAGCAAATCTTATTATAATAGACTCCAAGGGTTTAGATGTAATACTTGGAATGGATTGGTTAACCAAGTATAAAGGCGAGATAGATTGTCTTTGATCGAGTACATTACAATCACTAACTCGATGGGATTCAAGTAAGGTATAAGTCAAACTCCCTACCCAGGCGGTGTAGTTTGAGCAGTGTAAAGGAGTGACTCGGAAAAAGTACCTATAGTGAGTGAGTACCGGATGTATTCCCTGAAGATTTGCCGGAATGCCGCGGACAGGAAGTAGAGTTTGTCATCAACCTAGTACAGAACAGCTCAATTTCAAGAGACCTTATCGGATGTCTGCAAATGATTTGGCGGAAGTTAAGAAACAAATTGAAGAGCTGCGGGATAAAGGATTTGTAAGGCCAAGCTCGTCACCTTGGGGAGCACCAGTACTGCTAGTAAAGAAGAAAGATGGTAGTCTTCGCATGTGTGTGGACTATCGATCATTGAATGATGTGACTATTAAGAACAAGTACCCTTTACCCGAGAATAGATGATCTGTTTGATCGGTTGAAAGGATCATGTGTATTCTCTAAGATTGACCTTCGATCGAGGATATCACCAATTGAAGTTAAGACCAGAGGACATACCCAAGACCGCATTTGCCACCGTTATGGATTGTATGAGTATACTGATGATGTCTTTCGGTCTAACCAATGCCCTGACATACTTCATGAATCGATGAATAAGGTGTTCATGGAATATTTGGATAAGTTTGTGGTTGTATTCATAGATGATATTTTGATATATTCCAAGAATGAGGAAGAACATGCAGAACATTTGAGGATAGTTTTGGAAAAGCTCAGAGAAAATCGGTTATGCGCCAAGTTCGGTAAGTGTGAGTTTTGGTTGAAGAAAGTAGCTTTCTTGGGCCATGTGATTTCGGCGGGAGGAGTATCCGTAGACCGGAAAAAGTTAATGATGTGCTCAATTGGACACAACCAAAGTCGATATCCGAGATCGGAGTTTTCTTGGATTGGTGGATACTATCGTCGATTTATTGAAGGTTTCTCCAAGCTCGCAAGACCTCTCACCCGATTCTTTGAAGAAGGAAAAGAAGTTTGAATGGAGTAAACCATGTGAGGATAGTTTCCAAGAGTTGAAGAAAAGGTTAACTTCGCACGGTGTTGGCGCTTAGGACATTAGGAAGGATTTTGAAGTCTTCTGCGATGCGTCAAGGCAAGGACTAGGCGTGTCTTGATGCGGGAAAGAAAGGTAGTAGCATATGCCTCAAGGCATTTGCGACCCCATGAAGAAATTACCCAACTCATGATTTAGAGCTCATTGCCGTAGTGCATGCACTGAAAATATGGAGGCATTACTTGATTGGCAAACGTTGTAGAAATTTTACGGATCACAAGAGTTTGAAATATATATTCACTCAACCCGATCTCAACATGAGGCAAAGGAGATGGCTTGAGTTAATAAAGGATTATGATATTGGAATACATTATCATCCGGGAAAGGCTAATGTGGTAGCAGATGCCTTGAGCAGAAAGAGTTATTGTGCCAAGCTGTGGATTAAGGACAGTATGCCTGCCCTTCAAGAAGAGTTCCAACGGCTCAACCTAGAAGTAGTGGAGGAAGGATTTCTAGCCACTTTGGAAGTTCAACCAACCTTAGAAGATCAAATCGGAGCAGCTCAAAAGGAGGACAAGTATGTCCGGAGATCAAAGATAATATGAAGAAAGGAAAAGCTTGGGATTTTCAGAGGATGAAAAAGGTACCCTTTGGTTTGGGAAAAGAATTATTGTACCTGAAAAGAAAGAGGTAAAGGAGTTAATATTGAAGGAAGCCCATGAATCTGGATATTCAATTCATCCTGGGAGCACCAAGATGTACCAAGATCTCAAGGGAAGGTATTGGTGGTCAAGTATGAAGCGAAATTGCAGAATCACGTAGCCTTGTGCGATGTATGCCAACGGATTAAAGCTGAACACGAGAGACTGCGGGACTTCGCAGCCATTGCAGATCCACGAGTGGAAATGGGAAGAAATTGGTATGGATTTTATAAGCTGGATTACCAAGAACCAAAAGCAGGGCACGATTCAATTTGGGTTATAGTGGATCGTTTGACAAAAGTCGCCCATTTCATTCCAAAGTAAAGACCACATACTCCGGGGATAGACTTGCGAGTTGTACATGTCAAGAATTGTGTGCTTGCATGGGATCCCAAAGAAGATTGTGTCGATCGAGAACCCAGTTCACTTGAGATTTTGGCAAAACTACATGAACTTTTGGGCACAAACTTAAACTTGATCTGACTTATCACCCAGACGGATGGTCAAAGCAGAAAGAGTAAATCAAATCTGGAAGACATGTTGAGAGCTTGTGTCTTGGCAAACAAGAGTAATTGGGATCGAGTTTGCCCTATGCGAGTTCTCCTACAACAATAGTTATCAATCCGGTTTGCAAATGTCTCCTTGAAGCCCTATACGGCGCAGAAGTGTAGGACTCCATTGTATTGGAAGGAAGCAGGAGAAGGACAAGTGTTTGGACCAGATGTGCTGAAGCAGCGAGAAGAACAAGTTCGTCTAATCCGGGACAGATTAAAAGCAGCACAAACCAGATGAGAAAAGTTATGCGGACAATCGACGTAGAAGCTTAGAATTCGTACACAGGGATCATGTTTATTTGAAGGTGTCACCTCTCAAAGGAATGAGGCGTTTTGGAGTCGATGGAAAGCTAGCTCCCGATTCATCGGACCTTTTCTGTTGTGGCGAAACGAGGAGAAGTGGCTTACCGTTGGAGCTTCCACCTCGGTGTCAAAGGTGCATGACGTCTTCCATGTGTCTCAGCTAAGAAAGTGTCTCAGAGTTCCAGAAGAGCAGATGCCTCTAGATGAAATAAACGTGAAGGAGGACCTCACCTATCCAGAGTATCCAGTCAAGGTATTGGAGGAAGCAGAGCGCGTCACGCGCAAACAAGGTTATCAAGTTACGTAAAGTGCGGTGGAGTAACCATTGAATCGGAAGCAACTTGGGAGCGTGAAGAGGATCTAAAAGAAGAGTTCCCGACCTTTTCCCGATCCATCCGAATCTGGGGTGAGATTCTTTCTAAGGGGGGTAGGTTTGTCACATCCCAAAATTTGGCTTTTTGAAAAATTTAAATTCAAATTAATTATTTTAAGGTAATTGGATTTTACTTGGCTTTTATTTGCCTTTCTGGATTTTCTGGAATTTAAAAACTATTTTTAGAGCTTAAAAAGTAATTCAAAATATGAAAATTAAATATCAACAGTAGTTGGAAATAATTTTATTTAGTCCAAAATATGTCCAGGAGCTTCTGTGAATTTTTCTGGAATTTTTGGAGGTATTTTCATATTTTTCTGAGGCCTAAATAATTTTCTAGCCTTTTTCAAATTAGAAATCAAATTCTGAAAAAAATAAAAATCTCCCTCTCCCTCCAGGTAGGCGCGTGGGCGGCCCAGACCGCCACGTCGCGCTCGGCCTAATCAGCCGCACCTCCTCTCTCCTCGCGCGCGGTGGCCCGGCCCGACCGGCCCGCCTTCCCCTCCTCGCGCCGTCGTGGGCGGCTCGGATGAGCGCGGCCCCGCGCCGGCATCGATCCACCGTTCCCTCCCACTTAACTCGTCCCGCCGCCCGATCCGCCCTCGGGCCGCGCGGCTGCCATCCACACCCGCTCCTCATCTCTCGACCGCGAGCCCCGCGCGTCGGTGTCACGCGCCTCGCTCCGCTGCCACCCGGCCCGCACGTCGAGCCGTTGTCTCCCCGCGAGCGCCTTCCTTTCTTCCCCCTCTTTCCTTTTCGCGGCCGGCCGTGCCGAGTCGAATCCGGCCCTTTCCTCTGTCTTCTCTCCGGTTTGGAAGCCGGGACGCCGCGCACCGATCCCGATCTTAGGGCTCCCCTTCCATCAGCGCCCCTCTTTCCCGTTTCTCCCCTTTCCTTCCTTTTTCGGCCGACACCTGGCGGCGATTGCGCGCCGTGTCCCTTCCTCGCCCCTATAAAGCCCCCATCGGCCGCCTTCTCCCGCGCGCATCCCGGCGCCTCCACCGCAGCTCCCGAGCCCTCTAGAGCCCGATCACCGTGCCACTCCTCCCCTCGAGCTCCGCCCAACTCCGGCGAGCTTTCCTCGCCGCCTCGGTCATCCTCGGAGCCCGTCGTCGCCTCCCCGAGCTTCCTCACGCCCGGACGGTCCTCCCCGACCCCTCGGCCGCCCCTCCCTGTCACCGGAGCGCCGTCGCATCGGAGCTCCCGAGCCGTCGTCGCTGCCACCTCGTCGCCGGCCGTCTCCGTTCGTCCCCAAGCTTCGCCGACCCTTCCAACCGAACCCCCTCCGCGCCAGGATTACATTCTACGCGTCACCCGGGCACCTCCGGCCTCCCCTCGCCGCCGGCGCCGTCGCCTCCGATCATCTCTGCCCGGGACGCCCGAAGGTACCCCTCAAGAGGGTTACCTACCCTTATTGGGTAGGCAACGCCTCCCCGCTCCCCTGGCTAGCAGCGCTCACTCGTAACTCCTCGGCGCGCGTTCGAGCCTCGGCTCCGCGCGCGGAGGTTGAGTTTTTCGTTTAATTTCCGGGCTGACAAGTGGGTCCCACCGTCGTGACGCCGCCTGCGCCGCCATCGCCGCTGGGTCCCACCTCGGTCTGGACTCGACAAGTGGGCGAAGACCGATGGGTCCCACGTGTCGAGGTTGACTCATTGGGCTCAGCGTCGATGGGTCCCACATGTCGATGACCGCCGATGGTTCTGTTGATGGGTCCCACTTGTCGAGTCTCTCAGAATTAAAATAAAAGATTAAAATTTGATATTCGATGGGCCCCACCTGTCAGAAATTTCCGAATTTCTCGATTTATTCAAATCTGAGATTTTCAAATGAGCATAACTTTCTCATTTTAACTCCAATTCCAGCCATTCAAATTTCTAAATTCATCTAAAATCATAATCTATCCAACTATGGCCTCTGTTGAATTTTTGGATTTTATTTGAATTTTCTTTTGCATTTATTTGTTTTGTTGCTTCGTCTTTCCTCGCGTAGATTCCAACGTTGTCGACGATCCCTCTTCACAGCAGCAAGAAGACCCAGAAACCCTGCAAGAAGGCAAGTCTCCTTTGATCATCTTGAGCCTATGCTTTCGAAATGTTTTTAAAGTATTTTAAATGTTATGCATTGCTATTTACATAAAATGATAATTCAAATCTTAAGGTAGTAGTTAATCCAACCTTGTTATGCCCTCCATTGGAATTGATTGTCATGTACCCTTGTCACCATAGAATTTCCTTTGTCTCATTAATGAGAATATTATAATTACTTGTTGTTGTTAGTATGGTAGGATAATGCTTAGTCATGCTATCTAATAACTTTGGAAAATCTTGAAAATGGGAAATTATGATTTATTATTAAATCCTTGTGTTTGAAAGTGAAGTGGCAATTGGAGTTGTCACTGTGATTTTAAAATAAAATAAAAATGTGAAAGTTGGTTTAGATTAGGGTGGATGGCTGTTTGGGTTGGTGCGATAAGCACGAGAACTTGATAAGTGTATGTTCCACCTAGTCAATTAAGGACCGGCGCTTGTGTTTGTCCAAAGCGAGCATTAACCGTACAATCACAAGTCTATATGGGTGCGACCTAGCTAACTAACCTATAAAGGTGTAGTTTAGATATCACCAGTGGTGTATTGAGTGCCGGGCGTCTTGGTTACTCATAGTGAGGGACAGGGTTCTTGTACTCATATGGCGCAGAGAGGGCTTCAGATTGGGCGATTTAACCCTTCTGCGGTGAAACCTCAGCGGGTGGTCTCTAGCTATCTTGGAGTAGGTGAAAGGCTTTGTGATATTTTATCGGGCCTCATGCCATAGGAAGCATGTTGACTATTAAGATAATTTATCTCTTGTGGGTAAAGTTGTACAACCTCTGCAGAGTGTAAAACTATTCGAATAGCCGTGCCCACGGTCAAGGGCGGCAAGGAATGCATTCACATGGTAGATTTCTGGTTTTGTTTTAAAATCAAAAGTTTTGTATTCCGAGGGTGGAGGAACTCTCGGAAGGAATCTGGCGGATGGAGCAGAGAGGGTGGATGGAACCGCGATTTAAAACTTGACCAATGGTAATTGGTTAGCTAGTGTTAGTAGTTGGAACCTTCACTAGAAAGTTAATTCATTAAAACCTTTACTTCGTTAAAGTGATGCCTTCGAAAATAATTAGTAGTAATGGAGATTTTAAATATTGCTTTGTGCAAAAGAACCATATGGCCTTCCTTTGTTAAGCCTTGCATCTATGCATTTTTCCCAAGACTTGCGCAGTACTTTATGTACTCACATGCTACATTTAAAAATAATCTCAGAGGAAGTTGAAGCTCAAGAAGGTGACTACGACTACTGCTTCGCTTGTGGCGGTGATGGATTCTTCCCGGAGGACTAGGTCGCGCTTCCCCAGTCAATTGCCTGTGGCGAATTGATGGGTCGTCCTCGAGTTTTATTTGCTTCCGCTGTGTTTGATTGTGCGAGGTCTTAAACCTCCCTTGTAATAATGAGACCCGGTGGTCAGTACTCTTATTTATTGTAATAAATCGTTGATGGTGATGTTTTCCATTCTGTTTGACTGTGTGCACTAGCTTTGATCTGGGACTAGTGCTGTAATACACAGAGGGTCCGGGTTCGGAAATCCGGGGTCCCGACACTATCCAACTATAAGGAAACCATGTGCTCGAGAACACCCGAACCATGCATCTGGGAGCATATTTAAACTTGCAAATTAACAATATAATAAGTCAACTGTTGTAGGGGTGGCCCAACCCCCCGTAACTGGGCCGTGCAACTAGTCCAACATGTAATAGGCCCAATAGTGTAGAGGAATATAACAGTGTAAATATACCAGTGTACCCCCATCCTTTGTAATTGCTAAGGGGTAGAATGGGGATTTCCCATTCTACCCCACTCACATATATATATAAGCCCCCAGGAGGGGCAAAGGGGGACATCCTCTCATGATCACTACCTCTCCAGATCTAGTTCTCTTCCTCATCTATCGATCCCCCTCTCTTCCTGTTTAGCCCGTAGCTACAACAGTTGGCGCCGACCGTGGGGCGACTAGAAGTTCATGTATGGAAGGGATTTCTGGAGCACTCATCGCAGATAAGTCTATCTTACCGCTACATGCATCTCATTAAATATAACAGAAGTGTTGTGAGCTCTCATTTTTTCTTTCCTAGATCCAGATCTGGCAGATCTGATTGGAGGTGTTCAGGCAGGAAAGTGGTGTCTCGGATGACTCGGCGGCAGGATCCTTCCGGCCAGAGTACCACGCCTCCGCACTGAGCTCCTGAGAGTCTTCGCGCAACATCGCGTCTCTACTGGTCTCCGCGTCGAGCCACCACAAAGCCTCGCCAAGCTCTGCCATCGCCACCCATCCGTGCTTGCACCCATCCATGCTCGCACTCTCGCGGCTGCAGGCACAAGCTTTAAGTACGCAGGAGTCCCTCATTGCAGTGCGTGAGCTGCGGCCACTGTAGCTCGGGGATGGCGTCCTCGCTCAGGGAAATGAGGCCTCGGCCTCCGCGCTCGGCCTCCGCATGCCTTCGCCTCGGCTCCGAGACGGCTTCGGCAGTCTTCGCTTCGACTCCGCGAACTCTGGCCTCCGCACATCGCCACGGCGAAGCTCTCTCCGCGCAGACAAGCTTCACGTGTATCCATCCGCATGCAACTAATCATTCGGCTGTATCTATCTGCATGCATGCACTCATACGTTCCATGCATGATGCATGTGTTGAGTTCATTTTTGCGTACATGCATGGGAGGCATTTATTTCCGCATGCATGGCATTCATTCCCGCATGCATGCATAAGCCTTTTTCTCTCTCCTAGCGACGTCCTCGTTCAGTGCCTTGCATGGAAATTGCTTTGTGCTGCGTCTCGATCGTCTTCGCCCGCAGACGCGCGACATCAGCAGGCGACCGCGGGTGAGGGAGCTGCGGCGCGCGCCTGCTGACTCAAGGTCTCCGGCGCACGTGCGCGAAGTCTCCGGCGTACGTTTCCGACGTCCCCTGCCCGAAGTCTCTGGCGCGAGCTCGACGCGGGACTTCGCCTGTACGGCTCCGCATCTTCGCGCATGCCACCGTCGGCACCGGACGCCGCCGGCCCTCCAAGCACCCCCGTGTTCCGTCGCCGGCTGCGCTTCTTCGGAGTCTTCGCCGACGCCCCTGGAAAGCCCCAGAGTCTCCGCCGACCACCGCGGAGCCTTCGCCGACGCCCCTGGAAAGCCCCCGGAGTCTCCGCCGACCATCGCGGAGCCTTCGCCGACGCCCTGGAAAGCCCTCGGAGTCTCCGCCGACCACCGCGGAGCCTTCGCCGACGCCCCTGGAAAGCCCCCGGAGTCTCCGTCGACCACCGCGGAGCCTTCGCCGACGCCCCTAGAAAGCCCCCGGAGTCTCCGCCGACCACCGCGGAGCCTTCGCCGACGCCCCCAAAGTGCTGTGTCGGTGCTATGGCTGGAAGGAACTCGATGGTGTATCCCGCCTGAGCACGAGCCCACAGCTGCCGCTCCGGCGGCGACGCCGCCGGGCGAGGGCGCGGCAGCCCCAGCCCCCTGGCAACAACACGGCAACAGCCGGCCGCAGGGAAAGAGCACGCGGGATTTAGCAAAAGCAATGACCCCATGTCCGGCACTAGCGACATCATCGGATCATCCCCGCGCGCGCCTTCGCACCTCTGCCTTCGCCCGCGTTGCCGAAGGCAGGTCTTCGTGCGTCCTCGGCGAAGTCTACCTCACGCAGTAGCCTCCGCGACGCTGCTATAGCTGGCCTAGGTGGCGGGCTACCAGGACGGAGGGAGTGCAGTGGAGGAAGCGGTGCGACTTCGCCCGCCATCGCGTCTCACGAGGCCTCTTCGCATCACTCCGCGCTCGATCTCCGCGGCGGCTGGGCCTCCGGAACGGCAAAGCCATCCCCGACATCGCCGCCGTGAGACTTCGCGTCGGATCCTCGCCGGAGACGCATGCACCCAAGAAGCCAAAATGAAGCATCCATTCATGCATGCAATTACGTGAAGTGATGGGCGTATACACCTCCTTCGCGCAGATGAGGACCTCCTCGACCGTGGACTCCACAGATGAAGAGTCCTAATGAAGCTCGCGGTAGCTCCATCGTCAAGGTAATGCCTGCAGTTTCATTCTCAGAGCATTTGATTTGGCCACACTTGCTTCTTCGGTTTTGGCCTGTTTTGGGCTACCGTAGGCTTTTCCGGTACTGCATTCTGGAGCGTTTGCTTGTTGCAAGTCTTCGGCTATTTCTTTGATGCCTCTGCTGCCTCGAGCGTCGGCGTACTCTACGGAGTATAAACAAAGACGCACGTTCGCGTGTGCACTCGCCGTCGCCAGGGGGGGCGGGACTGAGTATAAACCAAAGACGCACGTTCGCGTGTGCACTCGCCGTCGCCAGGGAGGGCGGGACTGAGTATAAACCAAAGACGCACGTTCGCGTGTGCACTCGCCGTCGCCAAGGTGACAGGACTGAGTATAAACAAAAGACGCACCGGGGGGACGCCCTCGCGCGCACAAGTCTCCGGACTATAAAGAAGACGTAGCGTCGAGCCTAGCTCCTCACGCAATAGTCCACGGACTCTAAATAAGACGTAGCGTCGAGCCTAGCTCCGCACGCGCGAGTCTCCGGACTATAAAGAAGACGTAGCGTCGAGCCTAGCTCCGACGCAATAGTCCACGGACTCTAAATAAGGCGTGGCGTCGAGCCTAGCTCGCGCGCGAGTCTCCGGACTATAAAGAAGACGTAGCGTCGAGCCTAGCTCGCACGCACAGTCCACGGACTCTAAATAAGGCGTAGCCTCGAGCCCAGCTCGCACGCGCGAGTCTCCGGACTATAAAGAAGACGTGGCGTCGAGCCTGGCTCGCACGCAATAGTCCACGGACTCTAAATAAGGCGTGGCGTCGAGCCAAGCTCGCACGCGCGAGTCTCGGACTATAAAGAAGGCGTGGCGTCGAGCCTGGCTCCGCACGCAATAGTCCACGGACTCTAAATAAGACGTGGCGTCGAGCCTAGCTCGCACGCGCGAGTCTCCGACTATAAAGAAGGCGTGGCGTCGAGCCTAGCTCCGCACGCATAGTCCACGGACTCTAAATAAGGCGTGGCGTCGAGCCTGGCTCCACACGCGCGAGTCTCCGGACTATAAAGAAGGCGTGGCGTCGAGCCTAGCTCGCACGCACAGTCCACGGACTCTAAATAAGGCGTGGCGTCGAGCCCAGCTCGCACGCGCGAGTCTCGGACTATAAAGAAGGCGTGGCGTCGAGCCTAACTCCGCACGCACCAGTCCACGGACTCTAAATAAGGCGTGGCGTCTAGCCTAGCTCGCGCGCGAGTCTCCGGACTATAAAGAAGACGTGGCGTCGAGCCTAGCTCCGCACGCACTAGTCCACGGACTCTAAATAAGGCGTGGCGTCGAGCCTAGCTCCGCACGCAATAGTCCACGGACTCTAAATAAGGCGTGGCGTCGAGCCCAGCTCTCGCGCGAGTCTCGGACTATAAAGAAGACGTGGCGTCGAGCCTAGCTCGCACGCACTAGTCCACGGACTCTAAATAAGGCGTGGCGTCTAGCCTAGCTCCGCGCCCGCGAGTCTCCGGACTATAAAGTAGACGTGGCGTCGAGCCTAGCTCGCGCGCAATAGTCCACGGACTCTAAATAAGGCGTGGCGTCGAGCCCAGCTCGCACGCGCGAGTCTCGGACTATAAAGAAGACGTGGCGTCGAGCCTAGCTCGCACGCACTAGTCCACGGACTCTAAATAAGGCGTGGCGTCGAGCCTAGCTCGCACGCGCGAGTCTCGGACTATAAAGAAGGCGTGGCGTCGAGCCTAGCTCGCACGCAATAGTCCACGGACTCTAAATAAGGCGTGGCGTCGAGCCCAGCTCGCACGCGCGAGTCTCGGTCTATAAAGAAGGCGTGGCGTCGAGCCTAGCTCCGCACGCAACAGTCCACGGACTCTAAATAAGATGTAGCGTCGCGCCTAGCTCGCGCGCGAGTCTCGGACTGTAAAGAAGACGTGGCGTCGAGCCTAGCTCGCGCGCAATAGTCCACGGACTCTAAATAAGGCGTGGCGTCGCGCCTAGCTCGCACGCGCGAGTCTCCGGACTATAAAGAAGACGTAGCGTCGAGCCTAGCTCCGCACGCAATAGTCCACGGACTCTAAATAAGACGTAGCGTCGAGCCTAGCTCCGCACGCGCGCGAGTCTCGGACTATAAAGAAGGCGTGGCGTCGAGCCCAGCTCGCACGCGAGTCCGCGGACTATAAATAAGGCGTGGCGTCGAGCCTAGCTCGCACGCACCAGTCCACGGACTTTAAATAAGGCGTGGCGTCGAGCCTAGCTCGCACGCACTCCACGGAGTATAAATAAGACGCAGCGGGGGCGCCCGCGTGCACTCTCTGAGTATAAAGAAGACGTGGCGTCGAGCCTAGCTCCGCACGCACTAGTCCACGGACTTTAAATAAGACGTAGCGTCGAGCCTAGCTCCGCACGCGCGAGTCTCCGGACTATAAAGAAGACGTAGCGTCGAGCCTAGCTCCGCACGCACTAGTCCACGGACTTTAAACAAGACGTAGCGTTGAGCCTAGCTCCGCACGCACCAGTCTACGGACTTTAAATAAGACGTAGCGTTGAGCTCCGCCTCCGCACGCACCAGTTACCCTCACGCACTCTACGGAGTATAAAAATTGCGCGATGGGCGAGACACTAGTGAGTGCCTCGCCTTAGTGATGCGGCACCTGGATGTCGCACCTTCGAGCGCGTTACACCAGGGAGTGTATCGCTCCTTTTTGAAGCTAGGGGAACGGCGCTCTCGCCTCCCTACCTCGGCGTGCGTAGTGCCTTAGGCATACGCTCCAAGTGTCCGCTCCCCGCGGGCACTCCTTTTTGAAGGTAGGGGAATGGCGCTCTCGCCTCCTTACCTCGGCGTGCGTGGTGCCTTCGGCACACGCTCCAAGCGCCCGCTCCCCGCGGGCACTCCTTTTTGAAGGTAGGGGAACGACGCTCTCGCCTCCCTACCTCGGTGTGCGTGGTGCCTTCGGCACACGCTCCAAGCGCCCGCTCCCCGCGGGCACTCCTTTTTGAAGGAAGGGGAACGGCGCACTCGCCTCCCTACCTCGGCGTGCGTACCACCTTCGGCATACGCTCCAAGCGCCCGCTCCCCGCGGGCACTCCTTTTTGAAGGTAGGGGCGGCGCTCGCCTCCCTACCTCGGCGTGCGTAGTGCCTTCGGCACACGCTCCAAGCGCCCGCTCCGCGCGGGCACCTCTTTGAAGGTAGGGGAACCGCGCTCTCGCCTCCCTACCTCGGCGTGCGTAATGCCTTCGGCATACGCTCCAAGCGCCCGCTCCCAGCGGGCACTCCTTTGAAGGTAGGGAACGCGCTCGCCTCCCTACCTCGTGCGCGTCGCCGCCGCATACGCTCCAGCGCCCGCTCCCCGCGGGCACGCCTTTTTGAAGGTAGGGGAACGGAGCTCTCGCCTCCCTACCTCGGCGTGCGTAGTGCCTTCGGCACACGCTCCAAGCGCCCGCTCCCGCGGCACCTCTTTGAAGGTAGGAGGCGCTCTCGCCTCCCTACCTCGGCGTGCGTCTTGCCTTCGGCATACGCTCCAGCGCCCGCTCCCGCGGCCCTCCTTTGAAGGTAGGGCGGCGCTCTCGCCTCCCTACCTCGGCGTGCGTGCTGCCTTCGGCTGCGCTCCAGCGCCCGCTCGCGCGGGCACCTCTTTTGAAGGTAGGGGGCGGCGCTCTCGCCTCCCTACCTCGGCGTCGCGTGCCGCCGGCATACGCTCAGCGCCCGCTCCCGCGGGCACTCCTTTGAAGGTAGGGCGCGCGCTCGCCTCCCTACCTCGGCGTGCGAGTGCCTTCGGCTGCGCTCCAGCGCCGCTCGGCGGGCACTACTTTTTGAAGGTAGGGGAACGGCGCTCTCGCCTCCCTACCTCGGCGTGCGTACTGCCTTCGGTATACGCTTCAAGCGCCCGCTCCCCGCGGGCACTCCTTTTTGAAGGTAGGAGAACGGCGGTCTCGCCTCCCTACCTCGGCGTGCGTAGTGCCTTCGGCATACGCTCCAAGCGCCCGCTCCCCGCGGGCACTCCTTTTTTAAGGTAGGGGAACGGCGCTCTCGCCTCCCTACCTCGGCGTGCGTTGTGCCTTCGGCCTACGCTCCAAGCGCCCGCCCTCAGTAGACACTCTTTTCGAAGGTAGGGGAACAACAGTGTCGGCGCGTCTTCGGCGCTCGACTCCGCAGTCCGCCTTGTAGGCATCGCCTCGGCGGGACGGCACGTCTTCGGCGCTCGACGACACGTCTTCGGCGCTCGACTCCGCCGTCCGCCTCGTAGGCATCGCCTCGGCGGGACGGCACTTCTTGGGCGCTCGTCGGTGCGTCTTCGGCGCTCGACAACACGTCTTCGGCGCTCGACGACACGCCTTCGGCCTCGACTCCGCCATCCGCCTCGTAGGCATCGCCTCGGCGGGACGGCACGTCTTCGGCGCTCGACGACACGTCTTCGGCACTCGACTTCGCCGTCCGCCTCGTAGGCATCGCCTCGGCGGGCGGCACTTCTTGGGCGCTCGCCGGCGCGTCTTCGGCGCTCGACAACACGTCTTCGGCGCTCGACTCCGCCGTCCGCCTCGTAGGCATCGCCTCGGCGGGACGGCACGTCTTGGGCGCTCGACGGCGCGTTTTCGGTGCTCGACGACACGTCTTCGGCGCTCGACTCCGCCGTCCGCCTCGTAGGCATCGCCTCGGCGAGACGGCACGTCTTCGGCGCTCGACGACACGCCTTCGGCCTCGACTCCGCCGTTCGCCTTGTAGGCATCGCCTCGGTGGGACGGCACGTCTTCGGCGCTCGACTCCGTCGTCCGCCTTGTAGGCATCGCCTCGGCGGGACGGCACGTCTTCGGCGCTCGACGACGTCTCCGGCGCCTCACCGGTTCCTTCATAAGCATTGCCTCTAGGGTCTGCGAGCTATCAGTTGCATCGGCACCCTCGTGCTTGCTGTCAGGGAACGGGGGGCTGGGGTGGTTGATCGCGTCAGCTCGCCTATCGGGACCTCGGCGCTTCTTTGTCGAGGAGTCTTGTTGTAGGGTGGCCCAACCCCGTGAATCGGGCCGTGCAACTAGTCCAACATGTAATAGGCCCAATAGTGTAGAGGAATATAACAGTGTAAATATACCAGTGTACCCCCATCCTTTGTAAATGCTAAGGGGTAGAATGGGGATTTCCCATTCTACTCCACTCACATATATATAAGCCCCCAGGAGGGGCAAAGGGGGACATCCTCTCATGATCACTACCTCTCCAGATCTAGTTCTCTTCCTTATCTATCGATCCCCCTCTCTTCCTGTTTAGCCTGTAGCTACAACATCAACCATTACCATAAAAACATTCTAAAGTTCATTAAAATTCCAAGTTGCATTAGCTGAGTTCCAGACAAAAGTGAATTGCTAATGCACTAAGATAGAATTGATATGTTTAGAGGTGATAAAGTAAAAGTTAGCCATCGCACGTGGCATGAATGTTGCACGAGGTCAGCACAATGCGAACCCCTCCTTTTTCCCTTCTTCCTCTTCATCCTTTCTTCTACCTTCTTTTGTTGAGACCCGAATATGCAAATCTGGACTCTCCTGTGTATTCTGCACTAGTCCAAGATCACGCTAGTGCACACAGTGTAAACATAGATAAACTATCGATCACTTCACGATTTAATATGAAAAGACTCAAATATTATAAATTATTATAGTTGTGACCTTATAGCCAAACTTACAGATAATAGCCTGAAAAGGCTTAAGAAACTAGCAGCGAAAAACACAAATAAGCGTAGTAGCCATTCGACATGCCCACAGGCAATCGACCAGGGAGGGAAGTCCTAATCCGTGAAGTTGTCGAAATATCCTCCTTCAAGTACCTCCAGTTGATATGGTTTTTCTTCTTCAACTAAGCAAATGTCGATATAGCTGTGTGTACATAGAATACTCAGTAAGTCATTTGTAACAAAAAAATACAATATAGTATGCAAGACTTACCAAGTGATGGCTGAGTGGTTATTTTGTAGAAAACAATAATTTCAAGTAAATACAATAAATAGATTGAAAGCACACTTTGAAAATGATTAATAAGTAAATAATCAAAGGAATTGAGAGTAACCATAAGTGAACCGACCATTCACCCAATGAACCACCCGTAAACTGACCATTCACGTAATGAACCACCAATGAACTAATCATTCACTTTCCAAACTTATTCCAACCAAATTTTTATGAAATATCTACCCCTCATGTGAAATCACTGAGCATTTTCCATAACCGGGGACACAATTATTCAAATAGTTTTACACTCTGTAGAGATTGCACAACTTTACCCACAAGACATTATCATCTCATATTGCCACTAGATTAACATATTTCCTTTAGTGTGCGGCAGAGAGTTTATAACAAGGCATTTACAATGCTCAATCTCAAACTCAATTTCGCCCGCTAAGGTTTCGCCATCTAACCCCCTTTTGCGCTCCATGGAAATCAGCATTCGTGTTCATCACAATGGCAACATCAAAATTGAAATATCACAAATTAATCAGCTAGGTCTATCTCACACTAGAGATGTGGTTCCACGGTAAGGCTCAGATCAATGGCGCACAAATTTAAGTTCTTACACATCACCCATGCGAGACATTCACGTCCCAATGTGCGAACTGCACCCTATTTACTGCACGATCACTTGCCCAAGTGAAAACCATTTTACAACCAACACTATGACACTACCAATGGCATAGTGCACAAATTTTATAACTGTGACTGACCACCACGATTCAATATCTCAGTAAGTCAAATTAATCAATTAATCACATGTGATGATGAACCCAACTTTCTATAAACAAGACTAAGCAATCTAAATGTACAATCCATGTGACAACTAGTATTGTATCACTAGATAATTTCCCATCCTATGGTGATAATGGAATCATGGCATTCAATTATTAAGATGAAAATTAATCAAGTTGGACAATAACTGCCACATGCGAAGGATTGTATTAAAATAGCAATGCAAGATAGTTTTAAAAAATAATAAATAATAGATTGAAAACTAGATTTAACATGATTAAAGGACATGACTTGTCATGGTCTTGCTCAATTATCAATTCTTTATCTTCAGTTCTTGTTTCAGCTCCTTCGAAGATATTATCTAACGAGAGAATGCAAATGAAACATAAATAAAATCAAATAAAAGCCAAATAAATTCCAAAAACTTCAAAACTAGAACCAAACAAAGAGCTCAATTTTAAATGAATTTATAAAAAAGTATCAGGTCAATCAGAGCTAGAACGGAGAAGAATGAGCTCTTGGAAAAATTAATCCTAAAGAAAATACTAGGAATTAGGAAATTCTACTATGTTGTAGACCTAGTTCATGGAATAGCAAGTCTATGGTGCACTCAGTGTATGGAACAGTCTACTAGGCGACTGGCAAGCTGACGTGGCAAACATGCAGGATTAGGGCTAATGTGGACGCTGATGTGGCTCGGTGACGTGGCAGATGTAACATCGTAATTTTCGAATGTCTGAAATTTCAGTGAATTTAAAACTTTTGTTTGCATCCTAATTTTCGAATGTCTGAAAATTTTGACAAAATCTTATTTGGGTTTTTCCTGAGCTTTGTACAAAGTAAAATATTGACTTGAAATAATACAAATAAGAAATCATGACAATAAAAGATACGAAGTAATTTAAATATGAGTTTAAACCTCTGAAAACCAAAACCCAGAAACTAGATTAAATGAAAATCCACCTATCATCAAATTGACACAAGAATTCAAATTTGGATCTAAATTTTGAGTTCCCTGATTAGAAATAAAAATCAGAAATGTGAATTTTGAATATCATACAAAACTCCAAAAATCAGTAAATCCTAATGTAAAATTAAAATTTAAGTTAAAAATTAGAATTACAAAATAGTGCTTTAGCATTTCTTTTTCATTTTCTCTCTCACTTCCATGTGGACCCCACCTTTTTCCCCTCTTACTCCTTTTCTTTTCTCTGCCGCTGGTCTCCCGACAACTCTCTGAGCGCGGGCCCCCTTCCCTCCTCTCTCTCCCTCACTCCCCTCTCTCTCTACCACGTGGCCTAAGCGCCTTCCCCCTCTTGTCTCGCCTGCCGACCGAGCGCGCCTCCCCCTTTCTTTTTTCTTCTCCCTCACTCCCCGCTCTTTCCTCTCCACACCGGCCCACCTCGGCCTCCCTCCGGCCATGCCAATTGCTTGGGTTAGTTCTAATGGTCCCCTTCATGCTCATGCTCCCCTCCGTTTTCCTCCCTGTCCCCTCCGGCGCCGTCTCCACCGTTACCCCCATTTCCACCAGCCGTCGCCCTGGCCAAATTGGTCGGCAAGACTTTGCCCACAGGTAGGGCGGGCGTGAGCACTCCATTTAGCGAGTTCTCACGTCCGGCCACTGCCTCTACCATTGGCGGCAACGCAGCACCGAGCGCCGCTGAGATGCTCTATTTTGAGCTCACTTTCTACGATTGCTTTTCTAATTAAATTCCCAGTTGGTCACCAACACCTGCTGCTTAACGCACTCACCGAGAGGTCCTGGGTTCGAATCCTCTTCCCGGACGTTTCATTTCTACTTTTATTTCTATTTATTTTTAATCCATTTCAGTGAAGAAAAATCAAGGAAAATTAGAGAATAATTTAGAGAAGCTAATAAATTTAACTAGGGTGTAAATGAGATTATTTAAGATTTAAATTAGGATTAGTTCATATATGATTAATTAATATGGTTTGAATAATTAATTATTAATTAAAGACATTGATAAAGAAAAATAACTTTTCTTAAACACCCAAATTAAATAAGATTACCCTTAATTATAATATAAACATATATGCCCTAACATATATCATGCCGCTATTAAGTAAATCTCAGTGATAGATTTAATTAAATAGCAATATTGAAATATGAACCCGTATAAATGGATCCAAATTCAACTTAAATTATTACTAGTAATAACTAAGGATACATAAAATGTTGTACCACATCATGCTATAAACCCGGACTCTAAGATTAATCCAATAAGCTAAAAATTGTATACATCGCATATAGCATATGCCCTGAATATTAGCGCTCGACAAAATAATGCTCCGCCAATCTCGTACACCAGTTCATAGGTCTAACCTAACTCATGGAACTTCCTTGATAATTACAAAAATAATAAAATAAGTTATTAATAAAAAGATTGAGTCATCGTATTCTACCACCGACCCTGCCTCAAATCACCCGAATCACCCATTAACTCATAATAAAGCTAAATTGAGTTTACTTGGATTTATTTAGACCTTTTGAGTTGTTGCATTTAGTTGGATTTAGTTGTTTAGCGCGTAGTTAGAAACTGGAGTCCTGAAGAATCAAGGGATCAAGCGTGATCAAAAGCAAAGTGAAGATAAAGACCAGAAGCTCAAGAGAAGCATTGTGTGAGCTCAAGGCCGTGGTAAACCATGCAAGGTGAGTCAATATTTTGATCATGTTGAACCTACATTTTCTGCAAATGACTTTTTGTTTAAATCATCAAATTGCATGCTGTTATTTTATGTGCAAATTTATGTTCGATTTCAAGCTGCTAGTTATATACCCAATATTACACTTGTTAGTATTACTCTCATTTGAAACCCTTGATTATCTGAGCCTTGTCACCTTAGCGCAAACTATAATGATAGAGTTTTTGAAAATAAGTCTACAGATGTTCGCCATGCTTAGTAATGCTTAGATATTTGAGGGCACCAAAAATGCCCGAAAAGCATCACTTTTAATTATGGAAAACTGGTTTGGGAAGTCATGTTGGTAATGATTGGTATATATTGGTATGATTATTGTGTGCTCGCAAAAGCCCTCAAAAATTGCTTAGCTATCTGGGTGGATGGTTTGGGGGTATGGTGCAGCGGTGCACGAGAGTGTGGTTAGTGGTAGAACCGCCCATATAACCCTAAGGACTAAATCTTGTCATGACCTCCTGTGTAATACAAGTATAACCACAAGTTTGTAAAATACAACTTAGCTTAGTAGATTTACCGGACCTTGAAAGTCATATCATCGGTGGAGGAGGTGAGGTAGTGCAAGTGGTTGTCTGTGTGACGACTTGAATGGGGCACTCGTAGAGGGTGAAGTTTTCTGTGGTGTGTTAGTAGTGTGGGTAGCCAGCTGCTAGCCGTTCAGAAGAAGAACATCCCGCAAAACCTATGGGACCTGCCGCAAGCGGGATAAGCCTATTTGGGTGAGATGATGGAAGGGACGAGGTATTTTGAACGGTTATTGTGATGGTTTACTCAACCGCACGACTAAGGAATCGTGTAGGGCAACGATTGGACTGTCTCTTGTGGGTAAAGTGTGTAAACTCTACAGAGTCAAAAACTATTCGAATAGCCGTGCCCACAGTCAAGGGTGAACATGGAAAGTTAACCAGATATAGTTCTATTTCAAAAACTTTGTTGGTGGAATTGGAAAAGTGGAGGGCAGTGGAAAACCCTAATTTGTGTTGCCCTAGGTGTCGTCCCAGTGATAATGTAAGCGGTTATAATGCTTAAAGGCTAGCATATGGTGCAGAAGCCATGTAACGGTGGATGGAATCTGGATCGCTATTATTATCACATTCTTTCACACATTATGTTTTAGTTCGAACTGCTAGGTCTCAGGAAATTTCTATGTATCATATTTAAAAAAAAGAATGATAATAATACTTCCTTTCTTACAAAATAAAATATAGGGAAGAATAAATAGAGTCGTAAGTAAAGAAGATGGATTTTTGTGGTAAACACCCCAAGATGTTGGTGGGTTTCGTGTTGATCATAAAAAGGAAACGATTGTGTGAAAATAAATTGGTGGAGCCTAAATGAATAGATTGGCTAGTTGGATGAATTAAATGATTCTTGGAGAATTAGGGAGTGCGAAAGTAATTACTGGATTATGACACTGACAAATAATATAAATTCTTGGGAGATGTTGACAATAATGGAATAATCGAATATGATCAATTACTACATGGGTCAATTGAATTTTTGGGAATTTGTAGATATGATAACAGCTACGGAATATCAACTTGATCAATAATAATCCTGGTGGATGTATACTAGTGAGTTAAATAGAGATAGATAATGGAAAATAAGGTTGATTACTGGAAGAGCAAATTATGGCTTTGAATCAATAACAGTTGGATTGAATTGTTAGGAAGTCCTAATACAAATGATACCAGTGGATTTAAAAGTAGTAATGTTGGATAATCATTAGAATTCAGAAGTGACGAGTTGATGAATAGCAACTATAAGATTCGATTATTAGGAATTCAGAACACAAAAGATATTGGTGGATCTAAAATAAAGGATGCTAAATTTTCATTAGACTAAGGAACTGATCAAATTGGTAAATAATGAACTTGAGATTGGATCTATAAATTGGTGGTGAAAATTTAGATTCATATGAGAATTGGTAACTTTGATTCGATTAATAAAATTTTTACACAATGCAATGGGAATTGTTTGATTGGTGATCCAAAGTAAAGACATTGTAATGTGACGATGGCCCGATCTTCCAGAGGTACTGATAAATCGATTGTGGAGAACTCGACGTTGATGATCCAAAGGCTCCGACCAAAACAGATCGAACCCCTCACAATCACTACACTACTACTCCGTTGGTTATCAACCGTGCTGAACACGGTTGACATCACCAAGAAGGCTATCTCCTGCAAACAAATCGAGAACACGAGCAAGAGAGTTTAAGATGCAATCTGAAATTGTATTGTGAATGAAGATTAAGTTCACAAATTGGGGTTTCTCAACTGAACATGCGACGAAACTGCTAAGCAGAATAATCTCTTAAGAAAAACCTAAGAAAAACTAAAGGGGTGCGACCTCCTTAAATTGGGGAGGGGGAAGCTGCACTTATCTAATGAAAATGGATATGGTACTATTCTTAATTACTATTCATGCTGCCGTGGTACTGTTTACATGAACAGTACCGGCCCAAATAGCCTAAGTTACAAGGCCCTCGGCCTACTTTGACTCGGACTGGAAAAGTGATGTGTATTCTTTCGCAGTTTCCGATCTGCTCGGATGGAGTTTGGAGGTGAGACCAAATCCATCTGAAAGTAGACTCCAAGAGCTTTCCAAGAGTACTCACAGGCCCCGAGAAGCCTTCTGGATAAAAAATTATGGCCATTTGAAATAGATGCTGTTACAAAGGCCGAATCTGAATCCAACTTGCGAACAGGACTTGGATTGCGCTTGACGGTTCCATTTCTACACTTGATCTCGCGTGGTTCTTCACCATGGTTCCTAAGGACAATTAAATCATCATAAGAATTAAGTAGTATGCCATTCTTTGAAACATTTGTATGCAAACTTAAGAACGCATTCACCTGATGGTTAAGTTGACGTGCTCGTGCTCGAGTTATTGGTCCTTGTATCATAGTTTCAGTTTGTTGAGTTTGTTGTGGAGTTGGCATAGTTGTATCTATGAAAAGAATGTCCTCATCATCCTCCCCTTTTTGAATTGGAGTCGTCCTTGACTCAAGCTCATCTTCCGCGCCCAAGCAAGGTCGCAAATCTACAGTGTTAAAGGTGGGGCTAACCCCAAAATCTGCAGGTAAGTCTAGCTTATATGCATTATCATTAATACGTTCAAACACTCTAAAAGGACCATCTGCACGAGGCATGAGTTTAAACTTTCTCAATTCAGGAAATCGTTCTTTACGCAAGTGTAACCACACAAGATCACCAGGTTCAAAAGTAATATGTTTGCGTCCTTAACTACCAGCCACTTTATATTTAGCATTCATAATCTCAATGTTCTATTTAGTTGTCGCATGCATCTTACGTATCAAATCAGCACGTTGTTGCGCATCAAAATTTACCTTCTCAGAAGCTGGAGGAGGCAACAAGTCGATAGGCGCACGAGATATGAAACCATAAACAATCTCGAAAGGGCATTTCTTTGTGGTAGAATGCAGCGAATGATTATAAGCAAATTCCACATGAGGCAAACATTCCTCCCATATTTTTAAGTTCTTTTTAAGCACAGCCCTAAGCATAGTAGACAATGTTCTATTGACTACCTCAGTTTGTCCATCGGTTTGGGGATGACAAGTAGTAGAAAATAATAGCTTAGTTCCCAACTTACCCCACAAGGTTCTCCAAAAATGGCTAAGAAATTTAGCATCACGATCTGAAACTATCGTATTCGCAATACCATGCAAACGAACAATTTTCTTAAAGAACAAATCAGCAACATTTGTAGCATCATCACTTTTTATGACATGGTATAAAATGAGCCATCTTAGAGAATCTATCCACGACAACAAAAATACTATCCCTCCCCTTCTTTGTTCTAGGAAGCCCTAAAACAAAGTCCATAGAAATATCTTCCCAAGGTATGCTTGGAACAGGAAGAGGCATGTATAAACCATGAGGATTAAGTTGTGACTTAGCTTTTTGGCACGTGGTGCAGCGGGCAATGAAGCGTTCGACGTCACGCCTCATCTTTGGCCAATAAAAATGGGGGAACAGAATGTCCTCAGTCTTCTTCGCGCCGAAGTGGCCCATCAATCCTCCTCCATGCGCCTCCTATAACAACAAAAGACGAACGGAGCTAGCTGGAATGCATAGCTTGCTAGCACGGTATATGAACCCATCATGCACAACAAATTTATTCCAACGCAGCACATCTTTAAAATCAGCATCATGCACATATTGCTCCTTTATTGTCTCTAACCCAAAGATTTTGAAGTCAAGTTGTGAAAGCATGGTATATCTCCTAGACAACGCATCAGCTATCACATTTTCTTTGCCCTTTTTATATTTAATGACATAGGGAAAAGATTCAATAAACTCAATCCACTTAGCATGTCTACGGTTCAGATTGGTTTGACTTCGAATATGTTTCAAGGATTCATGATTAGAATGTATTACAAACTCTTTGGGCCATAAATATGCTACCATGTTTCCAAAGTTCGAACTAAAGTATATAATTCTTTATCATAGGTAGAATAGTTCAAACTAGGACCACTTAATTTTTCACTAAAGTAAGCAACAAGTTTTCCTTGAATTAACACACCCCCAAGACCTATGCCACTAGCATCACATTCTAATTCAAAAGTCTTGCTGAAATCAGGAAGTTGAAGCAAAGGGGCATGTGGTAACTTATCTTTGAGAGTGTCGAAAGCTTGTTGATGTTTGGTGGCCTAAGTAAAAGGAACACCCTTCTTTGTAAGCTCATTCAGTGGTCGGCGAGGGTGCTGAAATCCCGAACAAAACACCGATAGAAACCAGTGAGCCCGAGAAAACTCCGCACTTATGTGACCATTTTAGGAGATGGCCAACTCTGGATAGCGATGATCTTGGCTTGATCAACCTCAATACCCTTTGAGGTAACAACATAGCCAAGAAAAGAGACTCAATCCGTGCAAAAGGTGCACTTCTCAAGATTACCAAACAAACGTGCATCTCTCAAAGCATTAAAAATAGCACGTAAATGATCCAGATATTCTTCATATAACTTGCTATAGATTAGAATATCATCAAAATAAACCACCACAAATTTTCCAACGAAAGCACGCAAAATTTCGTTTATCAATCGCATGAAAGTGCTAGGTGCATTAGTTAAACCAAAAGGCACCACTAACCACGCATATAGCCCGAACTTAGTTTTAAATGTCGTTTTCCATTCATCGCCCAATTTCATTCTAATCTGGTGGTACCCACTACGCAAGTCTATCTTTGTGAAAAGAATAGAACCACTAAACTCATCAAGCATGTCGTCTAACCTAGGAATAGGATGACGATACCGTATTGTGATATTATTAATGGCTCTACAATCAACACACATACACCAACTACCATCTTTCTTTGGAACCAAAAGAACAGGAACAACACAATGACTAAGGCTTTCTCGTACGTACCCTCGGTCCAAAAGATCTTGGACTTGTCGCTGAATTTCCTTAGTCTCCTCTGGATTGGTCCTATACGCCGCACGGTTTGGCAAAGTCGCTCCTGGAATTAAGTCAATTTGGTGTTCAATCCCTCTAATAGGCAGCAGGCCCGGGGGTATCTCAGCTGGAAACACATCCTTATATTCCTGCAAAAGGTTAGTGACAGCAGACGGCAAAGAGCTAGATACATCATCAAGTGAAAATAAAGCATCTTTGCATATCAAAGCATAGCATGGCATTTCATCATGACAAATTTCAGCAAGATCAGATTTGGTTGCAAGTATGACACAACCCTTTAATTTAATTCCCTCGGTCCTAGAACTAGGTGCTAACCTCTCTTTGTTAGGTGGGAAAACATCCTTCACTACTTGCTGATTTTCAGATTCGTGTTCAAGTTCTTTCTTCTTATTTTCAGCTAGCTCTTTATCACAATTAGCAATTTTAGTAGGTGTCAAAGGTAGCAAAGTTATTTTCTTTCCTTTGTGCACAAGAGAGTACTTATTACTTCTACCATGATGAGTTGCATCGGTATCAAATTTTCATCGGCGACCTAATAAAAGTGAGCATGCTTGCATAGGTACTACATCGAAATCAGCAACATCATGATAGGAACCAATGGAAAAATGCACTCTTGCAGATTGTGTTACCTTCACCTTACCGCTGTTGTTGAACCACTGAATGTGGTATGGGTGAGGATGCGCACGTGTGGTCAAGCCAAGTTTCTTGACCAATCCTGAATCCACCAAGTTATTGCAGCTCCCGCCATCAATTATAACACAAACACGGCAATCCTTGACGATGAGGAATATCTGAAATAAATTATGACACTGTAGCTTCTCCTCTTGCTCTCTTTGAGTGCTCAGTACTGGCTGCACAATTATAGTTCTATAATTCGCCGTGGCAGCAGCACCTAAATTTCCTCACCATCGCTATATGTCTCATGATCATCACCATTGCCTGCAAGGTTAGCTGCAAAGAGCATATTCATCCTCAACATCACTAGCACTTACATAACCACCATCTTCTGTCGCAATGTACGCCCGCTGGCTTGGGTAATCTCTCATGACGTTGCCCATCCCTTTACAACGGTGGCACACAATGCCCGTCGTAAGGCCCGTGGAAGCAACCGATGAAGAGCTCTTTGCTGGTGCTTGCACACTAGTAGATTTGCTCATCTCGGGTGCGCGTGATGGTGGCGGCGGTGCTGCTGAACATGCCCTACTCACAGAGGGGGCAGCAGCTGGAAAAACAGAAGGTGAGGCTATCTTGGCTTGCCCAGGCGTCGATCTTGATGTAGACTTACTTCCAAAGTTGCTCCTTGTCCTTTGTTGCCTACCCTGCAATTCTTTTTCTGCCAAACAAGCAAGCTGGAACAATCTTTTGATATCGTTATACTCTTTGTAATCAATTATGTCCTGAATTTCACGCCTTAAGCCCCCATAAAAACGAGCCATCTTATCCTCCTCATCCTCTACAATATTACAACACAGCATGCCTATTTGCAGTTCTTAATAATATTCCTCGACTGATCTATTACCTTGGTCTAAGCGCTGCAATTTCTTACGCATTTCACATCTAAAAGCAAGAGGAACAAATCTAGCATGCATAGCTACCTTCAATCTATCCCATGTATCAGGTGTTAATCCAGAATTAACTACTTGAGTCCACCAAATGATAGCAAAATCTTTAAATTCACTAGTGGCTTGTCTAACTCTATGCACTTCAGGAACTAGATGGGCATTAAATTTTTGTTCAACTGTCATCTCCCAATCTAGATAAGTTTCAGCATTATAAGTACCTGAAAAAGATGGTATGGTAAATTTGACTTTAGCAAATGGGTCATCATGAGCATGAGCATTGTGGTGCTGAAAATTATTACCTCCCATATCATGACAGTTCTGATGAGGGTGGTGTCATGGGCGTGCATGTTGGACAGCAAATGCAGCACCGGCGTCGTGGTTCTGTCTCTCATTATCATCTCCCTCATGATCTTGGCCTACATCGTGATCATACTCGCGTCCATTGTTTGGCGGTCGATTCACCATTCTATCAAGGCGTGCAGTGAGTGCTGTAATACTCTCATTGATGGAACTGATGGAGCACTGCAATGTGTCCGTCGAAGCTTGAAGCTTCCTATCGATGTCCTCATTAATGGTAGTGCGTTGTTCATCCAAGAGCATCATGAGCTCTCCCTTTAAAACACACTCTTGCACATCAGACGTCTCACCTGCCATGGTTAGTAGCAAACAAAAGATAACACAAAGGTATTATCCCAATCAACTACTAGGTGGTGGGAAGTGGAATCACACACTCTCAAGCGTCTTACCACACCCTTACAAGTGTTCTTACCAATGCAGCAGGTGGTACAACCGGTGGCTGGTTCGTGATACCGTGTCGAGCATGGGTACGATTGCAAGAGGGGACCTGTTCTGATCAAGAGTAGGTGGAGCTTGGAAGGCACAATATGGTAGCAAAAGGATAAGCAATAATCAGTTCAGTAAATGCAAGTTGAAAGATTGTTCAAAATACTCGTGAAAGGTTGCTGATCCTAGCCTAATCACAGCTAGCCAATCAAGCCCTATGCAAGGAAGTGTATGTACGCACACGCAACGATCAATTTGACTTGATGTAAGCAAAGGAGAACCTTACAACAAGTACTATGAGAGACACTAGCCCACTACTCAAACTTTTTTTCTAAGGGCACAAGATTATTCACGCGAAGTAGAGCATAAAACAGCGGTATCGATAAAACGCGAACAACCCTCTAGATTGAGCAGATAAAATAGCTAGTCTCAAACGATGAAAAGGCAAAGTTTTGTATGGCTTATATATACTTGTTCGAAAGGTTTTGACAAGATCTACAACTTTCTCAACTAGGCAAAACCCAAATCCCGAAGGGAAGACCAAATAAATCACCAATGACGGAAAACCAAAATCTTGCGACGTGATTTCAGGGCTAAAGATGGCAGATTTTTGGGGCCTTGGAGGGCAACTAGCACAAGCAGTCATCTGTTTATGATCGGGCTCATCATTAGCTTTCCAACGAGTACAAGAACGTCAAAAACGGACACCATATGCAAAAGTTATGCCCGTTTTACTGAAGGTGTGTCGGAATTGGACTCGAAATCGTTTAGGCCTCAATTAAAACTGCTATAACTTTTGATCCCGTGGTCGAAATTGCTCAAATTTTTTTTCTGGAGGCTTTTGGATGTATGAAGAACAGTTTCACCAATTTTCACTATTTTTGGCAAAGGTTTGATGCGCTTTCCAAATTTCGGCAAAGATGGACTCTTTCCTTTTTTTTCTTTTTTTTCTCTGTTTTTTCTAAACAATCGAAATAAACTCTCTCTCTTTTTTTTGAGTCCAAAACCCTAGTTTTTTTGTTTGGTTGCACACGGACGAGACCAGCAAGAGGCGCGATAGGGGATGGCAACGCCTAGGGGGGCAGCGGATGGGTGGCAGCGGATGGGATGGCGGTGGGGTTGGAAGGAACAAGAACACACAACGACGAAGCTACGCAAAGGAACACGAGATGCAACTAGGCAATGACGAATTGGACTCTGACTAAACTAGCAATCAGCAACTTGAACACGACAATGTAACCAAAATTTCAACGAGCAATACTGAAAAGAAAAATTGCAATGGCACAAGGGGTGTTGGGACAACGGAAGAACACTACAAACAAAATTTTTTTTGGCTAATTTTCTGGAGTTTTTGGGATGATACGATGAACATAAACTAATCTAAAAGGGATGAATTACCTCACGGGCAACTGTTGCTCTGATACCAACTAATGTGACGATGACCCGATCTTCCGATAGGTATTGATAAGTCGATTGCGGAGAACTCGACGTTGATGATCCAAAGGCTCTGACCAAAGATTGTATTGCGAGTAAAGATTAAGTTTACAAATTGGGGTTCCTCAATTGAACATGCGGCGAAACTATTAAGCAGAATAATCTCTTAAGAAAAATCCAAGAAAAACTAAAGGGGTGCGACCTCCTTAAATAGGGGAGGGGAAAGCCGCACATATCTAATAAAAAGGGATATGGTACTATTCTTAATTACTGTTCATGCGGCCATGGTACTGTTCACATGAACAGTCCGGCCCAAATAACCTAAGTTACAAGGCCCTCGGCCACTTTGACTCGGACTGGAAAAGTGACGTGTCTTCTTTCGCAATTTCTTATTTGCTCAGATGGATTTTGGAGGTGAGACTAGATTCATCTGAAAGTAGACTCCAAGAGCTTTCGAACGAGTACTCACAGGCCCCGAGAAGCCTTCTTGATCAAAAATTATGGCCATTTGAAATAGATGTTGTTACAAAGGCCGAATCTGAATTGAACTCGCGAACAGGACTTGGATTGCTTGACGGTTCCACTTCTACACTTGAGCTTGTGTGGTTCTTTACCATGGTTCCTAAGGACAATTAAATTATCATAAGAATTAAGTAGTATGCCATTCTTTGAAACATTTGTATGCAAACTTGGGAACGCATTCACCTGATGGTTAAGTTGACGTGCTCGTGCTCGAGTTATTCGTCCTTGTTTCATAGTTTCAGTTTGTTGAGTTTGTTGTCGAGTTGGCACAGTTGTATCTATGGAAAGGATGTCCTCATCACATTGGATTTCCAATAGATTGTAGAGTTAACAGATTGGCATATAGTGGATCTGAGATTGGGAGTATACAGCCATCTGAGATTGATTTACAAATTTATGGTGGAAGTTCGAATTTATGTGAGAATCAGACACCCATGGCTGGATTAATGAAATGGTGGGTGACAGTATAGAAAGTGTATGATCGGTGGATTAAACAAATGATGACACTCGCTGTTTGGAGTCTTAGGCAGCAATAATAATACCCTAATTAAATAATGATAATAATAATAAAAAGGGACAATTTATGGCAAATAAAATAACCCGAGCCTTCCTTTGATAAGCTATGCATGTTATCTATTTACATCCTGTGTATTGGCTCGCGGAGCACGGTGGTTTGTGCTCACCCTCGCTCTCACAATTAATCCAGAACCAGAAGTTAGATTGCAATGCTTCATAATTTCACTTGGTCATGATGGTGAAGAAAATGAAGATGTCAAGAGCTAGGTCACGAACCCCTAGTTGGCTACTTGTGGGCACGTCTTGAGGGTTTCACCTGTGTGCTTCGTTTCCGCTACTGTATTTTATTGATTTCGGCCTGACCGGCCCATGAGTAAGTCTACTATTATATTTATGCTTCCGCATGATATGTATTTTGATGTCCAATACTGTAACTGTGAGCACTATCTATTGATCTAGGGAATAGTGCGGTGGAATCACAGAGGATTCCGGATTGTAAAATCTAGGTCTGATAGCAGACAACAGTGGCAGAGTTAGAATCAGAGAAGATGAATAGTGCATCACCCATCCAATGGGCGACACATGGCAATCAGACAACTAAGAATAGGTCATGCGGTGGCCGATGGATTGGCTGGTTTGGACAACTCAGATGGAATGATTAGCGGTCGTCCGATGGATGACACGCATTGTCCATTTGGTGGGGCAAGGCGGTTGGCTAAAGGGCTGGACTAGCTAGGGTTTCAGCCCAAAGGCCATTAGGGATTTTTGGGGCTTTTCTATTTTCATAAATTGGAAGAAAAACAATTGACCTCTAGAAAATAGCAAATAAATTCAGAAAAATCCTAGAAAATTCAGAAAGATTCCTTGTAGCACAAGGAACCCAAATAAAATACTTTAAGCAAATATTAAAGTTTAGTTTAGTCATATTAAATCCTTTTATTTAATAAAAATTCTATTTAAGCTTTAATTAATTCCAAAAAATCAAATGGTGAATTTTATTTAAAAACTTAAAAAAGGCCATGAAAATCAGGGTGTTACATCTTCTCTCTTCCTTCTTCTCACTTCTTTCTTCTTCCTCCTCTTCCTATCTTCCTCATCCTTCTCAGTCGAGCCCCTTCCCCTTCTTCTTCCTCCTCTTCCTACCTTCCTCACCCTTCTCGATCGGGCCCTCCTCTTTGCTCCCTCTGCTCTTCTTGCGCCAACGTAGCCGGGGGCAACAATGGCCAGACGGCGGTTGCAGGTAGCATCCCACGGGTGGTGCAACTATGTGTGGTCGAGGAGACAACACAAGTGGAGCAGGTCGACGTCATGATGGTGGTGAAGGGCATGGCGATGGTTGCCCGCATCAGGGGAAGATGAGGTAGTACTAGCCCACACGGAGGGTGCCGTGGCACATGCAGTAGAAGAGGAGGGGAGGCGCGAGGGTTGGCGACACTAGTAGGGGAAGGCAACTAGGGTTAGGAGACCCCCTCTCCTTTATACCTAAGGCCAATCAATTTTGGGCTAGACTCGAGCCAACCTAGACCATTTTTTATTCTAACACTCGACGATGTCTACAAAAAATGAAATAAAACTGAATAAGAAACAACTCTAACTTGTACTCGTCATGATTGACTTTGGATACTTCTCGCGCATACGAGACTCCAATTCCCAAGACACTTCTAGCTTGGTTCGTCCAATTCCCAAGTCACTTCTCACTCAGTTTGATACGACCAAATCACCTTAACATAATTTAGCACCTTATGCCTCAACACCCACTCTAACTCCTTCGAATTCACACTGAACAAGACTTGAAGGTAAGGTCTTGCTCTATGGTCAATGGTTCTAGAGAAACCTCATGCTCTAAATCCCTAAGTACTTTCTCAACATGGAAATATGGAATACGTTGCGCACGGCCCATACATGCACTTGGGAAGATCCAAGTGATAGGTCAACTTTCCAATTCACACTAGAATAAAAAATGGCGCAATATACCTCTAGCAAAGCTTCCCTTTAGTATCAATTTGCATGATGCCTTTAGTGCAAAACACTCTTAGGAGCATTTGATCAACCACCTCAAATTCTAAATCTTGCCTCCAATATCTGCATAGGTCTTCTTCCCACTCTAAGCCACTAGCATTTTTATTCTAATCTTTGCCACTCATTTCACTATTTTGTGGAAATCTGGACCAAACACAACCTTCTCACCAATGGCATCCCAGCAAAGTGGTGATCTACACTTCCACCCCATAAAGCATCTTGAATGACGCTGCCCGAACACTAAAGTGATAGCTGTTGTTGTCGGCAAACTCCAGGAGTGCCAGCTGATCCTCCCAACTTCCCCTCCAAGATAGGACATAGGACCTCAACATGCCCTCTAGCATTTGAATGGTGTGCTTAGATTATCCATCTTCATACGGGTGGAAAGCGGTACTAAAATGATGTTGCGTGACCAAAATACTCTGTAAGGTCTCCCAGAACTTGGAGACAAACATGGCATCTCGGTTTGAAATGAGTGCTTGGGCGCACCATACAACCTCACTGTCTCCTTCACATAAATGGAAGCCAAATCACTTGCTATGTTTATCCCACGAATAAAAATGAAGTGCGTGGACTTGCTAAAGAGCTCCACCACTGCCCAAATAGCATCATTCCCTCACTAGGTATAAGTTAAGCCAACTACAAGATCCATGTTAATATCATCCCATGGCCCAAAGGTTGTAATAGTCCAACAGGATGCTTATGCTTAGTGTTCACTTGCTAACAAATCCCGCAAAATGTCACATAACGAGTGATATCTACCATCATTCTTTTCCACCCTAAGATTTTTCTCAAATCCCGATACATCTTAGTCTTTCTAGGATGTACCATGTACGGGGTGCGATGGGCCTCTCTCAAGATATCATCCTTGAGCCTTTTGTGGCAGACAAAGTCCACCCTTAAACTGCAATGCGCATGAGTGCAGTCAGTTGGTGGGAAATGGTACGTTCTTGTTGTGGTTGATGACTTCTCAAGGTTTTCTTAGGTGTTTTTCCTAGCCTCGAAGGATGAGGCTTTCAATCATTTTCGAGGTTTGTTCGGTAGATTGTCTGTTGAGCTTTCTGGTGCCTTACAAGTGATCCATAGTGAAAATGGCACGGAGTTCAAGAACTCCTACTTTGAGAGCTTCTATGATGAGACAGGTGTAGAGCATCTGTTTTCTTCTCCCCACGTCCCTCAGAAAATGGCGTTGTGGAGAGGAAGAACCGTACCTTCGTCGAGATGGCCAGGATGATATTTGATGAGTATGCTACACCTAGAAAGTTTTGGGTTGAGGCTATAGCCACCATGTGCCATGTTTCGAATAGAGTTTTTCTTAGGGCACACTTGCATCTCACTTCTTATGAGTTGAGGTATGGGCAAAAGCCCAGTGTCTCTCATTTTCATATTTTCGGTTACAAGTGTTTCATTCCGAAGTTTAGGAACCTAGACAAGTTCGAGTCTCATTCTTCTGTTGGTATCTTTCTAGATTACTCGACTTCTCTACGGGTGATCGTGCAAAAATAGCACACCCGCAAGTGCACGGGTTGCCAATGAAATAGTGGTGAGTGTCGTGTTCTCCACAGGGACTAGACTGAGGCTATCGGTGCTTAGCTAAAGCTAGGTCAATCGAAGTAGGGGAGAACTAAACCTAAAACGTCTACCGAATCACCCGAATGAACGAACTACAGAACGAACTCTAACTCGCACGGACAAAACGATGAACGACTAAACAAACGAACGAACTAAACAACGACGGTACGAATGACCGTACGAACGGATGTCGTAAGACCGAGTGAACAACACGACTACGACACAAACGACACTGATGCACGAACTGCATTGACTACGAGAACGAACGACACGACTACCGACCGACAACCTATTAACTATCGACCGCTAGACAGAATGGGGGAGTCTAGAAGCACGCAGGGAGTCGAGAGAGAATGAGGGAGAAGGCAGTCAACGGCTAACTACACGACGACGGCAGGACAACACACTAAACATAGAACTACGCACTACTTAATTACTGACTGACTGCGCAAAGAAGAAAGGGGGAAGGTCGAGAAGCACAAGGGAGAATGCAGAAGCACTAGGTGGGTCAAGACAGCTAGGGGAAGGGAACAGTTGCCGGTTCGCTAAATCGCGCAACACAAACAAACAACGAACAGAAAACTACTACTAACATTGGCATAACTAGTTCTACTAACCTAATGCCAACAAAAACAATCTAACACAGATCACAACTCACATGCGCAGTAGACATCTAAAGAGATAACACATAACACAGCTAAACAGATATCACAAGTGGCAAAAACTACTAACAACTAACCACTGCCTGTAACTAAGGCCATATCACCATCACACATAACACGAGTTAAACTACTAGAACATAGAGCAATCTTGAAACAATTCAATAGAGCACAGTAACACAACCACTGATCACATACATCACAGTGCATAATTCTCCAACATCACAGAACCAGATTAACATTCGCAGTTCATAATCACTAAACACATATCACAGTTGTAATTAATAGTGCACAATTAACATGAAGTAACAGTTAACCAAAGCCATCACTAAGCAATAATTAAGACAGTAAAAAAAAGTTAAGGAGAAGAGTTGGTGATAGACTGAAGAGCAAGTAGTAGTAGCAGAGGGCAGAGGAGAGGGTCGGTGGCGCCGTGGAGATGTCGAGGAAGTAGTGGCCGGCGGTGAAGGGGAAGAAGTAGGGGTCGCGGTCGCCGAGGATGGCGTCGGGATGGTGGCGCTGATGGAGGTTGGCTCATGTGACTACGCCACCAACACGTACGACCATAGCGGCCAATATCAAGAATGAACTAAAGGTGAATTCGTTTCTTCAAGTTCAACATATTTTAAATGAGAATATGATGCTACCTAATGATGAAAATATATATATTTGTAGCACCACATCACTTTGGAACCAATTGAAGCAAGGGTTCAAGTTGGACAGGTTTTGGAATCCAATTCGGCCTCCAGATCAATTCGGAATCAGCCTAACAGGCCAACTTCAAACGGCCATAACTTTTGATCCAGAAGGCTTCTCAGGGCCCGTGAGTACTCGTTGGAAAGATCTTGGAGTCTACTTTCAGATGGATCTAGTCTCACCTCCAAACTCCACCCGAGCAGATCAGAAACTGCGAAACAAGCCACGTCACTTTTCCAGTCCGAGTCAAAGTGGGCCGAGAGCCTTGTAACTTGGGCTATTTGGGCTGGTACTGTTTATGTGAACAGTACCACACACGTGAACAGTAACTAAGAATAGTACCACATCCCTTTACATTAGATAAGTGTGGCTTCCCCCGCCCCTATTTAAGGAGGCTGCACCCCTTTAGTTTTCCTTGGGTTTTTCTTAAGATTTTATTCTGCTTAGCAGTTTCACCGCATGTTCGGTTTGAGGAACCGCAACTTGTGAACTTATTATTTATTCGCAATTTCAGATTGCATCTTGTACTCTCTTGCTTGTGTTCTCGATTCGCTTGCAGGAGATAGCCTTCTTGGCGAGGTCAATCGTGTTCGGCACGGTTGATAACCAATGGAGCAGTGGTGTAGTAATTGCGAGGGGTTCGATCTATTTTGGTCGGAGCCTTTGGATCATCAACGTCGAGATCTCCACAATCGACTTATCGGTACCTCTCGAAAGATCGAGCCATCGTCATATCAGTTGGTATCAGAGCAACGGTTTCCCGTGAGGTAATTCTTGTATCCCTAGTTAGTAGATTGGTTTTTATTTCCTATAGTCCAAAAAAAATTGCCCCACAAAAAGAGTTAATTTCCGCTGTCCAAACTCCATTGTGCCTTTCAATCTGTTAGTTTTGGTTTGCTAAATTGAATTTGTGTCCATATTAACATTGTCTAGTTGCTGGTCATATCTTTGTTCCATTAAGAATCCAAACAAAAGAAAAATTCCCCACCCTAAACCCTAATTTCCAATTTCGGCTGATTTTTCCTTTCTCTGCAGCCGCCACCAAACACGTCATAAGTTTTGATTCCGAGATTATTTTTGAGTGAGACCACCGCCATTAGATTCAAAAATTCCTTTTCCATCTATCTGTAAAATTTGACGTCATTCCAGCAAGGCAGTTAAGAGATATATGCGGTGAAAGTTGACCCAGTTATCTGTTTTGAATCTGCAACAGTCAGCAGTTGTGATTTTTGTGCGAATTTCTGCGTCAGGTTTTGGAAGTTGACCCCGAAATAAACTCTGTAGAAAAAGCCGTCAGAAAACAGAGAAAAAAAGAATCAGTGAAAAAGAGGCATCTCACAAAAAGTTACGGCCAAAATACCGACGTACTGTCCAGTGGACAGAAATCTTCAGTTTTCAGTTTTGGGTCAATCCTTGTGTTCTTCAATTCCAGATTGCATTGGATTGAATTATCTTGTATTTACCACTCATACACATTTCCATACACTTGTTTTTAGCCTTCTTCCATTCTTGGTTGATCAGCAACATAGGCTAAGTGCTAGATACAGACTATAATTCAATTCTATGCAATTCTGAAATTAACTGATTGTTCTTCATTGCTACCATATTGTGCCTTCCAAGCTACACCTACTCTTGATCAAAACAGGTTCCCTCTTGCAATCGTACCCACGCTCGACACGGTGTCACGAACCAGCCACCGGTTGTACCACCTGCTGCATTGGTAAGAACACTTGTAAGAGTGTGGTAAGATGCTTGAGAATGTGTGATTCCACCTTCCACCACCTAGTAGTGCATAGGGATAATACCTTTGTGTTATCTTTTGTTTTCTACTAACCATGACAGGTGGTTCGTCTGATGATCAAGTGTGTGTTTTAAAGGGAGAGCTGATCTTGGATGAACAACGCCTCAATAGGAAGCTTCAAGCTTCGATGGACACATGGAAGCGCTCCATCAGTTCCATCAATGAGAATATTACAACACTCACTGCACGCCCACGACACCGCCTACATCAAAACCGTCACGGTATGGGAGGTAATAATTTTCAGCACCACAATGATCGTTCTAATCATGACCCATTTGCTAAAGTCAAGTTTACCATTCCATCTTTTTCTGGTCTTTATGATGCTGAAATATATCTTGATTGGGAGATGACGGTAGAGCAGAAGTTTAATTCTCACTTGGTTCCTGAGCAACATAAAGTTAGACAAGCTACTAGTGAGTTTAAGGACTTTGCTATTATCTGGTGGAATGACCTGGGTACCATGCGCTTACAACCTGATACATGGGAGCGGTTAAAAGAAGCTATGCGTGCTAGATTTGTTCCTCCTGCTTTTAAACATGAAATGCATAAGAAATTGCAGTGCTTAGACCAAGGTAATAAATCTGTCGAGGAATATTATCGAGAACTACAAATAGGCATGTTGCGTTGTAATGTTGTTGAGGAAATGGAGGATAAGATTTGTCGTTTATACGGGGGTTTACGGCGTGAAATTCAGGACATTGTTTATTATAAAGATTTTACTACCATCAACCAGTTGTTCCAGCTTGCCATGCTTGCAGAAAAAGAATTACAGGGTAGGCAACAAAGGACAAGGAGCAACTTTGGAGTTACGTCTACATCGAGATCAACGCCTGGGCGAGCCAAGATAGCCCCACCTCCTATTTGTCGAGCTGCTGCCCCCTCTGTGAGTAGGGCGCGTTCAGCAGCACCGCCGCCACCATCACGCGCACCCGAGACAAGCAAATCTACTAGTGTGCAAGCACCAGCAAAGAGCTGTTCATCGGTTGCTTCCACGGGCCGTACGACGGGCATTGTGTGCCACCGTTGTAAAGGGATGGGCCACGTCATGAGAGATTGCACAAGTCAGCGGGCGTACATTACGACAGAAGATGGTGGTTATGTAAGTGCTAGTGATGTTGAGGATGAATATGCTCTTGCAGCTAACCTTGCAGGTAATGGTGATGATCATGAGAACAAACCTGTGTTTGTGCCATTTTATGTGACTAACAACTTGCAGGTAGTTGAGAACCATGCCAAAGAAGAGCATGAGCTGATTGAATCACTGACCCCATTGGTTGAGAATGAAGATAAGGAGATGGATGCACTTACATCATCTGAGGAGAGCCAAAAAGGTAAAGAACATGGTACTATCATCGCTCACGGTATTGATTTGGTGCTACAACAAGACATAGAGCAACCTTGTGAGTATATACCTGCTGTAGTGCAATCTTTTGATATTCCTTGTGTTGACTTAAATAAACCATGTGCTGATCTAAATTCTCATAATTTTGCACATGTTAAATTAATAACACATAAAGAAGTTTTGACTAGAATTTCTCCTGCTAATTCATTGTGTTACATCATGTTGGATCTACCTATGAAATTGTCACATGCTATGGAGAAAGTTTCTGAACTTGCATGTTCAAAATTCTTATTTAGTACCTACACCCCTGGATATAAGTTTAATTTCATTGGAGATTATGATGTGGAAACTCAATTTCTTGTATATCGAATATGCATAACTTGCGATCACATGGATGAATTGAAACTTGTTGTTCGGGACAACAATTCTTGTATGCTGAATCATGTTGAATGTGAGAGGGAAGTAAAATTTAGTACTCATTCAATGCCTATGTGTTCATCTCTTTTTGCACCATCTAGTATAGACAATCTGAATAAAGATGATGAATTATGGCAGAACATACAAAGCTCTTCACTCTTACTAGATGAATTTGCTATTGTTCGACTGAGATATGATTATATAGATGAACTTTGCTTGATTCCAAAAGTTGTAGTTTTGCCCATATGTGCCACCACTACAAGTTTACAAATTCAAAGATTTGAATTGCATAAATGCTTCACTTACATTTGCAAAACAAGTTGCAATAATTACTATGTGAGAAATTTTGAATTGCTCATTAACATATATGATTACTCTTGGGTTAATAATACAACGTGCTTTTATGATCATTGCTGTTTTATAACATTAATTGTGCAACAACGAAGAACGGTTAAAACAGATGACATATACATATACCATGCATACACCTTGGCTTCTTTGTTACCATTTTTTCAGCTTATCAAAAGCCGAGGACGGCTTTGTTTGCAAGAAGGGGAGGATGATAAGAACATGAACCCTATGGATACAACCATATTTTCTCAACTTGTTGTTACAATTACAAGAGCTCCTACGCATCACTTAAATTATGAGGTGAGCTCGTTTCAAAGAGATTTTGCTTTATTTGATAAAGAACTTATGATATTACATAATGAGAGTTTGTTGCGTTTGTTATCATACACCAAGATTTATGATCAAGATAATGCAATGCGTGACACTACACATATGTTAAAACCGAGGACGGTTTTCCATCAAGAAGGGGAGGATGATGTGACCACGCCACCAACACGTACGACCATAGCGGCCAATATCAAGAATGAACTAAAGGTGAATTCGTTTCTTCAAGTTCAACATATTTTAAATGAGAATATGATGCTACCTAATGATGAAAATATATATATTTGTAGCACCACATCACTTTGGAACCAATTGAAGCAAGGGTTCAAGTTGGACAGGTTTTGGAATCCAATTCGGCCTCCAGATCAATTCGGATTCAGCCTGACAGGCCAACTTCAAACGGCCATAACTTTTGATCCAGAAGGCTTCTCAGGGCCCGTGAGTACTCGTTGGAAAGATCTTGGATTCTACTTTCAGATGGACCTAGTCTCACCTCCAAAGTCCACCCGAGCAGATCAGAAACTGCGAAACAAGCCACGTCACTTTTCCAGTCCAAGTCAAAGTGGGCCGAGGGCCTTGTAACTTGGGCTATTTGGGCCGGTACTGTTTATGTGAATAGTACCACGCACGTGAACAGTAACTAAGAATAGTACCACATCCCTTTACATTAGATAAGTGTGACTTCCCCCTCCCCTATTTAAGGAGGCTGCACCCCTTTAGTTTTCCTTGGGTTTTTCTTAAGAGTTTATTCTGCTTAGCAGTTTCGCCGCATGTTCGGTTTGAGGAACCCCAACTTGTGAACTTAATATTTATTCGCAATTTCAGATTGCATCTTGTACTCTCTTGCTTGTGTTCTCGATTCGCTTGCAGGAGATAGCCTTCTTGGCGAGGTCAATCGTGTTCGGCACGGTTGATAACCAACGGAGCAGTGGTGAAGTGATTGCGAGGGGTTCGATCTGTTTTGGTCGGAGCCTTTGGATCATCAACGTCGAGATCTCCACAATCGACTTATCGGTACCTCTCGGAAGATCGGGCCATCGTCACATCATTGGCGATGTGGACGCCGTTGGTGCGGTCGGCTGGAGAAGAGGGGTGGCTCACCGAATCTGGAGAGGGAGTGATGGAGAGACGAGGATGCGGTGGCGCCGGGGTGAGTAAGAAGCTGTCGGAGCCGGGTATGGAGAAGAGGAGGGAGGTGAAGGCGGAAGGGGAAAGGTGAAGAAGTGTTGGTCGAGATGGAAGGCACGGTGCGGCAGATGGGAGGCGGAAGTAGATGGGGCGGTGCTTTGACGGCGGCTGGCGGTGGAAGAAAGGGCAGCGCACAGGTGAAGAAGGAGGAGGGCAGCAGGGGCGGCCGATCTGGTGAAGAAGATGGGGGCGAGGTGCACGGTGGAGGTTAGGTGCGGCGGCATTGTGGATCTGCAGGAGCGGCGCTTGATGTAGAGGAATGGGCCGGAGACGGGGAAGATGAAGACGCTGTCGGAGTCGATGGAGACGCCAGCCATGAGGGGCGGCTGGGTGATGGTGGCGCGGTGGCGAGCCAGTTGGCCGGTGGGGTTTGAAGGTGCGGATGGAGAAGTTGGCGGCACACGGATGGCGGTGAGGAGTGGCCGCCGGCGAGATGGCCGACCCTCGCCGGCGCCGGAGAAGAGGAAGGGGGAGGAGAGCAAAAGAGAGGCCGGGAAGAGAAGCAATGGCCGGTTCAAACAAAATGCAGGCGGTGGCGGCTTGGTTTTATGAGGAGATGAGGGTTTCGGTGATTTGCAGATTAGTCCTCATAGTTTCTAGGGTTTAGAAAGAGGTCCTTCTTTCTTATGATTTTTCTGTGTTAGACCTCCGGAGATCCGTTTTCAGCGCGGTTTGATCCTACGCATCCGTGACGACGCGTACATCTGTACGAAGTAGTCCCAAAAGTCTAGATTTATCGTTTATGTGCCTCGATCGCGTCGGCCTGCAGAAAATATATAAAAATGTAAAATGGTCCATTTCGAGCAATTAAATATGGAAAAACGTGTAAATGATGATAAATGGTCCCAAAATGCGAAAAATAATGGGGTAAAATGACAGCTAAATATATGTAAAAATGATGCATGTCATACCCCCAAGCTTAAAACTTTTACTTGTCCTCAAGTAAATGGCATGATATTATCGAACCCGGACAATAAGTCATCATGATGTAAAAGACTAGTTAAATGCATGTAATAAGTTCAAGTGGCATACAATAATGTAAAATGAGATCATGTAACTCGAGTTTTGAGGACCATCCAAGATGAGAATGAATATTCAAGTAAAGATCTCAAGTGATAACTACAACATTTGACCAAATCAAGTTACACACACAAGTGTCGCAATACACTAAGTGATCACATGAATCCAACCAAAATTGTAAGGCACCGGAGCTAGGTATAACATCAGGAATGAGCATATCAAAGGGTCATGCTAAGGCATATGCTATTTGAAACAAAGAGACTAATACTTGCATGATATTTATGAAAAAGCCCACATGTCACATCCCAAAATTTGCTTTCTGGAAAAATTTAAATTCAAATTAATTATCTTAAAGTAATTGGATTTTAATTGGCTTTTATTTGAATTCTGGATTTTATTGGAGTTTAAAACCTATTTTTAAAATTTAAAAAGTATCTTAAAGTATGAAAATTAAATACCAACAGTAGTTGGAAATAATTTTATTAAGTCCAAAATATGTCCAGAAGCTTCTGTGAATTTTTCTGGAATTTTTGGTGGTATTTCCATTTTTTTAGGCCTAAATAATTTCCTAGCCTTTTCTGAAAATAGAAATCAAATTCTAAAATCAAAACTCCAAACCTTTTCCCCAGTCGACACATGGACGGCCCAGGACCGCCCACGTCGCCCCTCGGCCCAATCCGGCCGTTCTCTCCCTCTTCCTCTGCCAAGTGGGCCCAGCCCAGCCAGCCCCGCCTTCCCCTCCTCCTCGCCTGACGCGTGGACGGCCTGGATGAGCCGCGTCCCCGCGCTCGGCCCATCTAACCATCCCCACTCTCCTTCTCTCTCTGACCCACGGGCCCCGCCCGTCGGTCGCCCGCGCCTCGCTCCCGCTGCCACCCCGGCCCCGCCTGTCAGGCCCTTCGTCCCCGCGGAGCGCCTCCTTCCTTTTCCCACCTCCCCTTTCCTTTCTTCGCCGGCCGACCGAATCCGAGCCGATTCCTGCCTTTCCTTCCACGTCCCTCTTCGGCTTTGGAAACCCCGGACGCCACCGCGACCGAATCCCCGATCTCCCGTGCTCTCCTTCCTTCTCTGCCCCCTCTTTCCTTCTCTCCCCTTCCCTTCCTTTTTCCGGCCGACACCCTGGCGAGAAATTGCCGAGCCGTGCCCCCACCACCGCCCCTATAAATACCCCCATCGGCCTCCCCTCTCTCCGCACCACCTCTCCCCCGCTCTCCACCTCTCTCCCGAGCCCCGTAGCGCCCTAGCACCGCGCCACCTCCCACTCCGAGCTCCGCCGCACTTCGGCGAGCTTTTGCCGACGCCTCGGCCATCCCCGGAACCCACCGTCGCCACCCCGAGCTTCCTCACGTCTGTGCGAACCTCCCTGAGCCCCCGACCACCTCTCCCCGTCACCGGAGCGCCGTCACACCGGAGGACCCGAACTGCGACGCCCTTCTTCCTCGACGCCGGCCGTCTCCGCCCCTCGTCGGACCCCGCCGACCCCACTTCCTGCACCGCCTCCGCGCGGGGATCGCATTTTGACCCTCACCCGGACCACCCCGGCCCCCTCTCGCCGCCGGCACCATCGCCTCCGACCACCTTCCCCGGCCTTCTCTCCGGCAGGTACCTCAAAAGGATTGTTTGCCCTATATGGGTAGGCAAAGCCTCCCGCCCCATCGGTTATCGCGCTCTCCCCCTCGCCTCCTCGGCGCGTTCGAGCCCCGGCTCCGCACGCTGAGGTTGAGCCTTTCTGCATTTTTTCCGCGCTGACAAGCGGGCCCCACACGACATCGGCCGCCGTCTGCGCTGGCCACTATCGTCTGGGCCCCACCCCTCTGCGCTGGTCTCTGACATGTGGACCCGAAGTCCAGTGGGTTACTGTCGTCTGGGCCCCACCCCTCTGCGCTGGTCACTGACATGTTGAGCCTTTCTGCATTTTTTCCGCGCTGACAAGCGGGCCCCACACGACATCGGCCGCCGTCTGCGCTGGCCACTATCGTCTGGGCCCCACCCCTCTCGCGCTGGTCTCGACATGTGGACCAAGTCCGGTGGGTTCTCGTCGTGCCGGGCCCCACCCTCTCGCGCCGTCACCGACATGTTGAGCCTTTCGCATTTTTTTCCGCCGACAAGCGGCCCCACACGACATCGGCCGCCGTCGCGCTGCCATCGCTGCGTCTGGGCCCCACCCCTGCGCTGGTCACCGACATGTGGACCCAAGTCCGTGGGTTCCACATGTCGAGGCTGCCGCTGGCTCACCGCCCGATGGGTCCCACATGTTAGAGGTCGATTCCGTGGGCTCGTGACCGTTGGTCCCACCTGTCATAATCTCGAGTAAAAATAAAAGACTAAAATTTAAATATTCCAAAGGCCCCACCGTCGAAATTTCATAATTTCTAGATTTATTCAAATCGAGATTTTCAAATGAGCATAACTTTCTCATTTTAACTCCAAATTCAGCCATTCAAATTTCTAAATTCATCTAAAATCATAATCTATACAAATATGGCCTCTTTTGAATTTTGTTTGTATTTATTTGCTTGTTTGCTTCGTCTTTTCTCGCGTAGAATCCAACGTTGTCGACGATCTCTCCACTCCGCAGCAAGAAGACCCAGAGACCCTGCAAGAAGGCAAGTCTCCTTTGATCATCTTGAACCAATGATTTTGAAATGTTTTAATTATTTTAAATTATGTGCATTGCTATTTATATAAAATATTAGTTCAAATTGTAAGGCATTAGTTATATCCAACTTTGTTATACCCTCAATTGAAGTTGAATGCCATGTACCCTTGAAACTCTAGAATTTCCTTTGTCTCAATAATGACAGTATCATAATTATTTGTGAATATTAGAATGGTAGTTTTATGCTTAGTCATGCTATGTAATATCCTTGAAATCTTGAAAATGGGAAATTATAAATTATTGTGATAACTTTGTGTTTATAAGCCTAGTGGTGATTGGAGTTGCCACTGATCTTTTAAAAATAAAATAAAATGTGAAAGTTGGTTTAGATTAGGGTGGATGGTTGGTTTGGGTTGGTGCAGTAAGCTCGAGATCTTGTAAAGTGTATGTTCCACTCTAGTCAAGTAAGGACCGACGCTTGTGATTGTCCAGACTGAGCACTACCGTACAACCCTATGTCGGGCCCCGGATTTCCAAACCCGGACCCTCTGTGTATTACAGCACTAGTCCCAGATCAAAGCTAGTGCACACAGTTAAACAGAATGGAAAACATCACCAACAGCGATTTATTACAATAATTAAGTGTACTGACCACAAGGTCTCATTATTACAATAGAGGTTCAAGACCTCGCACACCAGAAATAAAGCGAAGCAAAGATAACTCGAGGATCGACCCATCATTCGCCACGTGCAATTGATCGGGAAGCGCGACCTAGTCCTCCGGGAAGAATCCATCACAGCCACAAGCGAAGCAGTAGTCGTAAACACCTTCTTGAGCTTCATGTTCTTCTGAGGTTTATTTTAAGTGTAGCATGTGAGTACATAAAGTACTCCGCAAGTCTTGGGAAAAATGCATAGATGCAAGGCTTAACAAAGGAAGGCTATATGGTTCTTTTGCACAAAGCAACATTTTAAAATTCAATTACTACTAATTATTTTCGAAGGCATCAAGTTAATAAAGTAAATATTTTAGCAGAAACTATCATTAACTTTCTAGTGAAGGTTCCATCTACCAACACTAGCCAACAACTTGAACAAGTTTAATACTGCGGGTTAAATCCACCCTCTCTGGCTCCAACCGCTGTGGTACCCTTCCGAGAGTTCCTCCACTCTCGAATACAAAACTTTGATTTTAAAACAAAACCAAAGATCTACCATGTGCATGCATTCTTTGCCGCCCTTGACCGTGGGCACGGCTATTCGAATAGTTTTACACTGCAGAGGTTGTACAACTTTACCCACAAGAGATAAATTATCCTAAAAGTCAACACGCTTCCTTTGGCATGAGACCCGGATAAAATATCACAAAGCCTTTACCTTACTCTAATCTAGCTAGATACCACCCGCTGAGGTTTCACTGCAGGTAGGCTAACTGCCCGAACCGAAGCCCCCTCTTGCGCCATATGAGTACAGTAAATCCCTGTCCCTCACTGTGGATAACTAGTCCATCCCTGGCACCCACTTTCCACTGGTGGCACCTAAACTAGACTATCATAAGTTAGTCAGCTAGGTCGTACCCATATAGACTTGTGGTTGTACGGTTAATGCTCAGTCTGGACAAACACAAGCGTCGGTCCTTAATTGACTAGGGTGGAACATACACATTACAAGTTCTCGTGCTTCCTGCACCAATCCAAACCAACCATCCACCCTAATCTAAACCAACTTTCACATTTTATTTTATTTTAAAATCACAGTGACAACTCCAATTGCCACTTCCTTAACAAACACAAGGGTTCAACAATAAATCATAATTTTCCCCATTTTCAAGATTTTCCAAAGTTATTAGATAGCATGACTAAGCATTATCCTACCATTATACTATTCACAAAGATTAATATTATTCTCATTATTGAGACAAAGGGAGTTCTAAGGTGACAAGGTACATGGCAATCAATGTCAAATGAGGGCATAACAAAGTTGGAATAACTAATTCCTAAAGATTTGAACTAGGGATTTTATGTAAATAGCAATGCACATAATTTAAAATATTTTAAAACATTTCAAAAGCATAGGTTCAAGATGATCAAAGGATACTTGCCTTCTTGCAGGGTTTCGGTCTTCTTCTTTGCTTTGTGAAGAGGGATCGTCGACAACGTTGGAATCTACGCGAGAAAAGACGAGGCAAACAAAGCAAATAAATACAAATAAAATTCAAATAAAATCCAAAAATTCAACAGAGGCCATAGTTGGATAGATTATGATTTTAGATGAATTTAGAAATTTGAATGGCTGAATTTGGAGTAAAATGAGAAAGTTATTTGGTTTGAAAATCTCAGATTTGAATAATTCCAGAAATTAGGAAATTTCGACAGTGAGGCCCATGGAATATTAGATTTTAATTTCTATTTTTATTCGAGAGATCGACGGTGGGGCCCATCAACAAGAACCATCGCGATCATTGACATGTGGGTCCCACTGGACAGTGAGCCCAGTGACTCAACCTCTGACACATGGGACCCACTGGACTCCGGGCCCACTTGTCAGAGACAGTACAGAGGGGTGGGGCCCAGCGGCGTGTGGGCCGCAGCCGCGGCCGCACGACATGTGGGGCCCACTTGTCAGTGCGAATTTCTAAAAGAATGGCTCGACCTCAGCGTGCGGAGCCGGGGGCTCGAACGCGCGCCGAGGGAGCCGGGGGAGGGATGAGATCGCGCTGATAACCAGATGGGCGGGGAGGCTTTGCCTACCCATATAGGGCAAGCAATTCTTTTGAGTTACCTGCCGGAGGGGAGGCCGTGGAAGGTGGCCGGAGGCAGGGTCGTCGGCGGCGAGGGAGTGGCGGAGGGGTGCGGATGACGCGTGAAATGCAAACCCGGAGCGGAGATGAGTCCAACGAAGGGGTCGGCGAGGCTCGGGGGCAAGCGGGGTGGCCGGCGACGAGGGGAGGGCGGAGCTGGCTCGGGTCCTCCGGTGACGGCGCGCGGCGCGGGAGGGGCGGCTGAGGTGTCGGGGAGGATCGCACGGGCACGGGGGTGCTCGAGGTAGCGGCGGCGAGCTTCGGGGAAGACCGAGGCGACGGCAATTACTCACCGGAGCACTTACCGGACGCGCACGGGGAGCTTCTGGTGCGACGGCGCTCGGGGCTCAAGGGGAGAAGTGGAGGGCGCTGGGAGGTGGTGCGGGAGAAGGCGGAGCCGAGGGGGTCTTTTATAGGGCGGAGGAGGGGACACTGGCGCGGGATTGCTCGCCGGAGATGGCGGCCGAGAAAAGGAAAGGCGCAGGGAGGAAAGGAAATAGGGGGTAGAGAAGGAAAGGGAGGCGCGGGGTTAAGGGGATTTGGTCGCGGCGGCGTCCGGGACTTCCAAAACCGAGGAGGGCCGGGTAATGCAAGGCGGGATCCGGCGCGGTCTCGGTCGGCCGGCGAAAAAGGAAAGAGGGGAAAGGAAAGGAAGGAGGCGGCTCCGCGGAGACGACGGGTCTGACAGGCGGGGCCGGGTGGCAGCGGGAGCGGAGTGCGTGCGGCTGACGGGCGGGGCCCGCAAGTCAGCGAGGTTAGGGAGGAAATGAGAGCGGCGGTGGATGGCCCGTGCGGGGACTCGGCTCATCCGAGCCGCCCACGCGCGTCGGCGAGGAGGAGGGGCGGGCCGCCGCCGACGGCCGGGCCCATGAGGCAGCGAGGGAGAGAGAGAGAGATGCGGCCTGGATGGGCCGAGTGGCGACGTGGGCGGTCCTGGGCCGTCCACGCGTCGGCTGGAGGGAGAGGGGAGATTTTTATTTTTCAGAATTTGATTTCTAATTTCAGAAAAGGCTAGGAAATTATTTAGGCCTCAGAAAAAAATATGAAATTACCTCCAAAAATTCCAGAAAAATTCACAGAAGCTCCTGGAGATATTTTGGACTTAATAAAATTATTTCCAACTACGGTTAATAATTAATTTTTATATTTTGAATTACTTTTTAAATTCTAAAATAGGTTTTTAAATTCCAGAAAATCCAGAAAGGCAAATAAAAACCAAGTAAAATCCAATTACCTTAAAATAATTAATTTGAATTTAAATTTTTCAAAAAGCCAAATTTTGGGATGTGACACCCTAAGTCTATATGGGTACGACCTAACTGATTAACTCACGATAGTCTAGTTTAGGTGCCACCAGTGGACAGTGGGTGCTGTGGATTTATCGGTTATTCACAAGTGAGGGACAGATTTATTGTACTCATATGGCGCAAGAGGGGCTTGGATTGGCGGATTTAACCCTTCTGCGGTGAAACCTCAGCGGGTGGTGTCTAGCTAGTCTAGAGTGAGACAAAGGCTTTGTGATAATTTATCTGTGTCTCATGCCAAAGGAAGCGTGGTGACTGTTAAGATAATTTGTCTCTTAGGGGTAAAGTTGTACATCCTCTGCAGAGTGTAAAACTATTCGAATAGCCGTGCCCACGGTCAAGGGCGGGCAAGGAATGCATTCACATGGTAGATTTCTGGTTTTGTTTTAAAATCAAAGCTTTGGTATTCCGAGAGTGGAGGGAACTCTCGGAAGGGTATCCTGGCAGTTGGAGCCAGAGAGGGTGGATGTAACCCGCAGTATTAAACTTGTTTAGTTGTTTAAGCTAGTGTTGGTGGATGGAACCTTCACTATAAAGTCCATGTTAGTTTCTGTTAACCATTTACTTTATTAAATTGATGCCTTCGAAAATAATTAGTAGTAATTGACTTTAAAATGTTGCTTTGTGCAAAAGAACCATATAGCCTTCCTTTGTTAAAAGCCTTGCATCTATTGCATTTTTCCCAAGACTTGCGGAGTACTTTATGTACTCACATACTACACTCAAAACTAATTCCCAGAAGAATGTGAAGCTCAAGAAGGTGACTATGACTACTTCGCTTGTGGACTCGATGAAGGATTCCCGGAGTACTAGGTCGCACTTTCCCAGTCAATTGCCTGTGGCGTATTGATGGGACTTCGCCGAGTTATCTTTTGCTTCCGCTGTGTTTTGTGTGTGCGAGGTCTTGAAACCTCAGTTGTAATAATGAGACCTTTCGGTCAGTACTCTCTATTATTGTAATAAATTGTTGATGGTGATGTAATCATTTCTGTTTAACTGTGTGCACTAGCTTTGATCTGGGACTAGTGCGGTAATACACAGAGGGGCCGGGTTTGGTAATCCAGGTCCTGACAGAGATGGTATCAGAGCCAATTTGACTATAGGACGTGACCTAGAGTAGGAATGGCAAACCATAAGGACTTATATTTATAAAAAGAGTATATTAAAAATATATAAGCTTCCTTGCTTCTACTCTCTTCTTACTTAGAATTCCATTCTTGTCTCTAAATCCCTTTGTTAAAAACTTTTACTAATCTTCCCTTTTATCTCAACTTTGTAGATGGCCGGTTCAACCTCCGCTGCCCCGTGGGACTTCGACTCTCATGGTGAAGATGCTGGAGTCTTCGCTAGCCTCCTTCGTCAGCTTATGCAGTGTCTGGAGTACCGTCAGCCGCCCATTTTCAGGGGGCAGAAGACGCGGATTCTGGATCGAGACTCTTGGTCGATGGAGGTATTCCTGTATGCACGGGAGGGGGAATTCGACTCCCACACATACCCCATCAAACATCCCAGGACCCGCTGTTACGATGCCGTCCAGGATGCAGCACGCCTCGCCATAGATGAGTTGTGCCATCTGCACAAGGATGCTGTGCACCAGTCCCCTTTTTGCTTCTTCATCAACCCTCGAGCAGGACAGAGGTATCCAGATCCCTTTGATATTCCAGCTGACGATCCTCGACTGTCGCACCAGGTGCAAGTCACGCAGGCGATGGCAGTCGCTTATGCTAGAGCCTTGGAGGAGATTGGACAGCTTCGGATGCTTCTCACTTCCAGCTATCAGCACTCTGACACCCTTCGTGCGCAGCTTCTCCAGAGCCAGGCCGCAGAGTTCGAGCTGGGACGTCTTAAGGCTGCAGCTGACTACACGCCGTCTTCACCCGTACCAGCCGTCGTCCCCAACAATCAGGTGCCGACTCGACGTTCGGGACTCCACAGCACGCAAGAGGGTGCAACGCCCCAGTCCGCCACCCGTCATCACCCTCAAGAAGCGCAAGCCTTCTCATTCCCGCTCTCGTTCGACTGCCTCCAGTCGTAACCGTCCCCGTGCTTCGGCCGCCTGTGATTGTTCACGGCATCATGTCAATGAGCGCGAGGAACCAGAGGAAGAACCAGAGGAGGAGCCAGAAGAAGAAGAACCCGAGGAGGATCCGGAGGAGCGCATCTTTATGGAGGATTAGTAGTCATTGAGTCAGTAGTATCCAAATAAATGTCTACGTCATTAGAACGCTTTTTATGTTTGGTGTGTTAGATGGACTGTACCAAGCATTCGTGCACTTGTGGTACAGCCATTCTTAAACCTAATTCCATTTAATATAAGTTCTTTTGCTAAGTTGATTGTGTGCTCCTTTCTTGTGTGGGATGTGGCTTAGTTCCCCTAAACCTCTTACCTATGCTATTCCCCTCTTACCTTCTGCTAACCCTGGAAACCACTTCAGATGGTGAACACAAGAGGCAACCCTGGCAACAGCCGTGACACCAATGCTCAGCCAGACAACAACATACCACCACCTCCTGCTCAAGCCCCCAACTTGGAGCAGATAATGGCTATGCAATTGCAACTGCTCCAAGCCCTTGCTCAGAACCAGATGCAACAAGCTCAGCAGGCACCCAACCATGCACCCCAGTCTAAGCTGGGAGAGTTCATGAGAACAAGGCCTCTTACATTTGCCGGTTCAGTGGATCCTTTGGAGGCCAATGACTAGATCAAGGATGTGGAAAAGAAGCTGATCTTAGCTCAGTGTAATGATAATGAAAAGGTGTTGTATGCTGCCCATCAACTCAAAAGAATTACTGCTAATTGGTGGGAGAATTACTGCGCCGCCCATCAAAATGTGCAAGCCATTATGTGGGATGAGTTCGTTGAGGCTTTTCGCACTGCGCATATTCCTACGGGAATAATGGAAATGAAGAAAAGGGAATTTTACCAACTGCAGCAAGGAAACCTCAGTGTTTCGGAATACCTGAACAAGTTCACTCAACTGTCCAGGTATGCATCAGAAGAGGTCTTATCAAAGGCAACGAAGATGTGGAGATTCATGCAGGGACTTGATCCTAACCTCAAGGTGCAACTAGTGTCCAATGATTACCCAACTTTCCAACATATGGTGAACAAGGCATTTGTACAAGAAGATGCTCAATGTCAACTGTATGAAACCCGAAAGAGGAAGTTTCAAGCTCAGCAGGGAGCAAGCAGTTCTCGATTCTGACCCAATCCATCTCAGTTCCATAAGCCCTCAGAATCAAGTGTGCCAAGGACTCCATTTACAGGACCCCGCCCAAATCCGCAAGTTCCTCGTACAAGCAATGGAGGCCAACCACAGCAAAACAGGACTTCAGCAGCAGGAGTGCAGTGTTTCAACTGCAAGAACATGGGGCATTATGCCAGTAACTGTCCCCAGAAGCGCCCAGCTGTGACCCCAGTTCGCTTCAACTTGGGAACGACACCAGCACGAGCTCCAACCGCAGGACAAGGCCGTGGGACACCTCAGACTCCAAGGGCCCCGCAAACAATGAGCAGAGGACATCTCAATCATGTGACCGCGGAAGCAGCCCAGGATGCACCCGACGTAGTTCTGAGTAAGTTCCTTGTCAACTCAGTACCTGCATCAGCATTATTTGATTCTGGAGCTTCGCATTCTTTTGTGTCAAAAGATTTTGTTGAAAGATATAATTGGGATGTGCGTAAGCTAAAGAACCCTATGCTAGTCCAATCCCCTGGAAAGGAAATGAGGACTAACGCAGTTTGCCCTAGCGCAACTGTGGATATAAATGGAGTTAAGTTCCTAGCGAACCTTATTATAATAGACTCCAAGAGTTTAGATGCGATACTTGGAATGGATTGGTTAACCAAGTATAAAGGGCAGATAGATTGTGCCGATCGTGCTGTTACTATCACCAATTCGGATGGAATCCAAGTAAGGTATAAGTCAAACACATCCTCTCAGAATAGGTGTGGATTGAACAGTGTGAAGGGAGTAACCCTGGAAAAGGTACCTATAGTAAGTGAATACCCAGACGTGTTCCCTGAAGATTTGCCTGGAATGCCCCCGAACAGAGAGATTGAATTCGTTATCAACCTGGTACCTGGTACAGCTCCGATTTCAAAGAGACCTTATCGTATGTCTGCAAATGATTTGGCTGAAGTTAAGAAGCAAATTGAAGAGCTGCAAGATAAAGGATTTGTAAGACCAAGCTCGTCACCCTGGGGAGCACCAGTATTGCTAGTAAAGAAGAAGGATGGTAGCCTTCGCATGTGTGTGGACTATCGATCCCTGAACGATGTGACGATTAAGAACAAGTACCCTTTGCCCCGGATAGATGATTTGTTTGATCAACTGAAAGGATCATGTGTCTTCTCCAAAATTGATCTTCGGTCGGGTTATCATCAATTGAAGATAAGACCCGAAGACATACCGAAGACGGCCTTTGCCACTCGTTATGGATTGTATGAGTTTACAGTGATGTCTTTTGGCTTGACAAATGCTCCAGCATACTTTATGAATCTGATGAACAAGGTGTTCATGGAATACTTAGATAAGTTTGTAGTAGTATTCATCGATGACATTCTGATCTATTCCAAGAATGAGGAAGAGCATGCAGAGCATCTAAGAATAGTTTTGGAAAAGTTTAAGAGAACACCGATTGTATGCCAAGTTTAGCAAGTGTGAATTTTGGTTGAAGAAAGTAGCTTTCCTGGGTCATGTGATTTCCGCAGGAGGAGTGTCCGTAGACCCTGAGAAAGTCAATGATGTGCTTAATTGGACACAACCAAAGTCAGTATCTGAGATCAGAAGTTTTCTGGGACTGGTTGAATACTATCGTCGCTTTATTGAAGGTTTCTCCAAGCTTGCAAGACCTCTCACCCAGTTGTTAAAGAAGGAAAAGAAGTTTGAATGGAGTAAATCGTGTGAGGATAGTTTCCAAGAGCTAAAGAAGAGGTTAACTTCTGCACCAGTACTAACGCTTCCGGATATTAGAAAAGATTTTGAAGTCTTCTGTGATGCATCCAGGCAAGGACTAGGCTGTGTTCTGATGCAAGAAAGAAAGGTAGTAGCCTATGCTTCAAGGCAATTGCGACCTCATGAGGAGAATTATCCAACCCATGATTTAGAGCTTGCTGCCGTAGTGCATGCTTTAAAAATATGGAGGCATTACTTGATTGGTAATCGTTGTGAGATCTACACGGATCACAAAAGTCTGAAGTACATTTTTACTCAACCCGATCTCAATATGAGGCAACGGAGATGGCTTGAGTTAATAAAGGATTATGATATTGGAATACATTATCATCCAGGAAAGGCTAATGTGGTAGCTGATGCCTTGAGCCGAAAGAGTTACTGTACCAAGCTGTGGATTAAGGACAGTATGCCTGCACTTCAAGAGGAATTCCAGCAGCTCAATTTACAAGTAGTAGAAGAAGGATTCCTAGCTACTCTAGAGGTTCAACCAACCTTAGAGGATCAAATCAGGACAGCTCAAAAGGAGGACAAGTATGTCCAGGAGATCAAGGATAATATGAAGAAAGGGAAAGCACCACGATTTTTAGAAGATGAGCAAGGTACCGTTTGGTTTGGAAAAAGAATTACTGTACCTGAGAAGAAAGAAATAAAAGAGTTAATTTCGAAAGAAGCTCACGAATCTAAATATTCGATTCACCCTGGGAGTACCAAGATGTACCAAGACCTTAAGGAAAGATACTGGTGGGCACGTATGAAAAGAGAAATTGCAGAGTATGTAGCTTTGTGTGATGTGTGCCAGCGGACTAAAGCTGAACACCAGAGACCTTCTGGACTTTTGCAACCACTGCAAATCCCTGAGTGGAAATGGGAAGAAATAGGTATGGATTTTATAACTGGATTACCGAGAACAAAATCGGGGCACGATTCCATTTGGGTTATTGTGGATCGTCTGACAAAAGTCGCCCATTTCATTCCAGTCAAGACCACGTACTCTAGGAATAGACTCGCATAGTTGTACATGTCAAGAATTGTGTGTTTACATGGAGTTCCAAAGAAGATTGTGTCAGATCGAGGAACCCAATTCACTTCAAGATTTTGGCAAAAGCTACATGGACTTTTGGGCACAAATTTGAATTTCAGTACAGCCTATCATCCACAGACAGATGGACAGACAGAAAGAGTAAATCAAATTTTGGAGGACATGTTGAGAGCTTGTGTTCTAGCAAACAAGACTAATTGGGATTAGAGTCTGCCCTATGCAGAGTTTTCCTACAACAATAGTTACCAATCCAGCTTGCAAATGTCTCCATTCGAAGCCTTATACGGCAGAAAATGCAGGACACCATTGTATTGGAAGGAGACAGGAGAAGGACAGGTGTTTGGACCAGATGTGTTGAAACAGGCAGAGAAACAAGTTCGCCTAATTCAAGACAGATTAAAAACGGCACAAACCAGACGGAAGAGCTATGTGGACAATCGTCGAAGAAGCTTAGAATTTGTACCTGGGGATCATGTTTATTTGAAAGTGTCACCTCTCAAGGGAATGAGATGTTTTGGAGTCAGTGGAAAGCTTGCCCCTAGATTCATTGGACCCTTTCCTATAGTAGCGAAAAGGGGAGAAGTTACTTACCAGTTGGAGCTTCCGCCTCAGCTATCAAAGGTGCATGACGTATTCCATGTGTCTCAACTAAGAAAATATCTCAGAGTGCCAGAGGAACAGATGCCACTAGATGAAGTGAACTTGAAGGAGGACCTAACCTATCCAGAGTATCCTGTGAAGATATTGGAAGAAGCAGAGCGTTGTACGCGAAGCAAGGTCATCAAATTCTGTAAAGTGCAGTGGAGTAACCATTCTGAGTCAGAAGCAACATGGGAGCATGAAGAGAATTTAAGAGCAGAGTTCCCTGATCTTTTTCCCAGTCCGTCCGAATCTCGGGGTCGAGATTCCTTCTAAGGGGGGGTAGGTTTGTCACATCCCAAAATTTGCTTTCTGGAAAAATTTAAATTCAAATTAATTATCTTAAAGTAATTGGATTTTAATTGGCTTTTATTTTAATTTCTGGATTTTCTGGAGTTTAAAACCTATTTTTAAAATTTAAAAAGTATCTTAAAGTATGAAAATTAAATACCAACAGTAATTGGAAATAATTTTATTAAGTCCAAAATATGTCCAGAAGCTTCTGTGAATTTTTCTGGAATTTTTGGAGGTATTTCCATTTTTTTAGGCCTAAATAATTTCCTAGCCTTTTCTGAAAATAGAAATCAAATTCTAAAATCAAAACTCCAAACCTTTTCCCCAGCCAACACGTGGACGGCCCAGGACCGCCCACGTCGCCCCTCGGCCCAATCCGACCGTTCTCTCCCTCTTCCTCTGCCAAGCGGGCCCAGCCCAGCCAGCCCCGCCTTTACCACCTCCTCGCCTGACGCGTGAACGGCCTGGATGAGCCGCGTCCCCGCGCCCGGCCCATCTAACCATCCCCGCTCTCCTTCTCTCTCTAACCCACAGGCCCCGCCCGCCAGTCGCCCGCGCCTCGCTCCCGCTGCCACCCCGGCCCCGCCTGTCAGGCCCTTCGTCCCCGCGGAGCGCCTCCTTCCTTTTCCCTCCTCCCCTTTCCTTTCTTCGTCGGCCGACCGAATCCGAGCCAATTCCGGCCTTTCCTTCCCCGTCCCTCTTCGGCTTTGGAAACCCCGGACGCCGCCGCGACCGAATCCCCGATCTCCCGTGCTCTCCTTCCTTCTCTGCCCCCTCTTTCCTTCTCTCCCCTTCCCTTCCTTTTTCCGGCCGACACCCCGGCGAGAAATTGCCGAGCCGTACCCCCACCTCCGCCCCTATAAATACCCCCATCGGCCTCCCCTCTCTCCGCACCACCTCTCCCCCGCTCTCCACCTCTCTCCTGAGCCCCGTAGCGCCCTAGCACCGCGCCACCACCCACTCCGAGCTCCGCCACACTCCGGCGAGCTTTTGCCGACGCCTCGGCCATCCCCGGAACCCACCGTCGCCACCCCGAGCTTCCTCACGTCCATGCGAACCTCCCTGAGCCCCCGGCCACCTCTCCCCGTCACCGGAGCGCCGCCGCACCGGAGGACCCGAACTGCGACGCCCTGCTTCCTCGACGCCGGCCGTCTCCGCCCCTCGCTGGACCCCACCGACCCCACTGCCTGCACCGCCTCCGCGCGGGGATCGCATTTTGACCCTCACCCGGACCACCCTGGCCACCTCTCGCCGCCGGCACCGTCGCCTCCGACCACCTTCCCCGGCCTTCTCTCCGGCAGGTACCTCAAAAGGATTGTTTGCCCTATATGGGTAGGCAAAGCCTCCCCGCCCTACTGGTTATCAGCGCGCTTTCCCCCCCTCAGTTCCCTCGGCTCGCGTTCGAGCCCCCGGCTCCGCACGCTGAGGTTGAGCCTTTCTGCATTTTTTCCGCGCTGACAAGCGGGCCCCACACGACATCGGCCGCCGTCTGCGCTGGCCACTATCGTCTGGGCCCCACCCCTCTGCGCTGGTCTCTGACATGTGGACCCGAAGTCCAGTGGGTTACTGTCGTCTGGGCCCCACCCCTCTGCGCTGGTCACTGACATGTTGAGCCTTTCTGCATTTTTTCCGCGCTGACAAGCGGGCGCCACACGACATCGGCCGCCGTCTGCGCTGGCCACTGTCGTCTGGGCCCCACCCCTCTGCGCTGGTCACTGACATGTGGACCCGAAGTCCAGTGGGTTCCACATGTCAGAGGCTAAGCCGGTGGGCTCACTGTCCAGTGGGTCCCACATGTCAGAGGCTGATTATGTGGGCTCGCTGACCAGTGGGTCCCACCTATCATAATCTCAGAGTAAAAATAAAAGACTAAAATTTAAATATTCCAGTGGGCCCCACCTGTCAGAAATTTCATAATTTCTAGATTTATTCAAACTGAGATTTTCAAATGAGCATAACTTTCTCATTTTAACTCCAAATTCAGCCATTCAAATTTCTAAATTCATCTAAAATCATAATCTATACAAATATGGCCTCTTTTGAATTTTGTTTGTATTTATTTGCTTGTTTGCTTCGTCTTTTCTCGCGTAGAATCCAACGTTGTCGACGATCTCTCCACTCCGCAGCAAGAAGACCCAGAGACCCTGCAAGAAGGCAAGTCTCCTTTGATCATCTTGAACCAATGATTTTGAAATGTTTTAATTATTTTAAATTATGTGCATTGCTATTTATATAAAATATTAGTTCAAATTGTAAGGCATTAGTTATATCCAACCTTGTTATACCCTCAATTGAAGTTGAATGCCATGTACCCTTGAAACTCTAGAATTTCCTTTGTCTCAATAATGACAGTATCATAATTATTTGTGAATATTAGAATGGTAGTTTTATGCTTAGTCATGCTATGTAATATCCTTGAAATCTTGAAAATGGGAAATTATAAATTATTGTGATAACTTTGTGTTTATAAGCCTAGTGGTGATTGGAGTTGCCACTGATCTTTTAAAAATAAAATAAAATGTGAAAGTTGGTTTAGATTAGGGTGGATGGTTGGTTTCGGTTGGTGCAGTAAGCTCGAGATCTTGTAAAGTGTATGTTCCACTCTAGTCAAGTAAGGACCGACGCTTGTGATTGTCCAGACTGAGCACTACCGTACAACCCTAAGTCTATATGGGTACGACCTAACTGATTAACTCACGATAGTCTAGTTTAGGTGCCACCAGTGGAAAGTGGGTGCCGTGGATTTATCGTTATTCACAAGTGAGGGACAGGATTTCTTGTACTCATATGGCGCAAGAGGGGGCTTCGGATTGGGCGGATTTAACCCTTCTGCGGTGAAACCTCAGCGGGTGGTGTCTAGCTAGTCTAGAGTGAGATAAAGGCTTTGTGATAATTTATCTGTGTCTCATGCCAAAGGAAGCGTGGTGACTGTTAAGATAATTTGTTTCTTAGGGGTAAAGTTGTAAAACCTCTGCAGAGTGTAAAACTATTCGAATAGCCGTGCCCACGGTCAAGGGCGGGCAAGGAATGCATTCACATGGTAGATTTCTGGTTTTGTTTTAAAATCAAAGTTTTGGTATTCCGAGAGTGGAGGGAACTCTCGGAAGGGTATCCTGGCAGTTGGAGCCAGAGAGGGTGTATGTAACCCGCAGTATTAAACTTGTTTAGTTGTTTAAGCTAGTGTTGGTGGATGGAACCTTCAGTATAAAGTCCATGTTAGTTTATGTTAACCATTTACTTTATTAAATTGATGCCTTCAAAAATAATTAGTAGTAATTGACTTTAAAATGTTGCTTTGTGCAAAAGAACCATATAGCCTTCCTTTGTTAAAAGCCTTGCATCTATTGCATTTTTCCCAAGACTTGCGGAGTACTTTATGTACTCACATACTACACTCAAATCTAATTTCCAGAAGAATGTGAAGCTCAAGAAGGTGACTACAACTACTTTGCTTGTGGGCTTGATGAAGGATTCCCGGAATACTAGGTCGCGCTTCCCCAGTCTATTGCCTGTGGCGTATTGATGGGACTTCGCCGAGTTTATCTTTTGCTTCCACTGTGTTTTGTGTGTGCGAGGTCTTGAAACCTCAGTTGTAATAATGAGACCTTTCGGTCAGTACTCTCTATTATTGTAATAAATCGTTGATGGTGATGTAATCATTTCTGTTTAACTGTGTGTACTAGATTTGATCTGGGACTAGTGCGGTAATACACAGAGGGGCCGGGTTTGGTAATCCGGGTCCCGACACCACACTTGAGCCATGATACCTAATTTTTGTTGATTTTTAGCAAATTTAAAACACAATGGGCACTCGTGCCACTTATTCAAACCCTTGGGCAAACTTTGCCGCTTATTCACACTCACACTTCACTTGGGCAAAACTTTGCCACTTATTCAACACATTTCCGAACCAATGTGACAAAGTCACTTATTCCACACACTCACACATTGCATCACAATTTTTCTTCTCTTTTTTTTAGTTTTGGATTAAGCATCTTTAACCGGTTTTCATTAATGCTAAGTAACACGTGTCCCGAGACATGGATACCTAGATAAATCAACCAAGTTATTGGCTCAAGATAGGACTACCCCTTTCACAAATTTTTTATTCAGGTAAAGTATCAATATCTAAAATAACATATGCCAAAGCATGAAACTAAGTTATGATCATTCAAGAGGCGATGACTAGAACCAATTCAATCCTCAATTGGTTAAAACACATGCGTAACTCGCAATGAATCAAATGCTATAGGATCACAAGGTTTTTAAGCACATCAAGGATAATAAACAAAACTCAAGCTCTATATGATATGATGCCAAGTGACCTAAGACATACAAGGAACTAGTGACAATATAGCTCAATGAAAATTTCAGCATGACCTTTCTAGATTAATCAAAGCATGGGCTCACATGGCCAAGATGTACAATCAAGCATAACATGAGAGCAAATAGTAAAGGCCATATGTCATCACATAAGCATAATATGAAGCATAAGTATGACCATATATCATCAACTACACGACAATAAGCTCAAATGCTCACAAATATAATACAATCATGCTAGAACATCATCCATACACATACAAGTCCTCCCCCAAGCTTAAATTGAGCAATGAATCAAGAATGTGCTTAAAGGGGTAAGAAACAGCTCACCGGGCGTATATGATGTAGTGGGAGTAGGCAAATCATCCCGTGGCTTCTCGCATATATAAGGATGAAGATCTAGCACGGGACCTAAAATAAAAAAGAAAGAAAAAAGGAGAAACCAACAAAAACTAATAAAAGGTAGGGAAATAAAAAGATAAAGAGATGTTCATTTGAGTGTAGCGGGAGGAGGGCCAAGGACGGGACATGGAAAAGGCACATGTACGCCCTCCTCATGAAGCAGCATGCCTCGAAAATCCACCTAGATCCCAAGGAATATCGACTCGAACCATGTCTGCTCGTAGTCGATGGTATACAAGCGTAACCCTGCAAACAAACTTGAGGATGTGGCAAGTATATATAATAGGGTTGATGCCCTTGAAGTTATCAATAGAATATCCAATCACACAAACATATCCATAAGGTTCATCATGAGGACTATAAGCGCGATGAGCACAATCAGTAATAGAATATGTCTTGTCAGAGCCAAGGAAATCAAACCTGAGGTGATCGAAGAAGAGTTTCCAAACTACCTGAAGTGTAGCTGAAGTAGAGCGTACGTTAGTAGAAACCTCCAGAGGGGCAATGTCGACGAAGGAAGTAACTGGTGCTGGATCAATAGAAATGTGCTCCTCCTCGACATCGCAAGCAGCCCCCTCATAATCAATCATGAACATCTCCATCTCGGGCTCAAAGATCAAAGAATCATCTAAGTGGTTGACATCATCAAAAGTGAATCTCTCCATATCAAGCTCAAGAAGTACATGATCAGTGTCAAAGCAGTGAGAGTCCTCCACATCAAAGCTAACAGTCTCTAACTTAGGCTCATCCATGAAATAGTCATTAATCTGAAGTACTGAGTCTGGGAGGATGGCGTCAGTGTGAGCTACCATATGAACCATAGGAATGGTATCATCGTCATCAAAGATAATCCGCTGAAGCTCAACCATGTCACACATAGAATCCGACTCAAAGAGTTGTGTATCAATGGTACTGAGAGATGTCTCTAGCACAAGCTCATCAACCTCATCTATCCTGTAGCACCGACTAGGAAACTGAGTAGATGGCTTCTTATGGTGATGATGTGGATAATATCTCGAAACTGTAGGCTGACTCTGCTGAAGCACTGGGTGAGTAGGTTGAGTAGGCTCAACCAAAGTCTTACCGCTCTCCATGGTGACAGAATGGTACTGAGCTAGAGAGCTCGGGTAAGACTGTGAGGATGCCAAACTATCACAACGGGAGGTCAAAGTGCACATAGCCTCTTTGAGATCATGCAATTGGGTCAGCAAAGTCCTCACACCACATAACTATGACTCCAGATGAGATATATGCAAAATAGACAGCTCAGGACTATAAATCTGATCATGATGAAGAGTAGGTAACTGCTGCTGAGGTGTAGGAGTGGAATGAAAACTCCGGTGCGATGACAGAGAAGACTGCGACTGACTAGAGCTCAAACTGTACTGATCCATATGATGCTCAGGCGCATGCACTTTGGCTGTCAAAGAATCCGAACAAGGTTTCTCATTGTACCACTGGAATTGATGGGAAGCCATGTTCTCAAGAAGAGTGAATGCATCATCAAGTGTCTTGTTTGTGAATGCTCCACCAACTGCAACATCAACTAAAGATCGTGTGGCACATGTCAAGCCTTTGTAGAAGATCTGCAGAACAAGCCATCTCTCTAGACCATGGTGTGGACATCTCCTAAGCAAAGCCTTGTATCGCTCCCAAGAATCATACAAACTCTCTCCATCAAGCTGAGCAAAATTGAAGATCTGATCACGGATCTCAAATTGCCTGGATAGCAGAAAGTATCTCTCCAAGAAAGCACATGACAGCTGATCCCAAGTGAATGACCTCGATGGCAAAGAGTAAAACCAGGTAAGCACCATCTCAAAGAGAGAATATGAATAATCTGCATCTGATAGTGTCCCGAGAAACCCCATGGTACTTAATAGTATCAGAATACTCCAAGAATGTGCGAATGTGCTCATAAGGGTCCTCGCTAGGTAATCCTCCAAAACGGGTCTCTTGAACCAAGGCAATCAGACCAGGTCCAAAACTGGCCCTGACATAGCACTCTGACCACTCGGAGTCCAAAGATCATGAACTAATGCCATATCCTCAGTATATACCTCTATCGATCAACCTACGGGAAAAGATGAGAAAAACCACAAAAAGAAGTAGAAATAGCTCGGAAAATGGTTAGGGGTTAGCGATATATCACAAATATGAAAAATGACGAAATAAAAGAAAAGTCAGCACAAACACAAAACAAACAAAAGAAAACAAACGACCTAGTCTATGCCTAACACTGTCACTCTAAGCTAATCCCGAACAACGGCACCAAATTCTTAATCGTGCAAAAATAGCACACCCGCAAGTGCACGGGTTGCCACTGAAATAGCGGCGAGTGTCGTGTTCTCCACAGGGACTAGACTGAGGCTACCAGTGCTTAGCAAAAGCTAGGTCAATCGAAACGGGGGAGAACTAAACCTAAAACGTCAACCGAATCACCCAAATGAACGAACTCTAACTCGCACGGACAAAACGATGAACGACTAAACAAACGAACAAACTAAACAACGACGGTACGAATGACCGTACGAACGGACGTCGTACGACCGAATGAACAACACGACTATGACACAAACGACGCACAAACGACACTGACGCATGAACTACATTGACTACGAGAACGAATGACACGACTACCGAGAAGGCGGAAGGGGAAAGGTGAAGAAGTGTTGGCCAAGATGGAAGGCACGGTGCGGCAGATGGGAGGCGGAAGTAGATGGGGCGGTGCTTTGACGGTGGCCGGCGGTGGAAGAGAGGGCGGCGCATGGGTGAAGAAGGAGGAGGGCAGCAGGGGCAGCCGATCTGGTGAAGAAGATGGGGGCGAGGTGCACGGTGGAGGTGAGGTGAGGTGCGGCGGCGTTGTGGATCTGCAGGAGCGGCGCTCGATGTAGAGGAATGGGCCGGAGACGGGGAAGATGAAGACGCTGTCGGAGTCGATGGAGACGCCGGCGATGAGGGGCGGCTGTGTGATGGTGGCGCGGTGGCGAGCCGGTTGGCCGGTGGGGTTTGAAGGTGCGGATGGAGAAGTTGGCGGCACACGGATGGCGGTGAGGAGTGGCTGCCAGCGAGATGGCCGACCCTCGCCGGCGCTGGAGAAGAGGAAGGGAGAGGAGAGCAAAAGAGAGGCCGGGAAGAGAAGCAATGGCCGGTTCAAAAAAATGCAGGCGGTGGCGGCTTGGTTTTTTGAGGAGATGAGGGTTTCGGTGATTTGCAGATTAGTCCTCATAGTTTCTAGGGTTTACAAAGAGGTCCTTCTTTCTTATGATTTTTCTGTACTAGACCTCCGGAGATCCATTTTCAGCGTAGTTTGATCCTACGCATCCGTGGCGACGCGTACATCTGTACGATGCTATCCCAAAAGTCTAGATTTATTGTTTATGTGCCTCGATCGCGCCGGCCTGCAGAAAAATATGTAAAAATGTAAAATGGTCCATTTCGAGCAATTAAATATGAAAAAACATGTAAATGATGATAAATGGTTCCAAAATGCGAAAAATAATGGGGTAAAATGACAACTAAATATGTGTAAAAATGACGCATGTCAACGGGGTTATAGGGTCTAGAACCTCGAGACTAGTTGGATTATAGAGACATGTGAGGTGACTTTCGATGAGGCCAATCCTGGTACTAAGTCAGACATCTCAGGTCCAGTTGTGCAGTCCGAGACCATCTTTGTAGACGATGAGGATGATGGAGATAAAGGTTCTTTACCTGATCTAGTCCCATCTTCGCTTGAGGTGCCTGCTTTTACCACTACACCTTAGAGACATCAGTCCTCACTTTCTGATTCTTCTGGAACTTGTGGCTCTACTCCTACCTCCTCAACTCATGAGGTAGAGGCCACTTCTTCTCATCCAGGACCTCCCCGGCACATTCGACATCATCATCCTCCGGAGCAAATCATACGAGACTTTCTTGAGTGTCACGCACTCAAAGTCTGGCTTATCTCATTTCTACCTACGTTCTATCTTTGTTGCCTCTTTCAAGCTCAAGAATATTTGTCATGCACTTTCTGATGAGTCTTGGGTCAATGCCATGCATGAAGAGTTTGAGAATTTCGAGAGGAACAAGGTCTGATCACTTGCTGAGTCCCCTAGTGGTCATCTCTACCACTAAAAAACCACCAGTTGTAAACTTTTCTACAGCTACCACAACAAATGTCCCCCGCACCTCCTTCCACTCTAGCCTCTCCTTTCTCACCTCTCCTAGATGCACCAAACCAACTGCACCAGAACCAGCGAACCTTTGAAACGAAGGGACGATATCCACTCTAGCCTCTGCTTTCTCTTACTCACTCAAAATCCAACGGCCCAGGTTGTTTGGATCCTACCTCATCACTCATCCCATCCTGTGCCCACAGCGCGTGACTCCCGGACTCCTCCTCTCCTCTCCCGCACGAACACCAGGGCAGGGCGGCGGCGATCCTCTCCCCCACGGACGATCATCAGGGCAGGCCACCAGGGCGCGGCGATCCTCTCCCCCACGGACTCCTCCTCTCCTCTCCCCCACGGACGAACCCCAGGTCAGCGCGCGGCGATCCTCTCCCCCACGGCCACCAGGCGAGTCCGCCGGCCGCTAGGCGAGTCTGCCGGCGCCGGCCGCCAGCGAGTCCGCCGCCACCAGACGCCAGCCGCCGCCGCCACCCCGGCGATCCAGCCGCAGCCGCAGCGAAGACCCCTTTACAATCTGAAGTGCACCCCCTTCTTAAAATCTGAAGCGCACCCCCTTTTTACATGCACAATCTCATCAATGGTTCACTTCCTATTCTCAGTTTCAAGAGCTTGCTGGTCAACTCTATGATCTTTGGGATCTCATGGATGCCCCAATGCAAGAAAGGGCCATGTTTGATCATGTCACCTGCAACAGATCAGCATCTGTAGATGAAGTCACCGCACTGGAGCTCTTTCCTTGATTTAATTGAACAAGTGAGATTACATTGTAAATTATTTACTAGGGTTACCTTTGCTATGAATTGTTCCTTCCACCCTATTTGACTTTTTATTTCCAAATTGTTCAGGTTGAGGTAGAGGTTCAAAGGCTAGACCAGCTAAAATACAGCAAGATGAAAGAAATAGCTTTCAAGAAGCAAACTGAGTTGGAAGATATCTATGCCGGTGCTCACATAGTAATAGACACAGCTGCTGCCCATGAGAAAATATTAGCTCTGACTGAGGCAGGGAACATAGAACTATAAGAACTGATTGCAGATATGGATGGTCAGATAGCAAAAGCAAAGGAAGAAACATTGAGTAGGAAAGAAATATTAGATAAGGTTGAAAGATGGATGTCTGCATGTGAGGAAGAAAGCTGGCTTGAAGATTATAACCGGGTATGTTAATAATTGGTTTTAGCAAATCAAAAGTACTGCATGTATTCTGTGATTATTTGAGTGATATTACCAAACTGTGCTGGTTTTAAAACAGCTCGTATTCTTGTTAACAAAATTCCAGGTACTTGTTTGAAAAACAACAGTGGATGCCTGTTGCTTTAGCTGTGAGTGCTACTTGATCTTTAAATATGGAAGCCACTGGTTCCTGAATATGGGATGCCTTTTGAAAATCTCTATTGCATTCTGTCAATATTTTGAAGTTACAGTATGCTGAATGTGTGTTGCAACTGGCATTTGGGTCATAGAATTGCATTCCTCTTTTGCGTTTGACTTTGGCATCAATTGCCGGTTTGCTACACGTAATAGTTCAATTCATTTGGATGGTGTTGTGATACCTAATCATAGTTAGGGAAAAATGAAACTTGGGACTGTACATGGCCACATCATGGAATGCCTAGATTGTTTCTATGTTTGGGATATGCTTCCAGACTGCTGCTGGCGTAATATTAACTCTTCACTTTGTCTGGTACTTTCACATCCCAGGAACAAAAACGCTACATCGAGCAGCAACTGAACAATAATCATGAAGGGCCATTTGGATCATGAGTGAGCCCCAATAGGCCACTCACTGCAAAGAAGGTACCTGGCCCGAAGTCCAACGGCGGCACCTCAAATGGCACTCCTCCGAATAGAAGACTATCAATCAGTGGTCAACAGAACGGTCCGCCGCCGCCATTAATGGCCATGGACTCAGGGCCCAACGCCATCAACAATGCATCGGTACTCGCCCGCCTCCTGAGTGCAGAGGTGACGCCTTATCTCCCGAGCCGACGCCACATAAGTGCCCCCTCTGCTCTTCCGTTCATCTCCCTCTACTCCTCACTTCATCTCCCTCTGCTCCTCACTCGCACTGACAGCCTGCAATTCGGCGCAAGCACCAGATCACAGCGTCATGCGGCAAGGAGAAGCTCGACGACGACGAGGTGATCGGGCAGTGGGAGACCACGGGCAGTGCAAGGTTCTCCGGCGAGCTGGACCCAGAGACCGTTATGCATGTTGCCTATTTAGATTGTTTTTGCATTCTGGTGCATTAGGAACAAGCGTAATGACCTCTCGATTTTTTTTAGCCTTTTATTGTGTTTATAATTTTTTCTCCCGTGTGGTGTTGTATATCATGAGATTCTATGCGGTCAATTCTGAAGATCCTATGCTCGAAGTTGTGGCGTGCAGCGACTGCATTTCCAGTTCAGTTCAAGTGCCAGCCGAAGCTGATGTCACACAACAAAAGGGTAAGCACTGTTATCAATCAATATTACACACCAAATGAGATGTTGCACAATAGCTTGTTAACGTTTTTGTCAAGAAATTAACATTGTTATCACTCTTTGCCTGCATACTGACGAAATCACACTGGATATTATAGAGGGGGGGAGGATAATAAACTTATGTCTCCCTCTCATGCATACAGATGTGACAACGATGGACTATTTGGAGGTTTAGAATGAATCAACTCACATATGCTCCGATGAACAGATGTTGGAACAAATTGGTAACCCATCAAGCCCTAACCAAGAAAATGAGTTGCAGACAATGATTAGAATATCACAACATAACAAACCAAAGAAATCAAACATAGCTCAAGTTGTGCCCCAGGGTAATTAGTGCTTCTTCTCTTACTTTATTGCCTCTCTTTGTTTTGCGCTGTTATTTAAGAAAACTATAATGTTATTTGTTGTAGATTACACCATAGAAGATGTTGAGATTATTGAATACCTGAAATCAGCACCCAAAAAAAGAGTTCTGGTGAACATCGACAGTGCATGGCTAAACAGAAATGATATGGAATGTATGTTTCATGATAACATGCAATTGGATGGCGAAGTAAGTACAGGTGTATACTTTAAATTATTGATATTTAAACCTGCCTATATGATCTACTTACTGTATTCTTTTCTTATAACAGGTCTTAAGTGCATATATTCACTGTATCAGGGATGAAGAGCATCTACTTCATAGAGAAGGTGGAAAGGTTTTTTTGGAGAATACATTTATTTGCAGCTTGCTTAAGCGTGATGGTGACCCTGAGGTGACATTAAGTTATAAGACAGACACCATTGATCAAAGGGTGGACAAATATTTACAAGCTGACATGGTAAAACTTAAATATGCCATTTATAATGTATTTGGACTGTTCCTTTATAATGGATATATTGATGGTCAATACTTAAAAAATGTCAATGTTTGGTGCAGGTTTTCATTCCAATTAACATAGAAAAATGCCACTTGTATCTGGCAGTTGTCAATGCTAAAAAATGTGAGGTACATGTACTCGATTCAATGGGACTACAACTATTGGACCGTAGAGACCTAAAAACTACAGTGAGTAATTATTTACTTTTTAGAAATGTTTTCTTATTACATTATTATTAATCCTGAAATGATATATAATTATCACAATAGTTAAAAGGACTAGAAAGACATATTAAACGTGTATTGGAACATAATAAAAAGCTTAACCGAGACAAGTGGAAGGACCTTGATGTTTCAACATGGCCTGTTATTGAGAAGATCCAAGAGAGAATGCAAACAGATGGGTACATGCCATGTGACTACATGTTTATTATAGTCTGGGTGTTTGTTTACAGGTTCTACTGCCATACTATCGACATACGTCCTATATTTTATTCAGACTAGACATGGTTAAGAGAACTATGTACATTATGGATCCGCTTCCTAAAAAATCAGGGTACAAGGGTAATGATCCAAGCATCCCATATATAACTAAATTACATAATATTGCCAATAATTTCAAACTCGCCATGGAATTGGCACATCCTGCGTGGAAAGACGATATTTTTTACTGGCGTCATAAATTCCCAACATGGGTTCCAAAAACTACGGACTGGTAATAACTTATAATATGTTTCATCTTTATTATCAAATATCATTTGACTTATCTACAACAATTAAACACGTGCTCTTCTTCAGGAAATTGGAAGGCTTCCTTGTATACAGTTTCATGTGGTCATGGAATGGCGTAAGATTCCCAGTGATCAACACTGTGAGCATATAATATTCTCTATGTATATTTTGTAGACTACATAGCAAATTAATAAGTTAACTTATTATCTGCCATGCACAGCGATCACATTCACTGAGGACGAATTTCTTGGTGGACATTTTGAAGAGTAGTGAAAATGAATGTAAAGACATTATCCCTGGAGAACTCCAAGACCTACTTAAGCAAATCAAAAATTAGATGGTTCAGGTGAGACATGACTTATTATTGCCTTGTTATGCATTATAATTGGCCTAGGCTTGTAATTTCATGACCTGAACTTGCTGGTGATATACATGAGTGTTTTCCAGATTATATACATGGTGATATACAATTGCGTGAAACTTAATCTATGGAAAAAAAATATCGTCATTTGGTTGTTTTCATGTGCATCCCTGAAATGCCGCCATGACGTTAGCATGGGCACTATACTAGTAATGTCATAGGAACCAAGTGGGTTTTCAAGAACAAGTAGAGTGAGGATGGGGTAGTCATTCGAAATAAGGCTAGATTAGTAGCTCAGGGTTTCTACTAGGTTGACAGTTTAGATTTTAAGGACACCTTTACCCCTATAGCTAGGCTACATGCCATTAGGATTTTGCTTGCATTTGCAGCGTCTAAGGGCTTCAAGTTGTACAAAGTGGATGTCGAGAATGCATTCCTCAATGGGTATATTGAGGAAGAGGTTTATGTTAAACAGCCTCCAGGTTTCAAGAACCCCAATACCCAAACCATATCTTCAAGCTTTCGAAAGCCTTGTATGAACTTAAGCAGGTCCCTAGAGCTTGGTATGAGAGGCTTAAGTCCTACTTATTGAGTCATAAGATTGAAATGGGTAAGGTAGATAAGACCTTGTTCGTTTGTAGGCATAGCAACAATCTTCTGCTTGTTCAAATTTATGTAGATGATATTATTTTTGGTGGCTCTTCTCATGCTCTTGTTTCCCTGTTTTCTAATGCAGTGAGCACAGAGTTTGAGATGAGCATGATGGGCGGGTTGAGTTTCTTCCTTGGCTTCCAGATCAAGTAGACTCAGGAATGTATCTTCTTGCATGAAGGCAAATACACTTGAGAATTCTTGAGACACTTCAACATGATTGAGGACATGATTGAGACAAGAGCAAGCCTCAAGGTCTGAAGAAGGATGGCACCGAAGAAAACTTCATCATTGGCAACGGGGAAGAAGAAGAGGGGCACGACGGAGATGCGCATCAACACAAGAGCTTCAGCGTCGGCAATCGTGAGTGCAGGCGTCGACGCCGGCGCGGCAGCCACGAATGCCAATGCTCATGGCGTGACGATCGACCCCACAATTGACGTGACGATTGACCCTACCACCAGCGCGACGGTTGACACCAGTAGCACCGACCGAGTTGTTAGGAGCGGTAGCGCCGGTGCCCATGCTGGCACGGCCACCGTCCCTACATCCGGTGTGGGAGCAGCGAGTGGCCCCGATGGCAACGTTGGCCTTGTCACTAACTCTGAAGTCCACCGCGCCGGTGCGCCGGGCAGCTCAGGAGCCCAGGCCGTGGTTGCCGCGGCCCTGACGGTGCAACCGGGTGCGCCAATAGCCCCAGCCATGGTGACAGTGGAGGGTGCTCTACTGACGGCTATCGGCACACTCAAACGGGAGCTAGCGGACCTCTACAAAGCCGTGCGGGACATGCTAGAGGCTTAGAGCCAGCAAACCCCGCCGATGGCCGCACCAGAGCCCACGCCAGAGCGGGCGGACAACTGCGAGGCCCGTACATCCAGTCGCGTCTCGCTGCGATGCGTGGATTCGGAGATGTTCCACGTCCGGGAGACCGTGCCACTGCTAATGCTAAAGCATAGTGGTTAGGACCCTACCGAAGCCCCGCAGAATTGTACGAAGGAAGTCGAGTTTACCTTCAGCATCAACCGGCGGGCTCCGCTGGGGTGTCCTCTCAGCCCCATAGGGAATCACAGAGTACCGGTGTTCTGTGGAGAAGCGGCTCCCGGGCCGGGGCCTCGTGTCGAATCGACTCTAACAAGCCGACCCAGTGTCGCAGCCTCGAGGGAATCAGAGGAATACCGTGCCGTGGAGCCTCGGTGTCAGAATCGGACTCCAACAAACTATTGACCCTAGCCGCCACAGTGAACCCGTTCTCCGGACGCGAGGGTGACCATGTGTGCGGCCGCTGCGCTTTCGGAGACTGGAGCAAGGACTTCACCCCGGCAGCCAGCGCAGGCAGCGGCGCTCCGCCCTCCGGGCTGTCCACGCTGCACCCTTGGTCCGCGGCGCTGCCCAAGGACACTTCGCCTAGAACCGCCTCCGTACCTGCCTCAAGGTCCGAATCGGCATACGTCGCCGAGTCGGAGTCCACCAAAAGATCACCCCCGACGAAGCTGACAGGAGCGCCAACCGACGCAGTAGGTATGGCCTCGGAAGATCGAGCCCTCTTTCGAGACGGCTAGGCCGTCGTTGTCCCGGCGGCTAGGCTGGCTCGGGGCCGGAGTGGTGCGCTCCGGCATGCGAATGCCCAGAGCCTCGCACACCCGGTTAATCCACCCTAGCTTCAGCTCCGCGGTTGCAGCATCACGTAGGCTGTGCTCCTTGGCCGAATACGGTCCAAGGAACATGGCCACTGTACGCTCCGTGTCCCCCAACAGAAGCCCTATAGGCGAGAAGAGGCGAAGACTCAAAAAAAAGGGGGCTCCACCAATACTTATGAGGGTTGGAAGGCCTCGGTAGCGAGGATACTGACGGGCGAACGTTATTGCGCCGAAGGCTCCCAGGCGTGATGCGCCAACCATCGGCAAGTGGTGCTACACCATATATAACGAACTCCTCGGCAACGTCGCACATGTTGATGCGGGCGGTGATCCCCACAAGCCTCCGCGCCCTCCGCCTGTCCTCGTTGTTAATCGGCATGCCTGGCGAGGTATTGAACGACACCGGCCGGCCCGTGCACTCGAGGCCACTGCCGCTCGCCACGTGGTGGTAAAACCATTGTTTCATCCAGTTTGGTTCCCAATTCGCCCTGGTCGAGTTGGTAGGGAAAATCTTCCTGCACTGTGACCGCAGGACGAAGTTGACACTGCCGAAGTTGGAAAACGTTCCCACTCTCAGCCTCTTCGGCTGACACCGTTCGTCGTGGAGGAACGCGAACAGCGAGGTGCTAGGCCAGCATGCCTCCGTACGCAGTGCCCAACTGTAGACAGCAAGGCAGGCTACCGCATTCGGAGTCAACTACGCCAGCTCCAGCCCGAAGGTTTGCAAAACAACACCGACGATCATGGCCGCGGGGATGCGAAGCCCGGCTTCAAAATAAGCAATGAAGACGATCGCCTCCACTTTCTCCGTTGCTGCCCACTTATTGTCCACCAGCGATGACTCGCGCCCCTTGAGCGTGTATTCTACCTCGATCGGCGACGATCGCCGAGTTGGGGTGTCACCACCGGCCCCAGGAGCACGTTCTTCGGCATGGGCCATCGTTCTCCGAGAGCTGGACATCGGTGAGCAAAGGCGCCATAGTAATGGGGCGAGAGCAGAGCGCGCAAGAGCAAGGAAGCAGAGGGTATACGAAGCGAAATACTGGCGCGGTGCCGAAAAGGGGGGTTATATGAAGCCCCTTCACCTCCCACAACCCCGGTAAGCACAACCGGTGGAAGCCGAACCGTTCGCCTCCCCCACGATCGGAACACGTAACCGGTGGTAGCCGGGGAGGCATGGGTACCCACGCATGCGATCGCCGGCCGTGACCACCTAGCGACGCACGACGAGCCAATGCCGTGTTGCCACGCGTCCTGTCCCATCGGGACGAAGCACGTGGTTGCGATCACGCGGCAGTCTAGCAACACACGATGCGCCAATCAGGTCCTGCCACACGTTCATCCCCTTGGGAGTAAATGCATGATGGCAGCTATGCGGTCACACGGCGTGGCCCACTTTCCATTGCGCATCAGCGATGGGCGCAGTTCTCGGGGCCATCAATGTAATGTCAGTGGGCCACGGACTAGCCACTCTTCGACTTTGTCGTGAACTCCGCCAAAACGGAACAACTCCGACTCCGGCTTTAGCCCCGGCCTCGACCCCACGAGGCGCCTCCGCCAACACCGGACCTAAATACCGCATCGACTTCGAACCGGCAAGATGATCTTCAAGCCTACTCCAGCCTCGCGTCGCGGTGTCCATTCAGGCCTCCGTCTCGGCCTCACACACGAGGGATCCATGGAGGTAGGTTGGATGCAGACTCGGTCTTGCTTTGTTAAAGTGCCTTCGATAGGTGGGATCCGGAGACGTGCAAACGCCGGGACAATTCGCAATGCCATCAAAGCACCGTCCTCACGCCGCGAGATACCGTCTGGCCCTCCAATCTCCAGTCCGCACGAAGACTCCAAAGCATGCCCCGATCGAACCCGCGCAGCGATGCCGGAGGCCACCTTGACTTCGAAGTCCGTGCAACAACCCCGCAGCCCCAACCGGTGGGGATCCAGCCGTCTGCGCTCCCCGCCATTGGGGAGCGTGGTTGCTAATCTACGACAAGTTTTGACTTGTTCTCGTAAATAGATCTCCTTCTGTCCATCAACATTCTTTGATAATTAGCGCCAATCAACACAATCAAAAAATGTTGATGAACCAAAGTAGGCCTACTCATGAGAACAAGATCATCACATGCAGGAAGCGCCAACCGGCGAAAATACAGTCGTCCGCCTTTCCCCGAGACCGGCCGGCGCAACCGGGGACTCAAGATGAGTTTTAGCTAAAGTCAAAAATAGGCCTCCATCAGTTCATCAACATTCTCCGACTGTGTTGTCAACGCTCGTTCTGCTGTGCAACAGCCTTATCGGAGAATGCAGAGGAACAAAGGCAGGCCTCTTCTTGAGTCTAGACCATCCTAGCCGTACCCGGCTGCGTCACTATGAAGGACGATGTAGGAAGATGGCCGCCTATATATACCCACTGCGCCCCCTGCCGGGAAACGCAACCGGGGGAAGAGCAACCGACGGGAGCTGAACCGTCGCGCATGGTCCAGCTCCCATCTTGCGATGACAGTGCACGCTATGCCAACCGCGTGCCCCCACACATCCCGAATTCTTGGGAAGGGGCGCACGACCGCGGTCGGGCAGTCATTTTACACCGCACGATGCGTCTATCACATGCCACCACACGTCCTGCCACATCGGGAAAAAGGACACGGCTGCCGACACTGCAAGACGCACTGATCATGCGCTGTCATGGCGTGCAGCACACGCCGCACGCCAGGCGACGTTAAGGCACGCAGAGCCACAGGCCATGTGGCCGCGCCTCGACTTTAGTTCTGCACGGCGGCTCTGGAGCCCACGACTGCAAACCCGCCCGATGACCTCGGGGCGCTCCTCGCCTCTACGTCTGTCGGCACAGTCGGCCCTCCAGCCCAGCCTCACATACGAAAGAACGCCTCCACATCCTGCTTCACTCGCATGTCCGCCGAGCGAAGTCGGAAGCTTCGCTGGAAGCGTACGCCCTTAGGCCGGAGATGTCTCTGGCAATAGCCTCGACTCCAGGTCCATACAACTCAAGAGGCGCCAACCACCACCAAGATCTAGTTTTATCGGACATCACAGGTGGTCACCGGCCGCAGGGACGGAGGGGGCCAAATGGCTCGGCAACATGGCTTCGGCCCGTGAAAGCCCTTTACCATGAGAGGCTCCTGTTGTAGTGGTGGCCCCACCAAAGCCCAGCTGGCCCGTTAGAAGGTTGTAAGGCCAAAAATGGGACATGTACAATGACATAAATGCCCTTAATAGGGGTACTTGAGTGTAAGGGTATAGTTGCAAAACACTCCCCATGTAACTATATATATGCCATCCAGGCCATGGCGGAAACCCTAAGCATTGCTTACCTAACTCTCCACTACCATACTCTCTCTCTCTGTTTGGTCTGTAACCACAACAGTGACATAGTGCTTCGCCTTATAGAGAGTGACCACCAGTTGGCTGATATCTTCACCAAGCACTTTGCATGATGCAACATTCTTCCAACATTAACATTCAACCATAAACATCACTCGTTATGGTATGATCACTCATTATGGTATGATCAGCATGTAATTGTGGCGACCTGTGTTATTATCCTTAGATTCGAACACGGTTCACTTGGCTATTGCTCGATAAGAACACCACCTTATCGAATAATAACCCAAATAGAGTAGGGCAGCAAAACAATAATTAGAGGCTACAACTTTATTACATCATTGCCACGCAAGGCTAGTAGTATTTAACCCAGGCTCACAAGCTAGCCTGAGAATAACACCTTAGTTATAGGCGGTCTGAGAAGAAAATATTAAAATATAACCCTCACTAGGACTGGTACGAAGAAGTTATAGATTGCCTATTCCTCCCAAGTGTTGTCTGATGCGTCTCACTCGTTGGATTCCCACTCAGTGGCAATCAGGTGTCCCGCAGTATCTTCATTTTCAATCCTACTGTCATAATACCCTTCTACAAATGGCTCTGAAAGGGGGGAGTTATAGCAAGAGTGAGTACGAAGTACTCAGCAAGTTTTAATAGTGAATGCTGGCAATATTAATCCTATTTTTTCTCATTTCTTTCTTTTCCTCATTTCTTTCTTTTCCTCATTCCTTTTTTTGCTCTTTCTCTTACTTGCCAACCTTTTATCAAAATTAAAGGGCTTGGTATGTTTCAAAATTTTAAGAAAAATTGCTACAGACATTCTAGAGAAAAGATGACCAAAAGGTCTTGTAGACTCTTTTCCAATAGACTTGGCATGAATTCATGATTTGATTTAAGTACTGCGTAGACTTATATTAGTCATAGTTATCCTGATGTTTGGACATCTTGTGGAAACTTATATTGGTGGTGGTGAAAATGTCCAAGTTTAGAATATAAAATGCTTTCTCAGATTTTGCACTTTTATCTCCACCTGTCTACAAATAGTCATTGGTCGAGTAGATCAAGCTTGACACTACACTGTGCTAAATATAGGCACCTAGGGATCTATCCCTTTATGGCCCATAGTCCAATTGATGCCCTACCCCATCTTCATCTTCCCTAGTATCTACTTACTTACCCATTATGGAGAATATAATTGCAAAATAAGACAAATACATTTCACCCATTGGTAAACAAAAATATGACTGATATGGGTTACGGTTTAATCCAGAATGAAAGGTGGTTCTTAGTCCTTATATGATATCCGTAGGTGGAGGGTCCCATACCTTGCCTATTTCTTCTTCCTTCTAGAGCACCCTCCACCCCATCTATTACATTCTTTATGCAGGCCACTGCTCCATCAGTGGTTGCTGTCTTTCCTATCTATCTAGTTTATTTTGATCCTTAATCCCTCTCTTTTTAGAAAATATTGTTTTGAGGCAAGGTGGTAGAAACAAATAAGTTTTTGTAAAAACAACTAGGTGAGATGCACAACAATCTTTCCTGGAAATGAATACTGAAGGGCTGCCTCAGTGGTGGCATATATATGTCCCCTCTATGCTCCTGACCTCTACTGATGCTGTGTAACCTGATGGTTGTGTGTCGCCAAAACCTGGCGTCATGGCGGCTGCATGCTACCGATGCGTGTTCCAACTCCAGCTACCACACCATCAGACTCACACTGGTCTTGCTAGTTACTTATCTCAATGCCTCGTGTCCCGATCAGCTATATGCCGTTGATGCCTTAGGCCCTGGTTCTACTCTCTCTTCTACCATCTCATATGTTATCACCGGCTATCTCTCTCTCCTAGTCTAATCAGCCGAATAGCCTTGGGCCATTCCTGGCTTTCTTCCCATATTTCTTCTCTCATTCCACTTAAATTCTCTCCCCTTATTATTTATTTATTTATATATATTTCTTTGGCCACATGGCTCCATTTTCCCCGTTTCCTGGGTTCTCCTTCTCTCTCTTCTTACTCTCCCCTTTCTTCTTCTCTCTTCCCCTAATCCCTTTCTCCAGCTCTCTGCCTCTTTGGCTCCCTCTGACGTTGATTCCCCTCAGGTGCGCCAGTGCTAGCCCCCCACCGGATGCCGACTCACTGCCAGCAAGATCTCCCACTGCCTCCCTATGTTTGCCGCCTCCTTTTTCCCTTGGTTCCCATCCTCGGCCGCTCCCCTTGGCGCTACTGGAGTGCTCGGCATTGGCCTCTAGCGCTGCTCCTACCTGCGTTGGCCATCCACGTTGTCCCTGCCAGCCGACCAGCTCCCCTTCACCGGCTAGCTCTGACACCGCTCGGCTCAGCCGGCTCGGCCTTTGGCCGCCGCCCTGTGGTGAGTTAGGGCCCGACTTCGCTGGACCTGCTCCCTCAGTGAGTCAATCTGGTGTTTTCCCTACCGGATTCATTTTCGCCTTTTTGTTTCGTACATTTCGCTAGGGTTCTTCGGCCACCGGCGCTATGCACCGGGTCGTCATCGACATCACCTCCTTTCTGCCACCATATGGTCCTAAGGAGCCAAAGCCCCACTGGCATCCTTCGGCTACTCCAACTCTTCTTCTCCGAGCGATGCATCACGGCTGCGGTGAGCTGCTGACGCCTGGCCTTCCGACTAGCCGTCGATGCCATTCTCTAGTTTCCACGGTCTCACCTCCTAGTTCCCCCTTGTCAGCATCGCGCGTCTCGGTGGACATGAGCCACTGACGCCCGATCCTTGTTCCTCGGCTCCTCTCGGTTCTTCCTTACCCTATACTCTTACAATACTGTCTCTCTATTCTAGTTCTAGCTTGTCGAATTTAATCAGTGAAAATGTGGTGTATGGACATGTGCATTAGCCATGTGTTTGTTCTTGGTTTTTGGGGCACTTGGTGAGCAACCATGAGGTACTTCGGCCTAGGTTGTGCACGGGGGAGTATGCTGTAACATCCTGAAAAATATAAATAGTAAATTATGGAGCTTTTGGATTATTTTATTTGATTTCCATTTGAAATTGGAGTTTGTTGACTTTTTGTAAATATAAAGGAATTTCAAAAGTAAAAAGAAGGAAGAAATCAGCACATAAAATGACACAACCTGAACATTGAATAAAGAATCTGAAAAGATGATCCAAAAGAATTAGAAAGTAAAAATAATAAGCATCTACAAGAATATATATACATATGTATGTATATATATGTATGCATACAAGTAAATATAACAAGAAAATAATCTTTATATATAATAAATATCAACAAAATAATGAATGTAGAATTACAGGGAGCAAGGAAGTGAATATATATACACACATAAATACCCAATAGGAAAATCAAAGAAAATACAAAAGAAAAAGAAAATAGAAGAAAGAAAATCGGCCGGGCCGGCCATCACCCCAGCCCCCTCTCTCAAGACGCTTGTGGCCAGTGCCAAGCGCAGACGGCAAGGCCGTGTGTGGCCAGCGCGCCGCCGCGTCCGCCTCTACCACGCGGGCCCGCGCTCCCGATCGCGCCTCTTCCCCCGCTGGCTGGTGGCCCCGCCCGCCTGCTCTCCTCTTCCCCGGCTTCTTCTTCCTCCACGCGCCCGCAGCGCCAGCTTCGCCTCGCCTCTGCTCTCCCTCGCGCCTGCCGCAGCCAATCCCTCCCCTCTCTCTCACACATCTCGCGGGCAAATTCAAAGCACCCCTGTGCTCTCTCTCTTACACCAAATCTCGGGGAGATTTGATTCACCTCCCCTCGCCGGCGTGAGCAGGGCGGAGGCCACTGTCACCTCGCCACGCGCCCCTCTCCGGCTATAAAAGCCCTACCTGGAGATCGCAAACGCGTCGCCTTGCATCACTTCTCCCTCCCCTGCCCGCAATTGCACTGAGAAGCCCCAATTCCTCGCCGGCGCCCTCGTCTTCCCGAACTCCGGCGAACGCTCACCCACCACACCGAGCCACCAGAGCTCAATCCCTTGCTCATGAACCATCTCCGGAGCCAGGCGAAGCTAACCCCTTCCTCCACTGGGTCCCCCGTCGCCTGAGCTTCGCCGGCGACGACAGCCTTCCCGAACCTCCGCCGCCGCACGCCGCCGGCTCGCCACCGTGCTCCTCCACCCCGGCCGCCTACACCAGGAGATTCGCCTTCACGCCAGGGTTGTATTCTACGCACGACCCGAACGTCTCCGGCCACCGCTCGCCGCCGTCGCCACCGCCTTCTTCTTCCTCTGCTCGGCCCCTCAGCGAGCTAACTCAAAAGGTATACTTACCCTATATGGGTAAGCATCGCTCGGCTCGGCCGAGTGGCTTCCAGCGCTAACTCCTTCTCCCCCTCGCTCCCGCGGCGCGCGTTCGAGCCTCCGGCTCCGCGCCTGCGGTCGAGCGATTTCTTTTAAAATCCCCGCTGACAGGTGGGCCCCATCGGTCAGTGGCACGACTGCACTAAGCCACTGCTAACAGATGGACCCCAATGAATAGTACCTGGACCCACTCGTCAGTGGCACAGAAAGAAAAGAATTAAAAGAAAAAGAAAATGACATGTGGGACCCACTGTCAGAAATTTAATAAATTTTGGAATTTACTGAACTGAGGACTTTGAATGAGCATAACTTTTTCATTTTAACTCCAAATTGGATGAGACAAATTTCTAAATTCATCTAAATTCAAGATCTATCCAATGGAACTTAAATCATAATTTTTAGAGTTCATTTGAATTTCTGGTGTTATTTGGTTTGATTCGCTGCTTTTCTTTTTGTACAAATTTTCGGCGCGCGTTAAAATAGCGTACGAGGCACAAGAAGAGGAGATCGAGGCAGCAGCACTTGAAGCACCAGAAAATCAGGATCCCGACCATTGTGACCAAGGTGATTCAACACTTTTTGATCATTTTCAACCCATGTTTTGCAAAGTTAATTTCTTTTAAATTATCAACATGCATGCTGATATTTCATATGATAAAATATGTTCATTTCCAGAAATGGTAGTTATACACCTAATATAATATTTGCTAATAATGATCCGTTGAAATGTTGGATATGTGATCACCTTAGCAAAATTTATATTATTATATTTTTACCAGTAAGTCCAAATAAATATTGCGTTGCTTAGTATTGCTGAAAAAAATGAGGGTACATCGTTGCCCCAAAAACAACACTTGCAAAATATGTTATGTTTTGGGCCAGTCATGGTGGGAATGACTGGTATATCTTGACATGATTATTTTATGCCCCCAAAAATCCTAACTTGCTTAAATATCTGAGCGGATGGTTTGGGGGCTGGTATGTGCTGCGGTGGGAGCACAAATTATGGAGTGTGGTAGAACCGCTCAGATACCACTAAGGACTGAATCTTGTCATGTCACCCGTGTAAAACAGTACAACCACAAGCTGGCAAAGTGTAGGCAGGGTTTACTAATTTGTGTGGCTCTAAGTGGTTACGTGAAGGTATGACCACGAGCAAAGGGATGGATGCGTAATATTCCCCGCCTTTGCCCGTGATGGCTCACGAGGGACCCTTCCCGAGGTATGCGTAATATTACTACGGAAGGTTGACCTTAGCGGCCGTAACCACAGTAGACTATGCATTGTAAAGGCCCTGTGATAGTCTATTCAACCACATGGCTAAGGAATCATGTGGGGCAACGAGTAGATCTATCTCTTGTGGTGAAAGTGTACAAACTCTGCAGAGTCAAAACTATTCGAATAGCCATGCCCACGGTCAAGGGCAGACATGGGAACTTAACCAGATATAGTTCTATTTCAAAATGCTTTATGATGGGTTGGAAAAGTGGAAGGGCAGTGTAAGGCCCTAGTTTGGAATTGTCCTGGGTGTCGTCCTAGTGGTAAGTTAAGCAGCTATAATGCTGAAGAATTGCTATATGGTGCAGATGCCATGTAACGGTGGATGGAATCTGGATCGCTATTATTATTGCATGTTCTTGAACAATATGCTTTTGTTCAAAATGCTAGGTCTTAGGAATTTTTATATAATTGTATTCAAAAGCACTCTTCGCAAAATAAAATAACCCGAGCCTTCCTTTGATAAGCCATGCATATTATCTATCTGCATTCTGTGTATTGGCTCACTGAGCACGGGGTCGGAGTGCTCACGCTCGCTTTTGCGGCAAAATTCAGATTCAGGAGTCAAATTGCCTGCCTCATCAACAAGAGTGGACAAGCTGGCAGATAAGATGAAGATGATGATGTCAAGGGCTAGGTCGCGAACCTCCAGTTGGCTGCCTGTGGGCATGTCCTGAAGGTCCCACCTGTGTGCTTCGTTCTTCCGCTGCTGCAATTTATTGATTTCGGCCTAATCGGCCCATGAGTAAGTTTATTATTTTAATTACGTTGCCGCATGATATGTACTTTGATATTCAGAACTGTAACTGTGTGCACTATCTACTGATCCAAGGAATAGTGCAGTTAAACGCAGTAGATTCCGGATTGCAAAATCTGGGTCTGACAGGCATGGTATCAGAGCATACGACTGCAGGGTAGAAGCCTTAGAACTGTATTAAGGACAGAAATAAGAAGCACAATATTTAAACTATAAAAATGAATTTGAAAATATAAGCATATTATTTCTTTCTCTTATCCTTCTTAGAGCTATTTTAATACAATTTTCGTTGCTTTAAAAATTACTAACACTAGTAAATTAAATTCCAGATGGCAGGAATGGCGGATGAAGCCAATTGGGATTTCCTAGCCCATGGAGTGTATGAAGGAGAATTTGCCAGTATCTTGCGCAAGCTCCTACACTACCTGAGCTATAAAGAGCAACCTATTTACCGTGGCCGCAAGACCATAGAAGGAGGCGAAGAGTCGTGGATGATGGAGATATTTATCCACGCCAAGAGTGAGCAAGACCCACCACATGTTTTCAGGACGGAGCACCAAAGAAGTACTCTGAAGGCAGCAATACAGGACGCCGCACGTCTGGCTGCCGTTCGGCTATGTGATTTTTACAAGACCACCCTGCGACGCACCCCCTACAGCTATCATCCTATGCGTCGGGAAGGAGTCCGGTATAGTTCCACTTTTATGCCAACCTCTGAAGACGATCCCAAGCTTACATATCAGGTTGATCTCACCCGAGCTATGGGAGTGGCTCACACCGACGCTTTGGAGGAGATCACCACCCTTCGGCAGCGCCTAGTCTCCAAACACACTTAGGTGGCGACACTGTGTAAGCATCTTGCACAGTATAAGAAGGCTTTGGAGGAGGCCAAGGCAGAAGCAGCCGTCGCCTCTGCAGCAGCACCAGCACCACCTCAGGTAGGGTCAGGAGAACCTCGCCCAAGACGCACTGCGCGTATGAAGGTGAAGCCCCCAGGACCTCAGTCTGCGCTTCGACGTGGAGCACCTGACCGCAGCCGTAGCAGATCCCGTTCTCGCTCCGACACCGAACCATCAGAGTTTAGTGGCAGTAGATCCCGGTCCCAGTCCTCAGGCTACAGCCCATCCTTCTCCAGCTTAGGTGATATGGAGGAGTAGGAAGTGTGATGTTATGCTAGATATATGTATGGGATGCCAGAGCTAGCTTCTGTACCCCCTAGTAGATGTAATAGCTCTTAGTATTGTAGCTATCGTTATGTTGAACTCTATCTATGTTATTGTAACTGTTGGTGTGTTTAACGCATGGTCAAGTGATTGACCTTATGTTAAAAGTTGCTTTATCGTTCTTTTTGCCGTTTGATTTTGAATGTATGGAAGGGTATCATCCTTCCTTGGCTATTTAGAAATAATACTAAGTATGAAACTCAAACTGTAGATGGCTAGTCGAAGGACCACCAGGGCTCAAACCCATGCCAATCAACCTGAAGTTAACTCAAACCAAGGGGCTTTGCCTGAAGAGCAAGGCACGAACCAGGAACAAGGCAATGACCCTCTTCCACAACCACCAGAACATCCCACCATGGCCCAAGTAATGGCGCAACAAACTCAGATTTTACAAGCCATCTATGCTGGACAACAAGGAACCTCTGGTGTGCATAGAGCTGACCTAGGGGATTTCCAAAGAAGAAGACCAATTACATTCACATCAGCAGAAGAACCACTTGAAGCCGAAGATTGGCTCCGAGACACTGAACGGAAGCTAAGGTTGGCCAAAATTGTAGATGAATACAAAGTAGTGTTTGCTGCACACCAACTTCAAGGTGCTGCAGCAGCATGGTGGGAAAATTATGTAGCTGCTAGAGGCCAGGAAGATGCTACCACTGAGGGTGACATGGAAGCTATCCTATGGTCAGAATTCAAGAAAGCTTTCAAAGACAACTTCATTCCAGCAGGGATAATGCGGATAAAGAAGAATGAATTCCGCAATCTCAAGCAAGGGAACCTATCTGTCAATGAATATCTTACCAAATTCACGCAGCTGGCCCGGTATGCTCAGAAGGATATAGAAGAAGAAGAAGAAAAGGTGGACAGATTCTTTGAAGGGATGAAAGATGAACTGAGAGTGCAGCTGATCACCCAAGACTTCACCAGCTTTCATCAGTTGGTAAACAAGGCATTGGCCTTGGAAAATGAGAAGAAGATTCTTGAGGCCAGCCGTAAGCGCAAGATGACAACTCAACGGCCACAAGGAAGATTTATCCAGAAATTCTTCAAACCCTCATTCTCAAGGTCCAATCAATCCAGTGGGTCAACCCCAGCCCCTAGACCTGGTGGGAATATGCCTCAAACATCAGGCCCAGGAGGACAGTATAGTGGTACCAACCCCGCAGCAAGTTTTAAATGCTTTAACTGTGGGGAGAAGGGACACTTTGCCAACAGATGCCCACATAAGCAGAATGTCCCTGTCCGCAGTCAAGCTTCAGCTCCTGGCAAGGGACAGCAGAGCTCTCAAGCTAGCAAGAACACTTCAACACCAAACCGAGGCCGAGTCAACCATATTACAGTTGAAGAAGCTCAGGAAGCTGCTGGAGTTCTTATGGGTACGTTTTCTGTCAAGACTATACCAGCACAAGTATTATTTGATTTAGGAGCTTCACATTCATTTATATCTAAGGGGTATGCTGATAAATTGGGATTACCTATTTATGCCCTTAAGAGGCCATTAGTGCTTAACTCACCAGCTGGACCAATTACTGCTACCCTAGTATGCCCAGGGGTGACCATTACCATGGAAAGATGTGATTTCCTAGCAGACCTTATAGTATTAAGTTCTCAGACCCTAGACATAATACTAGGAATGGATTGGTTAGCTAAAAATCAAGGTATCCTAGAGTGTGCCACCAGAACAGTGAAAGTGGTCAAGCATCCTGGAATGACCATAAATATAAAAGTGGACCGACCATATCGATGGGGTCGTGCAGTAAATTACTGTGAAGAGGTACCCCTAGAAGAAATGGTAGTGGTACAAGATTACCCGGAAGTGTTCCCTGAAGAATTACCTGGCATGCCCCCAGAAAGAGATATGGAATTTGTGATCAACTTAAAGCCAGGTGCTGCTCCAATATCCAAGAGGCCATATAGAATGACTGTGGAAGAATTGGAAGAGTTGAAGAAACAACTCCAGGAGATGCAAGAGAAAGGATTCATCAGACCCAGCTCATCACCATGGGGCTCTCCAGTACTGTTCGTAAAAAAGAAAGATGGCACGGCCAGAATGTGTGTGGACTACCGTGCTTTGAATGAGATGACTATCAAGAACAAGTACCCCCTTCCAAGGATTGATGATTTATTTGATCAGCTCGGTGGAGCCACTGTATTCTCCAAGATTGACTTGAGATCAGGTTACCATCAGCTGAAGATCAGACCAGAAGATATTCCAAAAACTGCCTTCACCACTAGATATGGGCTGTATGAATTTACAGTCATGTCTTTTGGTTTGACCAATGCCCCGGCTTATTTCATGAATCTCATGAATAAGATCTTCATGGAGTATTTGGATAAGTTTGTCGTGGTCTTCATCGACGACATCCTTATATACTCCAAAAATGCAGAAGAGCATGCAGAACATCTGCGCTTAGTGTTGGAAAAGCTAAAGGAACATCAGCTGTATGCCAAATTCAGCAAGTGTGAATTTTGGCTGAAGGATATCAGTTTCTTAGGACACATAGTGTCAGCAGGAGGAATATCTGTTGACCCCGCCAAGATTGCAGCTGTCACAGAATGGAAGCAGCCTACGTCTGTCACTGAAGTGAGGAGTTTTCTCGGTTTGGCTGGGTACTCCAGGAGGTTCATAGAAGGATTTTCCCGAATTGCCAGGCCGATGACCCAATTACTCAAGAAAGAGAAGAAGTTTGAATGGACCAAGTCATGTGAAGAAAGTTTCCAAGAATTAAAGAAGAGATTGACTGCCACCCCTGTATTAGTTCTACCAGATGTATGCAAAGATTTCGAGGTATATTGTGATGCCTCACATCAAGGACTTGGATGCGTACTAATGCAAGAAGGCAGGGTTGTGTCATATGCATCCAGACAACTTCGTCCCCATGAAGCTAACTACCCCACTCATGATCTAGAGTTAGCATCAGTAATACATCCATTGAAGATTTGGCGGCATTACTTGATTGGTAACCATTGTAATGTGTATACAGATCACAAGAGCCTAAAGTATTTCTTCACACAATCTCACCTTAATTTAAGGCAGAGAAGATGGCTAGAATTAATCAAGGATTATGATTTAAGTGTACACTACCACCCTGGAAAAGCCAATGTGGTAGCAGATGCATTGAGCCGTAAGGCTTATTGCAATAATCTTATGGTCCAAGAACATCAACCTGAGCTCTACAGGGAATTAAAAGCTTTGAATTTGGAAATAGTAGAGCCAGGCACTCTAGCCGCCATAGAACTCCAATCAAGTATAGAAGAAATGATTATGGCAGCACAACAAGATGACCCAGCCATTCTGAAATGGAAGAAATTGATGGAAGAAGGGAAGGCGCCCAACATGAAAATTGACCATGAGGGTACTCTACGATATGGAACACGTATCGTAGTCCCACATCACATGGATCTTAAGAATCTGATATTGAGGGAAGCACATAGCGCTTCGTATTCCCTCCACCCCGGGAGCACTAAGATGTATCAAGGTATGAAACACTTTTGTTGGTGGCCCCGTATGAAAAGAGACATTGCTGAGCATGTATCTTGCTGTGATGTGTGTCAAAGAGTGAAAGCAGAGCATCAGAGACCTGCAGGACTACTACAGCCGTTGCAAATACCCCAATGGAAGTGGGAAGAAGTCGGAATGGATTTCATCACTGGATTCCCACGGACCAAGTCAGGATATGACTCTGTATGGGTTATAATTGATAGGTTGACCAAGGTCGCCCACTTTATTCCTGTCAAGACAACTTACAAGGGAGACAAGTTAGCAGAACTGTATATGTCCCGCATCGTGTGCTTGCACGGTGTGCCAAAAAGGATAGTCTCAGATCGAGGTTCTCAATTTACCTCGCATTTCTGGGATAGACTACATGAAGCTCTTGGCACTCACCTGGATTTCAGCACCGCCTATCACCCTCAGACGGATGGACAAACAGAAAGAGTGAACCAGATACTATAAGATATGCTTAGAGCTTGTGCATTGGATTTCTCCAAAGACTGGGATAAATGTTTGCCATATGCTGAATTTGCCTACAACAATAGCTATCAGACCAGCCTCCAGATGTCACCTTTTGAAGCTTTATGTGGAAGGAAATGCAGAACCCCACTATATTGGTCAGAGGTGGGGGAGAACATCATATTTGGACCTGACATCCTCAAACAAGCTGAAGAGAAGGTTCGTCTAATCAGAGATCGATTACAGGCAGCCCAGTCTAGACAAAAGAGTTATGCAGACAAAAGACGAAGACCATTGACATTTGAAGTTGGAGATTACGTCTACCTGAAGGTTTCACCTCTACGAGGAGTTAAGAGGTTTAAAGTCAAAGGCAAACTTACCCGTCGCTATGTGGGGCCATTTCCAATTGTGGCCAAGAAAGGAGAAGTTGCCTATCAGTTAGAGTTACCTCAAAATCTATCTGATATACATAATGTCTTCCACGTATCTCAACTCAAGAAATGTCTACGAGTACCAGAAGATCAAACTCCACTTGAAGCCATTGAGCTTGAAGAAGACCTGACTTACAAAGAGCGTCCAATCAAAATATTGGATACTGTGGAGAAAAAGACAAGAACCCAAATCATTCGCATGTGCAGAGTACAATGGAGTCACCATTCCAAGAAGGAAGCTACCTGGGAACGAGAAGATAAACTGCGTCAAGACTACCCCGACCTGTTCACTAGCTAGGCTAAATCTCGGGGTCGAGATTCTTTTTAAGGGGGGTAGATTTGTAACATCCTGAAAAATATAAATAGTAAATTATGGAGCTTTTGGATTATTTTATTTGATTTCCATTTGAAATTGGAGTTTGTTGACTTTTTGTAAATATAAAGGAATTTCAAAAGTAAAAAGAAGGAAGAAATCAGCACATAAAATGACACAACCTGAACATTGAATAAAGAATCTGAAAAGATGATCCAAAAGAATTAGAAAGTAAAAATAATAAGCATCTACAAGAATATATATACATATGTATGTATATATATGTATGCATACAAGTAAATATAACAAGAAAATAATCTTTATATATAATAAATATCAACAAAATAATGAATGTAGAATTACAAGGAGCAAGGAAGTGAATATATATACACACATAAATACCCAATAGGAAAATCACAGAAAATACAAAAGAAAAAGAAAATAGAAGAAAGAAAATCGGCCGGGCCGGCCATCACCCCGCCCACCCCTCTCTCTCACGACGCGCCGGCGCGCCAGCCGGCGCCGCGGCCAGTGGCGCTGCGCCGCGTCGCCGCCTCGCCACGCGGGCCCGCGCCCGATCGCGCCTCTTCCCCGCTGGCTGGTGGCCCCGCCCGCCTGCTCTCCTCTTCCCCGGCTTCTTCTTCCTCCACGCGCCCACAGCGCCAGCTTCACCTCGCCTCTGCTCTCCCTCGCGCCTGCCGCAGCGAATCCCTCCCCTCTCTCTCTCACATCTCGCGGGCAAATTCAAAGCACCCCTGTGCTCTCTCTCTTACACCAAATCTCGGGGAGATTTGATTCACCTCCCCTCGCCGGCGTGAGCAGGGCGGAGGCCACTGTCACCTCGCCACGCGCCCCTCTCTCCGGCTATAAAAGCCCTACCTGGAGATCGCAAACGCGTCGCCTTGCATCACTTCTCCCTCCCCTGCCCGCAATTGCTAAATAGAGGCTATAAATAGAGAGGGTGTTCTCTTGTAGTCTTCATGAAAATGAGTGTATGATTTGGAGAGATGGCTTGAGAGAGTGGGTGTGAGTTTGTCTCCTATGCATGTGTGCTATGAGTTTTGGATTTTCAAGCATGTATGGGGACTTAGTTAGTGTGAGATAGAGAGAGAGATGAGCTGAGAACAACTCTTTGCAATCGCGTATGTCTCTATATCAATTTCAATATGAGAGACTTTGTTTGAGTTGGTTTGGCTATCTATCTTCTCTTTGAGTCCTTCTTTCAGTTGTTGATTGCTTCGGTTTTCTTTGATTCGCTTCTCTTTGTGTGCTCTTGGTTCTTGTTATCTTTTGATGTCCTTCCTGCAGTCTTAAATTTTTTTATTTGTGTATGTTCTTCGGCCGAGCAGGCAAGTTTGATTTCTTGAGTTTTTGCGTTGAAAAATGGTTTAGTTTCTATCCGATTGTTCTGCTGAAATCTAAAAGTCAATGAACAAAAGAATAGAGGCTTTCAAGCCGAAAAAAATTCAGTATCACTTTTTGTTCGGTAAATGAGCTCAGAACTGCATTTGATTATTTAGTTGATTTTTATCTCTGAGAAGCTCAGTTTTCGGTTGATCCTTGCTGTAATTTCAGATTCCTTTTTTAGTTCTAGAGAGCTCTCGGTTTAAGTCTTCAATTTTAATTTTTCCTCTCCCAGTAGAACCGACTTTTGGACAGCAGGTCTGCATCCTTTTTTTGCTGCCAGCCTTCGGTCTTGCTCTTATTTTCAGTGTTCTACTGCTGCTTTCGGTTTTGCTTTTGTCGGACAAAGTCTTTGGTTAATCTTGCTGTTCTGTAACTGCAGTCAAGTGCTTATTTCCTGCCCTTTCTTTGCCTACCGAGTAGGTGCTGAATCTTGGTCTTCAGTTGGTCCCATTGATGCACTCTGAGCTGCAATTTCAGACTATCAGTACTTCTCCTTTTCGGCTGCTTTTAACCTGTATTCTTCTCAGGTTTTTGTCTCCTCTTATTAGCTGTTTTCAGCTAGCAGACAACTCTTTATCTTTTATTTATTTCGGTCAGTTCAGGGAAGATATTTTGGGCAGCCTGTTGGTAGTTTTCAGCTAATAATTTGTGACTACAGTTCTCTCTGTTAAATTCTAGTGAACAGAGTTTGTTTTTCTTTTAGTCTACTCTTTTTATTTCTATTTTGTCCTCTCTTTTCTTTCAGTTTTTACCTTTTAAGTTTGCATAGGAAATCGAATTAAATCTCTAGTGAGCGTTCATTTGGATACTCGGAGAGTAGAAATATCGTGTGGATACTCAGGGTATTTTTAAAGGGCTCCATTCACCCCCCCCTCTGTCGTCATTTTGGTCCTACAATTGGTATCAGAGCCAGTTAGCTCTTTTCCATAGATCTTAACCGGTCTCTAAGAGCCATGGCGACAGATAAGTACTCGACCAAGCCTCTGATCTTCGATGGGATCGACTATCCCTTCTGGAAGAGTCGGATGGAGATCTACATCCAGGCTCAGGGCTACACCATCTGGCGAAAGGTCAAAGTCCGGTATGTTGTTCCTGCCGATGAGAACATCAATGCCAGAAACATGGCTGATGTTGAGGCGAATGCTAAGGCAAGGAACATCATAATCCAGGGCTTGAGCAGAAGTGCATTTGATCGCATCTCACATCTGACGTCGGCCTTCAACATTTGGGAGACCCTCGATGCATACCATAAGGGCACCACCCAGATTAAGATGGTTCAACAGGACTAGTTCAAGCGAGATTACAACAAGTTTGAAATGCTCACTGGTGAGTCCTTGGATAAGTGCTTCGCGCGTTTTCACAAAATTCTGAGCAACCTCCGAGCGGTCGGTCTCACATACCCCGACTCGGATAATGCTCGACAGATGCTGTCTGCTCTCGATTTGCGTGTTTGGGAGATGAAGGTGACCATGATTAAAGACAGACCGACCTCTTGACCCTGACTCTTGACGCGTTGTACTCATGCCTCAAGACTTACGAGATTGACATAGTCTCTCGTAGGTCGAAGTCGCAGTTGATGGCCTTAGTCACAGATCCTGGCTTTGCTTCTGGATCTTTCGACTTTTCTTTTGAATTTTCTCTTGCTGCTCTATGTGAAATTTCTGATGATCAACTAGAGCAGCTTCCAGAAAATCAACTCGCTCTCTTAGCCAGAAAGTTTTCCCACACATATAAGAAAGTGAGAGATCGGAAGAGGAGTGGCCCGATCATTTGCTTCAAGTGTGGTGGCCCCAACCACATTCGGGCAAATTGCCCCAAGCTGGAGAAGGGCAAGAGCGACTACGGTGGCGTGAACAAGAACGACTACATCGACAAGAACCGCAACAAGAAGCCTCCAGTTCACGCTCAAGGCAAGAAGAAGTTCCGCAACCTTGGCAAAACCAAGAAGCTCTTCCAACGCATCCTCACCGCCTTCGACGACCTTGACCTCAGTGAGGTGGAGGGATGGAGCGACGACGACGGGACGGGTGACCAAGAACCCAAGGATGGCGACGACTTCTCTGGCATGTGCTTCATGGCCCTTGAGGGCGAAGTGAGCGACAGCGAGCTGTACTCCGACTCCGACGAGGTATACCCTTCATACGAACAGCTTAATGATGCTTTTCTTAAGCTAGGTAAATTCCATGCTAGATCTAGACCTAGGGTTAGTGAGAGACCATGTGGTCGTGCTCCATGAGAGTGATGAGTAATTGACAAAGGTTTAGTTCAGTCGAGTTTGGTTTGAGTGGTTCGGAGTCGAGTCGTTGCGTGGAGCAATCGGGCTCGGTCGGACTTTGGTCAAATCTGGTCATTTGGATTTAGGATGCATATTCTAATGTTTTGACAGGTTTTGACTTCATCTGTGGTAAGTGTGATGGTATTTACGCTTTCATGTGTCGAGCGGTGCTATTTGACGTGTTTTCTTGTGCTGTGATGTTGCGGGACGTCGAGTTGGAGTCGTGGCGAGACACGGTGGACCGGACTAGGCGCGGGTGGCGCTGAGGTCAGAACGGTCGGGATGTGTCAAAGACGACGTGGACTCGAGGTGGTTGCGAGGCGTGCGAGGCAAGGAGCGCGGAAGCATCCCGGAAGGTGCAGAAGGGGCGAATCGGGAAATTCGCAAGGCTGCACAAGCGGGAGCGGGCTCCGTTCGACGTAGCGGGCGTAACGGGGCGGAGACCCGTTAGCCAGATGCTATAAAAGGAGAGGAGGGGCTGCATGCCCTCCTTGAGCACTCCAAGGGTTTTAGGGTTTCCTTTAGTCAAAATAGGCTTTAGTGGTTGTTTTGGCTTTAGGCTTTAGTGGTTGAGGGGCAGAGTGTGTGTCCCCTGAGTGTCTCCTACGATGTGTTCTATGTGAGTTCCTCCTCCTCCAATCTTGTAGTGGTGTGTTCTTGAGATGGAGAGGGAGAGGGAGAGTTGATTCACCTTGTAATCATTCCTCTTGTATCAATCGGGGTATGTGGACGTAGCTCAGTTGTAATCCCTGAATAGTTGGAATGAAATTTCTGAGTTTTCCTCCCGTGCTCTCTGTTCTTGCTTCGATGCCTTCTAGGCTTGATTTTTGAGTTTTTGCGTTTCTTGCTATTTCTTGTTGGGATGGCCCAAAATGGGTTGCTCCTTGATGGGATAGTGCCTCAAGATCATTTGATCAAGTTTCCCAAGAGCAAACTTCATTTTAATCTCAGATTTTGGTTTTGGCCTTTCTCTGTTCATGGTTGCATTTCTAGGGTTTTAGTCCTGTGCTTGATTCCCTTGTTGAGATGGCTTGAAATTAAGCATGGAGGGTCCAGAGGGTATTCAATACCTATCCTCAAAGTTTCATGGCCAAAGGATCAACGGTTAGGGAGTAATTTGATTTTTGGCTCGGGTCTTGCAAAAATTCAGATTGTTACCCATAATCTGAAATTCTTGCTTCTTGGTTTGATTCTCTTGTTTCCCAAGGTCCCCTTACTATTTAGTCTGTTGTAGTAAGGCCTTGGATCGAAAAGATTGAGAGCAAATCTTCTTTTAGCCAAAATTCGAAGTCTCAAAGCTTCCAGCCTGAAAATCCTGCTGTCTGTCTGTCGGGCGGTACTACCGCTCAAGTACCCGATACTACCGCCTTAGCGGTACTACCGCAGATAGCATTCCGGTACTACCGCTCGTGGACAGATTTTTCCCGATTTGATTTTTCTCGCTTGCTGGTCTCTGTATTTGTGTTTTTCCTGCTGCTGGGGTATCTTGTGAGCACTGGTCTTCTACCTTCATAGCTTCCATAGCTATTGAAGAAGAAGATACTCTTTGGGGGGATTTTTAGAGATCGACATTCACCCCCCCTTCTGTCGCCATTTCGGTCCTACAATTGGTATCAGAGCCGGCTAGCTCTTTTCAATAGATCTTAACCAGTCTCAAGAGCCATGGCGACGGACAAGTACTCGACCAAGCCGCCCGTTTTCGATGGCATCGATTACCCCTTCTGGAAGAGTCGAATGGAGACATACATCCAGGCTCGAAGTGCGCTATCGGCGCAAGGTCAAGGTCGGTTTGTTGTTCCGCCGATGAGAACATCAATCTTTGGGAATATGCATGATGTTGAGGCAAGCGCTAAGGCAAGGAACATCATTATCCAGGGCCGAGTCGAGCGAAGTTCGATCGCATCTCCCACCGTTGTCCGCCTACGATATCTGGGTGACCCTCGACGCATACCATGAGGGCACCACCCAGATCAAGACGGTTCGACAGGACCAGTTCAAGCGCGAATACAACAAATTCGAGATGCTTGCTGGTGAGTCCCTAGATGAGTGTTTCGCATGTTTTCACAAGATCTTGAGCAACCTCGGCGGTCGGTCTCACATACCCGACTCGGACAACACTCGTCGATGCTTGCGGCACTCGATCTGCGTGTGTGGGAGATGAAAGTGACCACCATCAAAGACACGATGCAGACCTCTCGACCTTGACTCTTGACGGCTGTACTCGCGCCTCAAGACTCACGAGATTGACGTTGTCTCGTGAGGTCGAAGTCACAGTCGATGGCCTTGGTCACCGATCCTAGTTCAGCTTCTGGTCTCTCTTACGAGTCTTCTGCGAATTCTCCTTGTGCGCTCTCGTGACATAGCGATGATCGTTAGAGCAGCTTGCGGATGAGCAGGTTGCCCTCCTTGCTCGAAGATTCTCCCATGCTTACAAAGGGAGGAGGGACAGAAAGAGAGGAGGACCCGTGATTTGCTTCGAGTGTGGTGGCCCCAACTACATCCGAGCAAACTGCCCCAAGCTTGGGAAGGGTAAAGGTGACTACGGCGGTTCGGGCAAGAACGACTACACCGACAAGAACCGCAACACGAAGCCCTCAGCACCTGCTCAAGGCAAGAAGAAGTTTCGTAACTTCGGGAAGGCCAAGAAGCTCTTCCACCGCGTCCTCACCGCCTTCGACGATCTCGACCTCAGCGAGGTGGAGGGATGGAGCGACGACGACGGGACGGGTGACCAAGAGCCCAAGGATGGCGGCGACGACTTCTCCGGCATGTGCTTCATGGCCCTCGAGGGCGAACTCAGCGACAGCGAGCTGTACTCCGACTCGGACGAGGTATGTCCCACCTACGATCAGCTCAATCATGCTTTCCTGAAGCTAGGTTGTTTTCATGCTAGAGCTAGGGCTAGGTGTACTGAGTTAGAGAAGGAAGTAGATAGACTATCACGGGAGCTTACTTCACTTACATCTGCTCCCTCCCGTGATGATTGTGATACATCTTTGCGCTCTGTTGGGTGACATGGAGAAACTAAGGACCTCGCATGATAGTGTGTCCTCCGAGCTTGATATTGTTAAGGTGGAGAATGTTAGTGCGCTTGCTTTGAGTTAGAGTTGAGTAGGATGGTGTTTACCCTACTCACTACTGATGAGATACTTCTCCCACCTCATGTGAGGTTAAGGACATTCGTTGCTAGAGGACCTTATGCCATGCTCCTTGATCTGCCCGAGTCTTGTGAAACTTGCTATAACCTGAAGATTAATTTAAAACGGGCAGATCATAAAATTGCTGAACTACAAGCTTCTTTACTTGAGCCGATTGATTCATGCTTGAACTGTCCTAAGTTAACTGCTGAACTTGAAGCTGTCTCCAAACAGTTTTAAGATGTGATTGATCATGATAGGAAGTTGGCTCAGTTTGCTTCTAAGGACCCTGTTAGCTCACCATGCATTAATTGTAACAAACTAAAATCTGACTTGATTGCATTGGATGAAAAATGTGTGAAGCTAACTAAGGACCTTCTAGAGAAGCAACCTTCTGCTTGTATTGTCTGTGCTGAGAAGGGGGAGAAGCCCCAGGGTAAGGTGGAGACACCTAGGAACGTAAACTAACTGGCTAGTAGTAGGATTGTTTCCTCAGAGTCGGCTGTGCGTGCACAAGCCATTCTCTCCTCTACTGTTGGTTCTTCATCTGCTTCCTTACCTCCTGCTGTTCCCTCTTCCCCCTGCCCTTCTTGCACCTCTCTCTTTCGGGAGTGTCAGTATCTTATGAAACTCTTGAGAGATTTGTAGGCGGCAAGAAGAAGCTTAATCTTATTCTAGACCAGTCTAAAATTTGCAAATTTAATCAGGGTCTAGGATATGATTATTATGAGGACATGAGGAAGCATCCACCTGCCGTGCTCAGACCCATAACACGAGGTGTGATCGAGACCGAGCCCAGGACCGAGAAAGTCCAATTTAAGTCAGCGGGCTATGTCCAGGGGATTTTTGACAGCAAGGTGGTTGCACCTGCTGCTTCGGCCTCTCAGAAGGCGAAGCCTGACCGTGCTACTTCTACCTCTCCGAGGATGAAGTATCACTGCACCTTCTGTCAGAAGGATGGACACACGGTTGATCGATGCTTCAGGCGCGCCAAGATCGCGCGTAGAGACCGTGTTGAGTCTCTTAGGCGTATTCAGGGTCAGCCCCAGATCCTGAGTGCACCTAGGACCAGCACGAGGTCTAGGTTTATTGTTGTTGATGGGTTTGGGCAGCATCGAGGACTTGGTTTTTCTGAGTCTTCTGTTTTTCGTCCTCATGCTGCTCCTGTTCGTGACTTCCGCCGTCCTGAGGATAGATCTCGTTTCTTCCATCGAGATAGCTACCCGCGGCGTGATCAGCGTGTTGCCGGTGTTTCGACTCGCTCTCCCGTAGCAGTCGGACCCCGCAACAGCTTCAGGTCTGCTCACAGACCTTCTGCTTTGAGTGACAGAGAGCGTAGGGTAGATAGAGGTCAGTCGTGCTTGACTACTTCATCTGCTCGACGTGTTGTTCAGTATTGGGTGCCAAAATCTCTCTTGATTTACCCCAGTACTGAGACTTTACTCTCTGTTTGACTCAGGTTCGCCGGGCAGGGAAGGGAAAGGTTTGGCTCGTAGACTCCGGGTGTTCACGACACATGACCGGAGATTCCCGTTGGTTTTCTTCCCTTGCCCGTGCTCCAGGTGATGAGACGATCACCTTCGGAGATGCTTTATCTGGGCGCGTCATCGCCAAAGGTACTGTGCGCATTAATGATTCTTTCATTCTGAAAGATGTAGCCTTGGTTAGTAAGCTGCAGTACAATTTACTTTCAGTCTCTCAGCTTACCGATGACGGTTTCGAGGTAAGCTTTAAGAAAAATGCTTGTAAAATTTTTTATTCTTCGGGTAGTCTGGTTTGCGGGATTTCTCGTTATGGAAGGATCTTTCGTGCTGATTTTTCTGAGTCTTTTGGTGATCCTCTTAGGTGTTTAGTTGCTTCTGAGTCCCGCGACCTTTCTTTCTGGCATAGGAGACTTGGTCATATTGGATTTGATCATTTGACCCGAGTTAGCGGCCACGATCTCATTCGTGGTCTGCCGAAACTCAAGATGGTCAAAGACCTTGTTTGCTCTCCATGCCGGCACGGCAAGATGGTTGCCGCTTCTCACCCTCCGGTCACAGTTACTATGACCGATGCACCGGGACAGCTGCTCCACATGGACACAGTTGGACCAGCTCGAGTGCAATCAGCAGGAGGGAAGTGGTATGTTCTTGTTGTGGTCAATGACTTCTCGAGGTATTCTTGGGTGTTTTTCTTAGCCTCGAAGGATGAGACGTTTTCGCATTTCCGAGGTCTTTTCGTGAGGCTTCTGTAGAGCTTCCAGTGCCTTACGAGCGATCCGCAGATGACAATGGCACGAGTTCAAGAATTCCTACTTTGAGAGTTTCGTGGTGAGACAGTGTAGAGCACCGTTTTCTTCTCCATACGTCCCTCGCCAGAATGGCGTTGTGGAGAGGAAGAACCGTACCTTGGTCGAGATGGCCAGGACGATGCTTGATGAGTACTCTACACCGCGGAAGTTTTGGGCTGAGGCTATAGCCACCGCGTGCCATGTCTCAAATCGAGTTTTCTTGGGCACACTTGCATCGCACTTCTTATGAGTGAGATATGGGCGAAAGCCTAGCGTCTCTCATTTTCGTGTGTTTGGTTGCAAGTGCTTTGTTTTGAAGTCCGGGAACCTAGACAAGTTCGAGTCACGTTCTTGTGATGGAATCTTTCTAGGTTACTCGCCTTTTCGCGGGCTTATAGGGTGCGGAGGCTGCGAGTCTAGTAAAATGGCGAGAGACACGTGAGGTGACCTTTGACGAGGCGGTCCGGGACTAGGCCCGATATCTCAGGTTCTTTAGAGCAGTCCGAGACCATCTTTGTGGATGATGAGGATGATGGAGACGACGGTTGTCTACCTGATCCTGTCTCTCATCCACCCCTTGAGGTGCCGTCTTCCACCGCACCTCGAGGTGATCAGCCCATGCCTTCTGCTTCTTCTCGAGTGGTGGCTCTGTTCCTACCTCGTTAGCTCACGAGGTAGAGGCCACTTCTTCATCTCATCCTGGACCTCCTAGACATATCCAGAAAGCTCATCCTTCAGAGCAGATCATTGGAGACCTTTTCGAGCGTGTTACCCGCTCAAAATCGCTTATCTCAATTCTGTCTCCATTTCGCTTTCATTGCCTCCTTTGAGCCCAAAGATGTTTCTCATGCTTTATCTGATGAGTCTTGGGTCAATGCCATGCATGAGGAGCTAGAAAATTTCGAGAGGAACAAGGTCTGGTCGCTTGTCGAGCCCCCGCGAGGTCACAATATTATTGGGACTAAGTGGGTGTTCAAGAACAAGCAGAGCGAGGATGGAGTGGTTATTCGAAACAAGGCTAGACTGGTTGCTCAGGGGTTCTCCCAGGTTGAAGGTCTAGATTTCGAGGAGACCTTTGCCCCTGTAGCTAGACTTGAAGCCATTAGAATCCTGCTTGCCTTTGCAGCTTCTAAGGGTTTCAAGCTTTACCAGATGGACGTCAAGAGTGCCTTTCTCAATGGCCTTATTGAGGAAGAGGTCTACGTCCGACAGCCTCCTGGTTTCGAAAACCCCAAATACCCAAACCATGTCTTCAAGCTTTCCAAAGCGTTGTATGGACTTAAGCAGGCCCCTAGGGCTTGGTATGAGAGGCTTAAGTCCTACTTGTTGAGTCATGGGTTTGAAATGGGTAAAGTTGATAAGACCTTGTTCATCCGCCGGCTTGGCGCTGACCTTCTGCTCGTCCAGATCTATGTCGATAACATTATCTTTGGCGGCTCTTCCCATACTCTGGTTTCCCAGTTCTCGGATGTCATGAGCACCGAGTTTGAAATGAGTATGATGGGTGAGTTGACCTTTTTCCTTGGCTTCCAAATTAAGCAGACTCGGGAGGGTACATTTCTTCATCAAGGAAAGTACACTCGTGACCTCCTGAAGCGCTTCGATATGAGTGATGGTAAGCCGGTGTCAACTCCCATGGCTTCGACAGCCTATCTTGACCCAGATGAGGATGGCGAGCCAGTTGATCAGAAAGAGTTCAGAAGTATGATCGGCTCCCTTCTTTACCTCATCGCCTCGAGACCGGACATACACTTCTCCGTGTATGCGTGTGCTCATTTTCGGCTTCTCTCGCGTATCTCACCGTCGAGCGGTGAAGCGCATCTTCGGTACCTTCGAGCTACCATTGACTATGGTATCGGTACTCTTCCTCATCTGTCTTTCCCGAGAGCCTTTTGGATGCGGACTTGGCTGGTGTAGGATAGATAGGAAGAGCACCTCCGCACCGCCAATTCATTGGCACTTCTCGTTTCTGGTCTTCGAGTAAGCGATCGGTGTTGCACATCCGCTGCAGAGGCGAGCACGTTGCTGCAGCCGCTGTTGTAGCCAGGTACTTTGGATGGTTTCGACCCTGCAGGACTTTGGGTTAGCTTTAGACAGTGTTCCACTCTTTTGTGATAACACGTCTGCGATTAACATCGCTAAGAACCCAGTGCAGCACTCTCGGACCAAGCATATTGATATTCGTTTCCACTTCCTTAGAGACCATATAAAGAAGGGTGACATAGTGCTCCATTTTGTGGAGAGTGACCACCAGTTGGCAGATATCTTCACCAAGCCTTTGGACAGCTCGAGGTTTTCAGCTCTGCGAGGAGAGCTTGGGGTGGTTTGTCCTTATGGACTGATGTGAGGGGGAGCTTTGGGCTTTACTGCTTTACTTTTTTAATTATGCTTCTGTCTCATTTCTGTTGCATTGCATTTGCGGGTGCATTGGGTTTTAGTCCTTCTAGCATAGGTTAGAGTGTTTCTTGTGTTGAGTTGCTTAGACTTCTTACTCTTATCTTGTGCTTCCAGGATTAGCTATTTCTTATCTCACTAGGTTGAGCTCACTCACTTCTTGTAGGTTCTAGCGAGGGATGGGCCACCCTCGGGTAGACAGGGTACGTGTTTGCTCTCTAGTGTGTGTTCGACGATCAGTTGTTAGTCCCGGAGTCATTTGGGGTAGATGAGAGTCGGTTTAAGCCATAGTTGCTTCTATATCTTTCTATGCTTTAAGGATTGCTGTTTGGTTTTCTTTGCCGACTTCTCGATTTTATTGCTTTGGTTGGGGAGTTCAATTGGGAGCTTCGGAGCTTAATTCGACATAACTCAACTTGAACTAAAAGTTGCATCTAATGTTGAGGGAGCTGGTCTTTATGCATTTTCAGCATTTCGCATTATAATCAATCTGCATTGAGCCTTGATTATTATCCTATTATGGCATGCTTGATGCTTTACACCTTGCCATGACTTGTGCTTAGCTTGCTAAATTTATCATGACTTCATATGTGTAGACTAGCGTTTGCCATGATAAGTTAAGTAAAATTGATCAACTTAAATTAAACTTGTCATGCTAGCATTTGAGTTTAGTCTTTCTTGAGCTATCCTTTTATGATTCATGCCATGTCAAATAATTTGAGTAGAGCGTTGAATCTATATTGAGCCTTAGTTTGAGCTGTTTTAGTCTCTGATGATACATGAGTTAGTACAATGTGTTAAAAGCAAAAGATCTCCTTTGTGCGAAAAAACTGATCTCACCAATTCTTTCCTATGAGACGGCTTGCCATTGCACTTGGCATGAACTTAGGGGGAGTTTTGGATGACCTAGACTATCTTCTTAAGCTTCTTGCTTGGAGTAGTCGCATAAGGCTTGAGATCTAGCACATGATAAAACAAAATGTTGGTTGACAACCACCATATTTGTGCGAAAAAAAACTGATTTCACCAATTCTTTCTCATGAGACAGCTTGCCATTGCACTAGGCATGAACTCAGGGGGAGTTTTGGATGACCTAGACTATCTTCTAAAGCTTATTGCTTGGAGTAGTCACATAAGGCTTGAGATCTAGCACATAAACAAAAAATTGGGTTGAAAACAACCATATGCTTTCAAAAGACAATGTTTACTGTGCTCAATTTGCTTAATCTACAATCAGAATCAAGTACCTTAACCAATGTTTCAATCTTCAGCTTATAGCACTCTATTTGGACTCAATGTTAGCTTCTTTGTTCCGCTTAGCTTATTGACATGGCCTGCATCATCCTTGGATGTCTCTAGCTAGACTTTACTCATTGATGACTTGACTTGCTCACAAAATGCATTACATTTCAGATTGTCATCTTTGTGCTCTAGCTGGTTTATATATATGTTGTCATGATCTAGATAGCGGTTTTTTTTGAGTTATGGCTTGGTGTATTACATTATGGTCAATATGGATAATTCTCATGGCTCTAAATGCTTAAATAAACAAACTTCAGCCATATTCATCCCTTGACATGTCATATTCTCTCTATTGCATCTTGATGTGTTTATTGCCAAAAGGGGGAGAATAGAGAAGAAAAAGTCTGTTGGGAACAGTTTAGAGCTTTGGAGATCAAACTGCTCTTTCAGTTGTTGCTCTAGTATTCCTTCTGTCGACATGGTCATTAGCTTCATTCTCTTTTTTGGACCATGTTGGATTCTTCAAAATCAAACTCAACTTCTTGCTTTTTCTGCGTTTGTCAATAGACTCATCAAGGGGGAGATTGAGAGACCATGTGGTCGTGCTCCATGAGAGTGATGAGTAATTGACAAAGGTTTAGTTCAGTCGAGTTTGGTTTGAGTGGTTCGGAGTTGAGTCGTTGCGTGGCGCAATCGGGCTCGGTCGGACTTTGGTCAAATCTGGTCATTTGGATTTAGGATGCATATTCTAATGTTTTGACAGGTTTTAACTTCATCCGTGGTAAGTGTGATGGTATTTACGCTTTCATGTGTCGAGCGGTGCTATTTGACGTGTTTTCTTGTCTGTGTGACTGCAGGACGTCGAGTTGGAGTCGTGGCGAGACACGGTGGACCGGACTAGGCGCAGGTGGCGCCGAGGTCGAACGGTCGGGATGTGTCAAAGACGACGTGGACTCGAGGTGGTTGCGAGGCGTGCGAGGCAAGGAGCGCGAAGCTTCCGGAAGGTGCGGAAGGCGATCGGAAATTCGCAAGGCTGCACAAGCGGAGCGGCTCCGTTGGACGTAGCGGGCGTAACGGGGCGGAGACCCGTTAGCCAGGCGCTATAAAAGGAGAGGAGGGGCTGCATGCCCTCCTTGAGCACTCCAAGGGTTTTAGGGTTTCCTTTAGTCAAAATAGGCTTTAGTGGTTATTTTGGCTTTAGGCTTTAGTGGTTGAGGGGTAGAGTGTGTGTCCCCTGAGTGTCTCCTACGATGTGTTCTATGTGAGTTCCTCCTCCTCCAATCTTGTAGTGGTGTGTTCTTGAGATGGAGAGGGAGAGGGAGAGTTGATTCACCTTGTAATCATTCCTCTTGTATCAATCGGGGTATGTGGACGTAGCTCAGTTGTAATCCCTGAATAGTTGGAATGAAAAATCTGAGTTTTTCTCCCGTGCTCTCTGTTCTTGCTTCGATGCCTTCTAGGCTTGATTCTTGAGTTTTTGCGTTCCTTGCTATTTCTTGTTGGGAAGGCCCAAAATGGGTTGCTCCTTGATGGGATAGTGCCTCAAGATCATTTGATCAAGTTTCCCAAGAGCAAACTTCATTTTAATCTCAGATTTTGGTTTTGGCCTTTCTCTGTTCATGGTTGCATTTCTAGGGTTTTAGTGCTGCGCTTGATTCCCTTGTTGAGATGGCTTGAAATTAAGCATGGAGGGTCCAGAGGGTATTCAATACCTATCCTCAAAGTTTCATGGCCAAAGGATCAACGGTTAGGGAGTAATTTGATTTTTGGCTCGGGTCTTGCAAAAATTCAGATTGTTACCCATAATCTGAAATTCTTGCTTCTTGGTTTGATTCTCTTGTTTCCCAAGGTCCCCTTACTATTTAGTCTGTTGTAGTAAGGCCTTGGATCGAAAAGATTGAGAGCAAATCTTCTTTTTAGCCAAAAATTCGAAGTCTCAAAGCTTCCAGCCTGAAAATCCTGCTGTCTGTCTGTCGGGCGGTACTACCGCTCAAGTACCCGATACTACCGCCTTAGCGGTACTACCGCAGATAGCATTCTGGTACTACCGCTAGTGGACAGATTTTTCCCGATTTGATTTTTCTCGCTTGCTGGTCTCTGTATTTGTGTTTTTCCTGCTGCTGGGGTATCTTGTGAGCACTGGTCTTCTACCTTCATAGCTTCCATAGCTATTGAAGAAGAAGATACTCTTCGGGGGGATTTTTAGAGATCGACATTCACCCCCCCCTTCTGTCGCCATTTCGGTCCTACAGTTAGTGAGTTGGAGAAGGAAGTAGAGGGCTTGTCACGGAAGCTTACTTCACTTAGATCTGCTCCCTCCCGTGATGACTGTGATGTATGTACTGCTCTGCTTGGTGACATGGAGAAACTAAGGATCTTGCATGATAGTGTGTCCTCTGAGCTAGACATGATTAAGGTGGAGAATGTTAGTCTTCTTGCTGAACTAGAAATAAGTAGGGTTGCACCCCTTTCATCTGTTGTTGAGACTACATCTTGCACCTCATGTGAGAATAAGGATAATGCATTTAGAGGTCTTTATACCATGTTGCTCGATCTGCCCGAGACTTGTGAAAGTCGTAATAATTTGAAGATGAACCTAAAATGGGCAGTTCATAAAATTGTTGAATTACAAGCTTTTCTACTTGAGCCTATTGCTTCATGTGTGAATTGTCCCAAGCTTACTGCTGAACTTGAATCTGTCTCCAAACAGTTTCAAGAATTAGTTGATGATAATAACAGATTAGCTCAGTATGCTTCTAACGACCCTGTTAGCTCACCATGCATTAATTGTAACAAACTAAAATCTGACTTGATTGCATTGGATGAAACATTTGTGAAGCTAACTAAGGATCTTCTAAAGAAGCCACCTTCTGCTTGTAATGTGTGTGATGCTATGGGGGAGAAGCCCAAGGGTAAGGTAGAGACGCCTAGCGACGTGAACCACTTGACTAGCAGTATTTCTGCTACTGGTTCTTCTTCTACTCCCTTACCTGCTGCTGTCTCTTCTTCTCCCTGCTCTTCTTGCACCTCTCTCTTTCGTGAGTGTCAGTACCTTATGAAAACTCTCGAGAGATTTGTAGGAGACAAGAAGAAGGTAAATCTTATTCTAGACCAATCTAAGATTTACAAATTTAATCAAGGTCTAGGATACGATTTCTATGAGGACATGAGGAAGCATCCACCTGATGTTCTTAGACCCATAGCAGCAGGTGTGATCGAGATTGAGCCCAGTACTGAGAAAGTTCAATTTAAGTCAGCGGGCTTTGTCCATGGGATTTCTGACAGCAAGGTGATTCCACCTGCTGCTTCGGCCTCTCAGAAGGCGAAGCCTCATCGTGCTACTTCTGTCTCTCAGAAGGTGAAGTATCATTGCGCCTTCTGTCAGAAGGATGGGCACTTGATCGAGCGATGCTTGAAGCGCGCCAAGATCGTGCGTAGAGACCGTGTTGAGGCTCTTAGGCGTATTCAGGGTCAGCCCCAGACCTTGAGTGCACCCAAGACCAACACGAGGTCTAGGTTTGTTTCTGATGGGTTTGGGCAGCATCGAGGACTTGGATTTTCTGAGTTTTCTGGTTTTCATCCTCGTGTTGCCTCTGGTTCTCACTTCTACCGTCCTGAGGGTAGATCTCACTTCCCCCGTCGAGATGGCTACCCACGGCGTGATCGGCGTGTTGTTGGTGCTCTGACTCGCTCTTCCGTAGCAGTCGGACCCAGCAACTGCTTCAGGTCTACACATAGACCTTTCGCTTCTTTGAGCAACAGAGAGCGTAGGGTAGTTAGAGGTCAGTCGTGTTTGATTACTTCTTCTACTTGACGTGTTACTCAGTATTGGGTGCCAAAATCACTCTTGATTTATCCCAGTACTGAGCCTTTACTCTCTGTTTGACTCAGGTTCGCCGGGCTGGGAAGGGAGAGGTTTGGCTCGTAGACTCTAGTTGTTCTCGTCATATGACCGGAGGCTTCCGTTGGTTCTCTTCCCTAACCCGTGCTCCAGGTGATGAGACGATCACCTTCGGAGATGCCTCATCTGGGCGCATCATCGCCAAAGGTACAGTACGTGTTAATGAGTCTTTTATTTTAAAAGATGTTGCCTTGGTTAGTAAGCTGCGATATAATTTGCTTTCAGTCTCTCAGCTTACCGATGACGGTTCTGAGGTGAGCTTTAAGAAAAACAATTGCAAAATTCTTGATTCTTCAGGTAGTCTGGTTTGTGGGATTTCTCGTTATGGGAGGATCTTTCGTGCTGATTTTTCTGAGTCTATTGGTGATCCTCTCCGGTGTTTGGTTGCTTCTGAGTCCCGCGACCTTACTTTCTGGCAAAGGAGACTTGGTCATATTGGATTTGACCATTTGACCCGAGTTAGCGGCCACAATCTTATTCGTGGTCTGCCGAAACTCAAGATGGTCAAAGATCTTGTTTGTGCTCCATGCCGGTACGGCAAGATGGTTGCCGCTTCTCACCCTTCGGTCACAGCGACCATGACCGATGCACCGGGATAGCTACTCCACATGGACACAGTTGGACAAGCTTGAGTGCAGTCGGCCGGAGGGATGTGGTATGTTCTTGTCGTGGTCGATGACTATTCGAGGTATTCCTGGGTGTTTTTCTTGGCCTCGAAGGATGAGACGTTTACCCATTTCCGAGGTCTTTTCAGTAGGCTTTCTGTTGAGCTCCCGGGTGCCTTACGAGCGATCCGCAGTGACAATGGCACGGAGCTCAAGAATTCCTACTTTGAGAGGTTTTGCGATGAGACAGGTGTAGAGCACCAGTTCTTTTCTCCGCACGTCCCACAACAGAATGGCGTCATGGAGAGGAAGAACCGTACCTTGGTCGAGATGGCCAGGACGATGCTCGATGAGTACTCTACACCGAGGAAGTTTTGGGCTGAGGCTATAGCCACCGCGTGCCATATTTCCAATCGAGTTTTTCTGAGGCCACACTTGCATCGCACTTCTTATGAGCTGAGATATAGGCGAAAGCCCAGTGTCTCTCATTTTCGTGTATTTGGTTGCAAGTGTTTTATTTTGAAGTCCAAGAACCTAGATAAGTTCGAGTCACGATCTTGTGATGGTATCTTTCTAGGTTACTCGACTTCTTCGCGGGCTTATCGGGTTTGGAACTGCGAGTCTAGTAAAATGGTAGAGACCTGTGAGGTGACTTTCGATGAGGCCAGTCCGGGGACTAGGCCAGATATCTCAGGTTCTTTAGAGCAGTCCGAGCCCATCTTTGTGGATGATTAGGAGGATGGAGATGAGGGTTGTCTACCTAATCTAGTTCCTTCTCCTCCTCTTGAGGTGCCTTCTTCCACTGCACCCCGAGGAGATCAGCCCATGCCTTCTGCTTCCTCTAGAGGCCACTTCTTCATCTCATCCAGGACCTCCCCGACATATCCAAAAAGATCATCCTTCCGAGCAGATGATTGGAGACCTCTTGAGCGCGTCACTCGCTCAAAGTCTGGCATGTCACATTTCTGTCTCCATTCTGCCTTTGTTGCCACTTTTGAGCCCAAGGATGTTAGTCATGCTCTATCTGATGAGTCTTGGGTCAATGGCATGCACGAGGAGTTGGAGAATTTCGAGAGAAACAAGGTCTGGTCGCTTGTTGAGCCCCCTCGAGGTCACAATGTCATTGGGACTAAGTGGGTGTTTAAAAACAAGCAGAGTGAGGATGGGGTTGTCATTCGGAACAAGGCTAGACTGGTAGCTCAGGGCTTCTCTCAGGTTGAGGGTCTAGATTTTAAGGAGACCTTTGCCCCTGTAGCTAGACTTGAAGCCATTAGAATCCTGCTTGCTTTTGCGGCTTCTAAGGGTTTCAAGCTTTACCAGATGGATGTCAAGGGTGCCTTCCTCAATGGCTTTATTGAGGAAGAAGTCTATGTGAGACAACCTCCAGGTTTCGAGAACCCCAAATACCCAAACCATGTCTACAAGCTTTCCAAAGCTTTGTATGGACTTAAGCAGGCCCCTAGAGCTTGGTATGAGAGGCTTATGTCCTATCTGTTGAGTCATAGTTTTGAGATGGGTAAGGTGGATAAGATATTGTTCATTCGCCGGCATGGCATTGACCTTCTGCTCGTCTAGATTTATGTGGATGACATCATCTTTTACGGCCTCCCATGCTCTCGTTTCACTGTTTTCTGATGTTATGAGCTCGGAGTTTGAGATGAGCATGATGGGCGAGTTGACCTTCTTCCTTAGCTTCCAGATCAAGCAGACTTAGGAGAGTACTTTCTTGGATCAGGGCAAGTACACTTGTGACCTCCTGAGACGCTTTGACATGAGTGATGGTAAGCCCATGTCAACTCCCATGGCATTCACAGCTTCACTTGACCCAGATGAGGACAGCGAGCCAGTTGATCAGAAGGAGTATCGCAGCATGATTGGCTCCCTCTTGTACCTCACTACCTCGAGGCCGGACATACACTTCTCTATGTGTCTGTGTGCTCGCTTTCAGGCTTCTCCTCGTGTATCTCACCGCCAGGTGGTGAAGCGCATTCTTCGGTACCTTCGAGCTACCATTGACTATGGTATCTGGTACTCTTCCTCATCCTGTCTTTCTCTCAGAGCCTACTCGGATGCAGACTTTGCCGGCTGTAGGATAGATAGGAAGAGCACTTCAGGCACCTGCAAATTTATTGGTACTTCCCTTGTATCTTGGTCCTCTAGGAAGCAGTCCGGTGTTGCACAGTCCACTGCAGAGGCCGAGTACGTTGCTGTCGCCAGTTGCTATAGCCAGGTACTTTGGATGGTCTCAACCTTGTGGGACTTTGGGTTAGCTATAGACAGTGTTTCACTTTTCTGTGATAACACTTTTGCTATTAACATTGCTACGAACCCAGTGCAGCACTCGCGGACCAAGCACATTGATATTCACTATCACTTCCTTAGAGACCATGTGGAGAAGGGTGACATAGTGCTCCAGTTTGTGGAGAGTGACCACCAGTTGGCTGACATCTTTACCAAGTCTTTGGATAGCACTCGGTTTTCAGCTTTAAGGGGAGAGCTCGGGGTGGTTTGTCCTTATGGGCTGTTGTGAAGGGGAGCTTTGTGCTTTACTGCTATATTTATTATGCTCTTGCTCCTTTCTGTTGCATTGCATTCGGGGTGCATTTGGGTTAGTCCTTCTAGCATTGGTTAGAGTGTTTCTCTAGTCTCGTTGCATAGACTTCTTCTTCTCATCTTGTGACTCTAGGATGCTGCTTATTAGATGTTTCTCTTCTCACTAGGTTGAGCTCACTCACTGCTTGTAGGTTCTAGCAAGGGTTGGGTCACCCTTGGGTAGACAGGGTACGTGTTTGCTCCTTAGTGTGTTAGATGACTAGCTGATAGTCCTGGAGTCATATGGGGTAGATGAGAGTCGGTCTGAGCCATATCATCCTCTATATCTTATCTATGCTTTAAGGACTGCCGTTTGCGATTTCTTGCCAGCTTCTCATTTTTATTGCTTTGGTTCAGGGGGAGTTCATTTGGGAGCTTCTGGAGCTTAATATTGACATAACTCAACTTGAACTAAAAGTGCATCACATGTTGAGGGGGAGCAGGACTTTCTTGCATGTCATTCTGCACTGTAATATAACTACATGGAGCCTTGATTATTATCCGTTTATGACATGCTTACAATGCGTTACATCTTGCCATGATATGTGCTTACTTGCTAGATTTATCATGACTTTATATGTGTAGTCAATTCTTTGCCATGATAGGTTGATTAAAAATACCCAACTTGAATTAAAATCATGTCATGTTAGCTCTTGAGATTAGTCTGTCTTTAGTTATCCTTTTATGATTCATGTCATGTCAAATAGACTGAGTTGAGTCTTGAATCTTTGTTGAGCTTTAGATCGAGCTATGCTAGTTTCTTGATGAAACATGAGTTAGTACAAGTCTTTTGGTTGTGAAAATGCAAATAGATCTCTTTTGTGCGAAAAAACTGATCTCACCAATTCTTTCTCATGAGACGGCTTGCCATTGCACTAGGCATGAACTTAGGGGGAGTTTTGGTTGACCAAGACTAGCTTCTTAACCTTCTTGCTTGGAGTGGTCGCATAAGGCTTGAGGTCTAGCACATGATTAAACAAAAATCTACTTGGAAACAATCATGAGATTTCTAAAGAAAAACATGTCAATTGTGCTCAACTTGCTAAAATTACAAGACTTACAAGTACATGAACAAATGTCTCATTTTTGAACTTGTAGCACTCTAAATTGACTCAATACTAGCTTCTTGGTTCCACTTAGATTATTGACATGGCCTGCATCATCTTTGGATACCTTTAGCTAGACTATAATCATGGATGACTTGACGTGCTAAGAAATTCGACTAATTTTCAGATTATGACTTATTTGGCTTCGCTTGTCTATACATGCATTGTCATGATCTTGATAGCTTTCTTCTATGTTATGGCTTGGTGTAATATTTCTAGGTCATTTATGGATAATTTTCACGGCTCATCATGCTTAAAATGAATAATATTCAGTCATTTCATCCATACTCATGATTTATTCTCTTCCTTGCATCTTGATGTTTTATTGCCAAAAGGGGGAGAATAGCGGAGAAAAAGCCATTTGAGGACTTTCTGGAGCTTTGGAGAACAATTTGCTCTTTCTGCTTGTGCTCCGTTTGTCGACATGGTCATAAGCTTCTATGTTTTCCTTTAGACCATGCTTGACTTTCTTTCATTCTCAAACTCAACTTTATGCTTTTCTATGTTTGTCAATATACTCATCAAGGGGGAGATTGAGAGACCATGTGGTTGTGACCCATGTTTGTGATGAGTAATTGACGTGTGATCGGGAAAGGTTGAGTTTGATTTGAGTGGTTCGGACCATGTCGTTGCGCGGTGCAATCGGTTTCGGTCGGACCTTGTCGAACTAGGTCAAACATGCTTAAGTCGCTTATTTTTCGTTTCGATCGGTTCGGGCTTTGAGTTTTTCTTCTGATGGTATTGTATGGTTACAATATTCCGAGCGGTGCTATGTGATTTGTTTCTTGTCTGTGATGGCTGCAAGACGTCAAGGTGGAGTCGTGGCGAGGCACGGGATGACCGGACTAGGCGCGGGCGGTGCCGAGGTCAGAACAGTCAAGGAGTGCCGAAGACGGCGAGGACTCGAGGTGGTTGCGTGCCTTGGAGGGCAAGGAATGAGGAAGCTTCCTGGAAGGTGCACGAGGGGCGTTTTGGTGAATACGCAAAGCTGCACTAAAGGAAGTGGATTGTGGATAAAGCGCCATGAGTTGTTCAGAGCTAATGGGTAAAGTGTGTTGTAAACCCATTAGTAGAGGCTATAAATAGAGAGGGTGTTCTCTTATAGTCTTCATAGAAATGAGTGTATGATTTGGAGAGATGGCTTGAGAGAGTGGGTGTTTGTTTCCTATGCATGTGTGCTATGAGTTTTTGATTTTCAAGCATGTATGGGGACTTAGTTAGTGTGAGATTGAGAGAGAGATGAGCTGAGAACAACTCTTTGTAATTGCGTATGTCTCTATATCAATTTCAATATGAGAGACTTTGAGAGACCATGTGGAGGTCATCCCATGTGTATGATGAGTAATTGACATCGGTTTAGGTAAGTCGAGTTTGGTTTGGGTGGTTCGGACCTTGACGTTGCGTGGTGCAATCGGTTCGGTCGGACTTGGTCAAACCAAGTCAATCGTGTTTAGGATGGGTATTCCTTTATTCGACAGGTTTGGGCTTTATCATGCTAATTTTGATTACATGTATCGAGCGGTGCTATTTGATGTGTTTCTTGTCTGTGTTGGCTGCAGGACATCGAGGCGGAGTCGTGGCGAGACACGGTGGACCAGACTAGGCACAGGTGGCGCTGAGGTCAGAACGGTCGGGAGGTGTCGAAGACGGCGAGGGCTCGAGGTGGCTGCGAGGCTTGCAAGGCAAGAAAGGAGGAAGCTTCCTGGAAGGTGCGAGAGGGGCGTTTCAGTAAAAACGCAAAGCTGCACTAAAGGAAGCGGGTTTGGATAAAGCATTGAGTAGGTGGTGACCTAATGGGTAAAGCATGTGCAAACCCATTAGTGGGAGGCTATAAAAGGAGAGGGAGAGGTTGTGCTGAAATTGAGAGAGTGGGTGTAAGAATTAGGGTTTCATTTGGTTCTCTCCATGTATGGAAATGAGAGTAGGATTTTTAGTGTGAGATTGAGAGAGAGATGAGCTGAGAAATCCCTCATATGTAATCGTGTCATCTCTCTTCCTCTTGTTTATCAATCATGTATATCTCCGTATCGAGTTCAAGTTCTTATGTTTGATCTGTTCCTCTCTTTTTGATTGCTCTGCTTTCCTCTTTGTTTTTCTCTGATTTGTGAGCATTCGGCCATCTCTGCTTTATCTATTCTTTGCTGCTCAAGTCTTAGTTCTTGCGGCTACTCGTCTATGGTAGTAGTACTTTGCTTGGCCAACAGCAAAGAGTTATTCGGTTGGGCCTTTTGCGATCAGTTTTGGTCGGCAGAGATTCTTGAGAAAAAGCAGCACTTGATTCTTTGTTTCGGCCCTGCATTTCTAGTACTACTTACCATTGGTGGGACTGCAGAATCTCATTAATTTCGGTTCCTGTTAGCAGTCCTCTCGGCAGCAAATATCTGCACATTGCTTTCTTGGTAGCCAAAAATCTGCACGTTGCTTTCTTGGTAGCCAAAAATCTGCAAGTTGCCTTCCTGTAGCAATCACGGCTGGACAGCAGCAAGTATGTGTTTGGCTTTGTATCTTGAGTTTCACTTTCCCTGGCCAAAGAGGATTATTGCCTTTTGCTTTACCTTCTTTCTTTCCTATTTGCTTTCGGTAGTAGGTGGTAGCAAGTGAATTTGGTGCAGCAGTAAATTGGTCCTTATTCCCTGCAGTTTCTAGGTGATTAAAGTACCTTTTGCTGCTCCCTTTGTGTTGCTTTCTTTAGCATTTTGAGCAACAGTTTTCAGCATTTGAGTGCAGTTTTTGTCCTCTCGGCTGGCAGCAAAAGCAGAAGTTTTTGCTGCCGTGGCAGCCACGGTAGCATTGCTCTGCTGTTTTCGTGCCGTGACTTTCGCTCAATTTCCTTGATCTCAGTTGATTTTATGTGAGCTCTGTTTTTCTCTTCTTCATAGGTTTTTATAGCTATCGGAGAGTAGAGATTTTTTTGTGGATACTTTTGGGGGCGATTTTAAAAAGTCGACATTCACCCCCCTCTGTCGCCATTTCCGATCCAACAATTGGTATCAGAGCTGGTTAGCTCTTTTCAATAGATCTTAACTGGTCTCAAGAGCCATGGCGACGGACAAGTACTCCACCAAACCGCCCATTTTCGATGGCATCGATTACCTCTTCTGGAAGAGCCGAATGGAGACATACATCCAGGCTCAGGGGTACGCCATCTGGCGCAAGGTCAAGGTCCGGTTTGTTGTTCCTGCCGATAAGAACATCAACGCCGGTAACATGGCTGATGTTGAGGCAAACGCTAAGGCAAGGAACATCATTATCCAGGGCCTGAGTCGTAGCGAGTTTGACCGCATATCTCATCTTTCGTCCGCCTTCGATATCTGGGAGACCCTCGATGCATACCATGAGGGCACCACCCAGATCAAGACGGTTCGACAGACCAGTTCAGCGAGAATACAACAAATTCGAGATGCTTGCTGGTGAGTCCCTCGATGAGTGCTTCGCGCGTTTCCACAAGATCTTGAGCAACCTCCGAGCGGTCGGTCTCACATACCCCGACTCGGACAACGCTCGTCAGATGCTCGCGACACTTGATCTGCGTGTTTGGGAGATGAAAGTGACCACCATCAAAGACACGACAGACCTCTCGACCTTGACTCTTGACGCGCTGTACTCGCGCCTCAAGACTCACGAGATTGACGTTGTCTCTTGTAGGTCGAAGTCACGGTCGATGGCCTTGGTCACTGATCTCGTTTCTTCTTCTGGTCCTTCTTCTGATTCGCTTTGCGGTTTCTCCCTTGCTGCTCTCTGTGACGTAACTGATGATCAGTTAGAGCAGCTCGAGGATGAGCAACTGGCCCTCCTAGCTCGGAAGTTTTCCCATGCTTACAAGAGGAGGAGGGACGAAAGAGAGGAGGACCGTGATTTGCCGAGTGTGGTGGCCCCAACCACATTGGGCAAGCGCCCAAAGCGGAGAAGGGCAAAGCTGACTACGGCGGTTCGGGCAAGAACGACTACACCGACAAGAACCGCAACAAGAAGCCTCCAGTCCATGCCCAAGGCAAGAAGAAGTTCCGCGACCGGGGGGCCAAGAAGCTGTTCCACCGCGTCCTCACGCGTTCGGCGACCTCGACCTCAGCGAGGTAGAGGATGGAGCGGCGACGATGGGACGGGTGACCAAGATCCCAAGAATGGTGGCGACTTCTCGGCATGTGCTTCATGGCCTCGAGGGCGGCGAGCGACAATGAGCTGTACTCGACTCGGACGGTATGCCCCACCTACGACCAGCTCAATCATGCTTTTCTTAAGCTAGGTGGTTTTCATGCTAGAGCTAGGGCTAGGTGTACTGAGTTAGAGAAGGAGGTAGATAGACTATCACGGGAGCTTACTTCACTTACATCTGCTCCCTCCCTTGATGATTGTGATACATGCTGTGCTCTGTTGGGTGACATGGAGAAACTAAGGACCTCGCATGATAGTGTGTCCTCTGAGCTTGATATTGTTAAGGTAGAGAATGTTAGTCTGCTTGCTGAGTTAGAATTGAGTAGGATGGCTGTTACCCTACTTACTACTGATGAGACTACTTCTCCCACCTCATGTGAGGTTAAGGACATTGCTGCTAGAGGACCTTATGCCATGCTCCTTGATCTGCCCGAGTCTTGTGAAAATTGCAATAACTTGAAGATAAACTTAAAACGGGCAGATCATAAAATTGTTGAACTACAAGCTTCTTTACTTGAGTCGATTAATTCATGCTTGAACTGTCCTAAGTTAACTGCTGAACTTGAAGCTGTCTCCAAACAGTTTCAAGATATGATTGATCATGATAGGAAGTTGGCTCAGTTTGCTTCTAACGACCCTGTTAGCTCACCATGCATTAATTGTAACAAACTAAAATCTGACTTGATTACATTGGATGAGAAATGTGTGAAGCTAACTAAGGACCTTCTAGAGAAGCCACATTGTGCTTGTAATGTGATTGTGGAGAAGGGGGAGAAGCCCCAGGGTAAGGTTGAGACGCTTAGTGACATGAACCAACTGGCTAGCTGTAGGACTGTCCCTTCAGAGTCGGCTGTGCGTGCACAAGCCATTCTTACCTCTGCTGTTGGTTCTCCATCTGCTCCCTTACCTGCTGTTGTTCCCTCTTCCCCCTGCTCTTCTTGCACCTCTCTCTTTCGGGAGTGTCAGTATCTTATGAACACTCTCGAGAGATTTGTAGGCGGCAAGAAGAAGCTCAATCTTATTCTAGACCAATCTAAGATCTGCAGATTTAATCAGGGTCTAGGATATGATTTCTATGAGGACATGAGGAAGCATCCACCTGCTATTCTCAAACCTATAGTAGGAGGTGCGATCGAGGTTGAGCCCAGGTCTGATGAGGTCAAATTCAAATCAGCGGGCTTTGTCCAACCTGCAGCTTCAGCCTCTCAGAAGGCGAAGCCTCCCCGTGCTACTTCTACCTCTCAGAAGGTGAAGTACCACTGCACCTTCATCGAAGGATGGACACTGATCGATCGTTGCTTCAGCGCGCCGAGGTTGCGCGTAGAGACCGTGCAGAAGCACTTAGGCGTATTCAGGGTCAGCCCCAGATCCTGAGTGCACCTAAGACTAGCACGAGGTCCAGGTTTGCTTCTGATGGGTTTGGGCAGCATCGAGGACTTGGTTTTTCTGAGTCTTCTGGTTTCATCCTCATGCTGCTCCTAGTCGTGACTTCCGCCGTCCTGAGGGTAGATCTCGGTTCCCCCGTCGAGATAGCTACCCGCGGCGTGATCAGCATGTTGCCAGTGCCCCGACTCGCTTCCCCGTAGCAGTCGGATCCAGCAACAGCCTCGGGTCTGCACACAGACCTTCTGGCGTGTTCAGTGACAGAGGGCGTAGGGTAGCTAGAGGTCAGTCGTGTGTGGCTACTTGTGCTACTCGATGTGTTGTTCAGTATTGGGTGACAAAATCACTTTTGATTTACCCCAGTACTGAGACTTTACTCTCTTGTTGACTCAGGTTCGCCGGGCTGGGAAGGGAGAGGTTTGGCTCATAGACTCCGGTTGTTCTCGTCATATGACCGGAGATTCACGATGGTTCTCTTCCCTAGCCCGTGCTCCAGGTGATGAGACGATCACCTTCGGAGATGCTTCATCTGGGTGCGTCATCGCCAAAGGTACAGTGCGCGTTTATGATTCCTTTCTGTTGAGAGATGTTGCCTTGGTTAGTAAGCTGCAATATAATTTGCTTTCGGTTTCTCAGCTTACCGATGACGGTTATGAGGTGAGCTTCAAGAAAAACGCGTGTAAAATTCTTGACTCTTCGGGTAGTCTGGTTTGCGGGATTTCTCGTTATGGGAGGATCTTTCGTGCTGATTTTTCTGAGTCTTCTGGTGATCCTCTCAGGTGTTTAGTGAAGGAACGCGCGTAGGCTATGATAGCAGAAAATAAAAAATTTCTACCGCGCACACCAGGACATCATGCTAAGGAGGGATCATAGATCGTTACCACTAGACGCGTAGCGCAGCGGAAGAAGCGTTGGAGAAGCCGATCCAACCACGCGCGTCGAGGTAGTAGTGGAAGTAGCCGATCGTCCCGAACAGATCGTCTCCTCCACGCGATCAACCACACCATGAGCAGATCTAATCTGTAGTTTGTTGATGCCGATCAATGCCGCAACGAGTAGCGCCTCCACCGGTATCCACACGTCCGGGGCTGGAACGCCGATCGCGAGTGTACCAGCACTCGCGAGCGGCTAGGGTTTGGCTCGGGAGGTGGCGGCTAGGCTTTGCTCGGGAGGAACAGAGCGTACATCCTCAGCCCCGCCTCCAAATATATAGACCTCCTCACTTGGGCCTCGTGGACCGAGGCCCAATAGGAGTCTATCCGGATCTCTATCCGAATTGAGCCCACATCCGAATCACATTCGAATTAGTGTTCCAACCCGTTAAGTGTGCGACCACAGAGGTTCACGTATACTTGGTCGTGACCGGAAACACCTTTCCGGTCACCACATTAATAGCGACCTCTAGCAAGACATATTAACCCCAAAGTATACGTAAAGATCATATCGGCTGAACTGTAATGTTCTCATGTACGAATCCCTTTGCCTCACGATATAGATTAAGCTCAAGGCGAGACTGTGTCATCCTCTTAATAGCTCAATCACTCTCTCGATTCCGTGATGGATTATAAAATTGTGATTGACTCCTCAATCACATTGGCATGGCCATGCACTTTCATAATCCATTACATCGAGGCCCGAGATATCTCTCCCATAAGGAGGGCAAATTCTATCTTGATCATTCACATCCCACTACATGTTTCATAGCAAACCCGAAGACTACTTTTATGACTACCCGAGCCACGGAGTAGTGGTTAGTAGTCCCAAAATAGGCTACTACGCATGTTGGGAACCATGATGATCTCAAGTCTAAGGATTCTACATAAACACTACTTGAGACCAACTAATGACACATGGAATCTCTGCAGTGTCTCATGGCGGGTCTATCCAACATATGTTCACTAACACATGTCCATATTATTGATTTGGTATCTCCATACCATGATCCATGAGACATGATCATCAATCAATACATATGCTGATCTTTGAATCATATTTGTTCCTCATATGATATATGATCGGGATCATTTAGAAATAGCAACATTTTGGCATTAAGAGTCTCATGAATAAGTCACATACTCATTGATCAATAATGATAATGTCTATTTCAAGGAACAAAGCAATGTATCATAAACATAGTATGTGATATATTCAACATCTCCATGTTGCCTCTAGGGCATATCACCATGATCTCCCACTTGCACTAGAGTCAACCATGTAGGTATCTAATACCCATTGCCCTAGTGTGAGCCTCATGCTTTGGTGGGAAGCGGCTTTGTCAACGGATCTGCAATGTTCAAATCCGTTTGTACTTTGCATATCTTCACATCGCCTCTCTCACAATCTCGCGGATGAGATGAAATCGCCGTAGAATGTGCTTGGACTTCAGTGCGATCTAGGCTCCTTGGCTTGCGCAATGGCCCCACTATTGTCACAGATGAGGTCCATTGGGCTGGAGGCACTAGCCACCACACCAAGCTCGAAACAAATTTCTTGATCCAAACGACCTCTTTAGCGCCTGAGAAGCTGCTATGTACTCGGCTTCTGTTGTAGAATCAGCAATCGTCTCTGCTTGGAACTCTTCCACTCACCGCACCGCCATTCAGCAGAACACAAATCCAGTTGCGATCTAAAATCATCTTTGTCGGTTTGGAAGCTAGCATCGGTGTAACCATTTACAACGAGCTCTTCCTCACCCCATAGACGAGGAACACATCTTTAGTTCTTCTCAAGTACTTCAAGATGTTCTTTACGGCAATCCAGTGACTTTCACTGGATCGATGGTATCTACTTGTCGCACTTAAAGCATACGAGACATCTGGACGTGTACAAAGCATGGCATACATAATGGATCCCATAGCCGAAGCATATGGAATCACATTCATTTTATCCCGCTCATCAGGTGTACTAGGACACTGACTCTTGCTAAGATTTATACCATGTGACATAGGTAGGAAGCCTTTCTTGGAATCCTGCATGTTGAACCTTTTCAACACCTTATCAATGTACGTATCTTGGCTTAATCCAATTAGCCTTCTTGATCTATCCCTATAGATCTTGATGCCCAGAATATATGCCGCCTCTCCTAAGTCTTTCATAGAGAAACTATTTTCAATGAAGACTTAACAGATTCGAGCATAGGAATGTCATTTCCGATCAATAATATGTCATCCACATATAAGACCAGAAACACGAGTGCGCTCCCACTAGCCTTTTTGTAAACACAAGGCTCTTCTTCGTTCTTGATGAAACCAAACCCTTTGATTACTTCATCAAAACGAATGTTCCAACTCCGAGATGCTCGCTTTAATCCATAAATGGATCTTTGCAGCTTGCATATCTTTCGGTGATTGCGGATCGACAAAACCCGTGGGCTGTGTCATGTACACATCCTCACTCAGATTTCCATTAAGGAAAGTTGTTTTGACATCCATTTGCCATATTTCATAGTCGAAATATGCAGCAATCGCTAGAATGATCCGAATAGACTTTAGCATTGCGACGGGTGAAAAGTTTCATCATAATCAACACCTTGAATTTGTTTGAAACCTTTGGCCTGTCGCGCTTTATAGATGTGAACATTTCCATCTATGTCTATCTTTTCTTGAAAATCCATTTGCACTCAATGGTTTTAACACCATCAGTGGATCAACCAAGTTCCAAACTTGATTCTGTGCATGGATTCAATTTGGATCTCATGGCTTCAAGCCATTTCTCGTAGTCTGGTCCCACCATCGCTTCTTCATAGGTCTTAGGCTCATCGTTGTCTAGCAACAATATGTCCCGTTGTTGAGTAGTCAAGAACATGTACCTCTCGTGTGCACGACGTGACCTCTCGACCTACGTGGTGCGGTGTGTCCACAACAAGTTCTTCAACAGTTTGTTCATCTGTTGTGGTTTCAGAGGAGCTGAAACGCTTTCAGTGTTTCCGAATTTCTTCAAGTTGCACCATGCTCCCACTATCCCTTCTTGAGAGAAACTCTTTCTCTAAGAAGACACCATGCCAGGCGACAAACACTTTGCCTTCTCCTTGATTATAGAAGTAATATCCTTTTGTTTCCTTAGGATACCCGATAAAGAAGCATTTATCAGATTTAGGGGTGAGCTTATCAGATTGTAAACGTTTTACATAAGCCTCACATCCCCAAATCTTAAGAAAAGACAAGCTAGGACGTTGTCTGTCCACATCTCATATGGTGTCTTTTCTACCGATTTTGATGGAACCTGTTTAGTGTGAAAGCGGTGTTTCAAGAGCGTACCCCAAAAAGACAACGGAAGATCACTTTGGCTCATCATGGAGCGCACCATATCTAATAAGGTGCGATTTCTCGTTCAGATACACCATTCCATTGAGGTGTTCTGGCGAGTCAATTGTGGAACAATTCCACAATCCTTGAGATGATTGCCAAACTCATGGCTCAAATACTCGCCTCCACGATCGGATCGTAGAAACTTGATTGTCTTGCCTAAATGATTTTGCACTTCATTTTGGAATTCTTTGAACTTTTCAAAGGATTCAGACTTATGCTTCATCGGTAGATATACCCATATCTACTAAAGTCATCGATAAAAGTTATGAAGCACTGAAAACCCCTCGGCTATTGAGCTCATTGGTCCACATACATCAGAATGTACGAGTGCCAATAAGTCACTTGCCCGTTCACCTTGACCGGTGAAAGGTGCCTTTGTCATCTTGCCAAGTAAACAAGATTCGCATGTCTCAAATGAGTGCAGAATACCATCTCTATGGAGCTTCTCCATGCGTTTCTCATTTATGTGACCTAAGCGACAGTGCCAAATAAACGTGGGATTCAAATCATTTGAATGTTGCCTCTTTGCATTAATGTTATAGACCGGTGACTCTTCAAGAGTAAGAACATATAACCCATTCACCAATGGAGTATGACAATAGAACATATCTTTGAAATAAAGAGAACAACCATTGTTCACAGATCTAAAGTCATAACCTTCTGCTTGCAAACATGAAGCAGAAATAATGTTCTTGGAAAGAGGTGGAACACAATAACAATTATTCAATTCCAAAACTAATCCTGAAGGTAAAGACAATGGCATGGTGCCAACAGCGACCGCAACAACTTTTGCTCCATTGCCAACGCGAAGATCCACTTCGCTCCTCCTCAAACTTCTACTTCTTCTTAGCCCCTGTAACGATTTGCAAAGGTGAGCAACCGATCCGGTATCAAATACCCAAGAATCAGTGGATGAAGTAGCAAGATTGATCTCTATAACATTTATACGGAGAGGAAGTCGTACTTCCTTCTTCTTCTCAAGATCCTCCAAGTACTTTGGGCGTTCCTTTTCCAATGACACGATTGCTTACAGAGTAACAATCGCATTAGAGCAGCGCCCTTCTTGACTAGCTTGGCCTTAGAACTGCTCGCGATCTCATCGGAGCTAACTTTCTTTGACCGCGCCTTTCTTGACATTGGGCTTGCCCTTGCCTTCTGCATCATCATCACATGATTGCTGCTTTTCTTAATGCTTTCCTCGGCATCTTTTAGCATCCCATGCAACTCTGCAAGGTCTTATCCATGTTGTTCATGTGATAGTTCAGTATGAATGGCTCAAAGCTCGGGGAGCGATCGGAGAATCACATCGTAGCCAACTCTTGGCTAAGGGAAAACCAAGCTTTTCCGGACTCTCAATGTAGCCAATCATCTTAATCACATGAGGGTGACGGGATTCCTTCGCAAGCTCGCACGCAAACAAGGACTTTGAAGTGTTGAACCTCTCACCCTTGCTTGGTTCTCAAACATACCACGCAACCCCACAATGATATTGTAGGCATCTGTGTTCTCATATTGCTTCAAGCTCAGAGGACATTGTGGCAAGCATGAGACGACTCACATCAAGATAATCATTCGCTTGCTTCTCATAAGCTCTCCGTGCAGCGCAGAGAATTATCGAGCAAGTCATCGGGATAATGAGACTCAAGGACATACTCCTTGCGCTCTTGCTTGAGAACAATTCTCAAGTTGCGATACCAATCCATAAAGTTCGTTCCATTGAGTTTTTCTTTCTCAAGAATAGATCGCAAATTAAAAGAACTGGATGCGGCATTAGTTGACATGATCTACAACAAAGAATATGCAAAGTTTAGCACTATGTTTATGTTCATCTTTTATTAAACTATTTAAAAAGACTCCCACTATGTGTTTTGCAACAAAACTCCTCTAAGTTACATAGTGGGTCAAGATCCTCATTTCACTAATTCCTAGTGAGCTTTGGCATCACGGCTAGAAAACTAGTGACATGGGTAAGCAACACCTTGCTAATCACATCTCTATGTGACTCTTGCTTGTTGGGTGACATCAATATGCCCCGGCCCCAACCTATGCCCCAAGGTCCAAAACTGTTTTGATAACCTTGTTAAGTAAACCAAATGCTTCGCATGTAGATGTCCGACATCTACCCCAAATAATGATGATAACCGACGGCACTCTACTTTGGTAGACCTACCATGCGGTGATCATTATCTTTGGTGCAACATATGGAAGGGCATGAACACCTAATTTTATGAGGATTCTATCCTACCAAAGCAACATATCACAAAAACATTGCATAAGAATAAGATAGATAATATCACAGATAAACACATTTAATCGTGAAGTAGTATGGCCCAAAAATGGTGATCTCCATCTCCATGTAGGTGTAGACGATCTCCATCCTCCACATCACTCCTTTAGGCCACCATGCTTGAAAGCTTGTAACCTCAAAACTAGGCTACTACCTATAATAGCTAGAAATTGAAGATTACAAAGATAGATTCAAGCATTAAGGTCGACACGCAGGTCGTTAAATACAATATAGACAGCTAACAATAGCTGAAATAATCATGACACGCAGGCCATGAACGAATGTTACATGCATCACATACATCTCATACATTCCAATAAGATATAGGGCCATACTATTCACATCATTCTCTGCAAAAACAAGTTAGACGTAGAATCGTATTCTACCTAACGATGTGAACCCATGACGCTATACAAGGCGGGTACGCACAACCACCTTATGCCAATCCGAGACATTCTCTAGGAAGCTAGTTTTTCCACTGGGCCGAGGCCATCAGATCCGTAACCTACTAGTATTCGACATAACCACCTTATGCCGATCCGAGACATTCTCTAGGACACTAGTTTTTTTTCATTGGCCCGAGGCTATCAGATTCATATCCTACTAGTATTCGACATAACCACCATATGCCGATCCGAGACAATCTCTAGGGCACTAGTAGTAATACAATCTGCGCCTCATCTAACCCCGATTCACCGATTGATCTCATCAACCCGTGCTACCATCGATTCATCACATGAACCGATTGATCTAGACTATAATTGATCCAATCTACTACAACCGCATATCAACATATGCGCGATCCGATCGCAAACTAAGCAAGATGGCTCGATACCGCGGAAGGAACGCGCGAGGCTACGATAGCGAGAAAATAAAAATTTCTACCGCGCACACCGGACATCATGCTAAGGAGGGATCATAGATCGTTACCACTAGACGCGCAGCGCGCGAAAGAAGAGTTGGAGAAGCCGATCCAACCACGCGCGTCGAGGTAGTAGTGGAAGTAGCCGATCGTCCCGAACAGATCGTCTCCTCCACACGATCAACCACACCACGAGCAGATCCAATCTGTAGTTTGTTGATGCCGATCAACGCCGCAACGAGCAGTGCCTCCACCGGTATCCACACGCCCGGGTGGAACGCCGATCGCGAGTGTACCAAAGACTCGCGAGCGGCTAGGGTTTGGCTCGGGAGGTGGCGGCTAGGGTTTTGCTCGGGAGGAACGAAGCATACATCCTCGTGCCCACGCTCCAAATATATAGACCTCCTCACTTGGGCCTCGTGGACCGAGGCCCAATAGGAGTCTATCCGGATCTCTATCCGAATTGAGCTCACATCCGAATCACATTCGAATTAGTGTTCCAACCCGTTAAGTGTGCGACAGAGGTTCACGTATACTTGGTCGCGACCCGGAAACACCTTTCCGGTCACCCTGTTAATAGCGGCCTCTAGCAAGACATATTAACCCCAAAGTATACGTAAAGATCATATCGGCTGAACCTGTAATGTTCTCATGTACGAATCCCTTTGCCTCACGATATAGATTAAGCTCAAGGCGAGACCTGTGTCATCCTCTTAATAGCTCAATCACTCTCTTGATTTTGTGATGGATTATAAACTTGTGATTGACTCTTCAATCACATTGGCATGGCCATGCACTTTCATAATCCATTACATCGAGGGGCCCAGAGATATCTCTCCCATAAGGAGGGGCAAATTCTATCTTGATCATTCACATCCCACTACATGTTTCATAGCAAACCCAAGACTACTTTTATGACTACCGATTACGGAGTAGTGGTTAGTAGTCCCAAAATAGGCTACTACGCATGTTGGGAACCATGATGATCTCAAGTCTAAGGATTCTACATAAACACTACTTGAGACCAACTAATGACACATGGAATCTCTGCAGTGTCTCATGGCGGGTCTATCCAACATACGTTCACTAACACATGTGCATATTATTGATTTGGTATCTCCATACCATGATCCATGAGACATGATCATCAATCAATACATATGCTGATCTTTGAATCATATTTGTTCCTCATATGATATATGATCAGGGATCATTTAGAAATAGCAACATTTTGGCATTAAGAGTCTCATGAATAAGTCACATACTCATTGATCAATAATGATAATGTCTATTTCAAGGAACAAAGCAATGTATCATAAACATAGTATGTGATATATTCAACATCTCCATGTTGCCTCTAGGACATATCACCAACATTTAGTTGCTTCTAAGTCCCGCGATCTCTCTTTCTGGCATAGGAGACTTGGTTATATTGGATTTGACCATTTGACCCGAGTTAGCGGCCACGATCTCATTCGTGGTCTGCCGAAACTCAAGATGGTCAAAGATCTTATTTGCGCTCCATGCCGGCACGACAAGATGGTTGCCTCTTCTCATCCTCCGGTCACAGTTACTATGACTGATGCACTGGGACAACTGCTCCACATGGACACAGTTGGACCAGCTCGAGTGCAGTCAGCAGGAGGGAAGTGATATGTTCTTGTTGTGGTCGATGACTTCTCGAGGTATTCTTGGGTGTTTTTCTTAGCCTCGAAGGATGAGACATTTTCACATTTCCGAGGTCTTTTCAGTAGGCTTTCTGTTGAGCTCCCAGGTGCCTTACGAGCGATCCGCAATGACAATGGCACAGAGTTCGAGAATTCCTACTTCGAGTGTTTCTGCAGTGAGACAGGTGTAGAGCATCAGTTCTCCTCTCCGCACGTCCCATAGCAAAATGGTGTTGTGGAGAGAAAGAACCGTACCTTGGTCGAGATGGTCAGGACGATGCTTGATGAGTACTCTACACCGAGGAAGTTTTGGGCTGAAGCCATTGCGACCGCGTGCCATGTTTCGAATCGAGTTTTTCTTCGGGCACACTTGCACCGCACTTCTTATGAGCTGAGATACGGGCGAAAACCCAGCGTCTCTCATTTTCGTGTGTTTGGTTGCAAGTGCTTTATTCTGAAGTCTGGGAACCTAGACAAGTTCGAGTCACGTTCCTATGACGGTATCTTTCTAGGCTACTCGACTTCTTTGCGGGCTTGTAGGGCCTGGAACTGTGAGTCTAGCAAGTTGGTAGAGACCTGCGAGGTGACCTTTGACGAGGCCAGTCCGGGGACTAGGCCAGATATCTCAGGTTCTTTAGAGCAGTCCGAGACCATCTTTGTAGATGATGAGGACGATGGAGACGATGGTTGTTTACCTGATCCAGCTCCTCATCCTCCCCTTGAGATGCCTTCTTCCACGGTACCTCAAGGTGATCAGCCCATGCCTTCTGCCTCTTCTGGAGCTAGTGGCTCTATTCCTACCTCGTCAGCTCATGAGGTAGATGCCACTTCTTCATCTCATCCTAAACCTCCTAGACACATTAAAAAAGATCATCCTTCTGAGTAGATTTTTGGAGACCTGTTTGAGCGAGTCACTCGTTCAAAATCTGGCATGTCTCAATTCTGTCTCCATTCTGCCTTTGTCACCTCATTCGAGCCCAAAGATGTTTCTCATGCTCTTTCCGACGAGTCTTGGGTCAATGCCATGCATGAGGAGCTAGAAAATTTTGAGAGGAACAAGGTCTGGTCGCTTGTCGAGCCCCCGCGAGGTCACAATATTACTGGGACTAAGTGGGTGTTCAAAAACAAGCAGAGCGAGGATGGAGTGGTTATTCGAAACAAGGCTAGACTGGTAGCTCAGGGGTTTTCCCAGGTTGAGAGTCTAGACATTGAGGAGACCTTTGCCCCTGTAGCTCGACTTGAGGCCATTAGAATCCTGCTTGCCTTTGCAGCTTCTAAGGGTTTCAAGCTCTACCAGATGGACGTCAAGAGTGGCTTCCTTAATGGTTTCATTGAGGAAGAAGTCTATGCGAGACAGCCTCCTGGTTTCGAAAACTCCAAATACCCTAACCATGTCTTCAAGCTTTCCAAAGCTTTGTATGGACTTAAGCAGGCCCCCAGAGCTTGGTATGAGAGGCTTAAGTCCTACTTGTTGAGTCATGGGTTTGAAATGGGTAAAGTAGACAAGACCTTGTTCATCCGCCGTCATGGCAATGACCTTCTGCTCGTCCAGATCTATGTCGATGACATCATCTTTGGCGGCTCTTCCCATACTCTGGTTTCACAGTTCTCGGATGTCATGAGCACCGAGTTTGAGATGAGTATGATGGGCGAGTTGACCTTCTTCCTTGGCTTCCAAATCAAGCAGACTCGGGAGGGTACATTTCTTCATCAGGGAAAGTACACTCGTGACCTCCTGAGGCGCTTCGACATGAGTGATGGTAAGCCTGTGTCGACTCCCATGGCTTCTACAGCCTATCTTGACCCAGATGAGGACGGCGAGCCAGTTGATCAGAAAGAGTTCAGAAGTATGATCGGCTCCCTTCTTTACCTCACTGCCTCGAGACCAGACATACATTTCTCTGTGTGTCTGTGTGCTCGTTTTCAGGCCTCTCCTCGCGTATCTCACCGCCAGGCGGTGAATCGCATCTTTCGGTATCTCCGAGCTACCATTGACTATGGTATCTGGTACTCTTCCTCACCTTGTCTTTCCTTGAGAGCCTTCTCGGACGCAGACTTTGCTGGCTGTAGGATAGATAGGAAGAGCACTTCTGGCACTTGCCAATTCATTGGCACTTCTCTCGTCTCTTGGTCTTCTAAGAAGCAGTCCGGTGTTGCACAGTCCACCGTAGAGGCCGAGTACGTTGCTGCAGCCAGTTGCTGTAGCCAAGTGCTCTGGATGGCTTCGACCCTGCGGGACTTTGGGTTAGTTATCGACAGTGTTCCACTCTTTTGTGATAACACTTCTGCGATTAACATTGCCAAGAACCCAGTGCAGCATTCCCAGACCAAGCACATCGATATCCGCTTCCACTTCCTTAGAGACCATGTAGAGAAGGGCGATATAGTGCTCCAGTTTGTGGAGAGTGACCACCAGTTGGCTGACATCTTCACCAAACCATTGGATAGTTCGAGGTTTTCAGCTCTGCGGGGAGAGCTTGGGGTGGTTTGTCCTTATGGACTGTAGTAAGGAGGAGTTTTGGGCTTTACTGCTTTACTATATTGTTTATGCTTCTGTCTCATTTCTGTCGCTTTGCATTTGGGTGCATTGGGTTTAGTCCTTCTAGCATAGGTTAGAGTGCTTCTCTTGCCTAGTTGCTTAGACTTCCTACTCTTATCTTGTGCTTACAGGATGCTTCTTATTAGCTGCTTCTTATCTCACTAGATTGAGCTCACTCACTTCTTGTAGGTTCTAGCGAGGGTCGGTCCACCCTCGGGTAGACAGGGTGCTCTCTAGTGTGTGTTTTACGGTCAGCTAATAGTCCTGGAGTCATATGGGGTAGATGAGAGTCTGTCTGAGCCATAGTTGTCTCTATATCTTATCTATGCTTTAAGGACTACCCGTTTGGATTTTCTTTCACAGCTTCTCTTGTTTATTGCTTTGGTTCAGGGGGAGTTCATTTGGGAGCTTCTGGAGCTTAATTTTGACTTAACTCAACTTGAACTAAAAGTTTCATCTCATGTTGAGGGGGAGCTGGATTTTCTTGCACTTTAGCATTCTGCATTGTAATATAACTATATTGAGCCTTGATTATTATCCTGTTATGACATGTTTACAATGCTTTACACCTTGCCATGACTTGTGCTTATTTGCTAGATTTATCATGACTTCATATGTGTAGACTAGCTTTTGCCATGATAAGTTAATTAAAATTGCTCAACTGAAATTAAAACTTGTCATGCTAGTAATTGAGTTTAGTCTATCTTTAGCTATCCTTGTATGATTCATGCCATGTCAAATAGGCTGAGTTGAGTCTTGAATCTAGGTTGAATCTTAGATTGAGCTATTTTAGCATCTTGATACATCATGAGTTAGCACAATCTGTTAAAAAGCAAAAGGATCTCTTTTTATGTGCGAAAAAACTGATTTCACCAATTCTTTCTCATGAGACGGCTTGCCATTGCACTAGGCATGAACTCAGGGGGAGTTCCAATTCTTTCTCATGAGACGGCTTGCCATTGCACTAGGCATGAACTCAGGGGGAGTTTTGGATGACCTAGACTATCTTCTTAAGCTTCTCGCTTGGAGTAGTCGCATAAGGCTTGAGATCTAGCACATGACAAAATTTTTGGTTGGAAACAGCCATAAGCTTTAAAAGAAAATATGTCAAGTGTGCAAGATTTGCTTAATCACCTAAAGATGAAAAGTGCTTAACCAAATGATAAACTCTTGAGCTCGTAGCACTCTAATTGACTCAACACTAGCTTCTTGTTTCCGCTTAGCTTATTGACATGGCCTGCATCATCCTTGGATATCTCTAGCTAGACTTTGCTTATTGATGACTTCACATGCTCATAAAATGCATTACATTTCAGATCATCATCTATGTGCTCTAGCTAGGATATATATATCTTGTCATGATCTAGATAGCCTTTTATTGAGTTATGGCTTGGTGTAGTCCATTATGGTCATTATGGATAATTCTCATGGCTCTAAATGCTTAGAATAATCAAACTTCAGCCATTTTCATCCTTTGACATATCTTATTCTCTCTTTTGCATCCTTGATGTGTTTATTGCCAAAAGGGGGAGAATAGATGAAAAAAAAGCCTTTTGGGAATTTCTAGAGCTTGGGAGAACATTTTGCTCTTTCAGTTGTTGCTCTAGTGTTCCTTCTGTCGACATGGTCATTAGCTTCATTTCCTTGTTTGGACCATGTTGGACTATTCAAATTCAAACTCAACTTTGTGCTTTTTCTGGGTTTGTCAATATACTCATCAAGGGGAGATTGAGAGACCATGTGGAGGTCATCCCATGTGTATGATGAGTAATTGACATCGGTTTAGGTAAGTCGAGTTTGGTTTGGGTGGTTCGGACCTTGACGTTGTGTGGTGCAATCGGCTCGGTCAGACTTGGTCAAACCAAGTCAATCGTGTTTAGGATGGATATTCCTTTGATTCGACAGGTTTGGGCTTTATCATGCTAATTTTGATTACATGTATCGAGCGGTGCTATTTGATGTGTTTCTTGTCTGTGTTGGCTGCAGGACATCGAGGCGGAGTCGTGGCGAGACACTGTGGACCGGACTAGGCGCTGATGTCAGAACGGTCAGGAGGTGTCAAAGACGGTGAGGGCTCGAGGTGGCTGCGAGGCTTGCAAGGCAAGAAAGGAGGAAGCTTCCTGGAAGGTGCGAGAGGGGCGTTTCAGTAAAAACGCAAAGCTGCACTAAAGGAAGCGGGTTTGGATAAAGCATTGAGTAGGTGGTGACCTAATGGGTAAAGCATGTGCAAACCCATTAGTGGGAGGCTATAAAAGGAGAGGGAGAGGTTGTGCTGAAATTGAGAGAGTGGGTGTAAGAATTAGGGTTTCATTTGGTTCTCTCCATGTATGGAAATGAGAGTAGGATTTTTAGTGTGAGATTGAGAGAGAGATAAGCTGAGAAATCCCTCATATGTAATCGTGTCATCTCTCTTCCTCTTGTTTATCAATCATGTATGTCTCCGTATCGAGTTCAAGTTCTTATGTTTGATCTGTTCCTCTCTTTTTGAATGCTCTGCTTTCCTCTTTGTTTTTCTCTGATTTGTGAGCATTCGGCCATCTCTGCTTTATCTATTCTTTGCTGCTCAAGTCTTAGTTCTTGCGGCTACTCGTCTATGGTAGTAGTACTTTGCTTGGCCAACAGCAAAGAGTTATTCAGTTGGGCCTTTTGCGATCAGTTTTGGTCGGCAGAGATTCTTGAGAAAAATTAGCACTTGATTCTTTGTTTCGGCCCTGCATTTCTAGTACTACTTGCCATTGGTGGGACTGCAGAATCTCATTAATTTTGGTTCCTGTTAGCAGTCCTCTCGGCAGCAAATATCTGCACATTGCTTTCTTGGTAGCCAAAAATCTGCACGTTGCTTTCTTGGTAGCCAAAAATCTGGAAGTTGCCTTCCTGTAGCAATCACGGCTGGACAGCAACATGTATGTGTTTGGCTTTGTATCTTGAGTTTCACTTTCCCTGGCCAAAGAGGATTATTGCCTTTTGCTTTACCTTCTTTCTTTCCTATTTGCTTTCGGTAGTAGGTGGTAGCAAGTGAATTTGGTGCAGCAGTAAAATGGTCCTTATTCCCTGCAGTTTCTAGGTGATTAAAGTACCTTTTGCTGCTCCCTTTGTGTTGCTTTCTTTAGCATTTTGAGCAGCAGTTTTCAGCATTTGAGTGCAGTTTTTGTCCTCTTGGCTGGCAGCAAAAGCTCAACCTAGTGAAAAGAGAAAAGCAGCTAATAGAGCAGCATCCTAGATCACAAGATGAGAGGAAGACGTCTAAGCAACTAGACTAGAGAAACACTCTAACCTATGCTAGAAGGACTAATCCGATGCACCCCGAATGCAATGCAATCAGTAAGGAACAAGAGCATAATCAATATAATAGAGCAGTAAAGCACAAAGCTCCCCCTCACAACAGCCCATAAGGACAAACCACCCCAAGCTCTCCCCGCAAAGCTGAAAACCTAGAGCTATCCAATGGCTTGGTAAAGATATCAGCCAACTGGTGGTCACTCTCCACAAACTGGAGCACAATGTCACCCTTCTCTACATGGTCTCTAAGGAAGTGATAGTGAATATCAATGTGCTTGGTCCGGGAATACTGCACTGGGTTCTTAGCAATGTTAATCGTAGAAGTGTTATCACAAAAGAGTGGAACACTGTCGATAACTAACCGAAAGTCTCGCAGGGTCGAGACCATCCAAATGTCACATCCCAAAATTTGCTTTCTGGAAAAATTTAATTTCAAATTAATTATTTTAAATTATTTGAGTTTTATTTGGATTTGCCCTGAATTTTTTGGTTTTTGAAAAAAACTAGATTTGAAAAGTATTTTAAGTAAAACCTAAAATTATTATTAAATAAAAAGATATTTTGGTTTTATATGAAAATCCTAGTTCAAAATAATTATTTGAAGTTTATTTGGTTTTTATTCGATTTTCTGAATTTTCTGGAGTTCAAAAAAAATGTATGTTTGAAATTAAAAAGTATTTCAAGTATGAAAATTAAATACCAACAGTAGTTGGAAATATTTTTATTAAGTCCAAAATATCTCCAGAAGCTTCTGTGAATTTTTCTGGGATTTTTCGGAGTTTGTTTAAGCTCAATTTGAAATTTCCAAAAAAAAAAAAGAAAAAGGAGAGAGAATGAACAGTACCCGCGGGTACTGTTCATCCATCGCCTCCGCGTGGGGAGGCTCGATCGATCTGTTCTCTGTACTCAGTTCTTTCCATTTTTCTCTCTCTTCATAACTTCCAATCCGGACCTTATCTCAATGTCTTCCCAAAAGAAAAGTTGTGCCAAATCACGCAAGGAATCTATCCCAACTGGCCTCCTTCCATTTCGTTCATCCGTTTGCCTTTTATCTCCAATTTTCTGAAACGAACTCTAAACCGAAATCCACGAATTAGAGTCGGTTTCTACCCCTCCCAAGCCTATAAATAGGACCCCATGGCACCCCTAAACCCATCCCAAGCCGTGGCAAGTTCCTCAAAGGTCGGGGCGCGTCGGCATCGAGGCCCTTCGGTCTCGGATTTGCTCGTCGCGTCTCGAGCAATCCGGTGAGTTTTTCTGTGATCCTTTCGCGTCACATTGTGCCATCATGTGCCATCTACCTTCTTGCCAAGTTAATTTGGTTTGGTGCAGCCAATCTCTCGGAATCGAGTTTTCCCCAATCTAGGTCAAGAGCGCTTCCCGACGTCGATTCGTCATCTCCGGTAAGCTTTAGCCCTTGCCTAATTTTTCTTAGACTTGCCTCGTCGCGTTCTACGTTGTGCTCACTTCCTTTTTCCCAAAAAGCCTCCACAAATTTTCGCCTCCGAACCTCGCCATGGCCGTCAATGGCATCTCGTGTTCCCCATCTACCCGGTGATGTTTTCACCAATCCGTTCGCGTCACTTTGTGCCAAACCATCCCAGGTAGCTACCCTCCAAAAAGTTTTAGATTTCGTTCACCGAGCATGAAGATATTAAGTTTTTCCTTTTTCCTTCCCGACGTCGTTCAAACATCGATTGCGCCGTCTCCGATGGGTTTCTGGCCGAGCCCATAATTTTCCTAGCCTCGCCAAGCCGCGTTCTAGCCCGTGCTCATCCTACTTCTCCACGTTCCATGCCCGGATTTTATTCCTCTCTCCTACCCATGTCGTTGTAGCCACCTGTGCCGTCAACGGTCTCCGTTTGGCGTGCCGTCAATTCCTATGGGTGCCTTGGGTCCCTAGCAACCCATTTTGCTAGTTAGATTCACCTCCCATGCCTCCTCTCGCCAGCGCTAGCCTTCTCGCCGAAATTACTGTTCTCGGATGAACAGTAATATCTGTAATTTCAGCATTTTCTCGCCCCGGCAAACTTTAGATCGCTCGTTCTCCTTCGTCCGAACTCCGATCAACCCGCTTCTTTTTCCTAAATTCATCTAAAATTTAGCTCTATCTTTTGGTTCTGGGTTTGCAGTTTTTGGAGTTCATTCGAATTTTATTTGAATTTATTTTGTTTGTTTTGTCGTTGCGCGTAGAACCCAAAGTCGCCAAAGAGTTTGTCGAACCACAGCAAGAGGGACCAACCAGTGCACAAGAAGGCAAGTCTCCTTTGATCATCTTGAACCCATAATTTTGAAATGTTTTTAAATAATTTAAATTATGTGCATTGCTATTTACATTAAACCTTAGTTCAAATCTTAAGGTGTTAGCTAATCCAACTTTGTTATACCCTCCTTTGAGATTGAATGCCATGTACCATTGTAACCCTAGAAGTTTCCTTTGTCTCATTAATGAGATTATTATAACCACTTGTGAATAGTAGTGCGGTAGTATAATGCTTAGTCATGCTATCTAATACATTGGAAATTCTTGAAAATGGGAAATTATGGTTTATGAAACCTTTGTGTTTATAAATGTAGTGGTAATTGGAGTTGCCACTGATCTTTTAAAATAAAATAAAATGTGAAAGTTGGTTTAGATTAGGTGGATGGTTGGTTTGGCTTGGTGCAGTTCGCACGAGATCTTGTTAAGTGTATGTTCCACCCTAGTCAATTAAGGACCGACGCTTGTGTTTGTCGCATCGAGCATTAACCGTACAACCACAAGTCTATATGGGTACGACCTAGGTGACTAACTTATGATAGTCTAGTTTAGGTGCCACCAATGGAAAGTGGGTGCCGAGGATGGGTGGTTATTCACAAGTGAGGGACAGGATTTCTTGTACTCATATGGCGCAAGAGGGGGCTTGATTGGGCAGTTAGCCTACTGCGGTGAAACCTCGCGGGTGGTATCTAGCTAGATTAGAGTAAGGTAAAGGCTTTGTGATATTTTATCCGGGTCTCATGCCAAAGGAAGCGTGTTGACTTTTAGGATAATTTATCTCTTGTGGGTAAAGTTGTACAACCTCTGCAGAGTGTAAAACTATTCGAATAGCCGTGCCCACGGTCAAGGGCGGGCAAGGAATGCATTCACATGGTAGATTTCTTGTTTTGTTTTAAAATCAAAGTTTGTATTCGAGGTGGAGGAACTCTCGGAAGGGTATCCCGCATTGGAGCAGAGAGGGTGGATGTAACCCGCAGTATTAAACTTGTTCAAGTTGTTGAAGCTAGTGTTGGTAGATGGAACCTTCACTAGTGAGTTAATGTTAGTTCTGTTAAAACCATTATTTTAATAAATGGATGCCTTTGAAAATAGTTATTGGTAATTGAATTTAAAACATTGCTTTGTGCAAAAGAACCATATAGCCTTCCTTTGTCAAGCCTTGCATCTATGCATTTTTCCCAAGACTTGCGGAGTACTTTATGTACTCACATGCTACACTCAAAAATAAATCTCAGAAGAATACGAAGCTCAAGAAGGTGACTACGACTACTTGCCGGTGGCTTCGATGAAGGATTCCAGGAGTTCTAGGTCGCGCTTCCCCATCAATTGCCCGTGGCGTATTGATGGGTCTTCACCGAAGTTTATCTTTTGCTTCACTGTGTTTCGTGTGTGCGAGGTCTTGAAACCTCAATTGTAATAATGAGAGCTTTGTGCGTACTCTGTAATATTGTAATAAAGCGTTGCTGGTTATGTATTCATTTTGCTTAAGCGTGTGCACTAGCTTTGATCCGGGACTAGTGCGAAGAATACACGAGGGTCCGGTTCGAAATCCGGGTCCCGGCAGAGATGGTATCGAGCCAATTTGGTGTAGGACGTGACCTAGTTAGAATGGTCGTTAAAAGAAGAACTTCAAAATTTATTTTATAAAATAAAAAGTTAATAATGTGCTATCCTTGTCTTTTCTTGTCTTTCTATCCTTATCTTTGTCATGGCATTCTTCCTTATCTATCTGCTTATTTCCTTTTGGAATGGTAATTGTACCCCCTTCCCTCTGTAATTTCTATAGATGGACCGATAAGGTTGCGTCTGAAAAGCACTTGGAGAATCCCTGGAGACCTAGAGTATACGGAAGACAACAAATTATTGGAAAGTACTCTTGTCAGGAAGGACGTGATAATCAGTGCATGTCAAGTTAGGTAAGTTGGAGAATTGTTGCTAGAGTGATATATCTTGGATATATAATTGACAAGATTGAATAATATTCGAGTGAATTGAGAAAAACAAAGGTATATTTGTAGATACCAATTGATTATGAATAAATGTGAAGAAAGTAATACTTGTGGATTGAATAGATCATGGAGAATGAGTACAGTAGTAAGCTTGGTGGGACTAATTAAATCATGGGAAGTGTCTAAATTTGATACCTTGGATTTATTATCTAGGATTGAAAGGAGTGGTTGGATGTAAAACAAGATTTTGTTGAACGGATTATTTGTGATTATTGGAGAATTAGTATTAAGAGATTGATCCAGTAAAGAGAGGGATTAAAAGATTAAGAAGTTGAATTGTCATAAACAATTCATGATATCAATTTTGGATGATTTGGTTGAATCATGAAGAGTAGATGAATTTTGTGGAGTTAATTGATTATCAGAGTTTGGTGGACCTATTGATGATGAGTGGATGCTAGTGGAATTCCTAGAAGATAATACACTTAGATATCTTGGTGGATTAATTTACCATTGCAAAGTGGACATTGAATTGATATGACAATTTGAGTTTGGTGGATTTAATAGATCAATGTTAGATAATTGGATTTTAACTAATGGGATTAACTAGGTCGTTTAAGGATGATCAACTGGAGGATTTAAATTACTTATGGGAGATAGATGGTCCAATGAGAATTAATTGAGAGATTGTCCGATAAGGATTAATTGAGTTCATTCAAATTTGGTGGAACCAAAATGATGGTTATCAAGAGATTGATGTTGGTGGATTAATGAATATTAAATTATGGCTTAGATGATCTTAAACTTGATTGATGATTACTAAAAGTTTGGATTAATCTTATATTGTCTTATCAGAGTTATGGATCTGTTGGATTAGATAATGATCATAGAACAATTGGTGGAAATCACAATTACAATGTTATTGGATTCTTGCTAGAAAAATTCTATGGTTGGTCGTCGATTCAAATTAGAGCAGAGAATAAAAGTTTAGGAGAGTATTTGTTGAAATCAATAAGGTGCATTTGTGGTATATGATTTTGGAATCAAGAATTTTGAAGAGTTGAAATAATTATGTCTTTCTCGGATGAACACTTGCGGAAGTTAAGCCCTATTTGGTGGAATTCTGAATTAATCGTTATGATGAGGGCAAATGAAGTTAATCCAAAGCTTGCAGGCGACTAAAGATGTACCCTCCGATTTGTTTATTGTCTTCCGTATTTCTCAGTTAAAGGAAGGTTTCAGAGTACCAAAGAACAAGATAGAATCATGAAGAAGCGAGGACTAGTTCTTTAGTTGTAGTACCCAAGTAAAGTCTTACGATTTTAGAACGCTTATATATTACTTATTTGTGTGCTAGATGGACTGTACTAAGCCTAAGTGCACTGTGGTACAGCCATTCTTAAAACTAGGTTGATTTCAATAAAAGTTCTTTTGCTAAAAGTTAATTTGTTTGCTTCTTCCTTGTGTGTTGGCTTGGGATGTGACTTAGTCTCCTCAATCTCTTACCTTTGCTAATTCCTCTTACCTTATGCTAACCTAAACCGCTTGGATGGTGAACACAAGGAGCAACCCCGACAACAGCCGTGATGCCAACCCTCAGCCAGAGAACAACATTCCGCCACCCCCTCCTCAAGCCCCCAGCTTGGAGCAAATGATGGCCATGCAACTGCGGCTTCTCCAGGCCCTAGCTCAAAACCAGGTGCAGCAAGCTCCGCAACCACCCAACCAAGCTCCTCAGTCTAAGATGGGAGAATTTATGAGGACAAGGCCTCCTACTTTTGCTGGATCCGTAGATCCCATGGAGGCAGATGATTGGATTAAGGATGTGGAGAGGAAGTTGGTCCTAGCCCAGTGCAATGACAATGAAAAAGTGTTGTATGCGGCTCACCAACTCAAAGGGATCGCTGCTAAGCGGTGGGAAAATTACGCGCCGCTCATCAAAATGCACAAGCTATCACATGGGATGAATTTGTGGAGGCATTCCGCACTGCGCATATTCCTACGGGAATAATGGACATGAAGAAAAGAGAATTCTACCAACTGCAGCAAGGAAACCTCAGCGTTTCCGAATACCTGAACAAGTTCACCCAACTGTACCGGTATGTATCCGAAGAGATCACATCAGAGGCAACAAAGATTTGGCGGTTCATGCAGGGACTTGATCCCAACCTCAAGGTGCAGCTGGTGTCCAAAGAATTTTCGACATTTCAGCATATAGTAAATAAGGCCCTTGTCCAAGAAGATGCTCAATATCAATTGCAGGACTCTCGTAAGAGGAAGATGGCTTTTCCGACACAGTATAGTGCAAGCGGTTCAAGACCCCGAATGAATCCACCCCAGTTCAATAACGCTCCAACCACACCAGGAACTCCAGGATCTGAGCCTCGTTCAGAGATGCAAGAACCCCACATCTTTACCGGAGTTCGACCTCAGAAAAGCAACACCTCAGCCTTTGGAGTGCAATGTTTTCGATGTCACGAGATGGGGCATTATGCAAGCAATTGTCCACAGAAGCCTCAGGTTAACACTCCAATTCCTTTCAACTTGGGAGATACACCATCACAAACTCCGGTGTGAGGACAAGGACAGGAGTAACTCCAAGCTGCAGAAAAGCTCCAAGAACTCCGCAATCACAAGGAAGAGGACGAGTTAACAACATCACCACAAAAGGTGCCCCAAGGGCAGCAATCATGCTTGGTAAGTTTCAATTTGGTTCAAAGCAAGAAGCAGCTTGAGAGCACAGCAAGAAACCAAGATCTGCGTTTTCCTCTCCTATCTTTTCCTAGTTCGTCCGAATCTCTGGGACGAGATTCTTTCTAAGGGGTAGATTTGTCACATCCCAAAATTTGCTTTCTGGAAAATTTAATTTCAAATTAATTATTTTAAATTATTTGAGTTTTATTTGGATTTGCCTGAATTTTTGGTTTTGAAAAACTAGATTTGAAAAGTATTTTAAGTAAAACCTAAAATTATTATTAAATAAAAAGATATTTTGGTTTTATATGAAAATCCTAGTTCAAAATAATTATTTGAAGTTTATTTGGTTTTATTCGATTTTCTGAATTTTCTCGAGTTCAAAAAAATGTATGTTTGAAATTAAAAGTATTTCAAGTATGAAAATTAAATACCAACAGTAGTTGGAAATATTTTTATTAAGTCCAAAATATCTCCGAAGCTTCGTGAATTTTTCTGGGATTTTTCGGAGTTTGTTTAAGCTCAATTTGAAATTTCAAAAAAAAAAAAAAAAGGAGAGAGAATGAACAGTACCGCGGGTACTGTTCATCCATCATCTCCGCGTGGCGAGGCTCGATCGATCTGTTCTCTCTGCACTCAGTTCTTTCCATTTTTCTCTCTTCATAACTTCCAATCCGGACCTTATCTCAATGTCTTCCCAAAAGAAAAGTTGTGCCAAATCACGCAAGGAATCTATCCCAACCGGCCTCCTTCCATTTCGTTCATCCGCTTGCCTTTTATCTCCAATTTTCTGAAACGAACTCTAAACCGAAATCCACGAATTAGAGTCGGTTTCTACCCTCCCAAGCCTATAAATAGGACCCCATGGCACCCTAAACCCATCCCAAGCCGTGGCAAGTTCCTCAAAGGTCGGGACGCCGTCGGCATCGAGGCCCTTCGGTCTCGGATTTGCTCGTCGCGTCTCGAGCAATCCGTGAGTTTTTCTGTGATCCTTTCGCGTCACATTGTGCCATCATGTGCCATCTACCTTCTTGCCAAGTTAATTTGGTTTGGTGCAGCCAATCTCTCGGAATCGAAGTTTTCCCAATCTAGGTCAAGAGCGCTTCCCGACGTCGATTCGTCATCTCCGGTAAGCTTTAGCCCTTGCCTAATTTTTCTTAGACTTGCCTCGTCGCGTTCTACGTTGTGCTCACTTCCTTTTTCCCAAAAAGCCTCCACAAATTTTCGCCTCCGAACCTCGCCATGGCCGTCAATGGCATCTCGTGTTCCCCATCTACCCGGTGATGTTTTCACCAATCCGTTCGCGTCACTTTGTGCCAAACCATCCCAGGTAGCTACCCTCCAAAAAGTTTTAGATTTCGTTCACCGAGCATGAAGATATTAAGTTTTTCCTTTTTCCTTCCCGACGTCGTTCAAACATCGATTGCGCCGTCTCCGATGGGTTTCTGGCCGAGCCCATAATTTTCCTAGCCTCGCCAAGCCGCGTTCTAGCCCGTGCTCATCCTACTTCTCCACGTTCCATGCCCGGATTTTATTCCTCTCTCCTACCCATGTCGTTGTAGCCACCTGTGCCGTCAACGGTCTCCGTTTGGCGTGCCGTCAATTCCTATGGGTGCCTTGGGTCCCTAGCAACCCATTTTGCTAGTTAGATTCACCTCCCATGCCTCCTCTCGCCAGCGCTAGCCTTCTCGCCGAAATTACTGTTCTCGGATGAACAGTAATATCTGTGAATTTCCAGCATTTTCTCGCCCCGGCAAACTTTAGATCGCTCGTTCTCCTTCGTCCGAACTCCGATCAACCCGCTTCTTTTTCCTAAATTCATCTAAAATTTAGCTCTATCTTTTGGTTCTGGGTTTGCAGTTTTTGGAGTTCATTCGAATTTTATTTGAATTTATTTTGTTTGTTTTGTCGTTTCGCGCGTAGAACCCAAAGTCGCCAAAGAGTTTGTCGAACCACAGCAAGAGGGACCAACCAGTGCACAAGAAGGCAAGTCTCCTTTGATCATCTTGAACCCATAATTTTGAAATGTTTTTAAATAATTTAAATTATGTGCATTGCTATTTACATTAAACCTTAGTTCAAATCTTAAGGTGTTAGCTAATCCAACTTTGTTATACCCTCCTTTGAGATTGAATGCCATGTACCATTGTAACCCTAGAAGTTTCCTTTGTCTCATTAATGAGATTATTATAACCACTTGTGAATAGTAGTCTGGTAGTATAATGCTTAGTCATGCTATCTAATACATTGGAAATTCTTGAAAATGGGAAATTATGGTTTATGAAACCTTTGTGTTTATAAATGTAGTGGTAATTGGAGTTGCCACTGATCTTTTAAAATAAAATAAAATGTGAAAGTTGGTTTAGATTAGGTGGATGGTTGGTTTGGCTTGGTGCAGTTCGCACGAGATCTTGTTAAGTGTATGTTCCACCCTAGTCAATTAAGGACCGACGCTTGTGTTTGTCCAGACTGAGCATTAACCGTACAACCACAAGTCTATATGGGTACGACCTAGCTGACTAACTTATGATAGTCTAGTTTAGGTGCCACCGATGGAAAGTGGGTGCCGAGGATGGACCGTTATTCACAGTGAGGGGAGTGGATTTCATTGTACTCATATGGCGCAAGAGGGGCTTGGTTGGGCGGTTAGCCTACTGCGGTGAAACCTCGCGGGTGGTATCTAGCTAGATTAGAGTAAGGTAAAGGCTTTGTGATATTTTATCTGGGTCTCATGCCAAAGGAAGCGTGTTGACTTTTAGGATAATTTATCTCTTGTGGGTAAAGTTGTACAACCTCTGCAGAGTGTAAAACTATTCGAATAGCCGTGCCCACGGTCAAGGGCGGGCAAGGAATGCATTCACATGGTAGATTTCTTGTTTTGTTTTAAAATCAAAGTTTGTATTCCGAGGTGGAGGGAACTCTCGGAAGGGTATCTGCGATTGGAGCAGAGAGGGTGGATGTAACCATGCATATTAAACTTGTTCAAGTTGTTGAAGCTAGTGTTGGTAGATGGAACCTTCACTAGTGAGTTAATGTTAGTTCTGTTAAAACCATTATTTTAATAAATGGATGCCTTTGAAAATAGTTATTGGTAATTGAATTTAAAACATTGCTTTGTGCAAAAGAACCATATAGCCTTCCTTTGTCAAGCCTTGCATCTATGCATTTTTCCCAAGACTTGCGGAGTACTTTATGTACTCACATGCTACACTCAAAAATAAATCTCAGAAGAATACGAAGCTCAAGAAGGTGACTACGACTACTTCACCGGTGGCTTCGATGAAGGATTCCAGGAGTTCTAGGTCGCGCTTCCCATCAATTGCCCGTGGCGTATTGATGGGTCTTCACCGAAGTTTATCTTTTGCTTCCATTGTGTTTCGTGTGTGCGAGGTCTTGAAACCTCAATTGTAATAATGAGAGCTTTGATCTGCACTCTGTAATATTGTAATAAAGCGTTGCTGGTTATGTATTCATTTCTGTTTAACTGTGTGCACTAGCTTTGATCTGGGACTAGTGCAGTAATACACAGAGGGTCCGGGTTCGGAAATCCGGGGTCCCGACACCAAAGCACCTGGCTGCAGCAACGTACTCGGCCTCTGCGGTGGACTGTGCAACTCCGGACTGCTTCCTAGAGGACCAAGAAATAAGAGAAGTGCCAATGAATTGGCAGGTGCCAGATGTGCTCTTCCTATCTATCCTACAGCCGGCAAAATCTACGTCCGAGAAAGCTCTCAAGGAAAGACCGGACGAGGAAGAGTACCAGATACCATAGTGTAACATCACAAAATTTGGATATTCAAAAATATATAAATTTTAAAATATTTCCTGCATTTTGGCTGGTGTTAAAATTTTCTTTTTGAACATTTATTTGAAATTTCTTCAGTTTCGTGTCATGCAAAGTAATATACTAAGAAATAATAGCCAAGCAAAAACAACAGAGATATTAAAAGAGAAGAAATGGCTAAAGGAGTTTTAAATACTCACATCTAAATAGCTGATAATTTAAATTTTAGATTTCAAATCATGCAAAAATTTAAACCCGTAATCTTTATTGTGAAATAAGAAATGAAAATTTAAAAATCCAAATTTTAAAGTAATGTGTAAGCTTTCTTTTTTTCTTTTCTTCCATTTTCCTCTTTTCTCTCTCTTCCATGTGGGCCAGCCCTTCTTCTTTTCTCTTCCCTCCTTCCTCTTTTTCTCCCCCTCTGCTCGGCGGGCCCCCTCCCTGTGCAGCACGACTGCCTCCTCCTTCCTTCTTTTTTTCCCTCCTCCTCCCTTCTTCCATGGCCGAGCATCCTCCACGTCGCCTCTTTCCATTTTCTCTGCTCAGCGCCATCCCGCCATCATCACGCCCGGATTCCCCGTGATCCCCCTGCTCTGCACCGCTCCTGACATGCGTCGAGCCCCGCACCTCTGCGCAGCGAGCCGCGCGGCGCCTTGCCCGGTGGTCCTTCCCCCGCTCCGCCCAGTCCCCCGCCATCTGCAGCTATATATGAAGCGTCTGCTGCCCCATTTCTCCCCCGTGCCTCCCTCCTCTTTCCCCTGCTCAGCCCGAGCTCGAGCGCTAGCTCTGAACCACCGGCCGCCGCCTGCGCCTCCACGCCGTTCTGCTGTGCCGGTCGCTTAGTCCCCAAGTTAATCACTACCCTGCGTGACACCGCTCCCCATCTACCCCCTCGCCAAATCAATCGGGTTTTAGTGCCACCGAGCGCGCATATGGCCATCTCCTTCGTCACCGGCCAAAAATTGCCGCCGCCAGCGCCACCTCCTCCTTAGGCGTCCATTCTTCAATTCCACGCGCGGAGGGAGACATCTCGATGGACCGAAGCCTCCCCGACGATCGGCCGGCGCCCTCCCTCGCTAGAGTGACACCCCCACGAGAGCCCCACCCGTGCCGCCGCCGGTCCACGCCGCCAGCCGCCATGGACCCTCCCCGGCCGAACCCCCTCCACAGGTGAGTTCCTCCCGATGCTCTACTGCTCGTGCGCCGGCCAATTTTTCCCACCCTCCACCACGCCGCCGTCACACCGCGACTACTCGCCGTCGGCCTCCTCGGGCTGCCGCCCGCCCTCCTCATCGTCGCCCCGGCCGACGCGCCCCCACCTCTAGGTCCCCTACCCCCCTAGACAACCCGTTTCAACATTCGCCGGCACCACCCTGGTCGCCACTCGCCGGCGACGCCACCAACTACCCAGCGCCGCGGCTCTCCCCTGCTTCAACTAGCTAGCTCCCCCGTTTTGAAGCTTGCTTCATTTAATTTGTGCCCTCCCTCTCTTCACCAAACGGGCAAAGGCCCAGTGGTCAGCCGAGTCAAGCCAGGCGCACAAGTAGCAGGTCCTGAGTTCGAACCCCGTCTGCCGCATATTTCCTCCCCTTTTGTTTTACTTTCTCTAACCCATTTTAATTGAGGAAAATTTAGGAAGAATTAGGAGGTAATCTAGAGTAGCCAGTAAATTTAATAAGGATATAAAATAAGATATTTAAGATTTAAAATTTGGCTATTTATTATAAGAGCTTAAATATTCATTGAGGTCTAATTACCATTTAAAGACATTAATAAAAATATGGTTTTGCTTGATGTCCAAAGTTAATGAAAATCCTAATTAGAATATGTGTGTGTGTATAGGGTGCCTTTTTTCTACTCCCAGGTGTAGTTACTCCTATTGTATCCACCATTTATCATCCTCAGAATCCCCCCAGCCTGATCGGGCTATTGGGTTTGATAGCACGCATGGCGTTCATAACAAACCCACTAACATTCACAGGTATACCCACCTAATAAACTCACGTATTTATGGTAGAGAATAACCGGCGTATCCTTTCCTGAATTCTCGGCGCGTGGACATCCTGGCCAGACAAGTAGGTAGTCCGTTTGTTTTTCCCAAAGTGAGGAGGGAGTATGTTTTACCTGTGTACATGGGAGTATGTCCAATTTCTTCCCGTATCGAGTATGTATGTCATCAAACTAAATGGATTAGGATGAATGGAGGTATGTACGTACTGCTTAAAATATTCTGAAACGAAAATGGAATGAAACCAATTGGTAATATGTACATACTAAACCGAATGGACACATGGTTTCAGATGGGAACTACTGATTGTTGTCAGATAGTTATGTATAAAATGATGTAAACATAATTCGAATACTACAACGTGGTATACATCATACTTCTTATCCCCAAAATGGAGTATGACCGACATACTCATTTTTTTTGTAGAGATATACTCAATCGGTGTACTTCTTTTCGTATCTTTACCTTTTATGTCTTCTTTCGTATTGTTATCCGTTCCGGATATTCAGTTGAAATTCTGGCGCACACCGGATGGTTACAAATCCTTGCTATTAAAGAAACGATTCGGGAGTATGTCCTCTTTTTTCACCAAAACAAGTTAAATCTCAGATAGGTTTGTAAAAAATGATGCAGTCCATATGACCCGGATACTACTACATGGTAGGAGTAGTTGTGTTTTGTCTATGGGAGTATATCCTTTATTTTCCCCAAAGCGAGTAGGTATGGCCTGAAATTAAATGGATTTCTATGTATGTAGGTATGTACATACTGCCCAAATTATTCTGGAACCAAAATGGACTGAAACCAATTGGTTGCATGTACATACGTAAACGAAGGTAGACTTGGTGTCAGGTGGGTACTGCTGATGTTTGTCATATAGATTGGTGAAGAATGATGTGAACGAGTAGATTTGTTTTGTACATGGGAGTATGTTTTTTTTTCCCAAAGCGATTAGGTATGGCCTGAAATTAAATGGATTGCTACGAATGGAGGTATGTATGAACTGTTCAATTTATTGTGAAATCAAAATGGACTGAAACCAATTAGGTGTATGTACATACGAAAACGGAAGGATAGATGGTTTCTTGTTGGTACTACTGATGGTTGTCATATAAATTTATGAAGGTTAATATACTTCATACTTGTACTCCCCAACGTGTAGTATGTCGGACATACTCCTTTTTTTCTCTAGTAGTTATTTTCCTTCAATAGCGACCACCAGATGATCAGACTGATAGATGATCAACACGGGCACCTGTGTGGTTGTGAAGTGGTATAACTGAGCTGTTTTAATCTCAATATTAATCCAAATTTAGGTGTATGTACATACGAAAACGGAAGGATAGATGGTTTCTTGTTGGTACTACTGATGGTTGTCATATAGATCTCTGGATGTTAATATGCTTCATACTTGTAGTCCGCAAACGTGTAGTATGTCGGACGTACTCCTATTTTTTTTTTTATAAAACAATATCATACTTAGTACTTTCAATGGCATTATCATTGCGGAGTGAGCGATTATGTTGTTTGGACATACTACCATTGCAGCCATCTAGTGTATTGGCAAGGTACTAACGGTGTATGTTGTAATGATATTGGTTCGCAGTCAGAGAAGCAAACTACAGGCGGGTAGACCGGCATATCATCAGATTTATCAGTGCTTCATTAATCCATGACGTACGTCTCCATTGTTTAGCAGTGAATAATATGTTTCAAAATGCACCATGTGTTCAAATGCTATTGTCTTCTTTTATAGAGAAGTTTACAGTAGATCATAATGAATGTAAACTCCATGGTAAATCAAAGTGCAGTTTGTGCTTATTAATCCTCCGAGAAAAATAAACTCAGCAGTCTTCATGGGATTATTTCCAATCCCAGGCTTTCAGACAACGATAGACGTAATCTGGAAGTATTGCTTCATTTTTCTTGAATGACAATAGATTCGCCAGAAATTGCTTCCGAAGTTCAAAAAGATCCTGAGATAGCAATGTAGAGTAATTGTTACATATGGTGATATGGACAAGTTGAAGGAGTAGGTTCGAATGGGTATATTGGTCACAATTAAGATTCTCACATTGCAAGAAGGCATGACGAGGCGAGATCCATCCCAGCTCCTCATGTAGTTTAGAACATGAAGTGAGCAGTCCAACCTAGAAATCAAACTAATTGAGAACATTGATGATTGGAGAATAAAAAAGCAATGGGCCGATGTGTATGTACTTAACTTGTTTTCTTGAATATTGATATTCGGTGGAAACTCGACCGGCCAATTTGGGATATCCTCATCCCATTTAGGAAAACAGAGTTTCAAGCATTGAGCAAGTGCTGTAGATATAGACAACCTTAATCTTGGAATGTCTTTCGTCGAGTGATTTGCATGCAATGGTAGTATCTCTCAAAGGATCTAAGATACTAAGTTTCTTGCGGTGCATGTCGAATGCATATAGTGCATAGTGATGTGGATGGTGTACAGGAATAAATATCTGCATCAAAGTTGAGTTGTTAACAAATGTATTGTCCAATCTGTACTAGTATGTATGTAATATCAACATACTCCTTTTTGTACAGGCAGCATAACATATGATGATGAGAATGTGTACAGTCTAACAGGAGTATGTGTACGTACGAATAGTCGAAAAGGAGTATGTCAACGAATGTGAAAAAGGAGTATTAGGTTAAATGAGTCGATAAAGGAGTTTGTATGCGAAGGATAGTACAAATTCAATTGATCATGCACAGATTAACAAGAGTAGTATATGTTGAGTCGAAAATGGAGTTGAATCAAATCATATTAATACCTCGGAGTAAAAACTTCAATTTGAATATCTACGTGCCCCCAACAAATAGTGCCCATTCTAGCCTAACTGTGAACTGCAAACAAACTAACCAGTAAATAACATCACCAGTGCATCTCCACGCAAGGAACTCTTGACTAGCTTTGGTATGTGCAGGGGATTAATCTCGACGCAAGGACATCTTAACTAGCTTTGGAAGCACGGTCCTACTGCAAATTCAGGGCACAAATCAACGGCGCAGCCTGTAAGACCTCGGAACTTCGGAAGCATGTCGTATTACAGGTTGGGGTGGAAGCAATTGGAGTATGACTACATTGGATAGAGGAGTATGTGTATGTTATAACATACTACTTTGTCATAGTATAAATTCAGCGATACATATCTCTTTCATTTATAAGCATCTGTAAAGTATATACTTCATAGCTAAGCACTAATGTACTTCTTCGTTGCCAAGCAATAAGTACTACATACTAGTGACGATTAATTATTCATGTGAAAGAAAGGTATTACTCGGCTCGAAAATATGGCATACTAGTGACAGATTTAAGCACATACTAATTTCTTGAGGCCAGTCCTCGTGAGGCTATCAGGTCTAATTAAGTTTCTGCCGGTCTCTGGCAGCCAGACAACAACACTCGTCTAGACATTGTGTCAAACAACTTACGGCCGGGATTGGTAGAAGTGGTTAGCCACAGAATCCCAGAGCCACCGATTCGAGCTGTGACGCCTCTGCCAACGAATCGGCAAACAAGACGGAGGAATAGGCGGAAACGAGGGAAAGGAAAAGAACAAAGGCGTACAACCACGGCTCCATTACCATGGAAGAATAGAATCAAGCTGCTACTAGTGGTAGAGCAATGAAAATGGCGTCGATAGCAGAGATTACTACGTACAGAACGACGGCTTGTCTGGTAGTATGTGGAGGGGATTAATCTCCTCACAAATGACCAAGAACGTAAGAACGAACCATTATAAAAAATCCAGCACATCAACACTGATCTACAAAACCTAATGAGTTCAGAACATCAGATATCAGCAATAGAAAAAAGGATGACATACCAACCAAATGCTGTGAATACTTCTCCCCACAAGTCGGCAAGATGATGCACCAAGCTTTTCTGTATATTCTTCTCCTCGCTACTCAGGCAAGACGACGCGCCGGCGAGCAAACCACATCCAGACTTCCAGCGATATGGTAACGGCGCTCTGGAATCGTCAGCGATATGATTACTAAAAGGTTGGATTAATTTTATATTATTTGATCAGAGTCATGGATCTGTTGGATTAGATAATGATCATAAAATAATTGGTGGAAATCACAAACTACAATGTTATTGGATTCTTGTTGGAAAAATTCTATGGTTTGACGTCGATTCAAATTAGAGCAGAGAGTAAAAGTTAATGAGATTACTTGTCGAAATCAATAAGGTGCATTTGTGGTATATGATTTTGGAATCAAGAATTTTTGAAGAGTTGAAATAACTATGTCCTTCTCGGATGAACACTTGTGGAAGTTAAGCCCTTTTGGTGGAATACTGAATTAATCGATATGATAAGGGCAATTGAAGTTAACCCAAAGCTTGCAGGCGACTAAAGATGTACCAATCTGATTTGTTGTTGTCTTCCATATTTCTCAGTTAAAGGAATACTTCAGAGCATCGACCAATAAGATAGAATCATGAAGGAAGCTGAATGCCGTGCAAGAAGCATGGCCATAAAGTTCCACAAAGTACAGTAGAGCAACCATTCGAAGTCAAGCAACTTAGGAGCGTAAAAAGGACCTAAGAGCCGAGTTTTCCTCTCCTTCCTTTTTCCCAGTCCGTCCGAATCTCGAGGTCGAGATTCTTTCTAAGGGGGGTAGGTTTGTAACATCCCAAAATTTGGCTTTCTGGAAAAATTTAAATTCAAATTAACTATTTTAAAGTAATTGGATTTTTCTCGGCTTTTATTTGATTTTCTGGGTTTTATTTCAAAATTTAAAGAAAGAAAATGCATTTTAAATATTTTATTAAAGCCAAAAAGGGAAAATTATATTTTTCCTAGCCTTTCCTAAATTTTTAAATATTATTTGAGAATTTTTTGAAATTTAAAATAAATTTTCAAAGTTAAAAAGTATTTTATAAATTATTAAAATGCAAATCTGAAATTTAAAATATTTTTAATAAGTCTAAAATGCTTCCAGGAATATTTTATGATTTTTCTGGAATTTTAGACATTAAATATTAATTTCCCAAGCTTTTATAAAGTTTCTAGTAATTGGTGAAATTTATTCCGAAAATAAAAATCAAATTAATCCTATTCCGCCACGTGTTGCTCTCAGATTAAATCCACCTCTCTCCACGTTTTAATCCTAGCCATCCACCACAACTTACCCCTTCATAAAATCTAAAGGCCATCATCCACTCACTTGCCACGTGTCAAGAATCCAACGGCCCGTACCCCTTCACTAACTCTCACTCTCTATGACACATGGGACCCATATGTCATATCCTTCTTCAACCTCACCTTCTTCCTCCTCCCACCCTCTCTCTCCACCTCCATTAAACCAAAAATCAAGCTTTGATTCCGGCCATTTTACTCGCTTTAATTCCCGAATAAAAAGTGGAAACGGATGCTCAATCAATTCCTCCATTCCTCCGGCCGTTTCCCCTCTTTTATTTCCCTTATTCGCGGTTTGCATTAACTCCGGCGAAGCTCCAAAATCCGCCACCCTCCTCCCTTGCCTATAAATACCGCCCTCCCCTCGCCCTCCCTCACCACCGCCTCCCACCGCCCCTTCTCCTCCTCTTCCCGGCCGCCTCCCGCGCGCCCCACCGCTGCCCCCATCAAAAAAACCGCCGCCACCTCCAAGCTCCACCGCCGCTGCCTCCTAGCGCCGCCGCCGGCCGCCCAAACCTCCACCGCCGCCGCCGGTGAGTGCCGCCGCCTCCTCATTCGCCGCCGCTGTTCGCCGCGCCTCCCGCGGCCGCCGGCCACCGGCAGGCCGCCGCCACCGGCAGGTCGCCGGCCGCCATCTCTTGGTGCAGCTGCGCGTGCACCGCGTGGCGGTTGTGCCGCGCGGACGCCACCGCCGCCACTCGCGCCGCATGGCACCATGTGGCCGGTGTGCCACGTCGGTGAATCCCGTGGTCCGTGGATCCGGTCCACGGTAGACCGGGCCCACCGGTCATTCAAATATTGTTTCCCGCTCGGAATATTCAAAATTTGCTGACGTCATAAATATTATTTTTCAGTACAAAAATAATTCCCGAAAGCCGGCTTTTTCCTTTTTCCCTCCTTTTAATCTTTCGGAAGCCATAACTTTCTCGTTTTAACTCCGTTGGAGCCCATTCAAATTTCTAAATTCATCAAAAATTCCAGACTATCCATTTATTCCATCCTTTCAAATATTTGAAATTTATTTGATATTTCAAATATTTAAATTTCAAATTCCAATACCTAGTTTAAATTCAAAGCCTCAGTTCCATTCCAAATTCTCTGTGCACTTTCAAAATTCAAATTCAAATCTTGCAAACTCTCCATAAAATTCATTCTATTTTCCTTGGTCCCCATATTGTCTCAGTAATTTCTTTTCCCAACCGATCTTCCATATATTCGTTCTCCCTCGTGTGAACCCCAAATCCGCTGAATCTTTCTCCTAAATTCGTAAGAAATCATAAACTTCCTTCCAGTATATATATATTATATTTGAGATTTTATTTGTGTTTATTTGTTCGTTTGTTTTGTCGTTTCGCGCGTAGAACCCGACGTCGCCGAAGAATTTGTCGAGCCGTAGCAAGAAGGACCAAATAGCACACAAGAAGGCAAGTCTCCTTTGATCATCTCGAACCTATGATTTTTGAAATGTTTTAATTATTTTAAATTATGTGCATTGCTATTTATATAAAATATTAGTTCAAATCTTAAGGCATTAGTTATATCCAACCTTGTTATGCCCTCATTTGAATTCGAATGCCATGTACCTTTGCAACCCTAGAAATTCCTTTGACTCACTAATGAGAGTAATATATTAAATTGTTGGTATTAGAATGGTAGAACAATGCTTAGCCATGCTATTGAATACCTCACAAATCTTGCAAATGGGAAATTATGAATTATTGTTGACCCTTGTGTTTATAAATGTAGTGGTAATTGGAGTTGCCACTGATCTTTCAAAATAAAATAAAAATGTGAAAGTTGGTTTAGATCAGGGTGGATGGTTGTTTGGGTTGGTGCAGTAAGCACGAGATCTTGTAAAGTGTATGTTCCACCCTAGTCAATTAAGGACCGACGCTTGTGTTTGTCCAAACTGAGCATTAACCGTACAACCACAAGTCTATATGGGTACGACCTAACTGACTAACTTATGATAGTCTAGTTTAGGTGCCACCATGGAAAGTGGATGCCGAGGATGGGTGGTTATTCACAAGTGAGGGACAGGATTTCTTGTACTCATATGGCGCAAGAGGGGCTTTGATTGGCGGATTTAACCCTTCTGCGGTGAAACCTCAGCGGGTGGTGTCTAGCTAGATTAGAGTAAGGTAAAGACTTTGTGGTATTTTATCTGGGTCTCATGCCAAAGGAAGCGTGTGACTTTTAGGATAATTTATCTCTTGTGGGTAAAGTTGTACAACCTCTGCAGAGTGTAAAACTATTCGAATAGCCGTGCCCACGGTCAAGGGCGGGCAAGGAATGCATTCACATGGTAGATTTCTGGTTTTGATTTTAAAATGAAAATTTTGTATTCCGAGAGTGGAGGGAACTCTCGGAAGGGAATCCTGGCGGATGGAGCCAGAGAGGGTGGATGGAACCCGCAGTTTAAAACTTGACCAATGGTAATTGGTTAGCTAGTGTTGGTAGTTGGAACCTTCACTAGAAAGTTAATTCTATTAAAACATTTACTTCATTAAATTGATGCGTTCGAAAATAATTAGTAGTAATTGAGATTTCAAATATTGCTTTGTGCAAAAGAACCGTATGGCCTTCCTTTGTTAAGCCTTGCATCTATGCATTTTTCCCAAGACTTGCGGAGTACTTTATGTATTCACATGCTACACTTAAAAATAAAAATCTCAGAGGAAGTTGAAGCTCAAGAAGGTGGCTACGACTACTGCTTCGCTTGTGGCTGCGATGGATTCTTCCCGGAGGACTAGGTCGCGCTTCCCCAGTCAACTGCCTGTGGCATCTTGATGGGTCTACTTTGATTTCACTTTGCTTCCGCTGTGTTTTGATTGTGCGAGGTCTTGAAACCTCCAATGTAATAATGTGACCCTGTGGTCAGTACTCTTATCTATTGTAATAAATCGTTGATGGTGATGTTTCCCATTCTGTTTGACTGTGTGCACTAGCTTTGATCTGGGACTAGTGCTGTAATACACAGAGGGTCCGGGTTTGGTAATCCGGGGGCCCGACAGAGGTGGTATCAGAGCCAATTTGACTGTAGGACGTGACCTAGTTAGAATGGTCGTTAAAAGAAGAACTTCAAAATTTATTTTATAAAATAAAAATTTAATATTGTGCTATCCTTGTCTTTTCTTGTCTTTCTATCCTTACCTTCGTCATGGCATTCTCTCTTATCTATCTGCTTATTTCCTTTTTGGAATGGTAATTGTACCCCTTTCCTTTGTAATTTCTATAGACGGCTCAGTAAGGTTGCGTCTAAGAAGCATTGGAGAAGCGCGTCATCATGAAGGAGCGAGGACTAGTTCTTTAGTTGTAGTACCCAAGTAAAGTCCTACGATTTTAGAACGCTTATATATTACTTGCTTGTGTGTTAGGTGGACTGTACCAAGTCTTTGTATACTTGTAGTACAGTTATCCTTAAAAAAAACTATTTTGATTTCAAGCTAAGTTTCTTCTAAGTCGTTGTTTGCTTCTCTTTTGTGTGTTTGTTCGGGATGTTGTTTAGTTGTTCCCCTGATCTCTTACCTGTGCTACTTCCCTCTTATCTTTTGCTAACCCAAGTTACCGCAATAGTGCAAGCTCCAATTCTTTCACCGAAGTCCAAGTTTGGAGAATTCTTGGATACCTAGAGTATATGGAAGACAACAAATTTATGGAAAGTACTCTTGTCGGAAAGCCGTCATAATCAGTGCATGTCAAGTTAGGTAATTTGGAGAATTGTTGCTAGAGTGATATATTTTGGATTTATAATTGACAAGATTGAATAATATTCGAGAGGATTGAGATAAAAGGTATATTTGTGGATACCAATTGATTATAAATAAATCTAAAGAGTGTCATCTTTGTGGATTGACTAGAGAATAAATACAAAGTTGAACTTGTGGGAGCTAATTAGATCATGGGAAGAGTCTAAACTTTGCCTTGGATTTATTATCTAGGATTGAAAAGAGTAGCTAGATGTAAAACAAGATTTTTGTTGAAGAGATTATTTGTGATCATTGGAGAATTAGTATTAAGAGATTGATCTAGTAAAGGGAGAGATTAAAAGATTAAGAAGTTGAATTATCATAAACAATTCATGATATCAATTTTGGGTGATTTGGTTAAATCATGAAGAGTAGATGAATTTTGTGGAGTTAATTGATTATCAGAGTTTGATGGACCTATTGATGATAAGTGGATACTAGTGGAATTCTAGAAGATAATACACTTAGATATCTTGGTGGATTAATTTTATCATTGCAAAGTGGACCTTGATATGTCAATTTGAATTTGGTGGATTTAATAGATCATTGCTAGATAATTGGATTTTAACTAATGGGATTAACTAGATCATTTAAGGATGTTCAAATGGATAGCCTGGGGGATTTAAATTAATTATGGGAGATAGATGGTCCAATGAGAATTAATTGAGAGATTGTCCGATAAGAATTAATTGAGTTCATTCAAATTTGGTGGAATCAAAATGATGATTATGAAGAGAATGATGTTGGTGGATTAATGAATATTAAATTATGGCTTAGATGATCTTAAAATTGATTGATGATTACTAAAAGGTTGGATTAATTTTATATTATTTGATCAGAGTCATGGATCTGTTGGATTAGATAATGATCATAAAATAATTGGTGGAAATCACAAACTACAATGTTATTGGATTCTTGTTGGAAAAATTCTATGGTTTGACGTCGATTCAAATTAGAGCAGAGAGTAAAAGTTAATGAGATTACTTGTCGAAATCAATAAGGTGCATTTGTGGTATATGATTTTGGAATCAAGAATTTTTGAAGAGTTGAAATAACTATGTCCTTCTCGGATGAACACTTGTGGAAGTTAAGCCCTTTTGGTGGAATACTGAATTAATCGATATGATAAGGGCAATTGAAGTTAACCCAAAGCTTGCAGGCGACTAAAGATGTACCAATCTGATTTGTTGTTGTCTTCCATATTTCTCAGTTAAAGGAATACTTCAGAGCATCGACCAATAAGATAGAATCATGAAGGAAGCTGAATGCCGTGCAAGAAGCATGGCCATAAAGTTCCACAAAGTACAGTAGAGCAACCATTCGAAGTCAAGCAACTTAGGAGCGTAAAAAGGACCTAAGAGCCGAGTTTTCCTCTCCTTCCTTTTTCCCAGTCCGTCCGAATCTCGAGGTCGAGATTCTTTCTAAGGGGGGTAGGTTTGTAACATCCCAAAATTTGGCTTTCTGGAAAAATTTAAATTCAAATTAACTATTTTAAAGTAATTGGATTTTTCTGCTTTTATTTGATTTTAGGTTTTATTTCAAAATTTAAAGAAAGAAAATGCATTTTAAATATTTTATTAAAGCCAAAAGGGAAAATTATATTTTTCCTAGCCTTTCCTAAATTTTTAAATATTATTTGAGAATTTTTGAAATTTAAAATAAATTTTCAAAGTTAAAAGTATTTTATAAATTATTAAAATGCAAATCTGAAATTTAAAATATTTTTAATAAGTCTAAAATGCTTCCAGGAATATTTTATGATTTTTCTGGAATTTTAGACATTAAATATTAATTTCCCAAGCTTTTATAAAGTTTCTAGTAATTGGTGAAATTTATTCCGAAAATAAAAATCAAATTAATCCTATTCCGCCACGTGTTGCTCTCAGATTAAATCCACCTCTCTCCACGTTTTAATCCTAGCCATCCACCACAACTTACCCCTTCATAAAATCTAAAGGCCATCATCCACTCACTTGCCACGTGTCAAGAATCCAACGGCCCGTACCCCTTCACTAACTCTCACTCTCTATGACACATGGGACCCATATGTCATATCCTTCTTCAACCTCACCTTCTTCCTCCTCCCACCCTCTCTCTCCACCTCCATTAAACCAAAAATCAAGCTTTGATTCCGGCCATTTTACTCGCTTTAATTCCCGAATAAAAAGTGGAAACGGATGCTCAATCAATTCCTCCATTCCTCCGGCCGTTTCCCCTCTTTTATTTCCCTTATTCGCGGTTTGCATTAACTCCGGCGAAGCTCCAAAAATCCGGCCACCCCTCCTCCCCTTGCCTATAAATACCGCCCTCCCCTCGCCCTCCCTCACCACCGCCTCCCACCGCCCCTTCTCCTCCTCTTCCCGGCCGCCTCCCGCGCGCCCCACCGCTGCCCCCATCAAAAAAACCGCCGCCACCTCCAAGCTCCACCGCCGCTGCCTCCTAGCGCCGCCGCCGGCCGCCCAAACCTCCACCGCCGCCGCCGGTGAGTGCCGCCGCCTCCCCTCATTCGCCGCCGCTGTTCGCCGCCCTCCGCGCCGGCCGCCGGCCACCGGCAAGGCCGCCGGCCGGCCATCTCTTGGTGCAGCTGCGCGTGCACCCGCGTGGCCGGTTGTGCCCGCGTGGACGGCCACTGGCCGCCACCTCGCGCCCGCATGGCACCATGTGGCCGGTGTGCCACGTCGGTGATTGTGCGAGGTCTTGTAACCTCCAATGTAATAATGTGACCATGTGGTCAGTACTCTTATCTATTGTAATAAATCGTTGATGGTGATGTTTCCCATTCTGTTTGACTGTGTGCACTAGCTTTGATCTGGGACTAGTGCTGTAATACACAGAGGGTCCGGGTTTGGTAATCTGGGGGCCCGACAATTATTAATGAAAAGGATCGAGTCATCGAATTCTACCATCGACCTTGCCTCAAATCACTCGAATCACCCATTAACTTATAATAAATCTAAATTAAGTTTATTCGGATTTATTTGGATCTCTTGAGTTATTTGCTTTTATTTGGATTCAGTCGTTTGTCGCGTGATTAGAAATTGGGAGTCGTGAAGATTCAGTGGATCAAGCGAGATCAAGCTCGAAATGAAGATGAAGAATAGAAGCTCAAGAGAAAGCATCGTGTGAGCCAAAGTCCGCGGTAAACCGCGCCAGGCGAGTCAATACTTTGATCATGTTGAACCTACATTTTCTGCAAATTACTTTTGTTTAAATTATCAAATTGCATGCTGTTATTTTATATGCAAATACTTGATAATTTAATATTCTAGTTATATGCCTATTGTTTACCTTGAATAATATTACACCTCCTTTGGAATATTTGAATGTGTGAACTTTGTCGCCCTAGCAAAAATTATAACAGTAACCTTTCAAAAATAAGTTCCTAAATATATGTCATGCTTAGTATTGTTTAGATAATCATGGGCGTGAGAGCGCCCAAGCATCACTTTTAATCCTGAGAAAAATTGGCTGGGTAGTCATGGTGGTAATGACTAGTGCATGTTGGATATGGTTATTTTATATTCCCAAAAACCTCGAATTGCTTATTTATCTAGGCGGATGGTTCGGGGTATGGTGCAGGGGTGCACGAGAGTGTGGTTTGTGGTAGAACTACCCAGATAACCCTAAGGACTGAATCTAGTCATGACCTCCTGTGTAAAACAAGTGCAACCACAAGTCTGTAAAGTACAACTTGGCCTAGTAGATTTATCGAACCCTGGAAATCACCGTCATCGATGGAGGAGGTGAGGTAGTGCAAGTGGCGGTCTGGGTGGCGGCTTGAACGGGACACTCGCAGAGGGTGAAGTTCTTCTGCGGCGTGCTAGCAGTGTGGGTAGCCAGCTGCTAGGCGCATAGGAGGGGAACTCCCGCACAACCTATGAGACCTGCCGCAAGCGGGACAAGCTTATAGGGGTGAGATGATGGAAGGGGCGAGGTACTTTGAACGGTTACTGTGATGGTTGGCTCAACCGCACGGCTAAGGAATCGTGTGGGGCAACGAGTGAACTGTCTCTTGTGGGTAAAGTGTGCAAACTCTGCAGAGTCAAAACTATTCGAATAGTCGTGCCCACGGTCAAGGGCGGACATGGGAACTTAACCAGATATAGTTCTATTTCAAAAACTTTGTGGGTGGGAATAGAAAAGTGGAAGGGCAGTGGAAAGCCCTGGTTTGAATTATCCTGGGTGTCGTCCTAGTGGTAAGTTAAGCAGCTATAACGTTGAAAGATGCTATATGGTGCAGATGCCATGTAACGGTGGATGGAATCTGGATCGTTGTTATTATTGCATTCTCTACACATTACGTTTTTGTTCAAAACTACTAGGTCTCAGGAAATTTCTACATATTATATTTCTGAATAATGTTAATACATCTCACAAAGTAAGATATCAGGAAGAATTGATAGAGTCGTAAGAAAAATAGATGGTCAATTGTGTTAACCGTATAAAGTTGTTGGTGGATTCATGTCAATCATAGAGGTGAAAATGATAGTGCGGATTCTGGGATAAATAAATTGGTGGAGCCTAAATGAATATATAGGCTAGATAGATGAATTAAATGATTTTTAGAGAATTAGGGGGGTGCAAAGGTATTTGCTGGATTATGACACTGATAATTAATATAAATTCTTGGGAGATATTGGCGATAATGGAATTAATAGGATTTGATCGATTACTAGATGATTCAATTGAAGTGTTGGGAATTTGGAGATATGATAATTGGAGTATAGATTTGATCACTGATATTCTTGGTGGATGTATACTAGTGAATCGTAAACTTGAGCAATGATATTTTCGGTGGAGGTATACTAGTGTATTAGTTAGAGATAGATAATGGAAAATAAGGTTGATTATTGGAAGAGCAAATTGGGGTTGAGAGTCAATAACAAAAGGAATGGGTTGTTAGGAATTTGGGAACACAAAAGATATTGGTGGAATGTATAATTGATGATATTCGCTGTTTGGAGATTTAGGCAGCACTCAATATAGAAAGTATATGATCGGTGGATTAATTAAATGATGTCACTTGCTGTTTGGAGTTTTAGACAACAATCAGTATATGATCGGTGGAATAATGAAATGATGTCACACGCTGTTTGGAGTCTTAGACAGCAATCAAATCGGAAAGAGTATATTCGATGGATTAAGTAAATGATGACACCCGTTGTTTGGAGTCTTAGACAGCAATCAGTAAGAAAAGTGTGTCTTTCGTGGATTAAGTCAATTATGGCAATCGCCGTGTGGAGTTTAGGTAGAAACAATAATACTATGATTAAATAATAATAATGCTTCTAAAAGCAATTTATGGCAAATAAAATAACCCGAGCCTCTCCTTTGATAAGCCATGCATATTATTTATTTGCATTCTGTGTATTGGCTCGTGGAGCATGGTGGTTTGTGCTCACGCTCGCTTTCACAACAAATCCAGAATTAGAAATCAGATCACTACGCTTCAGCAACACTATTGGACGTGATGGCGGAGATGATGAGGATGTCAAGGGATAGGTCACGAACCTCCAGTTGGCTGCCTGTGGGCATGTCCTGAAGGTCCCACTTGCGTGCTTCGTTCTTCTGCTGCTACAATTTAATAATTTCGGCCTAATCGGCCCATGAGTAAGTCTAATATTATATTTACGCTTCCGCATGGTATGAATTTTGATATTCAGAACTGTAAACTGTGAGCACTATCTACTAATCCAGGGAATAGTGAGGTGGAATCACAGAGGAATCCGGATTGAAAAATCTGGGTGCCTGACACATAGTCAATGGTAGCTCGAAGGTACCGAAGGATGCGCTTCACCGCCTGGCGATGAGATACGCGAGGAGAAGCCTGAAACCGAGCACAAAGACACACAGAGAAGTGTATGTCCGGTCTCGAGGCAGTGAGGTATAAGAGGGAACCGATCATACTCCTATACTCCTTCTGATCAACTGGCTCGCCATTCTCGTCTAGGTCAAGTGTGGCAGAAGACGCCATGCGAGTCGACACTGGCTTACCATCACTCATGTAAAATCGTCTCAGGAGGTCATGAGTGTACTTGCCCTGATGCAAGAAAGTACCCTCCCGAGTTTGCTTGATTTGGAAGCCAAGGAAGAAGGTCAACTCACCCATCATGCTCATCTCAATTCGGTACTCATGACATCCGAGAACTGTGAAACGAGAGCATGGGAAGAGCCGCCAAAGATGATGTCATCCACATAAATCTGGACGAGCAGAAGGTCTGTGCCATGCCAGCGAATGAACAAGGTCTTATCCACCTTACCCATCTCAAAACCATGACACAACAAGTAGGACTTAAGCCTCTCATACCAAGCTTTGGGGGCCTACTTAAGTCCATACAAAGCTTTGGAAAGCTTGAAGACATGGTTTGGGTATTTGGGGTTCTCAAAACCAGGAGGCTGTCTCACATAGACTTCTTCCTCAATGAATCCATTAAGAAAGGCACTCTTGACATCCATCTAGTAAAGCTTGAAACCCTTAGAAGCTGCAAAGGCAAATAGGATTCTAATCACCTCAAGTCTAGCTACAGGGGCAAAGGTCTCCTCGAAATCTAGACCCTCAACCTGGGAGAAGCCCTGAGCTACCAGTCTAGCCTTGTTTCGAATAACCACCCCATCCTCACTCTGCTTGTTCTTGAACACCCACTTAGTCCCAATGACATTGTGACCTCGCGGTTAGTCCCAATGACATTGTGACCTCGCGGGGGCTCAACAAGCGACCAGACCTTGTTTCTCTCGAAATTCTCTAGCTCCTCATGCATGGCATTGACCCAAGACTCATCTGAAAGAGCATGACTCACATCATTGGCTCAAAGGTGGCAACAAAGGCCGAATGGAGACAGAAATGTGACATGCCAGACTTTGAGCATGTAACACGCTCAAAGAGGTCTCCAATAATCTGCTCGGAAGGATGGTCTTTTTGGATATGTCTAGGGGGTCCAGGATGAGATGAAGAAGTGACCTCTACCTCATGAGCTGATGAGGTAGGGACAGAGCCACTAGCTCCAGAGGAAGCAGAAGACATGGGCTGATCTCCCCAAGGCGCGGTGGAAGGAGGCACCTCAAGGGGAGGAGGAACTGGATCAGGTAGACAACCCTCATCTCCATCCTCCTCATCATCCACAAATATGGTCTCGGGCTGCTCTAAAGAACCTGAGATATCGGGCCTAGTCCCCGGACTGGCCTCATCGAAGGTCACCTCACAGGTCTCTACCATTTTACTAGACTCGCAGTTCCAGACCCTATAAGCCCGCGAAGAAGTCGAGTAGCCTAGAAAGATCCCATCACAAGAACGTGACTCAAACTTATCTTGGTTCCCGGACTTCAAAATAAAACACTTGTAACCAAAGACACGAAAATGAGAAACGCTGGGCTTTCGCCCATATCTCAACTCATAAGAAGTGTGGTGCAAGTGTGCCCTCAGAAAAACTCGATTGGAAACATGGCAAGCGGTGGCTATAGCCTTAGCCCAAAACTTCCTCGGTGTAGAGTACTCATCAAGCATCATCCGGGCCATCTTGACCAAGGTACGATTCTTCCTCTCCACGACGCTATTTTGCTGGGGGACGTGCGAAGAAGAGAACTGGTGATCTACACCAGTCTCATCACAGAAACTCTCAAAGTAGGAATTCTTGAACTCCGTGCCATTGTCACTACGGATCGCTCGTAAGGCACCCGGAAGCTCAACAGAAAGCCTAATAAACAAACCTTGGAAATGGGTAAATGTCTCATCCTTCGAGGCCAAGAAAAACACCCAAGAATACCTCGAATAGTCATCGACCACGACAAGAACATATCACTTCCCTCCGGTTGACTGCACTCGAGCTGGTCCAACTGTGTCCATGTGGAGCAGCTGTCCCGGTGCATCGGTCATGGTCACTGTGACCGGAGGGTAAGAAGCAGCAACCATCTTGCCGTGCCGGCATGGAGCACAAACTAGATCTTTGACCATCTTGAGTTTCGGCAGACCACGAATGAGATCGTGGCCGCTAACTCGAGTCAAATGGTCAAATCCAATATGACCAAGTCTCCTATGCCAGAAAGTAAGGTCACGGGACTCAGAAGCAAGCAAACACCGGAGAGGATCACCAGAAGACTCGAAAAAATCAGCACGAAAGATCCTCCCATAACGAGAAATCCCGCAAACCAGACTACCTGAAGAATCAAGAATTTTACAATTGTTTTTCTTGAAGCTCACCTCGTAACCATCATCAGTAAGTTGAGAAACTAAAAGCAAATTATGTCGCAGCTTACTAACCAAGGCAACGTCTCGCAAAATTAAAGAGTCATTAACGTGCACTGTACCTTTGGCGATGACGCGCCCAAACGAAGCGTCTCTGAATGTGCTCGTCTCATCACCTGGAGCGCGGGCTAGGGAAGAGAACCAACGAGAGTCTCCGGTCATGTGTCGTGAACACCCAGAGTCTACAAGCCAAACCTCTCTCTTCCCAGCCTGACAAACCTGAGTCAACAAGAGAGTAAAGTCTCAGTACTGGGGTAAATCAAAAGTGATTTTGGAACCCAATACTGAGTAACACATCGAGTAGAAGAAGTAGCCACACACGACTGACCTCTAACTACCCTACGCTCTCTGTCACTCAACACGCCAGAAGGTCTATGAGCAGACCTGAAGCTGTTGTTAGGCTTGACTGCTACGGAGGAGCGAGTCAAGACACCAGCAACATGCTGATCACGCCGCGGGTAGCTATCTCGACGGGGAAAACGAGATCGACCCTCATGATGGCGAAAGTCACGACCAGGAGCAGCATGAGGACCAAAACCAGAAGACTCAGAAACTGCCCAAACACATCAGAAACAACTGGAGCAATCCTAGACCTCATGTTGGTCTTAGGTGCACTCAAGATCTGGGGCTAACCCTGAATACGCCTAAGAGACTCAACACGGTCTCTACGCGCGATCTTGGCGCGCCTGAAGCATCTCTCGACTGAGTGCCCATCCTTCTGACAGAAGGTGCAGTGATACTTCACCTTCTGCGAGGTAGAAGTAACACGGTGAGGCTTCGCCTTCCGAGAGGTCGAAACAACAGATGGACTCACCTTATTGCCAGGAATCCCTTGGACAAAGCCCGCTGACTTAAATTAGACTTTCTCGGTCCTGGGCTCAGTCTCGATCACACCTGGTGCTATGGGTCTGAGCACGGCAGGTGGATGCTTCCTCATGTCCTCATAGAAATCGTATCCTAGACCCTGATTAAATCTGCAGATCTTAGATTGGTCTAGAATAAGATTGAGCTTCTTCTTGCATCCTACAAATCTCTCGAGAGTGTTCATAAGGTACTGACACTCCCGAAAGAGAGAGGTGCAAGAAGAGTAGGGTGAAGAGGGAACAGCAGAGGGTAAAGGAGCAGAAGAAGAACCAACAGTAGAGGAAAGAATGGCTTGTGCACGCATAGCCGACTCTGAGGGGACAGTCCTACTACTAGCCAGTTGGTTCACGTCGCTAAGTGTCTCCACCTTACTCTTGGGCTCCTTCCCCACCTCAGTAATCACATCACAATGAGTTGGTGGCTTCACTAGAAGGTTCTTAGTTAGCTTCACATGTTTTTCATTCAAAGCAACGGGTCAAGTTTTAGTTTATCACAACTAATGCATGGTGAGCTAACAGGGTCCTTAGTCGCAAACTGATCTATTTTCTTATTAGTGTCAATCATTTCTTGAAACTGTTTTGATACAGATTCAAGTTCAGCAGTTAATTTAGGATAGTTCAAACATGAATCAACAGGCTCAAGTAATGAAGCACTCAACTCAGCAATCTTGTGATCTGCCCGTTTTAGATTCATCTTTAATTTATTGCAATTTTCACAAGACTCGGGCAGATCTAATAGCATGGTATAAAGACCTCGAAAAGCATTATCCTTATCCTCACATGAGGTGCAAACAATAGTCTCAGCAGGAGTAAATAAAATAGAAGCAATCCTACTCATCTCTAGTTCAGCCAACAGACTAATATTCTCCACCTTAACAATATCAAGTTCAGAGGACAGACTATCATGTGAGGTCCTTAGTTTCTCCATGTCACCCAACAGAGCACAGCATGTATCATAATCATCACGGGAGGGAGCAGATGTAAGTGAAGTAAGCTCCCGTGATAATCTATCTACTTCCTTCTCTAACTCAGAACACCTAGCCCTAGACTTAACATGAAATCCACCTAGCTTAAGAAAAGCATGATTGAGCTGGTCGTAGGAAGGGAATACATCGTCAGAGTCAGAGTACAGCTCGTTGTCGCTCACTTCGCCCTCAAGGGCCATGAAGCACATCCCGGAGAAGTCGTCGCCGCCCTTGGGGTCTTGGTCACCCGTCCCGTCATCATCGCTCCATCCCTCCACCCCGCTGAGGTCGAGGTCGTCGAAGGCGGTGAGGACGCAGTGGAAGAGCTTCTTGGCTTTGCCAAGGTCGCGGAACTTCTTCTATCCATAGGCATGGACTAGAGGCTTCTTGTGGCGGTTCTTGTTGGTGTAGTCGTTCTTGCCCGAACCGCCATAGTCAGCTTTGCCCTTTTCCAATTTGGGGCAATTTGCCCGATGTGGTTGGGGCCACCATACTCGAAGCAAATGACAGGTCATCCTCTCTTTCTGTCCCTCCTTCTCTTGTAAGCATGAGAAAATTTTCTGGCTAGGAGGGCCAACTACTCATCCTCAAGCTGCTCTAACTGATCATCAGTTACGTCACATAGAGCAGCAAGAGAGAAACCACAAAGCGAATCAGAAGAACGACCAGAAGCCAAGGTGGGATCGGTGACTAAAGCCATCGACTGCGACTTCGACTTACGAGAGACAATGTCAATCTCGTGAGTCTTGAGGCGTGAATACAACGCGTCAAGAGTCAAAGTCGAGAGGTCGGTGGTGTCCTTGATGGTAGTAGTCACCTTCATCTCCCAAACACGAAGGTCGAGTGCAGCGAGCATCTGACGAGCGTTATCCGAGTCGGGGTATGTGAGACCGACCGCTCGGAGGTTGCTCAAAATTTTGTGAAAATGCGCAAAACACTCATCCAAAGATTCACCAGCAAGCATCTCAAATTTGTTGTAGTCCTGCTTGAACTGGTCCTGTCGCACCGTCTTAATCTGGGTGGTGCCCTCATAGTATGCATCGAGGGTCTCCCAGATATCGAAGGCAGATGAAAGATGAGATATGCGGTCAAACTCGCTACGACTCAAGCCCTGGATAATGATGTTCCTTGCCTTAGCGTTTGCCTCAACATCATGCATATTTCCAGCATTGATGTTCTCATCGACAGGAACAACAAACCGAACCTTGACCTTGCGCCAGATGGCGTACCCCTGAGCCTGGATATAAGTTTCCATCCCGCTCTTCCAGAAGGGATAATCAATCCCATCGAAAATTAGGGGTTTGGTCGAGTACTTGTCCGTCGCCATGGCTCTAGAGACCGGTTAAGATCTATTGACAGAGCTAACCGGCTCTGATACCAATTGTTGGACCGAAATGGTGACAGAGGGGGGTGAATGTCACTCGCTAAAAATTCGTCCCCCACAAGTTCCCAAAAGAAAATGTTCTTCTCCGATAGCAACTAGTGCTATGAAAAAGATTTAGGCTCTCTGGAGACTCAAACAACCAGAAGGATCACGAGAAAAGAGAAACTGCAGAGAACAAATAGCTGAAACTCAAAACACCAAAAAGGCCAAAACTGGCATAGGCGGTCAGACTGCTATACCTCGGCCAGTCAGACCACCATGACAAGGCCGGTCTGACCGCCAGGTCTCCACCGGTCTGACCGCTCCACAACGGCCGGTCTGACCGCCAACCAACTCCTGGTCAGACCGCTCCCCTGATACCCAGGCACCCCGAGAGCAACCTGACAGAGTTGAAAACTTGAAACAAATTCAGACTTCGAAAATCTGAGAAAAGGATGGATTCTTCATGATCTTTTTGGCCCAGAGCACTACCACAACCAACTAAAAACCGAGAGGTCCCTGGGAAACAAGGAAATCAAATTCAAGAGCAAGAATTTCAGATTATGGTGAAAATCTGAAATTTTTTGCAAGGCTGAATGAAAAATCAAATTACTTCCTGACCATTGATCCTTTGGCCATGAAACTTTGAGGATAGCTACTTAATAGGCTCTGGACTCATCATGCCAAGTTTCGTCCCATCTCATGAAGGGAATCACGAATTCACCTAAAACCCTAGAAAGGAACATGAAGAACAAAGGAAGCCCAAAAACCAAATCCGAGATTAAATGTGATTTGCTCATGGGAAAAGTTGATCAAATGATCTTGAGGCGGCATCCCAACATAGAGCAACCCATTTTGCCACTCCTCATCGAGAAACGGGCCAAAACACAAAAACTCAAAAATCAAGCCAAGAAAGCAACGAAGAGAAAATAGGGCACGAACAGAAGATGAACTTCAGAGATTTCATTCCTAGAAACAGAAGGATTACAGAGGAGTCCCGATACGCATGGACATTAGAACAAGAAGTGTTGTGGCTAAGAGCCAAACAGGAGAGAAGGGGACTAGTTGGAGAGGAAGAGGGAGCTAGGTCTGTGTAGAGATGGTCAGAATGAGAGGAGGATCCCCCGTTTGCCCCTCCTGGGGGTTTATATATATGAGTGGGGTAGAATGGGAAATCCCCATTCTACCCCTTAGTATTTACAAAGGATGAGGGTACATTGGTATATTTACACTGGTATATTCTTCTACACTATTGGGCCTATTACATGTTGGACTAGTTGCACGCCGATCCACGGGGTTGGGCCACCCCTACAACAAGATACTCCTCGGCAAAGAAGAAGCGAGGTCCCGATGGGCGAGCTGACGCGATCAACCACCCCCGCCCCCCGTTCCCTAACAGCAAGCGCGAGGGTGCCGATGCAACTGGTAGCTCGCAGACCCTAGAGGCAAGGCCTATGAAGAAATCAGTGAAGCACCGAAGACGTCGTCGAGCGCCGAAGACGTGCGGTCGAGCGCCGAAGACGTGTCGTCGAGCGCCGAAGACGTGCCGTCCCGCCGAGGCGATGCCTACGAGGCGGACGGCGGAGTCGTGGCGGCGAAGACGTGTCGTCGAGTGCCGAAGACGTGCTGTCCCACCGAGGCGATGCCTACAAGGCGGACAGCGGAGTCGAGCGCCGAAGACGTGCCGTCCCGCCGAGGCGATGCCAACGAGGCGGACGGCGGAGTCGAGCGGCGAAGACGTGTCGTCTAGCGCCGAAGACGTGCCATCCCGCCGAGGCGATGCCTACAAGGCGGACGGCGGAGTCGAGCGCCGAAGACGTGCCGTCCCGCCGAGGCGATGCCTACAAGGCGGACGGCGGAGTCGAGCGCCGAAGATGTGCCGTCCCGCCGAGGCGATGCCTACGAGGCGGACGGTAGAGTCGAGCGGCGAAGACGTGTCGTCTAGCGCCGAAGACGTGCCATCCCGCCGAGGCGATGCCTACAAGGCGGACGGCGGAGTCGAGCGCCGAAGATGTGCCGTCCCGCCGAGGCGATGCCTACGAGGCGGACGGCGGAGTCGAGCGGCGAAGACGTGTCGTCTAGCGCCAAGACGTGCCATCCCGCCGCGGCGATGCCTACAAGGCGACGGCGAGTCGAAGCGCCAAGACGTGCCGCCCCGCCGAGGCGATACCTACGAGGCGGCGGCGGAGTCGAGCGCCGAAGATGTGCCGTCCCGCCGAGGCGATGCCTACGAGGCGGACGGCGGAGTCGAGCGGCGAAGACGTGCCGTCCCGCCGAGGCGATGCCAACGAGGCGGGCGGCGGAGTTGAGCGCCGAAGACGTGCCGTCCCGCCGAGGCGATGCCTACGAGGCGGACGGCGGAGTCGAGCGGCGAAGACGTGTCATCGAGCGCCGAAGATGTGCCGTCCCGCCGAGGCGATGCCTACGAGGCGGACGGCGGAGTCGAGCGGCGAAGACGTGCCGTCCCGCCGAGGCGATGCCTACGAGGCGGACGGCGGAGTCGAGCGGCGAAGACGTGTCGTCGAGCGCCGAAGACGTGCCGTCCCGCCAAGGCGATGCCTACGAGGCGGACAGCGGAGTTGAGCGCCGAAGATGTTCCTACCTTCAAAAAGAGTGCCCGCGAAGTGTGGGCGCTTACGGCGTAGGCCGAGGGCTCTACGCACGCGGAGGTAGGGAGGCGAGACCGCCATTCCCCTACCTTCAAAAAGGAGCACCCGCGGGGAGCGGGCGCTTGGAGCGTAGGCCGAAGGCACTACGCACGCCGAGGTAGGGAGGCGAGACCGCCGTTCCCCTACCTTCAAAAAGGAGCGCCCGCGGGGAGCGGGCGCTTGGAGCGTAGGCCAAAGGGACTACGCACGCCGAGGTAGTGAGGCGAGACCGCCGTTCCCCTACCTTCAAAGGAGCGCCGCGGGAGCGGGCGCTGGAGCGTAGGCCAAAGGGACTACGTGACGCCGAGGTAGGGAGGCGAGACCGCGTTCCTACCTTCAAAAGAGCGCCGCGGGAGCGGGCGCTGGAGCGTAGGCGAAGGCACCACGCACGCCGAGGTAGGGAGGCGAGACCGCGTTCCCTACCTTCAAAGGAGCGCCGCGGGAGCGGGCGCTGAGCGTAGGCCGAAGGCACTCGCACACCGAGGTAGGGAGGCGAGACCGCCGCCCCTACCTTCAAAGGAGCGCCGCGGGAGCGGGCGCTGGAGCGTAGGCCGAAGGCACCACGCACGCCGAGGTAGGGAGGCGAGACCGCCGTTCCCCTACCTTCAGAAAGGAGTCCCCGCGGGGAGCGGGCGCTTGGAGCGTAGGCCGAAGGCACTACGCACGCCGAGGTAGGGAGGCGAGACCGCCGTTCCCCTACCTTCAAAAAGGGGTGATACACTCCCTGGTGCAACGCGCTCGAAGGTGCGACATCCAGGTGCCGCCTCACTAAGGCGAGGCACTCCCTAGTGTCTCGGCCATTGCGCAATTTTTATACTCCGTGGAGTGCGTGAGGATAACTGGTGCGGAGGCAGACCTCGGCGCACGACTTGATTTATAGTCCGCGGACTCTCGTGTGCGCAGGCAGACCTCGGCGCACGACTTGATTTATAGTGCGCGGACTCTCGCGTGCGGAGGCAGACCTCGGCGCACGACTTGATTTATAGTCCGCGGACACTCGCGTGCGGAGGCAGACCTCGGCGCCGACTTAATTTATAGTCTGCGGACTCTCGCGTGCGGAGGCAGACCTCGGCGCACGACTTAATTTATAGTCCTCGGACTCTCGCGTGCGGAGGCAGACCTCCGCGCACGACTTGATTTATAGTCCTTGGACTGGTGCGTGCGGAGGCGGACCTCAGTGCACGACTTGTTTTATAGTCCACGGACTCTCGCGTGCGGAGGCGGACCTCGGCGCACGACTAATTTATAGTCCTCGGACTGGTGCGTGCGGAGGCGGACCTCAGCGCACGACTTGTTTTATAGTCCTGGGACTGGTGCTTGCGGAGGCGGACCTCAGCGCACGACTTGTTTTATAGTCCACGGACTCTCGCGTGCGGAGGCGGACCTCGGCGCATGACTTAATTTATAGTCCGCGGACTCTCGCGTGCGGAGGCAGACCTCGGCGCACGACTTAATTTATAGTCCTCGGACTCTCGCGTGCGGAGGCAGACCTCCGCGCACGACTTGATTTATAGTCCTCGGACTGGTGCGTGCGGAGGCGGACCTCAGCGCACGACTTGTTTTATAGTCCACGGACTCTCGCGTGCGGAGGCGGACCTCGGCGCACGACTTAATTTATAGTCCTCGGACTGTCACGTGCGGAGGCAGACCTCAGCGCACGACTTGATTTATAGTCCGCAGACTCTCGCGTGCGGAGGCGGACCTCGGTGCACGACTTAATTTATAGTCCTCGGACTGGTGCGTGCGGAGGCGGACCTCAGCCCACGACTTGTTTTATAGTCCTCGGACTGGTGCGTGCGGAGGCGGACCTCAGCGCACGACTTGTTTTATAGTCCGCGGACTCTCGCGTGCGGAGGCGGACCTCGGCGCACGACTTAATTTATAGTCCTCGGACTGGTGCGTGCGGAGGCGGACCTCAGCGCACGACTTGTTTTATAGTCCTCGGACAGGTGCGTGCGGAGGCGGACCTCAGCGCACGACTTGTTTTATAGTCCGTGGACTCTCGCGTGCGGAGGCGGACCTCGGCGCACGACTTAATTTATAGTCCTCGGATTGGTGCGTGCGGAGGCGGACCTCAGTGCACGACTTGTTTTATAGTCCTCGGACTGGTGCGTGCGGAGGCGGACCTCAGCGCACGACTTGTTTTATAGTCCGCGGACTCTCGCGTGCGGAGGCGGACCTCGGCGCACGACTTAATTTATAGTCCTCGGACTGGTGCGTGCGGAGGCGGACCTCAGCGCACGACTTGTTTAGAGTCCGTAGACTTGCGCAGGGACAACACCCGCGTCTTATTTATGCTCCGTAGAGAGCGTGGGATCAGCATCCTCGTCTTGTTCATACTCCGGGGAGTATGCGCGAGGACGGTGTCAACGGCATGCGCGGGATTCGCGTCTTGTTTAGAGTCTGTAGACTGCGCAGGGACAACATCCGCGTCTTATTTATACTCCGTAGAGTCGCTACGTCTTATTTAAAGTCCGTAGACTGCTGCGTGCGGAGCTAGGCTCGACGCTACGTCTTATTTAGAGTCCGTAGACTATTGCGTGCGGAGCTAGGCTCGACGCTACGTCTTCTTTATAGTCCGGAGACTCGCGCGTGCGGAGCTAGGCTCGACGCTACGTCTTATTTAGAGTCCGTGGACTATTGCGTGCGGAGCTAGGCTCGACGCTACGTCTTCTTTATAGTCCGGAGACTCGCGCGTGCGGAGCTAGGCTCGACGCTACATCTTATTTAGAGTCCGTGGACTATTGCGTGCGGAGCCACGCCGACGCCACGTCTTCTTTATAGTCCGAGACTCGCGCGCGCGAGCTAGGCTCGACGCCACGCCTTATTTAGAGTCCGTGGACTATTGCGTGCGGAGCTAGGCTCGACGCCACGCCTTCTTTATAGTCCGAGACTCGCGCGTGCGAGCCAGGCTCGACGCCACGCCTTATTTAGAGTCCGTGGACTATTGCGTGCGGAGCCAGGCTCGACGCCACGCCTTCTTTATAGTCCGGAGACTCGCGCGTGCGAGCCAGGCTCGACGCCACGCCTTATTTAGAGTCCGTGGACTATTGCGTGTGGAGCTAGGTTCGACGCTACGTCTTCTTTATAGTCCAGAGACTCGCGCGTGCGGAGCTAGGCTCGACGCTACGTCTTATTTAGAGTCTGTGGACTATTGCGTGCGGAGCTAGGCTCAACGCTACGTCTTATTTATAGTCCGCGGACTCTCGCGTGCGGAGCTAGGCTCGACGCTACGTCTTATTTAGAGTCCGTAGACTATTGCGTGCGGAGCTAGGCTCGACGCTACGTCTTCTTTATAGTCCGGCGACTCGCGCGTGCGGAGCTAGGCTCGACGCTACGTCTTATTTAGAGTCCGTGGACTATTGCGTGCGGAGCTAGGCTCGACGCTACATCTTCTTTATAGTCCGGAGACTCGCGCGTGCGGAGCTAGGCTCGACGCTACATCTTATTTAGAGTCCGTAGACTATTGCGTGCGGAGCTAGGCTCGACGCTACGTCTTCTTTATAGTCCGGAGACTCGCGCGTGCGGAGCTAGGCTCGACGCTACATCTTATTTAGAGTCCGTGGACTATTGCGTGCGGAGCTAGGCTCGACGCTACGTCTTCTTTATAGTCCGGAGAATCGCGCGTGCGGAGCTAGGCTCGACGCTACGTCTTATTTAGAGTCCGTGGACTATTGCGTGCGGAGCTAGGCTCAACGCTACGTCTTCTTTATAGTCCGAGACTCGCGTGCGAGCCAGGCTCGACGCTACGTCTTATTTAGAGTCCGTGGACTATTGCGTGCGGAGCTAGGCTCGACGCTACGTCTTCTTTATAGTCCGGAGACTTGTGCGCGCGAGGGCGTCCCCCCGGTGCGTATTTTGTTTATACTCAGTCCCGTCACCTTGGCGACGGCGAGTGCACACGCGAACGTGCGTCTTTGGTTTATACTCAGTCCCGCCCTCCCTGGCGACGGCGAGTGCACACGCGAACGTGCGTCTTTAGTTTATACTCAGTCCCGCCCTCCCTGGCGACGGCGAGTGCACACGCGAAGGTGCGTCTTTGGTTTATACTCCGTAGAGTACGCCGAGGCGCGAGGCCGTCGTGCGATTTAAATCAAAAACGAGGACTAAAACAGAGGCACGAAAGAAATGGCCAAAGACTCACAACAATGAAACGCTCCGGAACGCAGCACCAGAAAATCATTAAAGGCTGCGATGACCCCGAACAGGCCAAAACTAGAGAAGCAACCATTTTCCAATGCCATGTACGCAAGGAATGCAGTGGCGACTATGAAAGCCTCGCAGATAATCCCATACAGCACATACCGGGCGAGACGGCAGCATGACGCTACCAGAGGCCGGCGCCGAGTCGGGCAGGCGGAGGCGCGAGGGCTCAATAGCGTAGCCCGGAGGTGAGGGACCTCATGGGGCTGCGCGTAGTCGGCTCGCGCGGGCCTGGCGGAGGGCGACGGTCTGCACGATGCCGAGCGAGGACGTGACCCGGTGCGTACTCTCGATGCAGACTATCCTCGGCAGCGCGGGGGCTTCGGAGGCTGGTGGCGCCAATGTAGGAATAATCCAGACCTGATGAGCTGGCAGTAGACTTAGTCCATTTCATTTGTTAAGTCCCATGCAGATCGTGACCTGAGTTAGTGGATCCGATCGTAGTTCATGCTACATTTTAGCGCTATCTGTTAGAGTTCATTAGCGAGTCATTTCTTCGCACCTTGTAACTCATATTGAGTCTTGTAGCAATTCATTCTTTGCCGTGATATTGAGTTAAGCTTTTCCCCATTTTTCTTGTCTCGAATCATGCCGTTGCCGATACATTCTCCACCCAAATCCTCACTAGATACTTGTGAATTATCGGGCCGTGACCTTCATTTGGTATCGAGCCTTGTAATCGTGAAAGAACATCCGGCGGAAGATCATGTCGCAGATCAGGCAAACCGAGGCGGAGCCGCCCAGCGACGAAGGAGGCCGGAGTGTCGCTTCACTACCCAATGCTGACGCCGACGAATTACTCCACTTGGGCGATCAAGATGGAGGTCTTCATGGAAGCGCAGGCGCGGGGGACGCAGAGAGCGCGGCGGCGCGAGGTCGCCGGCGAGGCGCGACAAGATGGCGTTGGCCTGCATTTTCCAGGCAGTTCCAGAGGACGTTCTCCTGCTGCTCGCGAAGAAGAAGACGGCGAAGGAGGCGTGGGACAGCCTGAAAACCATGCACCTTGGAGCAGATCGAGTGAAGAAAGCTCGTGTCCAGACCTTGAAGAATGAGTTCGGTGCATTGCGTATGAGGGAGACAGAGACTGTTGATGAATTTGCAGGCAAGATCAGCACTATTGCAAATAAGGTACGCAGTCTTGGAGAGAGTCTTGAAGATGCGGTACTTGTGAAGAAATTGCTTGGTGCAGTGCCTGAAAGATTTCTCCAAGTAGTTGCCGCAATTGAGCAATTTGCGGATATGGAGACCATGTCACTCGAGGAGGCAATTGGGAGACTCAAGGCATATGAAGAAAGGATTCGTGGCAGAAGTGAGAGCACCGAAGACAAGCTATTGCTAACTCATGCAGAATGGCAAGCCCGGCAGAAGAATGGCGGCAGAGGGCAGTCGTCAGGCTGGCAGACACACGGCAAAGGAAAGGAGGTTGAAAGCTCAGACGGGCAAGACCGTGGCAGAGGCCGGGGCAAAGGGCGTGGAAGAGGCCGAGGAGGTTACAACCCACCGAAGCAAGGTAATTCAGGTGGTGGCAGCAGTGGTAAGGACAAGAGCCATATCAAATGCTATAATTGCAAGAATATGGGCCACTATGCTTCTCAATGTCGCAGCAAGCGCCAGGAAGGAGAGGCTAATCTCACTCAAACACAAGAGGATGACCAAACGGCGTTGCATTGTAAACTTGTCGAGAAGGAAGGTAATACACTTGTCTTTGCTCAATGAGGAGAATGTTGTCCGAAGCCGCAAGAGAGTGAAGGAACACCACCTGACTCGGATGTTTGGTATTTGGATAACGGCGCGAGTAATCACATGACTGGCAGCAGGTCCAAATTCAGTGAACTTGATGAAAGCATCACTGGGCATGTCAGGTTCGGGGATGGTTCATCAGTGAAGATTATGGGAAAGGGCTCAGTCTTATTTCAGTGCAAAAATGGTGAGCAGAAACTTCTGACTAATGTCTATTTTATACCCAGCTTGTGTAGCAGTATTATTAGTCTTGGTCAATTGTCGGAAGATGGCAGTAGAATTGTTATCCAAGGCCAATTTTTGTGGGTCTATGATAGATATGGAAGGTTACTCATGAAAGTCGAAGAACACCAAATAGACTTTATAAGATTCAGCTTGAAACCTGCAGACCGCTTTGTCTAGCAATCAGCTTGGAGGAGCCGGCCTGGTTGTGGCATGCCCGGTTGGGTCATGCAAATTTTCAGGCATTGAAGCAGCTACATGATGATCAGTTGGTGCAGGGAGTGCCAAAGATCAACCATCCATTGAAGATATGTGAAGGTCATGTCGATTGCAAAGGCACTAGAATTCCATTTCCAATTCACCAATTACTGCAGCGCACTGCCCCTACAGCTTATACATGCAGATTTGTGTGGGCCAATTACCCCTCAAACTCCTGCAGGTAACTGATACTTCCTCCTCTTAGTGGATGACTTTAGTAGAATGATGTGGGTGTATGTGCTGAAGTACAAGAGTGAGGCAGTGAGGGCATTCAAGAGGTTCAAGCCATTGATTGAGAACCAGATTGCACACAAGGTCAAGGTGTTGAGAACTGACCGAGGTGGAGAGTTTTTGTCACAAGAATTTGCTGAGTTTTGTGAACAGGAAGGGATACAAAGACACCTCACAGCCCCATACACTCCACAACAAAATGGAGTGGCAGAGAGGAGGAATCGAACAGTGATGGAGATGGCAAGGAGCCTGCTCAAGACAAAGAGCTTGCCCGTAAGATTGTGGGGAGAAGCAGTGAGGCATGCAGTATTTCTCCTCAATCGGTTGCCGACAAAAGCTCTGAGCAAAAGTACTCCATTTGAAGCTTGGTACAACAGGAAACCCAATCTCAGTTATCTCAAGGTTTTTGGGTGCATTGGCCATGTCAAAATCCCATCTGCTCGCATAAGGAAACCTGGATGACAGAGTAAGAGTATGGTTTATTTGGGGTAGAAGAGGCAGCAAAGCTCATAGATTGGTGGACCCAGAATGGAAGAATCCATGTCAGCCGAGATGTGGTGTTTGATGAGGCTGCAGTCCGGAAGTGGGATGGAGATGAGTCTAATGATCTTCAGAAGTGGGTGACGTTCTCAGTTGAGGATGAAGAAGCAGATGTTGCAGCGTTCGGGCAGCAGAATTTCTGAAGGCGTGGGAACAATCACCGCCGTGGCGGGAATTCGTCGCCGTGGCAAGAAGCCCATCCGCCGTGGCAATCGTTCATCGGGAGCCCGATTTTGGAACCGAAGGAGTTGCGGATGACTCGGCACACCAGTGGAATACCGCAGCAGATCCAAAGATCACCTTACTCAATCAAGATTCGAAGGAGCACCACCAAATATAGATCTCTCGAGTGAGATTTATGAAAGCACACCACAAGTGGAATTGCTCGATGAGTTTCTAATGCCGATGCAGAAGATGAGCCCATGTCTTACAAAGAAGCTGCTGGCAACAAGGATTGGGAAGGAGCAATGAAGGCTGAGATAGATGCAATCCAGAAGAACAAGACTTGGGAGCTGGTGTCACTACCTCCAGGACATAAGTCTATTGGCCTCAAATGGGTCTTTAAACTTAAGAAAGATTCGAGGCGAATTATCAAACACAAAGCGAGGTTAGTCGCCAAAGGATATGTGCAGCAGCCAGGAATTGATTTTGAGGAAGTGTTTGCTCCAGTGGCCAGGATGGAAACCGTGAGACTCCTTTTGGCTTTGGCTGCACAGCAGAACTGGAAGGTACATCACCTAGATGTTAAATCTGCATTTTTGAATGGAGAACTTCAGGAGGAAGTGTATGTCACACAACCTGAAGGATTTGCTGTGAAAGGGCAAGAAGGAAAGGTCTACAAGTTGGCAAAAGCATTATATGGACTCAGACAAGCACCCAGGGCTTGGAATATGAGACTGGACAGAAGTCTGAGAGGATTGGGTTTTGAGAAATGCCCACATGAACCAGCTGTATACAAGAAGCAAAGTGCAGAAGGTGTGCTCATAGTGGGAGTATATGTGGATGACCTTCTGGTCACGGGCAGCAGTGATGTGGAGGTTGCTCAATTCAAGAAACAGATGAAGATTGAATTTGAGATGAGTGACCTTGGCCTACTAGCATACTATCTGGGAATAGAAGTCAAGCAGGCACAAGACTGTATCACACTGAAGCAGGAAAGCTATGCAAGGAAGATTTTGCAGCATACGGGATGACAGATTGCAATCCAAAGGCAATACCCAATGGAGGCAAAGCTCAAGCTGTGCAAAGATGAAGAGGAGATGCAATTGATCCAACTCAAGATAGAGAGGCGATCGGGAGCTTGAGGTATTTAACTCACACCCTACCTGATTTAGCCTATGCGATTGGGATCATAAGCAGGTTTATGGAAAGTCCGAGGAAGTCACATAATCAAGCACTCAAACATGTTTTGAGATATGTGAGAGGTACTATGGACTTTGGGCTAGTGTATGCAAAGGGTGGAAATGAGCAGCTGGTTGGCTTTTCAGACAGCAATCTTGCTGGAGATGTTGATGACAGGAAAAGTACCAGCGGCTTGGCATTTTATCTTTGTGGAAATCTGATAACCTGGGCATCCCAGAAGCAGAAATGCGTTGCACTCTCATCATGTGAGGCCGAGTTCATGGCAGCAACAGCTGCAGCATGCCAGGCGGTTTGGCTGCGAGCCCTATTGCAGGACATAACAGGAAGAATGCAAAACCCAGTGAAGCTGTTTGTAGACAACAAATCTGCAATTGCGTTGGTGAAAAACCCGGTTTTCCATGGGAGAAGTAAGCACATAGATACACGTTTTCATTTCATTCGTGAATGTGTGGAGAAGGGTCAAGTCACAGTTGAGCATGTCAGCACCGAAGATCAAAAGGCTGATATCCTGACAAAAGCACTCGGAAGACTGAAATTTGCTGAGATGCGGGAGAAACTAGGCGTCAGGAAAACAGACTGAGAAAGTCTGGATTAGGGGGGTGAATGTAGGAATAATCCAGACCTGATGAGCTGGCAGTAGACTTAGTCCATTTCATTTGTTAAGTCCCATGCAGATCGTGACCTGAGTTAGTGGATCCGATCAGTAGTGCATGCTACATTTTAGCGCTATCTGTTAGAGTTCAGTTAGCGAGTCATTTCTTCAGACCTTGTAACTCATATTCAGAGTACTGTAGCAATTCATTCTTTGCCGTGATATTCAGAGTTAAGCTTTTCCCCATTTTTGCTGTCTCCGAATCTGTGCTGTTGCCGATACATTCTCCACCCAAATCCTCACCAGATACTTGTGAATTACTGGGCTGTGACCTTCAGCCAACACCTCGCCCTTCACGCCGGTTTGCCCATGCGTGGATGCGCGACCCCTGAAGTGGTGGCGACGATGGGTCGAAGCGGGGCGTCTCCTTGATGATAACGCGTACGCGGCGGAGCTCACCCAGGTCCAATTCCGACCCTCTGCGCGGAGGTGTGAGCGCCGGTAGACTGGGGGGCGCTGCGCGGTTTAGCGTGGCGGAGACTTCGACGACCCGGAGGCTCCGCAGACGCTTGAAGACGTGGAGACTTCCGGACAACGAAGCGCTCGTAGACTTCGGAGGTGAGGCGCTCGTGGACTCGGCGACGCGGAGGCTTCCGAGACGAGGTCTGGAAGCAGACGTAGAGCCGTCGGGGAGGCGGGGCGCAGAGCCGGCGACGCCGCATGACTGCTACCGTGCTACGCCGAGGCTGCGATTGTGGGAGGCTTTGACGCCGGAGTCGCAATCCCGCCTGTGCGGAGCCACGGTCGGGGAGGTCCAATGCCGCCTTCGGCAACGCGAAGTCGGGCGGATGTGCGAAGACAGGCGCGGTGATGGCGTCCTGTGCATGTGCGAACTCAGGAAGCGAAGCCGCAGCAGAGGTCCGCCGGCGACCTTGATTTCGGCATCCCGGGCCAGGTGGGTGCCGAGCGCGGCATCGGAGACCTGGACGCGGAGCTCCCTGAATGGATATTCGCCGGAGTGGCCCTTCGCCTGTGTGGAGCCGACGCGCCAAGGAGGGGTCGACGACGCGGAGGCTACCGCGCGGGCAGGCGTCGTCAGGACGGGGAGGCCAGCGCATGCGTGCGGCGGAAAGCTGGCGAAGAACGCCCCGCTGCTGACGGCGACGGTGGAGACTCCAGCTGCACGGCTTCGGCGTCAACTGTAGCTCCAGGCTCTTGCCATGGCTGGCCATTATGCCCCACCGGAGCACGCCGTCGCTCGCCAGGCTCGTCCATCCCCTGCACGCGAGGCGGGGCGTGTCGCAGAGACGTGGACTGCCTTGGAGGCCTCACGGACGGACGACGTGAAGTCTGACGTCGGAGCGAAGTCGCGTGACGGTAAGGCCTGCAGGAGCACAGCACCGGTACCCTTGTCTTTTCCTGCGTGAGGACAAGCAGCGAGCACAGTACTCATGCATGCATGGATTTCACGTGCGCATGGATGGGTTATTTCATGCGTGAATGGTTATGCATGAATGATACGTGAAGCATACGCATGCAAAGATGGATACATGAAGTGTATGGATAGTGCATGCATGAAAACCCATCATTGGGGGCCAGCTCAGTGCGCGGAGACCTCCCCCCGCGGGCTCCGGCTCGGAGGTTGTCGGCGCGGAGGCACGATGTCGAGCGGAGACTTGGCGTGAAGGCTGTCCTCGGCAGCGCGGAGGCTCCTCGCTGCGTCCTGTGCATCACGCGGAGACTCGCGAAGGCTCCTCGTGGGGGCACGGATGGATAGACTACCAGCCCGGAGTCACCCTTCGGCGAGCGCGGAGAAAAAGGGGCCGGTGTAGCGCGGCGAGCGAGTGGAGGCCGACGCCACTCCCTGCGAGCTCGCGCTATGCATGGATGGATATGTGCGTGTGCCGGAACAAATGCTTGGATGGATAGCATGTACGCACACTACTGGATACTTCATGCATGCATACTTACTACTTGTGTTGAGGTGAAGGCCGCGGTAGAGGTCAACGCGGAGGCGAGGCGCTGACAGTACGCGCGAAGATCGCCTCGAGCCAGGGACTTCGAAGACCGGGGACTTCGCAAGGCTTCGGCGAGCGGGGACCTCGCACCTGATCAAGGACTCACGCCGCTCGAACAGGGTGCCTATTACTTCCTGCATGGACAGCTACTTTTAAGCACGGAGCCGCAGTATCCGCTGGAGTAGAGCCGCGCAGCGCTCGGAGGCCTCAACACGGCGGGCTGCGACGCGAGGTCCGAGCCTGACGCGGGGTCCGAGCTTCGTCCGCGCGGGGTCTGCCCTGCGCCTGCGATGTCGACGGAGACTCGGGGGCACATGCATGGAGTCTCGTGCGTAGGCGCCAGGGGCGCGGAGGCCGGAGCCCTCATACACATTACCCACCAGATCTGCCAGATCTGGCCCTGGAAAAGAAGTGAGGGCTCACCACAGATCTATATGCTCATAATACCTTTGCCATATTTAATGAGGTGCATGCATATATCTCGAAGCGAACAAGCTAGAGACAAGATGAACTTATCTGCAGCGTTCATGACGATGGATTGATGGATTTTTGATAGTATCTTCTGTTCCGGCCGAGCGAGGTCCAGCGCGCCAAGACGCATTCCTGCCCGGTCATGGCGATTCTTCTTTGCGTGACTTCTTGCCCAGTCCCCACGGACGGCGCCAGCTGTTGTGGCTACGAGCCAAACAGGAGAGAAGGGGACTAGTTGGAGAGGAAGAGGGAGCCAGGTCTGTGTAGAGATGGTCAGAATGAGAGGAGGATCCCCCCTTTGCCCCTCCTGGGGGTTTATATATATGAGTGGGGTAGAATGGGAAATCCCCATTCTACCCCTTAGTATTTACAAAGGATGAGGGTACATTGGTATATTTACACTGGTATATTCTTCTACACTATTGGGCCTATTACATGTTGGACTAGTTGCACGGCCCAGTCACGGGGGGTTGGGCCACCCCTACAACAAGAAGGATTACATGAGGTCTAACTCTCCCTCTCCATCTCCTCACTACATGCTTGAGAAGGAATGAGCTCTCTCCAAGAACTCACGTACACAAGAACACACAAGGGGACAAGAACCAACAGAGCTTTGTCTCTCCTCAACCACTAAAGTCTAAAGCCAAACTACCTCTTAAAGGCTCTTTTGACTAAAGCAAACCCTAACTCTCTCCCAAAGCCATGAGGAGGCATGCAGCCACTCCCTCATATATATAGCCCTTGGCTAATGGGTCTCCAACCCGTTACGCCCGCTAAACCCGAACGGAACCATCTCCCGCGTGTGCAGCATCGTGAAATTATCGATTCGCCCCTCCTGCACCTTCCGGGAAGCTTCCGCACTCCTTGTCATCCATGACTCGCAACCACATCGAATCTCCGCCGTCTTCAACACATCCGACCGTTCTGGCCTCGACACCGCCAATGTCTAGTCCGGTCACCTCGTGTCTCACCACGACTCCGCCTCGACGTCCTGCAGCCATCACAGACAAGAAACACATCAAATAGCACCGCTCGATACATGAAAGCATAAATAGCATCACAAATCATACTTATGCATAAAAAAACCCAAACCTGTCAAGTCAACATAATATGCATTCTAACCACTTTAACTAGGTTTGACCAAGTCCGACCGAACCCATTAATCGATTGCGCGTGGGCTACGCAAGCAGAAAACAAAAATTTTCTACCGCGCACACAAGGACATCATGCTTAAGGAGGGATCATGGATCGTTACCACTAGACGTGCAGCACAGCGGAAGAAGAGTTGGAGAAGTCGATCCAACCACGTGCGTCGAGGTAGTAGTGGAATTAGCCGATCGTCCCGAACAGGTCGTCTCCTCCACGCGATTAACCACACCACGAGCAGATCCAATCTGTAGGTTGTTGATGCCGATCAACACCGCAACGAGCAGCGCCTACACCGGTATCCACACGTCCAGGGCTGGAACGCTGATCGCGAATGTACTAGCACTCGTGAGCGGCTAGGGTTTGGCTCGAGAGGTGGCGGCTAGGGTTTTGCTAGAGGTTAACAGAAGCTGCATGTACCCCTCAGCCCCTCGCCTCCATATATATAGACCTCCTCACTTAGGCCTTGTGGACCGAGGCCCAATAGGAGTCTATTCGGATCTCTATCCGAATTGAGCCCACATCCGAATCATATTCGAATTAGTGTTCCAACCCGTTAAGCGTGCGACCCTGTAGGTTCACATATACTTGGTCGCGACCCAGAAACGTCTTTCCGATCACCCTGTTAATAGCGGCCTCTAGTAAGACATATTAACCCCAAAGTATACGTAAAGATCATATCGGCTGAACCTGTAATGTTCTCATGTACGAAACCCTTTGCCTCACGATATAGATTGAGCTCAAGGCGAGACCTGTGTCATCCTCTTAATAGCTCAATCACTCTCTCGATTCCGTGATGGATTATAAACTTGTGATTGACTCCTCAATCACCTTGGCATGGCCATGCACTTTCATAATCCATTACATCGAGGGGCCCAGAGATATCTCTCCCATAAGGAGGGGCAAATTCTATCTTGATCATTCACATCCCACTACATGTTTCATGGCAAACCCGAAGACTACTTTATGACTACCCAATTACGGAGTAGTGTTTAGTAGTCCCAAAATAAGCTACTACGCATGTTGGGAACCATGATGATCTCAAGTCTAAGGATTCTACATAAACACTACTTGAGACCAACTGATGACACATGGAATCTCTGTAGTGTCTCATGGCGGGTCTATCCAACATATGTTCACTAACACATGTCCATATTATTGATTCGGTATCACCATACCATGATCCATGAGACATGATCATCAATCAATACATATGCTGATCTTTGAATCATATTTGTTCCTCATATGATATATGATCAGGGATCATTTAGAAATAGCAACATTTTAGCATTAAGAGTCTCATGAATAAGTCACATACTCATTGATTAATAATGATAATGTCTATTTCAAGGAACAAAGTAATGCATCATAAACATAGTATGTGATATATAACATCTCCATGTTGCCTCTAGGGCATATCACTAACACCCATTGCACCACACAACGATATGGTCTGAACCACACAAACCAAACTCAACTCTCCTAAACCAATGTGAATTACTCATCACACACATGGAGTCACAACCACATGGTCTCTCAACTACCCATGCACAATTCACACCATCACCCACAGCACGACTCTACTACTTACTAGCACCACTAGTACTCCATTCGACTCTCTCTCCCAGGCGGTGCACAGCGCTCACGGCTGTGCTTGGGCGCACCAGTGCTGGCTTGCCATCGACCACCAGCTCGCCGCCGGTAAGGTCCTCCACCGCCTCTCGTAAGGGCCACCTTCCTTTTTTCTCCTCTAGCTCCCGATCTCCACTCCTATTGAGCATGCAGCAGGGAGCTCGATGCTGCCTCTGGGTTGCTCTGTCGGCCGTTAGTGCAGCGCCGGTGGGGTGCTCGGCTGCCTCCCCAAGCTCACCGCTCTCTTTCCCCTTGGTATCCCCTTCCCTTTCTACCTCTTTACTACTCTATGTGCATTGTTGTAGGGGTGGCCCCACCTAAGCCCAACCGGCCTCCTAAAGGGTTGTAAAGCCCAAAATAAGACATGTATAATGACATAAATACCCTTGTGAGGGATACTTGAGTGTAAGAACATGATTGTAAAATACTCCCCATGTGAATGTATATATGGCTGCCCTGGACATGGGGAAGGGGCAAGCACTGCTCATCTGTCATCTCCACTACCATACTCTCATTCCACTGTTTAGTCTGTAACCACAACAGTTGGCGCAGTCCGTGGAGACGATAGAGCAAAGCCTTGAGACCAGAGGAAGGATGGCACCCAAGAAAGCCTTGTCGTCGGTAGCAAACAAGAAGAGAAGCACGACGGCAGTGCTCGTCAATGCCAGAGCCTCTGCGTCAGCAGCTAGTGCGAAGGGCAACGCAGTTGTCATGACTCCCGACGCCGACGCTCGAGGCACGACAACCGACCCCTCCGCTGGCGTGGCGATCGATGTTAGCAGTACCGGCCAGACCGCGGGGAGTGGTAACACCGATGCCCGCGATGGCGTGGCTACTGCCCCCACACCCGGTGTGGGAGCATCGGGTGGCTCCGGCGGCAACGTCGGACTCATCATCGACTCTGAAGTCCACCACACTAGCGCGTCGGGCAACTCCGGAGTGCAAGCCGTGGTCGCCGCCAGCTCGACGGTGCGCATTGGTGCTCAGGCTGGTGCAACCACATCGATGGTGGAGAATGTCCTACTGACGGCCCTCGGCACGCTACAATGGGAGCTGGTGGACCTCTGCGGAGATGTGCAAGAGATGCAAGAGGCTCGAAGCTAACAAGCCCTGCCGACGACAGCGGCGAAGCCTACACCAAAGTGGGCGAACAGCCGCGACACCCCTACATCCAGTTGTGCCCCACTTCGGTGCATGGATCTGGAGTCCCTCCTCTCCGCGGGCCTACAACAGTCAGGGTGGCTAGAAGACTTTAAGTTCCCCAACACCATCGAGCCCGTACAAAGGCGATACGGACCCCCGGGAGTTCATGCACGTGTACGAGACCGCCATCGAAGCCGCTGGCGACGACGACTCCGCCAAGGCGAAGGGTCTACACTTGAGGCCACTGGCTGAATACAATGTGCGCAAGCCAATAAAGACAGTTGCCAAGCTCTTTGACAAAATGGAGGAGTATGCGAGGGTGGAGGAGGATGCGCGACAGCGTAAAGGTGATGACTCCGACACCAACCAGCTGGAGGACTCGCCGAGGGAGGGATCCTCGAAGGATGCCCTCGGGCGCAAACAAGGATCCTCCAAGAATGCCCCCGAGCACAAGCAAGACTCCTCCAAAGACACAAAGCGTAAGCAAGATCCATCGAGCGACAAGCCCAAGCGCATCCAATGTAGATCCCAAAGAGCCTGCTACGTCTTCAACATTGAAGGCGGCTCCGAGGACAGCGCCCCCGCTGGTCAGGTGCGAGGTTGTAGAGGTCGGGGTCACAAGCACGGCCGGGGTCGGGACGACAGACCCTGTGCGGAGGAAGACTGGCACTATGGCATGTGGTGCGAGGTGCAAGGCCGTGGTGATCACTTCACGCGGACATGCACCGCCATCGCGGCACTTTGTTAGAGCGTCGCCAGGGATAGAGCCCTGGAAGTGGGGCCACCAGTGGTGGCCCATGTGCAGTAGCCCCAAGAAGGCCCCCTGTAGATACAGGCCCCGGAGGGAACCCAGCGCCGGATCATAAATGTCATCTCCGGTGGCTCTTTGCTGCAGTTCTCCTCGACACGGCAACAAAAAGCCTATGCACGGAGGCTTCACCACGTGGTGGCGTACCCGGCTTAGGCATCAACGATGTGGGCGCAGCACGACATCACCTTCACGCTCGTTCAAGCCGAGGGCGTGGAGTTCCGTCACCAAGATCCCCTAGTCATCCAAGCCGCCATCGCCGATTGCGATGTCAAGTGCGTCCTGGTCGATGGAGATAGCTCTGCTGACATCCTGTTCGCAGTGGCCTTCGACCAGATAGGGATTCCCTGAAGTTGCTTGGGCCCCTCAGGAATCCCACTACAGGGCTTCGGGGGTCAGCCGCTGAAGGTGTTGGGCCAGATACGCCTGCAAATCTCCTTTGGCCAGGGCGACAACGCACGGAGCAAGGACGTCACCTTCGATGTCGTCGACATCCTGTACCCGTACAACGCCATATTGGGCCACCTAACCCTCAACTCCTTTGGAGTAGTCTCGCACCATGGCTTCCTGTGCATGAAGCTCCCGGGCCCGCAAGGTATCATCACCACTTTCGGTGACCAGGACCTCGCCCGGCGCATAGAGCTTGGTGCTCGGGGCCCACACCGCAAGGTGCATGTCCTCACCGATAATCCAAAGGCAGACACGCCCTCCGCCCCCGGGATGGACGCCTAAGCCCTGGCTGGATGGTGAAGTCAAGAGGGTACTCCTGCGAGCCAAAGGTCAGTGTGTGTCCATCGGCGAAGGCGTTCCCCCAGAAGTTAAGCAGGATCTACTTCAGGCTCTCAGAGACAACGCGGACGTCTTCGCGTGGTCCCCAAATGACATAAAGGGCATTGATCACGCCCTCATCGAGCAGACCTTAGAAGTCCGCCCCGACACCAGGCTGGTCAAACAAAGGCTCCGGCGCATGTCGATCGAGCGGCAGCAAGTGGCCAAGGTAGAGGTGGCGAAGCTTCTCCAGGTTGGAGTCATCCGCGAAGTCCAGCACCCGGACTAGCTTGCCAACCCAGTGCTGGTAAAAAAGGCTAACGGTGCCTGGCGCATGTGCATTGATTTCACCGCCCTTAACAAGGCGTGCCCGAAGGACAACTACCCCTTGCCGCGCATAGATCAGCTGGTGGACGCTACAGCGGGGTGTGAGCTTATGAGCTTCCTGGATGCATACTCTAACTACCATCAGATCTACATGGCCAAGGACAACGAGGACAAGACTAGCTTCATAACGCCGGTGGGACATACTGCTTCGTCAGGATGCCCTTCGGCCTAAAGAACCCATTAATCGATTGCGCGTAGCCCTCCTAGCTCGGGAGGAACATTGAGGCTTATTTTGACGACGTGGTCATCAAAACTAGGCAACTCACCTTGCATGGTCAGAATCTTCAAGAGACCTTCGGCAACCTCAGGCGAGCGGGTATCAAGCTCAACCTGGACAAGTGCATCTTCGGCGTGCAAGCTGGGAAGCTCCTGGGCTTCCTCGTGTCCCGACACGGCATCCAGGCAAACACCAACAAGGTCGATGCGATCCTTGCCTGGAGCCACTCAAGACGACGAGGGATGTCTAGAGGCTTACTGGGCGCATGGCCGCATTGACCCGCTTCTTATCCAGGGTAGTGGAACGGGGCCTGCCATTCTTCAAGACCCTTCGTGACTGCAACGGGTTCCACTGGGACGACGACTGTGCGAAGGCTTTTGGCGACCTCAAGAAGCACCTCGCCAGCCTCCCTACATTGTTCGCCCCAGCACCAGAGGCTCCCCTCCTGCTTTACCTCGCCGCCACAGCAACAGCGGTCAGTGTTGTCCACGTCCTCGAGGAGGGTGCCCTTCAGCGGTCTAAGTACTTCATCTCCGAGGCCCTTCAGGGCACCAAGACGTGGTACACCGAACTTGAGAAGGTGGCTTACGCATTGGTCATGGCCTCGAGGAAGCTTCGGTGCTATTTCCAAGCCCACCCAATCACTGTGCCATCCTCGTTCTCTCTGGCGGAGATGCTGCACAACAAGGAGTCCATGGGGCGTATTGGCAAGTGGGCGCCGAGCTTGCACCATTTTCCGTGACGTACGCCCCGTGAACGGTGATAAAATCTCAAGTCCTAGCGGACTTCCTCGCGGAGTGGACTCCATCGGCTCAGCATGTGCAACAACCAGAGGACCCGGTGTGGACACTCAATACCAACGGGGCTTACGGTGCTCCGGGCGCCGAGGTAAGCACAGTGGTCACTACGTCGGAAGGGCACCGCCTGCTGTACTCGGCGCGTCTCGGCCTTCCGGCAATGAACCACACGGCCGAGTACGAGGCACTGCTCTTTGGCCTCGTGAAGCTAAAAGGCCTGGGCGCCCGAAGGTCCTTGTCCGCACCGACTCGCGTCTAGTCGCGCACCATGTCGATAAATCCTACCAGGCCAAGGACCCCAAGCTGGGCGTCACGGTCAAGGCCATCCCTTGCGAGGATAATGAACAAGCCGACTTCCTCACGAAGGCCACCAGCCAGCAGTCCCCCCTTCCTAAGGGAGCGTTTTACGAGGTCTTGCCTATGGCAGCCATCACTCACGACAACCACAACACGACCCTTGTCCATCAAATTGCTTAGCAAGGCGACTGGCACGAGCCCATGAATGGCTTCTTGCAAGGCATAGCGGAACTGGACGACCCCCTCGAGCTCCAGTGTTTGCAGCACCACGCCAGATCTTTCCAGTTGCTCGACGGTGTCCTCCACAAGAAAGGAGTTTGCGCCCCATTTTTACGATGCCTCTCGCGTGACGAGGGTAAACACCTCATCGCGGAGATTCACGTCGGGCTTTGCGGCTCGCATATCGTGCCAAGGTCCCTCGTCGGCAAGGCATTTAGACAGGGCTTCTACTGGCCAACCACCATTATAGATGCACAAGACCTCGTGCGCAGGTGTCAAGGTTGCTAATGGATGGGGTGAGTCATTCGCAGACCTCGGCGAGCTTGCAGCCTATCCTACCGGTGTGGCCGTTGGCGCACTGGGGCATCGACATTGTCGGGCCACTCCTGCGTGCCCCGGGTGACCTCCAGTTCGTTGTAGTTGCCCTAGAGTACTTCTCCAGATGGCTCGAAGCGGTACCATTGGCTAGGGTAACCTCCGTAGCCATGCATCATTTTCTTTGGTAGAACATCATCTGCTGCTTCGGAGTTCTGAGGAAGGTTACTATCGACAACGGTTTGCAGTTCGACTCCGCACTGTTCAAGGCCTTCTGCGATAGTGATGGACCATGTGTAGGTGACCCCATGTGTGTGATGAGTAATTGACATCAGCTTAGGAGAGTCAAGTTTGGTTTGAGTGGTTCGGACCATGTCGTTGTGTGGTGCAATTGGCTTGGTTGACTTGGTCAAACTTGGTCGAAGCGATTAGGATGCTTATTTTCTTGATTCGACAGGTTTGGGCTCTTTTATGCTTTAGTTGTTGAGAGTGGGTGAATGAGAGAGAGGGTGTTCTGGTTCTTCCTTCGTTGTGTTCTTGAGTGAGTTCCACCCTTCTCAAGCATGTAGTGAGAAGATGGATTGAGGGGAGACTTCTTGTAATCATTCCTCTGCATTCAATCGGGGTATGGGGACTCCTCTGTAATCCTTGGTATCTTGGGAATGAAATCTCTGAAGTTTATTTCGTGCTCTTACCTGTGTTCTTCGTTAATCCTTCACTGTGTGATTTTTGACTTTTCGTGATTTGAGTTGTTTCTTGCTGAGAAGGTGCAAAATGGGTTGCTCTGTGATGGAATTGCATTTCTAGACCCTTTGGTCAGCTAGTTCCAAGAGCAAATTGTTTGAATTGCTAAAATCTCTTTTTTCTTGTTCTGCGTTCTTGAGCTCCGTTTCTAGGGTTTTGGTTAGTTCGTGTTTCCCTTCATGAGATGGCATGAAACTTGGCATGCTAAGTCCTGAGGCTATTAAGTAGCTATCCTCAAAGTTTCATGGCCAAAGGATCAGAGATTAGATGGGGATTTGAGTCTTTGTTGCTGCTCTCTGTAGTTTTCATATTTTGGCTCAAATCTGAAATTATTGGTTTAGAGTTGGTTTCCTTTCTCTCCCAAGCCTTCCTTGCTATTTAGAATGTTGTTGTGTTGCTCTGGGACAAAAAGATTGGGAGAAAACCCCTGATTTCTAAGTTTTTCGAAAATCTACAGTAATTCTCGGGTTTCAGGGTTCTCAGTTTTCAGTCTCCGGTTTTCTGTGTCGTCGGTCAGGGTAACCGGTCAGACCGGCCCCTTCTTGGCGGTCAGACCGCCCCCTGTATGGCGGTCAGACCGGCCGCACAGAGGCGGTCAGACCGGCTGCTTAAGAGCGGTCTGACCGACCTGGCCTGAGAGCTCCTTTTGCTGCTAGTTCTTCTTGATTCTCTTAGATTGTTGTTTCTCTCTGAGTTTCCAGTGTGGCTTTCTCCTTTCTCTCCTTCTCTTATGGTTTTCCAGAGAGCTTGCCTTCTTTCTTTTCATAGCCTCTAATTGCTATTGGAGAGAAACGTGTTGTGAACATCATGTGGGGGATAAGTTTTTAAAGTCGACATTCACCCCCCTCTGTCGCCAACTTCGATCCAACAGATAGCATGGGCATCATACTTCGACACGTGTCCGTTGGACACCCGCAATCGAACGAAGTGGTCAAGCGTGCGAACGGGAACATCTCCGTCAGAGTAAAGAAGCGCCTAGTCGGGTTGCCGAAGGGCAAGTGGCCAGACGAGCTCCATAGCATGCTCTGGTCCCTTCGCACGACGGTGATGCGTCCGATGGGGTTCACACCATTCAAACTTCTCTTTGGCGACGAGGCGGTCACGCCTGAAGAAATCAAGGCCGGTTCGAGGAGGGTCCGTGTCGAGGCCCCGGCGGAAGAGCGCGAGTTGTCCCTCGACATTCTTGATGGAGATCGACTAAGCGCCACCTAGCACGTCGCAAAGTACGTGTGCCAGGTAGCGCGTGCGCACGACCGCACCGTATACTCACGCGAATTCCAGCTGGGAGACCTCGTCCTCAAAATGGCACTTCTCGCGGCAACGGTTGGAAAGTTGGAGTCCAAGTGGGAGGGCCCCTACAGTGTCACTGTGATCGGAGGGTGAGAAGCCGCAACCATCTTATCGTGCCGGCATGGAGCGCAAACAAGATCTTTAACCATCTTGAGTTTCGGTAGAATACGAATGAGATCGTGACCGCTAACTCGAGTCAAATGGTCAAATCCGATATGACCAAGTCTCCTATGCTAGAAAGTAAGGTCGCGGGACTCAGAAGCAACCAAACACCGAAGAGGATCACCAGAAGACTCAAAAAAATCAGCACAAAAGATCCTCCCATAACGAGAAATCCCGCAAACTAGACTACCCGAAGAGTCAAAAATTTTGCAATTGTTTTTCTTAGGGCTCACCTCATAACTGTCATCGGTAAGCTGAGAGACTGAAAGCAAATTATACTGCAGCTTACTAACTAAGCCAACATCTCTCAAAAGAAATGAATCATTAACGCGCACAGTACCTTTCGCGATGACGCGCCCAGATGAAGCGTCTCCAAAGGTGATAGGCTCATCACCTGGAGCTTGGGCTAGAGAAGAGAACCAACGAGTGTCTCTGGTTATATGTCGAGAACAACCGAAGTCTACAAGCCAAACCTCTCCCTTCCCAGCTCGGCGAACCTGAGTCAAACAGAGAGTAAAGGCTCAGTACTGGGATAAATCAAGAGTGATTTTGGCACCCAATACTGAGTAACACGTCGAGCAAAAGAAGTAGTCAAACACGACTGATCTCACTACAAGAGATGTGCCATCTTTTGACGTTGTATTTCCGTCATAATTTCTGGGATTTATGTCACTGAACAACGTTTATGACGCGCGCGTGACGAAAACACCTGCGTCACCGATCAAACGTCTCTAACCACTATCGGTGACGTTTGTGGAATTTGCGTCACAAGCTAATGACATTACGATAAAGCGTCATTAAGTATAGTGACGTCTGCTTTTCATCATAGCCCCGTATGCCATGCCACGTAGGACACTGCCACGTAGGATCCAAAACGTCATAAGAGGCTGACGTGGCGCATGAAAAAAACGTCATTAACCTGATTTTGGTCTGCTAAAGCCCATGTTGTAGGCCAGAGTAAAATGGGCCAAGCCCATGAAAAAACGTCATAAAACGAGGTGCTTTTTAGCCCATCTCGGCCCAACTCTTAATTCCCATTTTGAGCCCACTGTATAATTCAGCCCACGGATTTTTTTTACCAGCCTGTCCAGTTCATGCTGGGCCAGCCTGCTTACTTTTTCAGCGCACTTCCTTTTTTTTGGGCGAGCAAAGATTGTTTCAAATTGTCTTGGGCCAGCCAGATTTCTTTTTCATACATGCACAACCATTGTACAACAGATTTATAATCAGCACATTCATAATCACAACTCAACATACATAAACCCATACATAATCGAACAGCTTTCAAACTCATATATTCACACATCAAGTCTGAATATTATTACATCCATTGTCCATCACGGATGTAGTAGTCTCAAATTTAAAACTTAACTTGCACGGACCAAGCATTCCGCATTGAAAGCACGACGACAACTAAGCTCAAAACAGGTTCAATTTGAATGAAAACATCTCTGCAAATTTGCAATTAGAGCATACAGATAGGCAAAATGCACATCGGTCACGGCACAAGCCGATTGCTACTCAAAAAGCTGTTTACGCCATGCACACGTGCCATGCACACGAAGCGCCCAGAGGTTCACGACGCATCAAAATGACAAGCGCTATCTCATTTAGTATCGTACTTCATCTGCTCACCATTAGTTGCGAATTGCCGCCAAGCGCATTTACGAAGTAAGCCGTGGATCTCGTCTCCTTGCTTCCTCAACTTTTCTCGTCTCTTCTTCCGCTTCTTCATTGCCTCCCTATCCTCCGCCGCTTGTTTCTTCATTTCACCCAACTCGGATCGAAGTTCCGATGATTGTTGCCTCTCTGCAGATTAATTGACTCTCAAGCTCCTCCACACGCCTTGCAGCTTTGGTGCTTCTCATTGGTCTTTGTAGACTCGATGCCAACATTTTGAAGGAACTTTGATTTTGGCAAAACTTCAAGAACACTGGGTAGGATTCTTTGCAACATGGTCTTCTCACGGTGGTGCGAAATGATGGCCTCCATTTCATCCTATCAAAACCCATAAAATCGATTCATGAATGTTTGTATCGCAGCTAATGTTAATAGAGTACAGAGGAACAGAGGAACAAAGTAAGTACTCACAATAGCATTTTTTACATTCTCACTAAAACCTGTTTTGCTGCTGCAATGAGTCTCCTTGAAAAGGTCAATAGCACTTGGTGGTGCATCCTTATATTTAGTTTGCTTCTGAAATTTAATGCAAACAATCAATTAATCAATTAATAACAGATAAAGATGGTAGTACAACTGTAAAAGCAAGTGTATTAGTAGTATATTTGATATAGCACAGCATGAAATCATTTCTTAAATCTGATATACGCAAATTGTTTCTCATCCTCAGATCTGAGGTGAAATGTAGAGCAGCCTAGCTACCTGCAATGCACTGACCCTGAAGAAAATGACAGTATACATTATTTTCTAGCCACAAGTTGGATTTGGACATTAGGATAATCCTATAACTAGAAGATGGCAGTCATTATATTCTCACAATTTTGGGAGGTAGTGAAATTCAGGTTTCTCTTCAGTGGGAAAAAAGGGAAGAAAACACTGCCTTTGGGTAGAAGTTCAGTGTAAAATCAGCACTTAAACAGCGTTACAGACTTGGGAATGCAGTACAAGCAAGCAAGCTCATCACTACTTAAAACAATTGCTCCCAACAGAAAAAAGATAACCTTGCAGTCGTACTACACAAAGATCATCCGTACAGAAATTAAATATCATAATTATAGTAACAAACCACAGAACACTAGAGCACAATGCTGTTGAACAAGACTTTAAAGAAAAAAGGTACACAGTTTAAGAAGGGAAAAAAAGAAGATTCACAGGCTTTGCAACACCGCCATCCACCAAGCAAAAACACATAAAGAAGCTATCTAAATAAGAATTACCTCTCAGACCACCAAACATTCAAGTAACAAAAAACTCAATATCCATGTATGTATGCATGTATGCGTGCTTGAAAATGTCAACTTGACTTAATCGATCTGGCGTATGCATGTATGTATGCAGACTAATGATCGATCGATGAAACTATCTCTTCCAAATGGAGTTTTTTTCAAAAAAAGAGGGGGAACTGAAGCAAAGAGCTACCTTGCTGTTGCGATAATGAATGAAATTTTTTTTGCAATACTAGAGAAACACAAAATAAGCTCGATCTCGAACTTCAGCAAAAATGCAGGTAATATTGACTGATCTATCCACTGACAGCTAAAATCCAGAACAACGTACGTTCAGAAAGCCCCGGCGCCTCGCCAGCAGGATGCCATCGCGGCAAGCCAAAGCCTCGACAAGCTAGGACGTCAGTAACTGGAACTCAGCTACTACAATAAGCTCCAAGAAATGCTGGCAATTAATCGAAGATGCGTGCCAAACCAAACTATGTACTTCTTAACTTTGAGATACAACTTGTAAACCCCATTTTAAGGCTTTTTTGTCATTAATTCTAGAATTTAAAATTCAAATTTGGATTGAAACGAAAATTATATCGCTAGTCTCCCGTAAATTTTTTTTAAATCGACATAGTTTTCCCTCTGTCAAGCTGAATTCCCCAGCAAATAAATGACAGGATAATAATCCGAACTTGACATATGTTGCTTAATTATTAATTAAGAGACCTAGTTCGAATATCACATGCTGTTGTGGCGTGATTAAGCAGCCCGGCCAAGCAACTTGCCTATATCCAGTCGATGATGTCGACGGATCATCTCATTGTTTATGCACCACATGCAGCATGTTCAATCATAAAGGATGCAATGTTGACATAACAAACATGTAAATCCACTAGCACAGCCACAGCAAGCACAACAAATCTCATAAATTTATACTATCAGATTTCTTAAAAAAAGATCAAATAACATGTAAATTAACTTTTCAGTTGGCAAAGATGGTGAGCAATTAATACGCAGGCATAGACAGCACATCCACATCGAGCACATCAAATGACAAAAAATATATAATCTGATTTGCTGTTAAGAGAGATCAAATGGCATGTAATGTAACTGTTTTAGTGGGCAACTACGGGGAGAAATTGATCAGATCAAGTTTATTATGTCTTACCGCAACATAGCACTGAGCGATGAAGCACCGCGATCCTGTCCTTTGCTGGTACCGAACTTGCTCACGACTGTCCTTATTTTTCAAACACTTTTCCTACAGAAAGGCATACATTAGTGGGACAGGCGTATCATTTTCTTAAAGGCAAATTTTGTGAGAAATATACATGTAGGATACCTTGTGCTTTGGGTTAGACCACATGTCCACAAGTTGTTTCCACTGCATGTCACTCATAGTGGACAATGGTGAAGTTGTTCTGACTTGGTTTGCAGGTATGCCATTAAAGAATTTCTTCTTTAACTTATACCTCATTTGGCGTTGTCCACCTCTGAGCAAATCAGTGCATGCAGCTTTGACCGGCTTACTGGTTGGGTCCATGGTGAATTGACTCTGTAGAAGATAAGGTAGCAGTGATATGATTGAGTCCCAAATAGCTAAGATAGCAGTGATAGATGGAAATAGCTAAGGTAGCAGTGATAGATGGAAATAGCTAAGGTCCCAAATTGCATGTCACATCTGGAAAATAAAATTGCTAAGGTAGCAGTGATAGATGGAAATAGCTACAAATTAATTAACTGATGATATGATTAAGCTGGTCTGTGTGTGACTCTGAGTCCCAAATTACTAAGCTGGTCCCAAATTACTATGGTAGCAGTGACTAAGCTGGTATGTGTGTGTGACTCTGTGGATCGATGATACACTACCGCTGAATCTAGCGAGCTACAATTAAGCTGGTGCTGTAGCCGAGATGATCGAGCCGGTAATGTAATAATGATACTAGGTACTACAAGTACAACAGCCACTTGTGATTTCTTATGAACTGGTAGTAGTGAGTGTTGTGGAGAGACTGAAAACCACGTACGAGCTAGCAAATCAATAAATAGATATTAAGAATTAAGGTGCGTGTATTGCTAAGCTAATAAATCAAAAGCCTAGTTCCTGTGTGATTGAACATAAACATGCATATATGGTGATTAAAGTAACATTAACAATTCAAATCAGCCTACTCATTTTACTTAAGAAGGCAGTAGCATGTATTTAGAAAGGATGCTGTTGTCCCATTGGGAAAGGCCGGAGGTACTTACCGCAATTTTGCCCATGTAGTTTGTCACTAGAGCCTTATCCTTCTTATACTCCTTCCAGTGTGGGAGTATTGGGATATGGTCCCGTAGGACAATTCCAGCCTCAGCCGCTAGTTTAGCAGCTTGCATAGGTGCTTCGTCGCGGTTCCTTCAGCAATTTGCTGGAATCTTAGCGCACAACCCTCTTGAAATTCTGTCCAAATCTCGCCACGTTCCTTCCTTTCAACCATCCATCTAACATGAATCGTGGTTCACACAATTAGTGGAAATCATATGATTAGAACAGCAAATATTTAATAGAGGAGAGGAGGTACAGTAGCTTGCCTTCATCAGCTACGCTGTTCTGGTTGTTGGGTTGCCTGTTCTTGTTGTTGGGTTGGTGAGTGCAGTTATTGGCTGCATCTTCCGAGGAACCATCTTGTGGGTCAGTTGTTGGAGCATGACTATCTTCAAGTCTGAAGATATTTCCACAGTTATTGCCTTGTAATTCTTGTGGGTTGGTCTTCCTCCTGGACAGCCATAACTCTCTTCGACTGTCTTGATCCTCCAATGCGCGTGGTCTCATCCCTTAACAAATTGGTAGTAGGTTCAGGCTCCAAATCCAGCATGGCTTCCTGCATATACAAGAATCTGAAAAAATTAATAAATCTGCATATTGAACTAAGACAAAATAGGTTTAGTTTATTGAACAAAAACAAAATCAAAGGTAGTCATTTGCCTTGCAAGGACAAAAAGAAAGGAGCGCTTTCAACAGCGGTACCTACAAAAGCTTCTCTAACCTTAAAACTAGCATTCATATTACTACCAAGTGAAGTTTGATTAACCAAGTAAGTTAGTGGATAAGCAAGGATTAAGTCTATCAAACGTAACATTCCATATACCTTCTCAACAACACCTTCATTGTCGTCCTCAGGTTCAGGTTCATACAAGGTGCCCGAGTCTGCACGAGCAGCAACCTTGGGCTTTGCATCGTTCACCATTTGAGCTAAAGCTCCTACTCCGAGCATTGGAACATCGATTGTTACGTAACATGTTCTGCACTCTCTTCCTCTCATAGTCCGTCATTTGCGGCTCTGTATTTGCACAACATAGATGATGTGAATGTATGAAACATAAAGATGGAAGTAATGTCTACCAGGAACAACAAGGACTATAATCACAATTTAAACAGGCATATATGTCCTATGTGCAACTGAACACAGCCCCTGAATTATGTGTGTATGTGCTCATACAAAGTGGTAGCCTTATTGTATTTCCAACATCCTAGCAGATCAAAACCAAAACATTCTGATAAAAAACATTCTAACAGCCTTATGATCTAGTTGAGCTAGAACAGAACAAAAAATATCCTAACAGATGAAAACCAAAACATGCTGACAGAGGTATCTTGCATCTCGAACATCCTTAAATAAAACAAATCCAAATTATATACCCGAAATGACCTAGATCAGAACATCAATACCCTAAACCCTAAACCGAGGATGGCCTAAATCACATCCTAACATATTCCCGACCACATGGAAGGCAAAGTGACAGATATGGGTGGTAGTTCTTTACCTACTGGTTGCCTCCTGGAAGTGTTGCGCTCCCCTCCCTTCTTACCAGGTGCCATCTCGAAGCGGAGTCGAGGGGCTCGTCGGGGCGACGGGTGCTGTCCGGGCGACGGATCGCGTCGGGGGCGGAAACCCTCGTGAGGGGCTGCGGGGCTTGGTCCGGGCGGCGCAAGGTGTCGGCGACGGGCGGCCTCGTCGGACGGGGTGGTGGAGGCGATCGTGTCGGGCGGAGATGAAACGGCAGTGGACCGCTCGCGACGAGCCGGCGGGATGGCGGTGGAGGCGCGGTAGCGTGGACGCGACGGGGCGGCGCTGACGCGACGGGGCGGGCGGTGGAGGCGGTGGAGGCGGGCGCGGCGGCGGTGGGCGGCGGTGGTGGACGCGACGGCGCGGCGCTGGTTGCGACGAGGCGGGCGCGATGGAGGCGGTGGAGGCGACGGGGCGGGGTGGAGGCGGGGCGGCGCCGACGCGACGGGGCAGCGGCGCGAATCGAGATTTTCGATTTAGGGTTGGGGTACAGTGATGTGAATATTTGGAGGAGGTGCGATTTGACTTTCGCCCTTGGTTCAACTGAAGGTAATCCAGAAGTTTCCTGGATAAATTTGTCCTTTCGCCTGAAAAAATTGAGCGGGATGGAGGTGCCGGCCGAAATCTCAGCCGCCGCTACTCCCTCGCCGTATGTGGCATCCCAAGGTTTTTCTGAGTTTTTTTAAAAAAAGCTATTTAAAAGATTAAAAAGTATTTTGAAGGAAATTAAATTTAAAATTTAATGCAAGAACTGTTGTTGAAAATATTTTATTTAAGTCCAAAACTTACCCAGGAACTTCTGTGAATTTTTCTGGGATTTTTGGAATTTATTTAATATTTTTTCTGAGCTTTATTGAACTTTCTAGCCACTCTGAAAATCAAAAATCAAAATTAAAACTAAAATTCCTCTCCCCTCCCCTCAGGCCGCCGCGTGGACGGCCGGATCTCCCGCCCGATCCCGTCCGCGTCGGCCCATCTCTGCCGTCCGCCTTGCGCCTGCGCCTCCCTCTCTCGCTGACCACCCGGACCCACCTGTCGGGTGCGTCTCCCTCCCCGCGCCGCTCGGACGCCATCCGATCTCCCCGCGCCGCTCGGACGCCGTCCGATCACACCGACCTGAGCTACTTAGCAGCATAAGAAACACAGAGTGATTGTTGTTCACCACAACCTTATCAATCCAGTCCCCGCCAACTGTTTCCCTTTCTTCTCCCATCTGAAAATTTACCCTTGAATTGCTATCTGGCCACGAAGGAGAATCATTTGATGCTAGTAAATCCTGGAAATCATTTGATGCTAGTAGTCCACAGTAAGTAGAAAAGCTGTAGTGTGCCTAATCTCGGCATATTTCGAAAATAGGACGACAATTAAAACTTTAAACTAACGAGTTGTTTTAGGTAACCAAATAAGCAATAATACAGTATGGTCAAAGAGAAAATAGGCTTCTATAAGATAGGCAAAATCATTTTCCAAAGGTGAAATTAAACTTGAATACATATGCATAAGTTCCTGAAAAATGTTAGCCATCCATATGACATGCTTCATAGGTCTGGTAAAAAGTAGTGAAAATTTCAAAAGTTCATGTGGGTACCAAAATTTAGAAAAGTTAGCTGATGTTACAAAATTTCAAAAGTTAGCTGATGTTACAAAATTTAGAATGCATTACTATCTATGACATTATTGACAGATATGTTGATAAGTGCAAGTATGAGGCCCCCGCGTTATTTTTGTTCTAGATTTGCCACTGAAATACGACACTGTCAAGCATGATTGTACCAGAAAGATAGCTAGACCTTTTACCCAATGCATGCATGACCATAAATCTGTACGTAATTTTGACGGTCGAGTGCAGGTCCCGCTCCAAACGGTTTTAGATTCTAACTTTTTTGTTTTTAGCTTATTTAAATCGGAAACCACTTAGAACATGTCAATCTAATTTCTGCTTATTTTGGCTTTTTGTGTTTTTTGCCTTTTTTCCTCTTTTATTCCTTTGCATTGTTCGTTTTGATATAGCGATTTTTTAATATTTTTTATTTTTAGAAAAAACTAACAGCCGTTATAGTACAATTTTAGTTATAAGCCACAGCTAGACATTTAAACCGTAAATTAGTTGGAGAGCGAGACCGCAATCTGGTACCGGTGTGCACGTAACTGGACCAAGGAAATAACTACCGTAGATTGTTATTTCGAGAGAGAGCAAGATTATGGCAGAAGATACACATTAGTAAAGACAACAATATCTCTGCGTAATTTCCTTCCTTTCATAACATAACACGACTTTCTCCAGCGCCTGGAGCACGGGTCACTCGAGCGCCGAGTCGACAAGTGGGAGCTTTAACACCGACTCGAAAGCATCGCACGCTCCGATCGCCCAACGAAATTGCACGGCGCATGGTGGTGAGACACCCAACGAAGCTGCCTAAACGCGAAGCCCTCTGTAGTTTGGGCTTGATTTCCTCCTCCCTTTCACCGCGTCAGCATGGCGTCCCGATCTAGCCCAACTACTGTCAACAGTGTAACCAGATGGACATGCACTCCAGGGCCTATTCGGCCCTTTTCCTGCAGGTACTTATTCTTTGGTATGAATGAAGAGCAGTGCATGTCGCTTGTCTGAACTGAAAATTATGGTCTCGCTCATATGGATAGTGATAGCTACTAGCAAGTCCAAAAATAATTACATGTTTCATTTTCGGCTTGTCGTGGTCAGAAGACATGGGATGTAAGCTTTGAGTGCCGACAAAGTGCGCTCCTCAATCAACTTTGCAGGTTTAAGTAAATACATAGAAATGAACATGTTCTTTTCCAGGAAAAACACATGCCTTGTTGCTGTAGAATTTCGTCGTAGCTCTTCACCGAACTAGTGAATTCAATTTTAATGAATAAACTTCTTAAGGGTATACGATAAAAAGAGAAGGCCACTTCAATCGAGAATAGCACTAGAGATACACGGGCAGGCACCGCTCATTGACATGGAAAGCAAATCTAATCTGTTTCAGACAATAGCAACATGGCCAGAGATTCCATACCACTGTTTTAACTACTGTACGCCACTGCCTACACAGCTCTGTCAGAAACAGAAAATTGCGGGAAAACTGCAATGAACTCGGGTGGAGGAAAGGCATTATAACCTATATAGAACACATCAAGGTGCCGAATGATACAAACACCAGGAATCCAGGATCTCTCTTAATTTCATTGCATCATGAGGAACAAACAAAGCTAAATAAAAAATCACATTATTTTCACCTAGCAGACTGAAACGGCACATTGATACTCAAAAGGCAACAGACAGTATTGAGCAGGCGAAACAGACTCAAACCCTACACTTCACAGCGCTACCAGGACGAAATGAAAGCACATGGTTCAATAACTCAATCCTTCTTGAGGATATCTTCTGGCTCACGAAGAGTGCCAAACATCCAATCCATCCAGACGGTGTAGTGACCATAGTTGTGGCAATAAGTTGTATGGTGAATTGTGTGATAGCCAGCACCCATCACAGGCCAAACCTTGCCGTGAATGCAGTCATGGATGTTAGTTGTCCACACACCCTCTATGAATACGAGAACAATGTGCGTCCTGAAGTGCGTTGGGAGGAGGAAGAGAGCAAACGCATGCGGTATGGCTTGCAAAATCCCATCCAGTGGATGGAATGCTAGTCCTGGAAAGCACATAATGCATAAATCAGAAGTATGTTGGACGAAAAGACAATTCTCACCACCAAAGGAGTTAACATAAAAAAAAATCGGCCAATCATAAGTAAAACATTGGACACTGGAGCACTATATATCTTTATTATATTATCTAGAGGCAGGCCCTCCAGGTTCATAACCTTAAATTGAAGTACCCTAGTGTTTAAGACATTCCAAATATTAGTAGAGCATAAATAAAACTGCTATACTTAAGTATACTGAAATACTGGTAGCATGGTAAGAACCATAATCAGCAACGAATTTCGTTCCGGCATTTCACATTAACAAGATATAAAAAAATGTTTTTACGCAACATCAGTTGTGCTAGTTATCCAGAAAATCTTGCCCATCGCTGTTGCAGTAAATTTATATGTATCTAACACGATAAACAAATTTAAGATGTATTTGCAATATTCAAGACTCAAGAGCTCAGTAAGGTATAGAAAACTTACCTGCAAATGGTGATAGGGTATTCTCCTTGTTGTAAATGTGGTGTGTTGCATGTAGGTACTTGTATAATGGCTTTATGTCATGCAACTCTCTGTGCATCCAGTAAATTCCAAACTCCACAAGAATGAGATATAACGCCGCATAAATAAGGTACATTGGCCAACCAACTTCGCTGATATTAAATGAGTGTAAGAAAATGATTTGTATGCAGAAAACAATAATCTATAGCAGTACTGACCAAGTGATCAATTGGTTCTGACAAATGGGCAAGGGTGGACTGCAACAATAATCTAACAAGAACATGATCAGTATTTAATCAACATAACTGTGCTGTCATGAATACCACAGCGGACCACACTGGGACATCAACATTGTGGATCTCCATAGAAGGCAGCACATGGCTTAGACAAGATCCAAAGAAAAATACAGATGGCTGCACTTTCAACTTCTACAAACACCATGAGCAGCGCTCTTTAGGCCATATTGCAGAAATTGCAAGAACAATATGTTCAACCACAAATGGAGTTTATATTTTAAAATATTGTTCAAACATTCATGAGCAACACTACTACAGCATGTTCTAAAATGATTGGATGGACCACAAATCAATAGAGCAACTAAGTTCATAACACACACAAAAAAGTCAATGTAGCAGCTCAAAGATTATTACTCCTAATCGCTATCATCATCGGTAAAATGACTTGATATGAAGCAACTTGACCACAAAAGAAAATCTTGTATAATGTGCACCAGGATGCAGTTCTTGCTTCATCTCTTCCAAAAGAACTGCAAACATAGACCGTTTCCCTGTACCTTCATCTTCAGCTGTGTACAATTCCTCTACCATAACACGAATTCCTTCATCATGGTCATCTTCTTCATCCACATTCATACCAAGATCTTCATTGAGACTAGTATTTTCATCAACATTGGCTTCATTTTGCTGCAATACAATCTCCAACAGTTCTCCATGATGTATCCATGTCGTATAAGTGCTAGCCATCCCATGAATATATAAGTGATCTTCCACCTGTCCTTTAGGTTTGCGAGCCCGATTCAAACACCGACGACATGGACATAGCATCTCTTCATTATCATTAAATCTCCGAGAAACAAAGCTCATGAACTCATTCACCCCTTCCACATGTTCCTTGCTAAAGAGCCTACTATTGATCCAAGATTTGTCCATCTGCATCAATTCATGGAAAACACTTGCTCAACAAATCTTACATAATATACTTTACCAAATTTATGAAACATGTGACACGTAATCACTTAAATGCAATGCACACACACCGTAAGTAACTCCTAAGCACTTAGTTGTAACAATATGCTTCATAAAAAAATGGCACACCACAGAAACCCATACCTTTCTTGCAGGAAGCACCTCAAGAGGAACGAATCAATGACCCCATCGCCACTTTGGTAGATCGGGCCTCGCTTGAAGCTAAAACGTTGGTTCGCCGCCACGGTGGCAAGCTTTGCCACCGCGAGACCAAGAAGGAAGTCGAGAAGCACCGGGGAGTCTAGAAGCAAAGAGGAGTTAAGAGAGAACGAGGAGAAAACGGTCGACGGCTAACTAGATGACGGACGACGCGACAACACATAACTCACGACGACCACACGCACGACTTAACTATCGATCGACCACGAGACAAGTAGGGGATTGAGATAGCAAGAGGAAAAGAGATGGTCGCGGTTAACTAATTCGCGCAACACGGACACAAACTAACAACCGATCACAAACCACATAGACACCTAACAAACAAAATGAAGCTAATCAATCTAACACATGACCACAAAGCATGGGTCGGGAACAATTCACACTAACATAATAGGCAATGCCCAATGATCACACCGATCAATTCTAAAATTTCTAAACAATTGCCAACAGATAACATATTGCATAAACAACACAAAACATTGCACGATCACATCCCACAATCACGAGATAGATGAATAACTAGCAAAATCAAAATATCCATATCCATATCCATCATGATCCCCAAATCGAAATCACAGTTCACGGTCTCACCGAACACAAATAACAAGAGTAATTAAAATTGCACAATTAATGTAAATTAGGTAAACATTAAGCGTGAAAAGTAAGAAGGTGGAGGAATTGGGGATTTGGAGTGAACCTGTGGGATTAGAAGCGATGAGAGGGTCAAGCCGATGAAGATGTCGCCGGAGAAGTGTCGGTGAAGTGAATGAAGGCGGCGGCCGTTGAGTAAGAAGACAGGGTTGGGGATGTCGACACCCTCGGTGTCGGTGGAGATGATGAGGCGGCGGTGGATGGCGTAGCGGCAGCGCCGAGGTGGGGCAAGAGGAGAAGGCGGCGAGTGGGGAAGAAGGGAGTATAGAAGGGGTACCGGCCGGAGTAGTGGGAGGAACAGGAGAAACAGCGGCGGATCTGGTTGAGGAGCAGATGGAGGCGGCAGCCGGAGGTGGGAAAGATGGGAGAGCGGCGGGCGGACCGGGGAGCGGGAAGGAGGTGCGCGCCGGAGAAGGAGGGGCAACCGGGAGGAAGTAGATGGCGGCGCAGAAGGGGAGGCGCAGGTAGAAGGAAGGCGGGAAGTAAGAAGGCGCGCTGTGGAGAAGAGGAAGGAAGCGCGGAGAGATGCGGAGGAGAAGCGGCGGTGAGAAGCGAGGAAGGGCAAGCGGTGGAGAAGGGAGGCGGCCGCGAGGTGAGGAAGAGGAGAAGCGCGGTAGACGAGGAGCGGCAGGTGTGGCGGCGCACCGGTGGAGAAGGAGGAGGGCACGCGGTTGACCGCCGGCGAGTCTGGCCGACCCTCGCCGGCGCCGACGGTGAGAAGACAGGGGGAGGTGAGAGAAAGCAAGGAGAGGTAGGAGATAGGAAATGGCCGGCTCAAGGAAAAAATTGCTATTGAGGCCGAATAGGGGGGATTTGGAAATTTTACGAATTAGTCCACGATGTTTCTGGAATTTGCAAATAGGTCCTTTCCCAATTTGATTTCTTCCGAATTAGCCCTCCGGAGCTCCGTTTTCAGCGTGGTTTGATCCGTGACGACGCGTACATCTATACGGAGCAGTCCCGAAAGTCCAGAATTGTCATATATGCGCCTCGATCGTGCCGGCCTGCAGAAAAAGCACAAAAATATAAAATGATCCAAATTGAGCTAAATATATGCAAATATGACGCATGTCATGGGCCCACGTGTACACGTGGCAGTGGGTCCTGCCAACGTGGCTAATTATCCTTGAAAAAAATTCAATTAAAATTTTGTGACGCAAAAATCCATGTCATAGATCTATGACATTTCGACATTGGACATAATGACATACCAAATATCGTCATTACCTCATTCCAAGCTAGCTTTATGACATTTTTAATGACATATTTTTTTGTGTCACTAAGCCCAGATGTCACTTTAAATACGTCATAAACCAGATGGTTTAGTGACATTTTTAGCCTTTGTCATGCAAAATACGTCACAGATTGGCACATTTCTTGTAGTGTCTCTAACTACCTTACGCTCTCTGTCGCTCAAAGAAGCAGAAGGTCTATGTGTAGACCTGAAGCTGTTGCTGGGTCCGACTGCTACGGGATAGCGAGTCGGAGCACCAACAACACGCTGATCACGCCGTGGGTAGCCATCTCGACAGGGGAAACGAGATCTACCCTCAGAACGGCGAAAGTCACGACCAGGAGCATATCGAGGACGAAAGCTAAAAAACTCAGAAAATCCAAGTCCTCGATGATGCCCAAACCCATCAAGCTGAATAGTCCTAGACCTCGTGTAGGTCTTAGGTGCACTCAGGGTCTAGGGCTGACCCTAAATACCCCTAAGAACCTCAGCACGGCCGCGCGATCTTGGCGCGCCTGAAGCATCGCTCAACCAAGTGTCCATCCTTCTGACAGAAGGTGCAGTGATACTTCACCTTCTGAGAGGTAGAAGTAGCACGATGAGGCTTCACCTTCTGAGAGGCTGAAGCGACAGGTGGAATCACCTTGCTGTCAGAAATCCCTTGGACAAAGCCCGCTGACTTGAATTGGACTTTTTCGGTCCTGGGCTTACCTTGATCACACCTGCGGCTACGGGTCTGAGCACAGCAGGTGGATGCTTCCTCACATCCTCTAGAAAATCATATCTAGACCTTGATTGAATTTGCAAATCTTGGATTGGTCTAGAATAAGATTGAGCTTCTTCTTGCCTCCTACAAATCTCTCGAGAGTGTTCATAAGGTACTGACACTCCCGAAAGAGAGAGGTGCAAGAAGAGCAGGGGAAGAGGTGACAGTAGAAGGTAGGGAGCAGAAGAAGAACCAACAGTAGAGGAACGAATGGCTTGAGCACGCTCAGCCGCCTCAGAAGGGACAATCCTACTGCTAACCAGTTGGTTCACGTCTCTAGGCGTCTCTACCTTACCCTTGGGATCCTTCCCCACCCCAGCACAAGCATTACAACAGGGATGTGGCTTCTCTAGAAGGTCCTTAGTTAGCTTCACGCATTTTTCATCTAATGCAACCAAGTCAGTTTTTAGTTTTTCACAATTTTTGCATAGTGAGCTAACATGATCCTTAGAAGCATACTGAGCTATTTTCTTATTATAGTCAATCATTTCTTGAAACTGTTTTGAGACAAATTCAAGTTCAGCAGTTAACTTAAGACAGTTCAAACATTAAGCAATAGGCTCAAGTAATGAAGCTTGGAGTTCAGCAATTTTATGTTCTGCCCGTTTTAGATTCATCTTCAACTTATTGCAATTTTCACAAGACTCGGGCAGATCTAGAAGCATGGTATAAAGACCTCTAAATGCGTTATCCTTATCTTCACTTGAGGTGCAAGCAATAGTCTCAACAGTAGTAGATGAAATAGAAGCAACCCTACCCATCTCTAGTTCAGCTAAGAGACTAATATTCTCCACATTAATCATGTCAAGCTCAGAGGACAGACTATCATACGAGGTCGTTAATTTCTCCATGTCACCCAACAAAGCACAGCATGTATCACATTCGTCACGGGAGGGAGCAGATATAAGTGAAGAAAGCTCCCGTGACAATCTATCTACTTCCTTCTCCAACTCGCTACACCTAGCTCTAGACTTAACATGAAACTTGCCTAGCTTAAGAAAAGCATCATTAAGCTGGTTGTAGGAGGGGTATACCTCGTCAGAGTCATAGTAGAGCTCGCTGTCGCTCACTTCGCCCTCAAGGGCCATGAAACACATGCCGGAGAAGTCGTCGCCATCCTTGGGTTCTTGGTCACCCGTCCCATCGTCGTCACTCCATCCCTCCACCTCGCTGAGGTCGAGGTCGTCGAATGCGGTGAGGACGCGGCGGAACAGCTTCTTGGCTTTGCCAAGGTTGCGGAACTTCTTCTTGCCTTGGGCATGGACTGGAGGCTTCTTGTTGCGGTTCTTGTCGTTGTAGTCATTCTTGCCCGTGCCGCCGTAGTCATTCTTGCCCTTCTCCAGCTTGGGGCAATTTGCCCGAATGTGGTTAGGGCCACCACACTCGAAGCAAATGAACGGGCCACTCCTCTTCCGATCTCTCACTCTCTTGTATGCGTGGGAAAACTTTCTGGCTAAGAGAGCGAGTTGGTTTTTCTAGAAGCTGTTCTAATAGGTCATCACTCATCTCACAAACAGCAGCAAGAGAAAAACCAGAAACTCCATCGGAAGGAAACTCGGAAGTCGAACTGGGATCGGTGACTAGCGCCATTGATTGTGACTTCGACTTACGAGAGACAATGTCAATCTCGTGAGTCTTGAGGCGTGAGTACAACGCATCAAGAGTGAAAGTCGAGAGGTTCGTGGTGTCCTTGATGGTGGTCACCTTCATCTCCCACACACGCAGGTCCAGAGCAGCGAGCATCTGTCGAGCGTTGTCTGCGTCAGGGTATGTGAGACCGACCGCTCGGAGGTTGCTTAGAATATTATGAAAATGCGCAAAGCACTCATCGAGGGACTCACCAGCGAGCATTTCAAACTTGTTGTAATCTCGCTTGAATTGGTCCTGTCGAACTGTCTTGATTTGGGTGGTGCTCTCATGGTAAGCATTGAGGGTCTCCCAAATGTCGAAAGCCGACGTGAGATGAGAAATGTGGTCAAACTCGCTTCGACTCAAACCTTGGATAATTATGTTCCTTGCCTTTGCATTCGCCTCAACATCGGGCATATTTGCCACATTGATGTTCTCATCGGCAGGAACAAGATAGCGGACCTTGACCTTCCTCCAGATGGCATATCCTTGAGCTTGGGTGTAGGTCTCCATCCGGCTTTTCCAGAATGGATAATCGATGCCATCAAAAATCGGAGGCTTGGTGGAGTACTTATCTGTTGCCATGGCTCTAGAGACCGGTTAAGATCTATGGAAAAGAGCTAACCGGCTCTGATACCAATTGTTGGATCGAAATCGGCAACAGAGGGGGGGGGTGAATATTGCTTCTTTAAAGACTTGCCCCCCAAAAAGTATCCACGAATGAATCACCTCTCCGTTAGCTATGAAAAGCTAGGAAGTCAAAGATTCATACTCTCTAGAACCTAGAACACACAGAGAAGAAGCAAACAAGAAGGAACCAAAAGATAGAAACTACAACTGATAACAACAGCCAAGGCGGCCGATTGCTACCTCGGCGGTCGACATTGCCTCCTACGGCGTCGACCGCCATTTCTGTGCCGGTCGACCGCTAGGGTTAGCAGTCTGACCGCCAACCAAGATCCAATCTGACCGCCATACAATTTCCGGTCTGACCGGCCCTTAAATTCAGATGAGGCAAAAAATGCAAAGAGCGTACAGATCGTGAACGAAAAAGCAAAATATCTGGCGATAGAACTTAAAGAAATTTGAAAGCTCCTGCTATTCTCTCCAACACAAAACAACAGAACTACAAACTAAATAACATAAACACTCTAGGAGACCAGAGAAGACAACTAAAAGGGCCAAAAATCAACATTTGAGAGACAAATTGAAAACTAACAGAAACCAACCCCAAATTTCAGATTTCTTGTCAATCCTTGATCTTCTGCTCATGAATCCTTGCAAACACTTTGGAAATGATCTTAGGACTTGAAACCTCAACTCTGGGGACAATCTTTTGAAGGGAAACACAAAGAATTCATAAGGCTCTGCAAAGAAACCCTAGAACAGGAGAAGCAGAGAAGATTATGACGAGGGCTTGAGACAACACAGAAACAATTGAATCCTTCACTTGATTCTGAAAATGGATCACTCAAGAGGTCTTGAGGTCCTCTCCATCTTAAGGCTACCAAGAACCAGCCCCCAAAACAAGGAATCAACTCAAGAACGCAAGAAAACAGAGAAAGAACAGAAAACTGCAGAAACTGAAAATCATCACAAATGAGCAAGAAAATGAAAACAACCATCACAATCCTTCTCATTGACAGGAGATGATTACAAATGAGTCCCCATACGTGATTGGATGAAAGAAATGCTTCCTCCTCACTACATGCTTGAGGGGAGAGCTCAAGAACACACCAAGAAAGGGCAGAACATCTCTCTGTCCCTCTCACCCACTCTCAACAACTAAAGCACAAAGCAAAACTGATTCTAACCCATCTCCCAAGCCCTACAACATGCAGGAAACACTCCTCCTTTTATAGCCTCTCTTAATGGGTTCACCAAATGCTTTGCCCATTAAGCTTTTGCGCTTTACCCACTAACTCTAGTGCTTTAACCACAACCCACTTCCTTTAGTGCAGCTTTGCATATTCACCAAAACGCCCCTCGTGCACCTTCCGGGAAGCTTCCTCATTCCTTGCCTTCCAAGCATCACAGCTACCTCGAGCCCTCGCCGTCTTCGACACATCCAATCGTTCTGACCTCGGCACCACCTGCGCCTTGCCCGGTCACCCCGTGCCTCATCACGACTTCACCTCGACATCCTGCAACCATCACAGACAAGAAACACATCACATAGCACCGCTCGATAACATGTAATCAACAAAAGCATTAAGAGTGATCTTAAGCAATAAACAGCCAAAACCTATCGAAATAAGTGGCATAAGCATCCTAGGTGATAGGAACGGGGTCCCGATCTTCCAACAGGTTCTGGATATGTTCGATTTGGTGGAGGCGTGACACAAATCGATCCGGCTTCTGAACAACACGTTCCGAACCCCGCAATCGCAGTACCACGTCTCCTCAGGTTATCAACCGTGCGCAGCCCGGTTGACCTCGCCAAGAAGGCTAATCCTCGCCTGCGAATCGAAGAACACAAGCAACAACAAGGAAGAACACAACTAAATTGCAGATGTATTGATTTAGCACTCGAAAGTTGGGGTCTCACAAACCGATGAACGGCGAAACTGTTCAAAGACAGATTAATCTAAGCAAAACCCAAACCCTAATGGTGGGGGTGGCGGCTGTATATAGAGGAAAGAGGGGCGTGCAAAACCCCTGGACGCGCCCTAATGGGCTCCAACACGATACAAAGCCGAACGGCCCAAAAGACGGTGGCGCAGCACCCTGATAAATTCTGAATGTCCAATGTTTTCGATGATTCCTGTTGACTCAGAAGGAATTTTGACATGGGATTAGAGCCATTGGAAAGGCTGTCTTCTCAGCTTTCCATACATATGTAGAACGTCCAAAACGGAGCCCGGATGCGATCTAGGCGTCCGTTTTAGTGCGGCTTGGTCCTGGACTCCGAATTGGATTCGAAGTCGGCTTGAGTTGGGCCTCCAACATGATTCGACCGCCCTTGCTGGACTTGTGCGCCTCGTAGCCCTTCTCTAAGTACTTCCTGGTCCTCTCCATGGTTCCTAATCATAATTAAATCATTAGGTAGCAATCGATTCTCAAATGAACAAAAAGAAGTACTTAGGAACGAGCTCACCTGTAATTCAATTGTCGGGCGCGAGCTCTAGTGATTGGTCCTTGAATGTCAAGTGGAGGAGTGTTGTGTATATCCGAAGAAGTGATGTCTTCATCACTAGGCCCATACGACTAAGTTTGACCAAGTCCGACCGAGCCGATTGCACCACGCAATGACACGGCACGAACCACACAAACCAAACTCCACTTTCCTGAAAACGATGTCAATTACTCATCACTCACACGGGGCACCTCCACATGGTCCATCAGACCTGGCACGGATGCTTCAGCGGATCGGTGAAGTTTCCAACCTTGCCCTCCGCGCCGCCAAGTTCTTTGGTGACCACTGCTCGTTCATCACCTCCCGCATCGCCTTCGCCCTGATCCACCACCAAGAGTGCCAGCACGTCGATGCGCTAGCCGACCCCTAGTTGGAGTTGCCAGCCGGAGCCAGGGTGATGTCAGAAGCCGTGCGCGCCATCTGTCCCGCCGTTCGGGCCTTCCACGACCGAATCTGGGACTACATCGGGGAGGCCACGGCGAAGGTGGCGCGGAACTCTACATCGCGAGGGGAACTTCGGCGAATGGCTCGACGAAGTTCCACGGTGCAACGAAGACGGTGCCACCGTTCCGGGGCATGGCGCGGACCCACATGTGTGATGCCTGGGTGTAGTGTGCAGGCGTGCGTTGTAATGTACTTGCTCTTTTGTAAACTGGCGCCCTATGGCCCCACCCTTTTGTGTGAATAAAGTGGAATTGACCAGGGTGTTCTTATGACGCGTGCAAGCTTTGCTCCGGGCAGATATTTGATAGGGCCCACTACTACTTTTGGACCACATGATTCGATGGCGTCTTCGGCGTTGGGCGTGGGTGAAAGACGCCCGGAACTTCTAGGCAACCCAGACTTCAGCGGGTGATACTTCGGCGCGGAAGTATATTAAGGTGCAGCCGGACCAGTAGCGACCTTATGTGCACGAAGGCACTTGTAAACATTAGCTCTTTCCAATGTAATGCGGAATTTCTGTAATCATTTTTTATGAATGTAATAGACTTTGGTTGGGGTGCGTGTCCCAGTCGCTGTTCCTGATTGCGCCTACCCCCGACCGAATTTAGTACTCCGTAGACGCTCGAGCGCTCCGTCCCCTACCCTTCGAAGTGGTGGCAGCGGAGCTGGCGCCTAGCTAAAGTAGACGCTCGAGCGCTCCGTCCCCTACCCTTCGAAGTGCTGGCAGCGGAGCTAGCGTCTAGCCGAAGTAGACGCTTGAGCGCTCCATTTCCTACCCTTCGAAGTGGTGGCAACGGAGCTGGCGCCTAGCTGAAGTAGACGCTCGAGCGCTTCCTCCCCTACCCTTCGAAGTGGTGGCTACGGAGCTGGCACCTAGCTGAAGTAGATGCTGGAGCGCTCCCTTCCCTACCCTTCGAAGTGGTGGCAGCGGAGCTGGTGCCTAGCCGAAGTAGACGCTCGACCGCTTCGTCCCCTACCCTTCGAAGTGGTGGCAGCGGAGCTAGCGCCTAGCTAAAGTAGGCGCTCGAGTGCTCTGTCCCCTACCCTTCGAAGTGGTGGCAGCGGAGCTGGCGCACGCTCTGGCTGCACGTTTGAGTGCGCGCGGGGGCGAGCCTCTGTGCGTGTTATTTATACTCTGTAGAGTACACGCGGAGGCGAGCCTCTGCACGTCCTATTTATACTCCGTAGAGTGCGCGCGGAAGCGAGCCTCCTGTGTCCTATTTATACTACATAGAGTGTGCGCGGAGGCGAGCCTCCACGCGTCCTATTTATACTCCTCACCTTCGCACGTCCTACTTATACTCCGTAGAGTGCGCATAGAGGCGTGCCTCCGTGCGTCCTATTTGTACTCCGTAGTGTGCGCGCGGAGACGTGCCTCCGTGCGTCTTATTTATACTCCGTAGAGTGTGCGCGAAGGCGTGCCTCCGTGCATCTTATTTATACTCACGAAGAGTGCGCGCGAAGATCGTGTCTTATTTTATACTCACGAAGAGTGCGCGTGGAGACCGCGTGTCTTATTTCATACTCACAAAGAGTGCACGTGGAGACCGCGTATCTTATTTTATACTAACAAAGAGTGCACGCGGAGGCGAGCCTCCACGCGTCTTTACACAGAATTGAGGCAAGTTTTGCAAATGGTGGACTTTATTAATGTCCCATTTGCGCGGGCGAGCGATTACAAAAGGTCGGGTACTAACCGCTGACCGCTCGAGGACAAGTGCAGCGCTGACTACTGTTGCTATAGCTGTGAGGTAGAGCGGTAGGGGAGCCTCTGGTGCTGGGGCAGCCAACGTGGGAAAGGTTGCGAGGTGCCTCTTGAGGTCATCGAAAGTTTTTACGCAGTCGCCATCCCAATGGAACACATCGCAGCCGCGGAGGGTCTTGAAGAATGGCAGGCCCCGCTCTGCTGCTCTGGACAAGAAGCAGTTTAGTGCGTCCATGCGGCCTGTAAGCCTCTGGACCTCCCTTATCGACTTGGGTGGCTCCATGGCGAAGGTCGCGTTGACTTTGTCGGGATTCGCCTGGGCGCTGCATCTAGACACCAGGAAGCCCAAGAGCTTACCCGCCTGCCCGTCGAAGTGATCCGGACGCCCTAGATGCTAGGCTTCGCAGATGACTTCGGCCTGGAGAAGCTTCACTACCTCGCTTGCTGTCACTCGATTAACCTGCTCCGAGGCCTCTGCTTCGTCGGTGTGGCTGTCGCCAGTGGGCACGCACCGTTCACCGGCGCGCAGGGGCCTCCTCTTGACTTGGCCCTCCGGCCGGGGCTTAGGGTCCATCCTGGAGCAGGGTACGTGTCTGCCCTAGGATTGTCAGTGAGCCTTGTAGTGCAGGCCCCGAGCACCAAGCTTTATGCGTGGGGCCAGGTCCTGGTCTCCGCAGGTGGTGATGATGCCTTGTGGGCCCAGGAGCTTTATGCATAAGAAGCCATGGTGAGGGACTGCCCAAAAGGAATTGAGGGTTGGGCGCCCCAGTATGGCATTATACAGGTACAGAATGTCGACGACGTTGAAGGTGACGTCTTTGCTCCTCACATTATCGCGCTGGTGAAAGGATACTTGTAGGTGTATTTGGCCTAACGCTTTCAGCAGCTGACCCCCGAAGCCCTGCAGTGCGATTCCCGAGGGGCCCAAGCGGCTCTGGGGGATCCCCATTTGGTCGAAGGCTGCCGCGAACAAGATGTTCGCGGAGCTACCTCCATCCACCAGGATGCGTCTGACGTCGCATCCTGCGATGGCAACCTGGATGACCAGGGGATCTTGGTGAGGGAATTCCACGCCCTCAGAGTCAGCGAGCGTGAAGGTAATTTCGTGGTGTAGCCTCTGCTCGTAGGCCTTCTGTTGCCGTGCCGAGGAGAACTCCATGGAGGAACCCCTGGAGATAACGTTTATAATTCGGCGCTGGGCTCCCTCTGGGCCTGAATTTGCAGGGGGGCTTCTTGGGGCCGCTGCACGTGGGCTTAAATCCGCAGGGGCCCTCTTGAGGCTGCTGCACGTGGGCCACGACGGGCGGTCCCGTTTCCCGAGCTCTATCCCTGGCGACGCTCTGGCGGAGCATCGCGATGGCAGTGCATGCCCGCGTGTTGCGATCACCTCAGCTATGCACCTCGCACCACGTAACGTAGTGCGGGTCTTCCTGTTCTGCCCGGGGCCTATCGTCGCGACCTCGGCTGCGCCCTCGCCCCCAGCCTCGGCGACCTCGCCCGCAACCGGCGGGGGCACCCTCGATGTCGAAGATGTAACGTGCCCTCTGGGGCTTACGCTGGCTACGCTGGGACCTTTCACCCGCGGAGTCCCTATGCTTAGTGTCCTTCGAAGGCTCTTGCTTGCGCTTGCCCTTGGAGGAGCCCTCCAGCGAGTCCTCATTCTTCGTCGAGGCTTCCACTTGACTGGTGTTGGAGTCGTCGCCTTTGCGCCGTTGCGCGTCCTCCTCCGCCCTCGCATACTCTCCCATCTTGTCAAAGCTTAGCGACCATCTTGATCGGCTTGCGGGCGTTGTACTCGGCCAACGGCCCTAGGAGGAAGCCTTGTATTGCTGCGTTAATAATTGTCGTCTCGTTGACATCCTTGACCTGACAGCGGACCTTGGCGAAGCACTTGAAGTACTCTCAGAGCTTCTCCAAGGGTTTTTGCTTGACAGCGAAGAGCTGATCCGCGTCGACACGCTCGATGTAGTTCCCTTGGAAGTTATTGTAAAGGCGGTCGCGGATCTGTTCCCAAGCATAGATGGAGTTCGGCTCTATGGTGAAAAAACAAGAAAGCGCCACCCCTACAACGCAAGGGGAGACCCTTCGCTTTGGTGGTGTCGTCTCCACCTGCGGCTTTGATGGCGGTCTCCTACACGGCACGAACTCCCGAGGGTTTGTGTCGCCCTTGTACGGCTCAATGGCGCTGGGGAACTTGAAGTCCTCCGGCCATGTCGATTGCTGCAGGCCTGTGGAGAGGGGGGACTCCAGATCCACGTGCCGCAGCAGGGTGTGACTGGATGTAGGGGCGTCGCGATTGTCCGCCCGCTCTAGCGTGGGCTCCGGTGCGGCCGTCGGCGGGACTGGTTAGCTCCGAGCCTCTTGTATATCCTGTACGGCCCCGCGGAGGTCCGCCAACTCTCGTTGCAGCGTGTTGAGGGCCGTTAGCATAGCGCTGTCCACCGTCAACATGGCTACGGCGGTTGGGGCAGTGGGTTGCACCGTCGGACCCGCCGCGACCACGACTTGCGCCCCAGAACTACCCAGCGCGTCAATGCGGTGGGCTCTGGGGTCAGTGACGGGACCAACGTCGCCGCCGAGGCCGTCTGCTGCTCCCACGCCAGGCGTAGCGGCAACAGCCATGGTAGCGCGAGCATCGGCGTCACACTCTTGGCGTCCCGGTCGGCGCCCGGACTGACCGCCGTGCCAGCGGTTGGGGCGGCTGTCGCGCCACGAGCCGTGCCAGTGTCAAGGTCGGCGGTCGCAGCGCCGGCATTATTGCCCGCACCCGTAGCCTTTGTGCTGCCGAGCACCTCATTCGTTCCCGCAGTCCTCTTCTTCTTCGGCGCCGCCGATGAAGCCTTCTTCGGTGCCATCTTTCTTCAGATCTTGGAACTTGCTCTTGTCATCCCCACGGAATGTGCCAACTGTTGTGGTTATAGACCAAACAGAGAGAGATGGTAGTAGGGTAGTGGAGAGTTAGGTGAGCAATGCTTCAGGGCTTCCCTATGGCCTGGATGGCCTTATATATGTTCACATGGGGAGAGTTTTACAAATGTGTCCTTACACCCAAGTATCCCCTCAAGGGCATTTATGTCCTTATACATTTCTCATTTTGGGCTTTACAACCTTCTAACAGGCCGGTTGGGCTTAGGTGGGGGCCACCCCTACAACAATTACAATCATAAGGAATTAAATAAATCCATAAATTATCCAATTATTACAATGAATGATATTAAATTGTTCATGACTAAAAGTGAAGTATTGCTATGTGAAGTGAAGAGCTATAAAGTATAACAAGCCATGTCCTACATCCCTATGCATGTTACCTTCAGCGCTCACCTAAAAATAACAAATAGGTAAGAATGAGTCCACAACTTAGCAAGTACAAAGCAAAATAATAAATAAGGTAGGCATCATTTAACATGTCATCTTAATTCACTATTATCTCATCATCACATACTAATTATCAACAAGTTCCACACATATGCCTCTTTTTCATGAATGCACTATACAAGACTTAACTCCTCTTCTACATATACATGTATAGTTTTCACCCATCAATAATACACCCTTACCCTATCCTTTTTCATACAGTGTCACCTCCATTTCCGTGGAGTGCCTGCCAAGTAGGCCTTTGCAACACTGATGCTGACATGAAACACAATGATTATCTTTTTCATTAGTTAATGGACAATATTAATCAAATGACATAATCATCATTGTAACCATAAACTTAAAAGCAATTTGAGAGCAAGTATCATCATATAAATTATCATGGCAAGTAATTGTTTAAACAATCAACAACCTCAAACACTTAAATACTATTCTGCCATGCACTTACCTTTTTCATATAGTGCCAAGATCTAGCTAAAGATAAAATGAGCCTCCAAAATCTTACTCTAATATTCTCTATGAACAAGGGTGGAAATTCTTTTGAGTAACCTTCAGAAAGCTGCTAGATCTCAAGGCCAGGTGGATCTCGAGGACGAGTGGGGGTGGCGGCTGGATCTCGAGGACGGGTGGGGGCGGTGGCTAGATCTCGAGGATGGGTGGGGGCAGCGGCTGATCTCAAATTCTCGAGGATGGGTGGAGAGCTGAAGTCGCTCGACGATGGAGGAAGAGGCGGCGAGGAGACGAGGGTGCGGACTGAGGAGGAATGTGGGCGAGGAGACGTGGGTGCGGACCGAATGAATGTGGATTTGAGGAATGTGGGCGGCGGCTGGGAGTTGAGTGGAGTCGGGAGACGTGGACGGCTAGGGATCTTTCGGAGGCATGGATGGCTGGAGATGTTACCTGAGTTAAGGTTAGGGTTTTGTTAGATGGCGGGGTAAATGGGTGAGATGGGTACGGGTAGAGCTTACCCATACCCGTGCCCGTTTACCCGCTGGGCAGAGAGTTCCCCGCATTTTCATACCCGTGGGCAGAAAATACATCCCATACCCGGCTCCATTAGGGCATTTACCCACGGATACATAGGTAAATGGGCACAATTGCCATCCCTAAGCTGATCGACAAAGTGTGACTCTGCCTTCTTTCCTGGCGCCTTCTTACTCTTACCAATGGACTTCTGGTAGAGATCTACCAAATGCTTTGCGGTGCGGTGGTATGGGACCAATGATCCATACATCCACACCTATAGCTAGGCGTAGGGGGTTTGACCGTCTTATTGCTGAAGTCTAGCTTCTACTACTTTTCTTTATCTTTTCCCGTCCAACGGGGTTTACCATTCTCCTTCTACACATTTCGCTTCTTTCACTTTCCACCCTTTTGCTTGGCTCCCTTTCCATGGCACTGGCTATCATTGGTCTTCTGAAAATTAGCATGAGCTTCTGGCAGTGGTTGTGACTTAGTGGGATGAGTCTGATAGTTCTTCATCAATAATTTATCATTCTTCTCTACCTCGAATAGGGTGGTAATCAGTTCCAAGTACTTCTTGTACTTGGCCTAACGATACTGCTGCTAGAGCATCCTATGGGTGGGGTAGAAAGTGGTTAAAGTCTTGTCTATTATCTCAGCATCTGTAACATTCTGGTTACAGAACCTGAGCTTAGCGACAAGTTCATGAATGACAAAATTATATGCTGACATCATCTTGAAGTCCTAAAACCTTATATTGGTCACTCACACTATGCTTCAGGTAGCGTGATGGACCTTTGTTGGTCATACTTTTTCTTCAAAGAATTCTACAATGCCAATAGGTTCTCTTATAGCAAATATTCATACTTCAAATCTTGATGGATGTGATGCATCAAGAAGTGCAATGCCGCACATTTGGTAGTCTCAGGAATGGGTGGAGTCCCAACTACTGGCAGGGTAATGGCAGTGCTTAGTGATCGAGCTGTCCAGTCAATCTTTACATCCATTGCCCATGTGAGGTACTTGCTACTATCCAAGGCAAGCTTAACAAACTCCTTCTTAGCGATGTCAAACATTTGCTATATTATTCATGCAAATTTCTAAATTTTACGATAGGTAAAAATGCATTAATATTGCTAAATTAGTAAGGTATGGATTTTTACCTATTTAGTAGACATTATTTAGGATTTTCTAGAATTTTCTACTAATTTTAATGAATTTTTGCTAATTAATAAGCAAATTTTGGAATTACTAATAAGCAGAACCAAATACTAAAGAAATAAATCCAGAAAACATAATAATACCAAGGTGGTAAAAAGATTATAATCAAGCTCATATAATCTAAAAATTAATTCTTTAGAAAGAAATCAAGTCAACTGGAATTTTCCGCTATATTGATGAACTTTTAGGTCGAAGTTGTAATTGTTTTTGTGTTTAGTAAATGTTTTTGTAATTTACCGAAACTTCAGGGGCTGAATTAAAAAATTCCAGTCGGATATTTTCTTTCCCTTTATTTTTATTTTTATTTTTATTTTTATGCGCTATTGGACCGGATCTAGCCCATAAGCCCCATTTGGCTCAAAGAGGTTCCCCAGTTCCTTGGCGGCTGCGACTGACCTGGGCAGCCCGCACGTGGCGGGCCGGTAAGTGCATAAAGTCAGGCGGTGATAGCCATTGTGGGTGGCGATTCTCTGGTGGTCGGCATGCAACATGCGGTGTCTTTTACGGTGGGTTCCCGCGGGCGAAGCCGAGTAGCGGTCGGTGGATTTGGGCGTGAGGCACACGGCAGTGGCCGCTCCTAGAGGGCGACGGCTTCGGGTGCGGCTTCGGGCGGTGGTGGTTGGCCACGGGCGAAGGCAACTAGGCGCAGCTTCGAGCGGCGGTGGTTGAGTGCGGTTTCAGGCAGAGGCGATAGGGCAGGCTTCGAGTAGCAGCGGCCGAGCGTGGTTTTGGGCGGCAGCTGGGCACTAACTCGGGCAGCGGGGTGGCTTCAGGCGGCGGTGGCTCTCGGTGACTGACAAGCACTAGTGGCGGCTTGGGGTAGCCGAGCTGGAGGCGGCGGGCGGTCTCAAGAGCGGTGCGCGGCTTCGGCCGGCACTGACTGTGTGCACGATGATTCCATTTCATTACTTGATTCAGATTAATGAAACATCGATCAACCCGAGTTTGATCTAACCTAGCAATCTGATTTAGAGACTAGATATTTAATCTACCAGATTATCGAGGTGAATAGCCATGCTAAGAAATCGTAGATCAATCAGCGATTAGAATCAACTAGCTAGGACGCAATCTATCTACTGGATAGAAAACAATAGATCTAATCATGACATTACATACGGATAGAATTTTGATCTAAATTAATCTACAAGATTGCAATGCGTAATAGATTGGTTTAGGGTTTGCATACCTTGCATCTTATGGAGCGATTTGTGTTAATAACGTGTTGAGAAATAATAATCACCAATGCAATCTACACAACTAATCAAGAGAGAATCACCATGGAATAGTTGGAGAAAACACCAAAGGAGCAAAGTTCTTTATCAATCTCATATCTATTCTCCTTGTATGTAGACTTACCTATTTATAGTCAAAATCTCTTAGGGGTAGTTTCGGTATTTATCTACCAATATAACATTTTAGGTTTCGTAACAGTAACTAGTTTCCATTGATGGGAACCATGACTCCTCGACGCTACCAATTTCTACAATAACATGTGGAAATGGGGTTGTATTTGCTACCATGGATGTTGTTTGAGAAGAATACAAGATTAGTAGGTCGAGGACACAACGAAACTAAAAAATATATATGGAAGGCAAGATAAAAAATAATTTACTAGAACCACCAAGAAACCGGATCGGTAGCCAGTTGGAGATAAAAATAATTTACTGGCTAGGTCAGGTATTTGGTGATAAAAATTAAACTAAACCTTCACTATAGAATCTCTTGCGAGTGGCACCAAGGCGAGCCCCAACGTCGGTTGGAGGAACAAAATGAGGTTGAGCACATTATTTTGACTTATGTTTGCACAAATGCATTGGGAAATTTACAATTAGCTTATTTCAATGATTTGTTCCCCATGTTTATATTTTTTAAATTATATTTCTAAAATTTGAGAAAGTCATATTTTCGTAAAAAAAACTGATGCATTGAAAATTGAAGTGTAAATGAAAATTGATATATTGACAATTCAAGTATAAATTTAAACATTTAAACTATGAATTAGATGCTGATGTATGAGTGTTAAATAACTGAAATTTGGATTTAATGAAGTTTAATTTTTTTTAGAAGTTATTTATGTACAAGCATATCACATTTTCAAAAATTTAAATACACACAATTTTTATATTAATGTTTGATTTTTCGATGTTAAGATTTGCAAGTAAATTCTGCCAAGTTTAGTTTGTGATGACACATCTTATATAACTTAGTCCATTTTCATTAGTCAAGCATGAAAAGTGGATAAAAAAATTTTCAGACTATGTATTGCCAATTTCAATTAGATGATGTTGATTCATTGAAAAATTCAAGTGTAAATAAATATTGATATACTGAAAATTCAAGTGTAAATTTAAACATTTAAAGTATGAATTAGATGTTGTTGTGTGATGTGTTAAATAATTGAAATTTAGATCTAATAAGTTTTAAATTTCTACAGGTTATTTAAATGCCAAAGTTTTTGATATTTTAATGTTTGAATTTTCGATATTATGATTTGTATGTAAATTCTTCCAAATTTGTAATGGCACAATTAAGTGAGAGTCGAGGCACCACATGCGTTTAACACGAGGAAAACAGATCTTATATACTTAGCCCATTTTCATTAAAGGATGAAAAGTGAACAAAGATTTTTGAGACATCGTATTACCAATTTCGGCAGGATGAAAGCATTCTGCAAAACAACAGTTTCTTCCCAATTCAAATTCACATCTCTGCAAAACAACAGTTTCTTCCCAATTCAAATTCACATCTGAGTCAATATTAAATAAAAGATGAATATGCACACTCTGGAGTGTTTCTAAAAAATGATTTCACCTTTTCAATCTGGAATATTATTTTGTCTAAAACAAATTCGTATATTATTTTTCACATAAACCAGCATCCTTGATTATATACGTACAAATACGAATGCCAAATTGCCTTAAAAAGTACGAATGCGAAACTATTTAGCAATACTATCTGGATACAAATTCAAACATTCTGGAGTACGTATCCAGTTACACACTCGAGTATATCACTGTCAGTTTCCAGTTTCTTGGCTGCCAAGTTGCCGTTATCTCCCACAATAAATAAGCAAAGAATAGACACTAACAATAAAATAAGAAAAGAATAGATCCTCCAAAACTCCAATATTTATCCTCCTCGTGCCCCGTCCACTGGTACTGGTACATGCTCGTGCGCGCGTGCCGCCGGTTCCTACTCCCCAACCCGAATTCTAGGGTTTTACCCGCCGCCGCCGCCGCCGCCGCCTTCCGCATCTCCTCCTTCCCCGCGTCCACCGCCGCCACCGCCCGACCGCTGATGGAGGCGTCGCCGGAGTGGCCGGCCCGGCGGGTCCGGGAGACCTTCCTTTCCTACTTCGAGTCCAAGTCGCACACGCGGTGGCCGTCGAGCCCCGTGGTCCCCGTCGACGACCCCACGCTGCTGTTCGCCAACGCCGGGATGAACCAGTTCAAGCCGGTGTTCCTCGGCACCGCGGCTCCGGACTCGCCGCTCGGCCGCCTGCACCGCGCCTGCGACACCCAGAAGTGCATCCGCGCCGGCGGCAAGCACAACGACCTCGACGACGTGGGGAAGGACACCTATCACCACACCTTCTTCGAGATGCTCGGGAACTGGTCCTTCGGGGAGTACTTCAAGGAGGAGGCCATCGGATTTGCGTGGGAGCTCCTCACCCAGGTATCAGATTCTTCGATCACCTCTCGTCTCTCTGTTCTGCGTGTTCATGCCCGTATACTTCTGTAAAGTGCGTATCTGATGTTGGGTTGCTTGCTTATATAATCGATGAGTTGGTTGGCATGGGATCGTTTTGCTGCATATTTAGTTGCAGTTTAAGTGGGCTTTTGCGCCGATTTGGGGGTTTAATGGTGAAGGATTGGGTTTTTGGGACGATGGAATGTAAATTTAGCAGGGAATGATGACTACAGGTTGTGATTTAGCCCGTGATTTGTAGTTTTTGACGAAAGATACGTGCTGGTGGTTTATGAGATTTAGCATGGGAAAGGTTTTGATTTGTGTGCCAGTTTGGATTTTTCTTGACGCAAGATTTGATTGTTTAGAGATGAATTTGTGTAACTACCAGCAATTTAGGAAGAAAAGTTGTCTTATGTGTTATTACTTAAGTTTCTTGGGTGAGTTTCTCCTAGGAAGCTTCTGCCTGAAAATATGTAGTTTTTTCTAAGTTTGTCTTCATGGAATCTGCCTATACTCCTGTAAAGCTGAACTGTTTGCCGATGTATTGGATTCTTAATGAACCATCTAGAAAAAATGGCCTCCATTTTATACTTGAAAGATAAAAGGCGCTATGTGCAACGATTTGAGGAAGAAACATATTTGAAAGAAACAGCAGTACTGATGTTTACATGCTGATCGTGGAAACGAAATTGCACATCCAATGGATATAATCCATTTTAGTTGAAGGTACAATTTAGTAAGTAAGTAAAATGTGTTCATTGGAATCTTGTTATGGTCCGAGATGATCTGTATGTTATGTTTTATGATGTAGGGCTTTGTACATAATACATCTGAATAAACAAAAATAAGAAAAATGATGTGAAAAATTGTAGGTGTACAAATTGCCCATTGGTTTACGGAAATATCAGCCACCTTCTTATTACCTACTGATTGCTGTTTTGGATATGCAGGTGTACAAATTACCTACTGATAGAATTTATGCCACATACTTTGGTGGTGATGAGAAATCTGGCCTAGCTCCCGATACTGAGTCGAAGAACATATGGTTGAAATATCTACCGAAAGAAAAAGTTCTGCCTTTTGGGTGCAAGGTATAGTGAATGTGTTGTGTTGGTCAAAGCTAGGACAATATGTTGTATTAGTTTACACTTTTACTTTTGGTGTTCATTTCTCTTGGACCATTTTGTCAATGCTATTCGATTATACTATTATCTTAATGTCTTTAGTTTTTCTTATTTGCTTATTCACAAACAATTTACATGTATTGTTTGAACAGGATAACTTTTGGGAGATGGGTGACACTGGTCCTTGTGGGCCATGTACTGAAATCCATTTTGATCGTGTTGGCAACCGTGATGCTGCTTCATTAGTGAACAATGATGACCCTACATGTATTGAGATATGGAATCTTGTGTTCATTCAGGTTAACATGCTATTTTAAAAATATTTTTTTGTGTAGATGGTTAAGCTTTAATTTTAATACATGGTCAGTTATTCTGTTTTATTTCTATTGTTCCTTATTTCCTCTTTATATATATATATATATATATATATATATATATATATATATATATATATATATATATATATATATATATATATATATATATATATATATATATATACTGATTCACTGATTTTTTAAATTTTTGTCAGTTCAATAGGGAAGCTGACAGTTCATTGAGACCTTTGCCCGCAAAACATGTTGACACAGGATTGGGTTTTGAGCGTTTAACTTCTATCCTTCAGAATAAAATGAGCAATTATGACACAGATGTATTCATGCCAATATTTGATGCTATCCACCAAGTATGTTGGCCATATGCACTCTTGCAATTGCTTTTATGCTTGACTTGGCCATATTCATTGATAATTTGATAATGCACATATAAATGCAGTTGGCTGGTGATAGAATTCAACCATACTCTGGTAAAGTAGGTTCTGATGATGTTGGCAAAGTTGATATGGCGTATAGAGTAGTTGCAGATCACATAAGGACCCTTTCTTTTGCTATAGCTGATGGTTCTCAACCTGGTAAGTGCATACTGTTTTGTTGGTGATAATTGATAATAATGATTGCCATTCATATATGAGTAGGATTTATTTGCTGTGAACACATGGAAAAACAATTATAAGACATCTAAATGCCTTGTTAAGGAGCTTGCCGCTTTGCATTCTACAGTAGGATGATTGTAGGAGTTTCTATTTGATATCAAATCTCAAGTGAGCATCTTTGTTTTGAGATAAGAAACTCACACCCCAGGTTCATAAACTTGTGCACGCGTGCCATTTAGGTTCCTGAAATTGTTTGTTAATTTGATATGTTCCCAAATGTCCTATTACATGCATGTTCAAGCTATTGATGTGGCACTGGATTAAAATTCAAGTTTTATGGACCTTAAGTAGCTTGATATGTCCAATTTTTAGGAATCGACATGACAAGTTGAATCACTATGCCACCCATTGGCAGCCATAATGACTAGTTTAATGGAGGCTGCTTTTTGGGACCTGCCTGATTAAGGTGTCGTTCCAAACAGATTTGGCTTCTAGCTTCTGATTAAGGCACTGTTCCAAACAGCTTCGGCTTCCGACTTCCAAAAGCTGGAAGTCGAATTGAACGGGCTAGCTTGTAGAAGCGACTTCTATAGGGGTACCGTAGTGGCTTCTCGAACTGGGCGACGGAGCAAGGTACTGCCGCCGCCGTCCGCCTCTACTTCCTCCCGCAACCTCCGCCCAGTTTGCCCCGGCCACCTGCTCTCGCCACCGTTGCCCCTATTGCCTCCGCCTCCTCCCTCCCACCTCTGCGCTTTTCTCGCTCGAATCGTTGTCCCCATTTGCCGCGGCCCCGCTTTCTTTGTCAACTCCATCACCACCATCGCCGATTGGCCATCGCCGTCGCTCCTCCGCAGCCAAATCTAGCTAGATTTGGTCAGGCCCATGAAAAATGATTTTTTTCGTTTTCCTTTTCTTCTTTCTCATGTTCATTTAATCCTTTTCAATTTCCACCATATTTTTTTCCTTTTCCAGTTCATCTCAGGCCTTGTTCATATTGGTTTCTAAAAGCTGCTTTTCTATAGTAAATGGCATTTTTACGATATTGTTATGGGTGGATTTCTGTGGAAGTTTTCAGTGGATTGTGAGGGGAGAAAGTAGATGGTGTTGTGAAACTAGATTCGATCGCAGAAAATAACGAGCAACAGGCTCCCGTACGGGATTTTCACCGGCCAGGGTGCCCCTCAGAACTCAGGAGGAAGAAGATTGTTTTCTTATTGCTTATCCCCAAATTACAGCTTGCGGTCCCTATATATAAGTCCGAGTAAAGACTCCCTATATCATACGTAACCAAGTCTGAGAAGCAGACATGGAATTCCCCTCTAAATCGGCATGGAATCTGATTCTTATTCTTAACATATAACCTACCAACGCATTCCTAACTAGGCTCTTAACTTCCCAGACCGCCCTTGCTCATTGTCACTGTTGTATTTCTTTTGGCCGTTGTAGCACGTGCATACATTTGCCGTTACCAGCATCGCCCGAAATAGGCAGTGGTCTCGGCTGCTGCCTTCTTGTGGAGTAGTTGGCTGCCGTGATCTTCGAGTATAATGCTGCCCCCAATATAAGTCAACAACATTCCCCCCTTCAGCTGAAACAGCTCGTCCTCAAGCTGGTAATCTGGGTATTGATCCTGAAAATCATTAAGAGGAATCTAGGAAGCCTTTGAAGATGAACATCTTGTCCATTGCACTAATAGCTCCCATTGATCGCGACGACGAGCACGCGAAACCAACATGGGTCTTGGAATAACCCGACCATGATGAGTGCCCGATAAGGGAGGAATGTCGGCTGGGGGTTCCCTATGAAAAATTTGAGCAAGGCGACATGGAAAACATTGTGAAGTTTAGCCCATGCAGGCAACCGAAGATGATAAGCTGCAGACCCAATCTTCTCGGTAATCGGAAAAGGTCCATAGAACTTGGGAGCCAACTTCGGCACCACACGACCAATGAGTGATGAAGCCGACCGATGGGCCAAGTGTAACCACACCCATTGATTCACCTCAAACTAGACATCGCGATGACCAAGATCATGGTGGTGCTTCATGACACCTTGGGCATGTAACAAACGCTCCTGAATCCGAGCCAAAGTTGCTATTCAACCGCAGCAATACGTGTTGCTCCTGGTTCGCAACCCAATAATGCTGGTGGATCCCATCCATAAACCACCCGGAATGGCGTCGTGTGTAGAGCTGTTTGGTAGGATGAGTTATAACAATATTCGGCCCAAGGCAGCCACTAAACCCATTGTTTTATACAATCATCACACACATCGCAAATACATTGTAATAATGCGATTAGCAACCTCAGATTGGCCATCAGACTATGGATGAAAAGCCGAATTGAGATGCAACTGAATCCTGGCCAAGCAAAACAACTCCCACCAAAAATTGCTTGTAAAAATTGGGTCCCGGTCACTAACAATAGACGAAGGAATTCCATGTAAACGGACAATTTCATCAAAGAAAACCTGAGCAACCGAACTTGCACTGTATGGATGAGACAGAGCAATGAAGTGCGCATACTTTGAAAATCTGTCCACAACTATCAATATAACCAATTTCCCATGTACCTTGGGCAAACCTTCCACAAAATCCATTGCAATATCAGCCCAGACGGATCGGGGAATGTCTAATGGTTGTAACAGTTCGACTGGATGAAGATGATCCGTTTTATTCCACTGACAAAATGAACATCCCTTGATAAAGTCACACACCAACTTTGGCAGCCCGAAAATACGAAAATGAGCTTGAATCCGATGCAATGTTTTCTGCACCCCTTCATGACCTACTCCATGAATTGCCGATAGCACCAGCTGAACAAGAGGGGACTCGGCGAATTGGAAGACACGACCATTATACAGAATGAGTTCATCAGTGACAAACCACAAAGTTCCGGCCTGACCGGCCAAAATGCTCTCTCAGAAGGCCAACTATGTAGGTTTCTTGGCGTAGTTGATCATACCAATCAAACTAAGGCCCAGAGATAGCACAAACAACGACGTCCTCCTCATGCAATAACAACAACAAAGCCTTTTGTCCCAAACAAGTTGAGGTAGGCTAGGAATGAAGCCTTCTCAAAATTAAAGGGATGAGAGCCTTGAAAAAACTTACAATGCTAAAACCCTAAGCCATACAACCTACTACCTGAGCCGAGAGCCTAAATCACTACCCCTAACTTTCTTATGGTTCCGGTACGTGGATCGCTAACTTCCAAGCGCTCCCATTTAAAGTTAATTCTTTAGATACATCACAATCCCTCAAGTCTTTTTTAACTGCTTTCTCCCACGTCAGTTCTGGTTGACCTCTGTCTCTTCTTACGTTTTCAATACGTCTTAAAATTTCACTACGTACCGGTGCCTCAGGGGGCCTTTGTTGGAGATGACCAAACCATCTCAAGCGATGTTGGACAAGCTTCTCTTCAATTGGTGCTACCCCCACCCTATCACATATATCATCATTGCGGATGCGATCCCGTCGGGAAAATGCATTTACCACAGCATGTTGCCAACCCGACCTGTATTACACCGAAAAATCATAGCCAAACAATATACTGACCCAATGGTGCTAGGGAATAGTAGAGAGGCACTGATCCAAGATGAACTTTAGCCTGTAGTGATCGGTTTGAGTAAAAAAAGGCGTGACCCCAAAGATTTGGTCGCCAGTGCCGCACCGCCTTAACCAAACCAATGTGTTTGTGTTCATATGCAGCTAACTTTGCATGTTGAGTGGCAACTAGACGGCGAAAGAAAGCAACTGACCTATCACCTTGATCGAGAATGGCACCAAACCTAGAACCTCACCACAAAAGGTTTTGAAAAATCAGGCAATTGTAAAACCGACGCCGAAGTGACCACCGATTTTAAGGTGGTGAATGCCTCTTCTGCCTCCGATGACCAAACAAGTCCCTCCTTCCACAACTTAGTCAAGGGTGCAACTATCACTCCTGGCCAATCCAAAACTGCAGTAACCTTGTTTGGATCCATTGCTATGCCCGCAGTCGAGATGATATGGCCCAAGTAACTGACAGATGTGGCACCAAAGGAGCACTTTGACCTCCTAATAGCCAATTTGTGAGCCCGCAACACCTGGAAGACTTGTTGGACATGTGTAAGTGTTCTGACTAGGAAGCACTATATATGAGGATATCATCAAAGAAAACTAAAACGAAACGCCGAAGAAAGGCTCGTAGGATCTCATTCATGGGTGCTTGGAAAGTGGACAACGTGTTTGTAAGGCCAAAGGACATGACAAAAAACTCGAAATGCCCATGGTGTGTACGAAAATGCCGTCTTCTCAATATCCTCTTGATGCATGCGCACCTGATACCTATTTCATAAATCAAGCTTCGTGAAATAACATGCTCCCTGTAACTCATCGAGGAGCTCATCAACTACTGGTGTCGGAAACTTATCATTCACAGTCTGTGCATTTAGAGCCATGTAATCCACACAAAAACGCCAAGTATCATCATGGTGTGAAGCAACCGAGGTGTAGACGCCACTGCAGCCATTCCCGGAGGCGTGGACACCACTAGACTTGTCCCCTGCATTCTGGATGTTGGGATGGGATTGGGCTTTGGGGGTACTGTTGCTGTCGCACTTGGCTGAGACCAACATGCCCTTGCTGCTGACACAGGCCTTGGCATTCGAACTTAGACTAGCTCATCCACCATCCATTGCCCTTGCTGCTGACACAGGCCTTGGCATTCGAACTTCGACTAGCTCATCCACCATCCATTGCTCATATGCTCAAGCTAGGCTTATAGCTATCTAGAGATTGCTTGGGTTTTGTAATTCCACGTCTGTACTAAGAGGTTTCAACATGCCTGCCTTAAAGAGTTAGACTTGTTGAGTTGCAGGTAATCGCTCGACACGGCACAATAATGCCAAGACTTGATATTCTTCGACGGTACCCGTGCATCGTAGTTGGGCAAGTTCAATCAACGGGTTGCTTCGGATTGGAGGACCGAAATGCATGTTGACGAAATCCGCAAAACGTGTCCATGACACTATGCCCTCGTCACGCTCCAATTGATAATATCATTGCCGCTTAACTTCGGTTAAGTGATATGCCGCCAACCAAACTCTCTCTTCTAAAGTATGCTAGCCGCAAAAGAACTGCTCACAACGATTAAGCCAATGACAGTGGATCCTCGTCTCCCCCGTACGTCGGGAAACTTGTGAAAATGCAGAGCATTCTTATCCTCCTTCCGGTGTTCCTTGCCGAGAGCTCCCTCAGGGATGAGACCCTTGCCGTTGGAACTCAACACCAAGTGCACCTCCTCATCTTTCTGCAGCCGCACCATAGCCTCGTGATCCATGGCTTGCTTGAGCATAATTTCACTGATATCTTTCATCAGCGTGGTAATCATCATGCCCAAATCTTCAATGGTCTTCGGTTCTTCCATGGGAAGAGTGGATGGGGATGGCTCTGATACCAAGTTGTTATGGGTGGATTTCTGTGGAAGTTTTCGGTGGATTGTGAGAGGAGAAAGTAGATGGCGTTGGGAAACTAGATTCGATCGTAGAAGATTACGAGGAGCAAGCTCCCACACGGTATTTTCACTGTCCAGGGCGCCTCTCAGAACTTAGGAGGAAGAGGATTGTTTTCTATTGCTTATCCCCAAATTACAGCTTGCAGTCCCTATATATAAAACCGAGTAAAGACTTCCTATATCATACGTAACCAAGTCTGAGAAGCAGACTCGGAATTCCCCTCTAAATCGGCATGGAATTCGATGCTTATTCTTAACATATAACCTAACAACACATTCCTAACTAGGCTCTTAATCGCCCCTGCTTATTGTTGCTGCTGTATTTCTTCCGGCTGCTGTAGCATGTCCAGACATTTGCCATTACCAGCATCGCCTGAAATAGGCAGTGGTTCTCGGCTACTGCCTTCCTATGGAGTTGTCAGCTGCCGTTATCTTCGAGTATAATGCCGCCCCCCAATATGAGTCCACAACAAGTACCTAGCTTTCAAATAGAGTGTCTTTTTAATACGAAGTTTACTAGTCCATTGTAGTATACACTGTAGTGACTTCATTTGTATCGGTCAAAATCGCAATGAGTTTCTCTCTTCATATGGCTCATTACATGCTATTACTATTCAATATGAACGGCCCTCAGCCAAAAGCCAACAACAGTATTGAGCACCCCTAGTTGCAGCTGCACCTTCTTCCAGCTATTGCAATGCCATTTCAGCCGAAAGCCATAAGCTACGGCAAAATTGGATGGCCTAGTTTGGGGACCTAAGATTCAATTTACTATTTTGCGAAGAAATGCATCATGGCTCACTAGACAAATAAGAAATTATTACTCCCTCTGTATTCGTATGGTAAGGAGTTGTTTTGATGAGGGGCATTTTTGAGATTTAGTTAAAATTGAATCCAGCACTGCTACCCAAACATGCCCCAAGTCTTCTATCTCTTGTGACAGGAAGTCAGGAATTAAGGTGTGTTTACTGAAATTAACAATTTAACCTTATTATAAAGTGTCTTGGCACAAGAGAAAGCATTAGTTATTGGTAGGGTATTGCAATCAATATAAGGATACTGGATGGAATGAATGTGGCAAATTTGTCTTAGAAGTGTAGGGCTAGATCTAGATGTGAAACAATATTACAAGTCTAGAGTGGCTTGTAATATGAAATGAATTATTTATGATTCTTTTGCTGATTGTGTGTTTGGTAGAATTCACTACTTGGCTGTACAGCTGCAAAATAGTACTCCATGGTGCATGAACATAGTTTGCAATACCTAATATTATAGGAGTAATGGTGGGATTATGACTAAACTCAATGTGGGTGGGTATAGTGCAACTGCAACTCTATTATTGTTTTTAGGCTCTGTTATGGTCTAATACTTAAGAAAGTACTATAGCATGTGTGTACTGTAGCGCGGGTACTGTAACGCCACGCATATTAGGCATGGATTGTTATTTAGGAATCTATTAGATGGTTGGTATTATCTATTAGTTAGGCAAGTTATTCTTAAGAGTCACATTGGGTCGTCCCTATAAAATGGATAGCATGTATCCATTATGAATCAAGCAAAGATGAATAAATAAGACCCTAGTCCCTAAAGTCTAGCTGTAATCATTCCCTTGATCAGCTATTCTAGATCTATTTCTCCAATTGGTGCTCTCTTTCACCTAGCGCTGTTTTACTTCAAGTCATCGCTATCCGATCTCTCTCTGATAGATGATTACCTCCTTGTTATGTTAGTTCATAACAATTTGTATCAGAGCCACTTACCATGGCTTCCGGTGCTGCACCATTTCTCTTGGAGAAGTTGAAGGCTAACAGAGAAGAGCAGAAGCCCCTCCTCTCCCCTCCTCTCTGCTCTGTTTATGTTCTGAGAGTTGGGAACTGAGAGGAACTAAGTTGGGGAGTTGGGGAGGAACCGGGGTGGTGCCATTGGCAAGAGGATTGAGGAACTGAGAGGCGCCAGGAGCAAGACTTGGGAGGAACTGGGTAGGTGAGAAAAGGGATGCTGATGCAAGACTTGGAATTGGGTAGGTGAGAAAAAGGATTGGTAAGATCATAAGTGGGGCATTGTTGCAATTTAGTCTTCAAAGTTCTATGAAATTGCAATTAGGTCCTTCTCCCTCTTTAGATTTATTCTGACTTAGACCTCCAGAGCTCCGTTTTCTTCGCCTTAGGTTGTGTGTAAGGCGTCGCCTCGCCTCACGCCTTACCGCTTATAAGGTGTGGGGGTGGGTCGCCTCGCCTTATCGTCTTAATAACCTTGTTAGGCAAGTTATTATTAGATTGGATTATTAGAGATAAGTTTTCATATAGATTATTTCTTAAGAGTCAAATCAGGTCACCTCTATAAAAGGGATAGCATGTATCCGTTATGAATCAAACAAAGATGAATAAGCAAGCCTCTAGTCCCTAAAGTTCTGCTGTGGTCATTTCCTTGACACGCTATTCTAGATCTATTCCTCCTCTTAAGCAGCGCCCTTCTTTACCTAGCGCTATTCTACTTCAAGTCGTCGCCGTCCGACCTCCCTCCGACGAATAACTACCTCCTTGTGCTAGTTCATGACAGGCTCCATCTAGCATTGTGGTGAATTATGATAATCTCGTTTGGTGGAGCCACTTTTAGATACTTGGGTGTTGGCCTAGCTGCTTTTTTCTTAAGCAAGTAGTGAAGGGATATATTATTGTGTTCCAGAAACTATGAGATAGATGGGAGAGGACAACCATAGGATAACTGTTTATCTAACTTATCTGATTTAACAGAGTAATGGACTTTTGTTTCAGAACTTTTTCACAGTAGCTTTAAAAATAAGCAACACAGCACACCAACTGCAAACTAACCCTTATTGGGATTTTTTTGGGTGGATCCACCATATGGGTGAACCTATGTACTGAGGATGGTGCAGAACTGAAAGGATTGTGTTTTTATTATTCTTATATTTACTATGCGTTCTAGGTTTCATTTTGTATTGCGCAATGGTATTCCATTGTTTCTAATATGAGTTCCTTTTTAGGAAATGAGGGAAGAGAATACGTTCTAAGGCGCATACTTAGACGGGCTGTTCACTTTGGTCATCAAAAACTGATGGCAAAGCAAGGATTTTTTAGCTCGTAAGAACAATCATTGCTTGTGTTATATTCCATACCTATGTTAAACAATATGTGTGCATGACTTTATTGTAATATTGAATGCTACACATATAACTCAAGAGGAATGATTGTAGAAATGTGGTATGATGATAAGGTAAAACTGCATTCCCATTACATGATTTTAGCAAAAATTAAGTCGTGGTCTTCAAGAGGTTAAGCTAATCATTTTGGACTTTGGTTTTGGGTCAGGGTCTTTGAGCTTAACTTGGAACTGGACCCATTTGAGCTTGCTTGTGCACACACTTGCATTGTGCCCATGGTTCTTTCTCTTTAGGTTCATATGTGCAGTTTTTTGGTAGTGTCGTTTATTTTAACTTAAAGAGTGGTACCGGCCATTGTCTAAGACTTTTTTGCAAATCTGGAACTTGAAACCCTAGTACGAGGGCATATGTGGTGATATGTACCAGGACAGTGTAACACACTAACAGTAGAAGTACAGCTGTTATTTATTGAATATTTGGAGTAGGTTAAAATGTTATTGGGCCAATAACTCTGTTTAGACTTAAAAAACAAACTTGCATGTCCTTTATGACGACGCCATGCGATTTACCATTTAAATGATTTATCATTTAAATTACATTTTTCTCACTTGAACAGCCTTGTAAATGTTTTTGTCCAAGTAATGGGTGATGTATTTCCTGAGCTAAAGGACAATGAAAAGAGGATTAAAGATATAATTAAAGGTGAAGAGGAAAGCTTTGAGAACACTCTAGCAAAGGTAATATTGGTTTCCAGAAGGATTTACTTAACTGTAACATCATTTACTTAACTGTAACATCAGTTTGGTCCAATGTTCATTGAAGCATTTTTTTCATTAAATCTGAGTTGTTGCTCACCTTAAGGAGTGCTTGCATTGCATATTTCTTCCCTCTGAACGTATTTTAGTTGTTATGAAACAAACTTAAATATTTCTTATTGCTGGGGATTCTAGGGCCAGTTAATACTATTATATTTTTTGTACTATGGTTTTGCCTGTGCGATACTGCTAGCGGTAAATATAGAATAATGTCTTGTGTTGAGTGCTCAGGTAAGATCTTTTTCGAGGGAACACATTAAATAGGAGCTTATATAGGATAATAATTGCAATCTTGGACAATTAGATTGGATCAAAACAGATTAGGTTAACCACAATACATAATTGTATCACCTTTTTATGCCACTGTGCTTGGCAATTCAATTTGCTTTGGTTTGCACTATCCAAAATTCAAAATTCAAGAAATCTGAGAATAAATGTGCAGTATCTCTGTATAAAAGCTGAGAATAAAAGCTTACAACTGAAACTTACCTGGCCTATTATTTCTTGCAACTATCAAAATTTATATTACACTTCTTCACTGCTGTTTGGCCAGTTGATACTTGTTCTGTTGGTGTAATTTTCAGGGGTATGAGAAATTTAAGAAGGCTGCAGATGCTGTTAAGGAGAATGGGGGGACAGTACTTAGTGGGCAGGCAAGTGTTTTTGGTTTTGAATTTTGCTGCATTACTTATTTTAGTTTGCAGTGGAAGATGTTTGTTCCTTGTTTGTAAGTAGTCTAAGTCAACTAAATGGTTATTATGTCATCATTTTTAAGTTTTGCAATGTGTTCTGTTTGATCATATCAACCTCACTGCAGTTTGTAGTAGTCCTCTGTTAACCTTGTCTGTGTTGAGACCTGAAAATCAATGGAGAAGTGACGAAAATTTCTTTCTTTCGTTCTTTGAGATCAAATACGAATGATTTTATTTACAAAACTGCATTTTTTAATGGAATGATTCTGAAATGTTGCCGTCCTGCCTTTGTAAACTGCTACTCAAATATGGCATTTAAAATAAGCAGAAAGGAAGGCATCATATGTTAGATTTGTGTGTGTTGTCAGATAGAAAACTAGTTTTCTGTGCTTCTTGGATGATTAGCCTTTTCTTTCCGTTCGTTCGATGGTATCAAATAAATTCGTCAGAACTCAGAAGTTCTACTACAAAGTGAACTTGATCATATGTTCTGTACAATAATTAGGAACAATTCTTTTCCTCTCGACCTTATTTTAAGAATGGATGTGGTTCACTGTATATAGCTTGTCCCTTAGATCATACTTCAGTCATGTTTGTTAACCTCGCATTAACAGCTTATTGAACTTTTCAAGTTTATGTTATTTTCTTTCATATGCTGCAACTGCTATTCGTTCTTTCAGGATGCATTTATTCTGTGGGACACCTATGGTTATCCAATTGATTTAACCGAGGTTAGTTCGTCAAGTTTTGGTCAGCAAATTTAATAGAGCTTTTCTTATCAGTTTATCTTGTATTGTTATTGTTTCCCATCCCATAGGTCATGGCAATCGACTATGGGCTGACTGTCGACTTGGAGGGTTTTAGTTCTTCTATGGAAGAAGCGAGGCAAAAGGCTAGGAATGCTCGTTACAAGGTTATTTTTCATTCCTACTAAGTATAGAAGTTCCCTTGTGGTGCTATTTGTTATCCAAGTACTCTTCCTGTTTGTTTTTTATTTAATAATCTTGTATTTATTTTCCGTAGTCTTTTTATTTAATAATCTTGTATTTATTTGCCGTAATATCTCTGATATGCTGCTGGTGTTTCAACCGATATGGCAACTTTCTTCTTAATTTGTCATATTTCATATATAGTTTAGAGTGTACTTTTTTTTCTTCTGTTTTTCTTATATATGTTTCTTTTTGAAGGCTGGTGGAAATTCTATTGTTATGGATGCTAATGCTACATCGCAGCTGCGCAATCAGGGGCTTGCTAGCACAGACGATAGCCCAAAGTTCCAGCACAAGGTTAGATGATTTGTTAGATTCCTTTTAGTTGTGGTTTGACTATGTTAAACTTTTATTAGGTACAGTTGCTTCCAATATTCAATGCAGTAAATTTACCTGGCTGATAACTTCTGGCTGTTCTTGCGTTTATCATATTTTGAACTATGATTAAGCACTTAGATACTGATTATGGTCTTCTTACCTTAAAAACAATTTTCAGGAACATGAAAGTGTGGTGAAGGCTATCTATACTGGCTCAGAGTACATAGCCACTTCATCCGGTGATGAGGAGGTTGGTCTGGTGTTGGAAAGTACAAGCTTCTACGCCGAACAGGGTGGTCAGGTACAACTTCGTTATTGTGGATGTAATGTTGATATAGTTGAAACCTGGTATCCGGTGTTGTTTATTGTGCAGTTGTGCCTCATCCCAATAATCTGCAGTAGTCCTGATAAATAAATGCTCCAATGAATTTTTCTTTTTGTTTTGTACATAATTTCACCATTTCAAACATCAAGTTGGTCTTGTATCCAATCTCCTCTGAGATTACAAGCATCGTATGAGGGTTGCTCATACAATATATTGAAAGCTTTGATTTTTCCAATTAAATTGCTGCAAGTGATTATCGCTATATAACCACATAAATAATGCAATTTACATTCAAAATCTTTAAAATTTATCCATTTGTTTGTCATTGTTGTGCCATACATTCTATGATACTTTTTTACCTGACATATGAATTTTTCGGCATCAGATATATGACACTGGGAGTATTGAATGGTCATTCGGATCTTTCACTGTGAACAATGTCCAAGTGTTTGCTGGCTATGTTCTGCATATTGGCTCATTTACAAAAGGTTCCTTGTCTGTTGGCGATAAAGTGACTTGCAAGGTAAAATTGTTTACTAATGAAATCTTTATACTGAATCAGGTTATCTGTGATATTTGCTAAATCATATTTCAATATTCATGTTACGATTGGTAGGTTGATTACATTCGGCGTGCTCTGATTGCTCCAAACCATACGTGTACCCATATGCTGAACTTTGCTTTAAGGGTATGTTTCTTTGCTTCTCTAAAATTTACGCAGATGCTCTTTTGCACTCTTGATGATTATGCCATTATAAGTGCAGGAAGTACTTGGTGATCATGTTGACCAGAAAGGTTCCATTGTTCTCCCAGAGAAGCTGAGATTTGATTTCTCCCATGGTCTGATATGGTTCTTTTCATATTGCATTCACATGATGTATTTCCTTGGCTTGTCAATTCAACTATTGTTCCTTAACAGGAAAACCTGTTCAGCCTGAAGATTTGAGAAAAATTGAGTCTATAGTGAACCAACAAATAAAGGAGAAGTTAGAGGTATTTGCACGTGAAATAAAATTAGCTGATGCGAAGCGCATAAATGGTCTACGAGCTGTGTTTGGCGAGGTAAGTTTTCTTACTCAGCTTGACATACCATATTCTCATGTCTCGTTTGGCTGCTCTGCTGTTTCGTGTAATGGATTTCACATATGGATTTTGTAGATCTACCCTGATCCAGTAAGAGTTGTATCAGTTGGTCACAGAGTGGAAGATCTGCTTGCAAATCCTGAAAGCGAAGAATGGTTAGCCATATCAACTGAGCTATGTGGAGGTATTTACTACCTGCTATTTACTACTACATTTTGTGGTTATGTTTTTAAAGATTTTTAAGTGTATCAGGTACACATATCAAGAACACTGGAGATGCTAAAGCATTTGCCCTCTTATCTGAGGAGGGTATTGCGAAAGGTGTTCGGAGGATAACAGCTGTCACCGCTGAATGTGCCACCCAGGCTATGATGTTGGCATCATCTATTGATTCTGATATCAATGAAGCATCTAAATTGGAGGGAGCCATATTGGAAAAGGTAGTAACCTTTTCTCTTGTATTTGTGCATCTTCGTAATGTGAGTTGCATGATTGAGATGCCCTCATAAATTGGGTATTAATAAAAGGTGTTCTGATGTATACCTGTTTCATGAGAAATATTCTGTGCTTAGTTATTATGTGGATAGATGACGTAAATTGTATTTTGGAGACATTTCCTGTTGATCTATTTTTATTAGGTCTAACAATGATGTTTCTTTATCAGAAAATTGCTTCCATGAAGAGTGCGCTGGATGCAGCTGCTATCCCAGCTGCAAGAAAAGCTGATCTAAGAGGCATGGTCTCAAAGCTGGAGGTCTGTAAATGTTTATTTTCAACTGTCACATCTTCTCAAAGGAAGAAAACAATTACTTACAATATTAAGTATTATTTTATCAGTGAGTTCTGAGCTGATTGCAGCCGTTGCATGTCTCAGGATCAACTTAGGAAGGCTAAGAAGAAAATGGGTGAAGAAAATATCCAAAAGGCTGTGAAGACTGCAATGGAAGCTGCAGATGTTGCTCTTTCTGAGAGAAAGCCATTTGTTGTTGTTCATGTCAATGTGGGTCTTGATACCACTGCTATCCGGGAAGCAGCAATCAAAGTCAAGGACCAAAAGGTCTGTACAATACTTTATATAGTTCTTGTCTTCGTCTCGAGTCTTGACTGTTTGATGAAAATGAGTCCAAATGAACGGTTAGCGAGTCTCCAACCCAATTGTGTCCAAAATATCAACGGTTAGGGAGTCTCCAACCCAATTGTGTCCAAAATATCCTTCCTATTGTATCTAGTGGCCCCAAAACACTGGCCCACACACCACCACATCAAAACGCATGGTGGTGACACTCTCGGTCCAAATGCATTTTTTTGCCTGTGTATTGCTCCTTGGTTTGTGGGAGAAACCGTTTCTCGTGCAAAATATGTTTTCCTTCTCTCTTATCTCATCCACCTCAGCCAAAATCTGATGTTTCAAGGTTTTAGACACAGTTAAGGTGGAGGGGTGATGCCCTTAGACCACAAGTTGTTGGTGATGCCCAAAGGTCAGCCTCATTTTGAAGGGGGAAAAAGTGCGAGTTACTCCAAACGTTTATTTTAGCATTAATTTCTAAGCTTATGTATTCCTTTTGTCAAATCTCGGGTGTGGTGAACTTATGGGTTATAATGTCCAGGAATTGCCAATAATGCTATTCAGCACAGATGAGGCATCAAATAAAGCTATTATCTACGCTGGTGTGCCTCCCAATGCACCCAGTGGCTTCACAGTATTGGATTGGCTTACACCTTCAATTGCACCACTCAAGGGGAGAGGTGGCGGTGGCAAGAATGGCATTGCCCAGGGCCAGGTGAGCATGCACGCCGTTCTTTAATATTTAATAAAGTTTCAGTGGTGGAAGTCTTGACGATTACCTAAATTCTGTCAATTCTGCAATGCAGGGAAGTGATGCTTCACAACTGAAGGAGGCCATGGAGCTTGCTACCCGTATAGCTTCGATGAAGCTGTGCTGATTAATGTGTGGCTTTCACCATATTGCACTTAAAACAAAAAGTTCCACAAAATGTTGATACCCGAACGTGAAATTAATCATGAACGACTAGAAGCATTGCTGTTTAACTGTTTATTGTACCGTACTATTTCGACCACAAGGAAATGAAATTATCCTGTACTTTCATAAAGGATGTTGGAATGCAGCTATCGTATTTTCACTTGGTTTAAGAAGACTGTAAATTAAACTAATTAAAGCCAATTTCGTGCGCCTGTGAGAATTTAGTTGACTCATGTGGCACAAATTTTTCATGAAATTATGTATTTTTTTTAATATTTGGTTCTTTGGATATCTCGTGCTCCATTAAGTTAGAAACTGGAACAATTTTCAATTCCTTGTCACCCAATCGCACTGGATGCATCTGGCCTAGCTAAATTGCTGTGCAACATTAAACATGGGGACGTTTGGTTTCCTTGTAAAATCTTGCCCGGGTTAGCAAGAATATCCTTGCCGGCCAGGCGAGCCAACTCGGACGTTTCGCTGCGTCCCCCCCTAGAAAACATTGAAATCGCCAGGTCCACCCCTCGTATGAGAAAAGACGTTTGGCTTGAGGCTTTCCGCTTTCGCACTCTCATCAGGTGTCGGTGTGCCGCGTGCGGATCAAGAGCCTCCTCTGATCCCCTCTCCCTCCTCCGTAGAGACTATTGAAATCGTCGGCTCCTACATTTGACGAGTAAAGGCGTTGTCTTTGGAGGCTTTCGCACTCCTCCCGTTAGGCTTGGAAGTTCTCGAGCAGGGGCGGAAAAAAAAAAGCTTGTTAGTGGAACTTATTGTTTTGGTTTAAAATTGTTTTAATTATATTTGTTAATTAGTTAAACATTAAAATAAATTGATTTTAAATAAATTTGGATTTTGCTCTAATTCAACTTAGCTCTGCTAATTTCGAGCTGTGCCAATTTCGAGAAAAACTCAATAAGATAAGGACTTGGTTGATATCCACCCCTATTCTTGCGGAAAAATTTTATTCTTGCCATATTAAAGTGTGTCATCTTGGTTTTACTAAAAAAAATGCGTCTCTCGTTTGTGCCAGTTTAAGCGTGCGTTATATTTCATTTTTGCTGCTATCGTCAATCTCTGTTGGTTGACTGATACTATTTGGATTTTTTACTATCATTTTGTTGTTAGGATTAATTAGAAGGACGAAAATGCCCTCAACTAGCCTCAGTACTTCCCCTCACACAACACAGGCGGTCGTCTTTCGGAAGTTTTAGAAAATACCAAATGTAACCCTAAGATATCTGAAATTTTTAATTTGACTCTTTCTCTAAGCACGGAATTTTAGCACGTGGTAGCTTCCGCATCCGGTGACCGCAGCACGCGCCTGCCGCGGCCGAGGCCCGCAGCAATAGTTTGCTGCGCCCAGGGACCGCAGCAGCAGGGCGGCGTGCAGGGGCGGATCTACAATGATTCAAGGGTGTTCAGCTGAATACCCAAATTTTTTAGACAAAAAATCAGTATATACAAGGTATATATATATATATATATATATATATATATATATATATACTTAGTTGGGCCAAATTTTTTATTTTCAAACTAATCTCTCCCCGTCAGCCCGTCTCCCGCAGGCCCGCACGCAAATGGGCTAGCTGCCATTCCCCATTTCCCCCGCACTCCAGCCTCGCTGGCCCACATCGCTTGCTCCTCCACGTGCGCGTGCGCCCCACCTCTGTGCTCTACGGCGCCGACTGGGGATAGCGTGGATGTGCTCCTCCACTCGAATAGAGCTCTCCAGTCTCCATTCCCCATTTCCCCCGCACTCGCAGCCCTGCCGGCTCGCATCGCTCGCTCCTCCACTCGAATAAATCAGCAGCAGAGAGCTCTCCGGTCTCCAGTCTCCACCTCCACGCCTCGTCGTCGTCGCCGCCTCAGACCCCCTCTCCGTCCGTCGCTACTCCGCTCCCCGAGAGGTCGCTAGGGTTCCCGGCCTTGCTGCCAATTTTTTCGAGGGGAGAGATTTGAAGAGGCAGCACCATGATCGTGTACCAGGATCTGCTTACTGGTGCGTGCTTTCGCTACCGTTATTTTTCTCCGATTGTTTCGGGGTTTTTCAGGTCGTTTTTAGTTGGGTTTTGAGGTGGGGAGTAGGAATTTGGAGGAGCCATGGTTAGATCTGATTGCTCATGTGTTCCAAGAGTTAAAACCGAGTCATTTGTGCTAGTTTTTGGTTGCCGATCCGAAATTACTAAGAAAAAACTTGTGATTTGTTCGCTTGATTGAGCTCAAGTCGTCAGATCCACGTCTGGGTTCAGATTTGAACTTGATTTATGGCGTCGACGATTATCTCTGTGGGTATGTGCTGTGATGGTCTGATGGATATGACTGAATCTGTTATGTTTGATGTGTTGCAGGCGATGAGCTCCTGTCGGATTCGTTCCCATATAGGGAGTTGAGAACGGCATGCTCTGGAAGGTCAATGGAAAGGTGCATGCGTTCATCTGGATACGCGAATTCGCCAGTGCTATACTGCTACCTACTTAGTTGTTCTGTGCCATGCTCAATTAGATTAGTGTAGTATTATGTGAACTTCAGTTAATCGGGACCTATTGGTTAGTTAAATACCCAATCTGGATTGGACATCCGTTTTGTGTTAACTTGGGTTGTTGACTGTTTTAATTGCTTAGTATGGCTTATTTGTGCATAGTTTGCTTACTTATGGTTTGTAAGATCATTCATGATAGATTGAAAGTAATTCTAGGATTCTAACATACATAATTTGTCATGGGTTATGCTTAGTTATAATGCTTATGCTTATGCTTAGTTATAATTCTAGGATTCTAGCATACAGGATTGAAAGTAATTCATTTGCTTAGTTATGCTTAGTTATAATGCTTATGCGTATATTGGTTTACTGTCAGGCACTGTCTTAAGTCTTATGTATTTATTGAATCTGTCATGGATAAACGAACCTCACGTTACATGATCCATGTGTTGTTCTATATGCTAGAGTCCTAGAATTAGTTTTTTTCCATTGCATAACATTATGCCAAGGAATATGAAGTGCTCTATATGCTAGAATTAGTTGTTTGTAAGTGCCAAGGAATATGAAGTGCATGCAATCACTAGAGAAGTAACAAAAGCAAATTTTGTAACTTCGAATACCCATTCTAAAATTCCTAGATCCACCACTGGCGGCGTGCTCTGCCCTGGTTCCAGAGCAGGCCGTGTAGTCGATCTGTCGAGTCTAAGTCCCATCGTTATGGGCACGATAGTCCCATGCAGGGAGCCAGCTCTCTGTCTCACATTATATCAGAACTGCACAGAATGGCGCGCAATTGATACTACCATGGTGTGTAACCAAACCTAAAAGAAGGAAATTTGTATGTAGTATTTTGCAATGATGCTGCAGGGTGCAGGGGTGAACAGATGCGGAGGAGTTGACGCCAGCGGAAGGGACTAGCAACAGAAAGCTATCTACTATCCATTCTAGAATTTTTTTATAAATAATCTATATTTTATTTAAAATAACAGTAATATACCTATACGAATATTTTTTTACAGAAATAGACTCCAGCTGCCTAACCGTTAGGCAATTGAAGCCTATCGCCCAACCGCCGCACGACACGCAAGCTGTCCGTGGGCCGTTGGGCGATAGGTTCCAGTCGCCCAACGTTTCGGCGGGCGACTACAATTGCCGTTGCTTGGCTGTGCAGCTATTGCAAATAGGCCATAGTGTGGGTTAATCTATTTGTGATTTTTATAGATTATGAATGATAGATAATCTACTGGATTCGCAATAAGAGATTGCGATCGTTGTATGTTGTTGTAGTGCAAGAAATTTCGTGATTTTTTTTAAGAATGATCGGTAAGTACGAAGGTAAGTGATATTGTGATATAACTGGGAATTCATATACGGAGGAAAACTAGTTTGTTAATATTGTTAGATAACTTGCTACGGGAATAATTGAATGCGAAAAGACAAGGAAATGTGCTTGTTCGAATTAAAAAGAATTCATAGTACACGACGCATAGAGTTTGATTATATGCATAGCAAAGAGCATCATGTACGATGCAACAAACCAAACTGCTCCTACAATACATATGCGCCTTTTTGGAATGGTGTAACATCCTAAAATTTGGACTTCGATGAAAGTGCTTATGATTTTGACAAACTCGTTGAAATTCGTAAAAACCTCTCCCAATTCTTGCTAGTAGAGGTCATAAACAAGACTGGAGAGTTCTACCCGGCAATGGTGATAATTAGATGTTGAAACATTGGATTCAATTGTAATTACTCAATTGTGCTTAATCAAACAATTCATTCAATTTAATTCATTTGTGAGATATGTGTGTGTGTGTGTGTGATGTGATCTGCTGGTGTTATTTCATTATCTGTATGATTTATGTAATGATTGTCATGTGCTATATACGTGATCTTACTTGTTTTCAGAGGGCATAGCTAGCATATTCTAAGGCTAGCCGAAAAAGAGCAAATAAAATCGCTATTGAAATGGCTATCACAGACGGTTCGGTGTCCCAAACCGTTTGTGATATATATCCCAGACAGTTTCAAACACTGAACCGTCTGTGATATGATCGATATCACAGACGGTTTTTGTTATTAACCGTCTATGATATGGTATATATCAAAGACGGTTCGGAACACCAAACCGTCTGTAATATGATCGATATCACAGACGGTTTTTATTAAAAAGCATCTATGATAGTCAAATATCATAGACGATTTTTATAAAAAAAACCGTTTGTGATAGTAGAATATCACGGACGGTTTTATATAAAAACCGTTTGTGATTGTCACTATCACGGACGGTTTTTCTAAACACCGTCTGTATTGTAAGTTATCACAGACGGTTTGGGAGTCACCTATGATAACCAGCTGTTATCACTGACACATAAATGCAGAGGTTGAGCTTGGGTATGTGTTACTAGGGTTACAATAACTATGCCTAGGACTACCCCAACTAGCATTAGGACATGGGCCACTACCGCCAGTAGTAAGGATGGGTTACAATATATTCTCCTACTAGTTCTCTTTTACGGCACGCACTAACAAGCTCTCCCCTCTTCCTATAGTCTTTGGATCTACTATGCGTGTACTGCAAATGGATCGACTAAGAGATCTGCCTGCACGACCAATGGTGTCTGGATTGTGAGTAGTGGGACACTGAGACAGAATGCGAGAGGAGGGAGGAGTGGCAACACAGTGAAGATCGAAGCAAGCGTATCTGACGAAAGTGATAAGCTCGTCTGGAGACGTGCAGGTGCAGGGAGTAGGAGAGAAAATACAAACTAGTGGCCAAGGCCAGGGTGGCCAGCGAGGACTACAATGCCAACCTCGGGAGGAAGAGCAAATGGCCACGGTCCACATAGTAGACTAGGCCATTCTGTAGTAGCTCGCCATCCTACCTGCCAAGCTATTCCTTTCTCCAAAAGGTGTGTATTCCTACATGGTCCGAGTGCATGTGTTGTTGCGTACCCTTGTTGTAGCATTGTTGGAAACAAAATCCAACGAGCAAATTTTCTCCTAACCTATGAAAATATTCTTCATCACATGTTAAACGTGCTCATGCTTGCTTCTATGCCAGAAAAAGTTCGAACGTAGTACTTACGGATTTCTGCTACTGTTTCTCAAAAAACTGTACATTTGCTTCATACAAACCATTGGCCATAAACGAATTGGCAACATATGAATGCACTACCACGCCACGGGAAAATGGGGAGTGCCTAGCCGTATGAAACCTAAAATCACAATTTCCAAGAACTAAACCCTTAATTTTCGAGACCTAAACCCTTAATTGTTTAGACAATTTTAGAACATACAAAATTATGAAAATAAACTACACAATCAATTACACTATGTAATGGGCCTTCAAAAAAAATCATACTGTTTGGACCTCATTTTCTATATTTAAAAATTCCTATAATAATATAATTAAATAAAATTTGGAGAAAAATTTAGACTGGTTAAAATTATGAAAAAATTACACAAGTACACTATGTCAAGAGACTCCACAAAAAATTTATTATTTTTAGAGCTCATTTTTCATGTTTAAAAATTTCTACAAAGTGTATATTTAAATGGTTTTTTTTTGAAACATGCTACAGTGCTACTACAGTGCCTAATGTCACCTCGTGCGCTCCCCAACTGCATGAGGTGACCTCATGTGCTCCCTGGCCACACAAGGGTGCCAAACATGGAATTATGTGTGGTAGGGGGCCATATCCGACATTCATGAGACGCTAGGGGGCCAAAATGGCCAAAAATTTTGCGACTCCCATGCTGTACATCTTCAAGTTTCACTTTGACATGGGGGGTGCATCAAGAAGGTTGTCAAGCATGAGCACCTCATCATCCAATGGCTCGAAGACCGCCTGCCTGCGAAGTGGCCTGCTTTCTACCATGGTCGCGACAACGCTCGATTCCACCACATCACCGATTTCGCTGCCGCAACACTCGATTCTGCCATTGCGTCACTCCATTCCACTACCAGAATGCTCGATTCCATCGCCACATCATTGATTTCACCATCGCCATGGTCGTCATCGCCTCTGCCCTCGCCACCCCTGCCTAGAACCTCCTCCATCAGGATAATCTCGACCGCCGGACAATGCACAGATGATGCAACCTCCGCCAGTGGCTAGCCATGATGCCTCCTCCTTTCCTCCTCTCTCACCAATAGATGGGACCCACCTATCAACCCCTTTTTTCTTTTTTATTTCTATGTTGGAAAATCCCTTTTGCACTTAAGACCCAACCATTAGAGGGCGAGGGAGAGGAGAACAAAGAAGATTGATTTGGTCTTTTAGCATATCCATTAGTTTTACCATGATTTTGACTTACAGTAGTGTCGTAGGGGTGGCCCCCACCTAAACCCAGCAGGCCTGGTGCAAGTTATAAGGCTTGGAATATGCCACGTGTAATGGCACAAATACCCCTGAAGGGGATAATCAGCTGTAAGGGCATAATTGTAAAAGCACTCCCCATGTATATATATAGAACACCGGCCATGGGGAGGGATCAGGCCATCATACTCATTTCCATCACTCTCCACTACCATCTCTCTCTGTTTGGTCTGTAGCCACAACAGTTGGCGCCGTCCGTGGGGAGGACAAGGACAAGCCTGAAGACCGAAGAAGAAGGAAGGCGGCCGGGCCGGAGCGTCGTATGAGTACCAGGGCTTCGGCATCGGCAGCGGCGGACGCGGGTGGCGACGCAGGCGCGGTGGCCCAAGACGTCGACGTTCGCGCGGCGACGACCAACCCCGTCACCGGCACCGCGACGACCAACCCCGTCACCGGCACCGCGACGACCCGCCTCGTCACCGGCGTTGCGAGGACGGACCGCGATCGAAGACGCCGACGCTGGTGCGGCGACAACCGACCCCGCCGATGCAATGACGGCCGACCCGCCGCTTCGCGGCAACCCTCGCCGGCAACGCGGACCGGGCGACTCGAGGGAGCCACGACGGAGCGACTGGCAGCTCGGGACCTCGCGACGCGGTTGTGCCCGCGCCGATCCGCCCGTCGGGAGTACCGGCGGCCCCGCCGGCACAGCGGTGGAAAGCGCCTGGCGCGCCCTCAACGCGTTCGGCGGGAGTTAGGGACCTCCGCGAGCCGCCCGAGATATGCAAGACGCCGAGCAGCAGCCGCGCCGATGTCGCGCCGAGCCCACGCCGAGAGGGCGGACGATCGCGGCCCCACATCTAGCCGCGTGCGCTGCGCGCGCAGATCCGAGTCCCGCTTTGGCGGGGCTGCGCAGCGGCATGGCCCGAAGACTTCAAGTTTCCTAGCGCCATCGACTCGTACAAAGGCGACACGGACCCCCGCGAGTTCGTGCGCGTGTACGAAACCGCGATCGAAGCCGCGGGCGGAGACGACACCACGAAGGCGAAGGGACTCCCCCTCGCGCTGCAAGGCGTGGCGCTCTCTTGGTTCTTTACCATAGAGCCGGGCTCCATCTACGCGTGGGAGCAGCTTCGCGTCCGCCTCCACAACAACTTCCAAGGAAACTACGTCGACCGAGTCGACGCGGACCAACTCTTTGCTGTCAAGCAAAAACCCTCGGAGAAGCTCCGGGACTACTTCAAACGCTTCGCCAAGATTCGATGCCAAGTGAAAGACGTTAACGAAACCACCATCGTTAATGCAGCCATACAGGGCCTTCGTCCGGGCCCGATGGCCGAATACAACGCGCGAAAGCCAATCAAGACAGTGGCGAAGCTCTTCGACAAAATGGTGGAGTATGCCAGGGCGGAAGAAGATGCGCGGCGAAGGCAAGGGGACGACTCCGACACCAACCAGGCCGGAGCCTCAGCAAAAGCCGAAGATCCTCCGAAGAACGGCTCTTCGAAGGGGAAACGTAAGCAGGAGTCGTCCAGGGACGCGCCCGACCGCAGGGACGCCTCGCATAAGGAGTCGTCCGATCAGCCCAAGTGCGGCCAGCAAAGGTCGAGGCGAAACCGGTACGTCCTCGACATTGAGGGAGGTTCCGACGAGGGCGCTCCTGCGGGCCGAGGCGGTCGGGGGCGCCGTGGCCGCGGGCGGGGCCGTGGCCGGGGCCGCGACGATAAAGGTCGCGGAGATTACGACGACCAGCACCAGGGACTGTGGTGTGTAGTCCACGGCCGCAGCAATCATGACACCCGCACCTGCACCTCCATAGCGGCGCTCCGCGATAGCGTCGCTAGGGACAGGAACCCGGAGATGCGTCCGCCTGCGGTGGCCCATGTCCAATTCCCGTACGAGGCCCCCATGCAGGTACAGGTGCAAGGTATGCAACCCCAAGAAGGCACCTTACGGATCCAAGCTCACGTACAGCAGCCTCGCGAGGGCCTCCTGTCGCTGCAGGCTCCGGAGGCAGCCCACCGCAGGATCATTAACGTCATATCCGGAGGCTCTGCGCTGGAATTCGCCTCAGCACGGCAGCAGAAGGTCTATGCGCGAAGACTACATCATGTGGCGGTATACCCAGCGCAAGCACCCCCGGACTGGGCGCGGCACGAAGTTACATTCACACCCGGCGACGCCCAAGGCGTGGACTTCCCTCATCAGGACCCCCTGGTCATCCGGGTCACTATCGCGGGATGCGACGTGGGGCGTGCCCTGGTGGACGGCGGTAGCTCCGCAAACGTATTATTTGCGGCGGCCTTCGACCAGATGGGGATCCCTCGAAGCTGCCTAGGGCCCTCGGGAATCCCACTACAGGGCTTCGGGGGACAGCCCCTGCGGGCGCTGGGACAAGTAGGTCTTCAAGTCTGCTTCGGCCAAGATGACAATGTGCGGGCCGAAGATGCAACCTTCGACGTGGTCGACCTTCCGTACCCCTATAACGCCATATTAGGGCGCCCAATCCTCAACTCCTTCGGCACGGTACCACATCACGGCTATCTATGCATGAAGATCCCGGGTCCCCGGGCCATCATCACCGTCCGAGGCGACCAGGATATGGCCCGGCGCATCGAGCCAGGTACCAGGTGCCCGCGTCGTGAAGCCCAACGGCGCTCCTAGAGCCGGCGCCGGCGCCACAACGCGGAGGTCCGCGGAGCCATTCGGAGGCGCCTTGGCGGGCCCTGCAGAGGTCTAGCGACTAGAGGCTTCGACCGCACCAAGGGCAAACGGTTAGTACATCCACCCCTTGTAAGTGCTTGCCCGCGCAAACGGGGATGTAATGAAGATCGCCGTTTGTCGCTAATATTTCTTCATCATGCGCAAGCACGTGGTGGAGGCGCGCGCAGGCTTCACCAGCGCGCGCGCTCCCGCAGTATAAACAAAGACGCACGTTCGCGTGTGCACTCGCCGTAGCCAAAAGGTGACGGGCCTGAGTATAAACAAAGACGCACGTTCACGTGTGCACTCGCCGTGAGACGGGTACGGATCGAGTATAAATCAAGACGACGTTCGCGTGTGCACTCGCCGTAGCAGTGGGGGATCGAGTATAAATCGAAGACGACGCGTTCGCGTGTGCACTCGCCATAGCGGGTACGGATCGAGTATAAATCAAGACGACGTTCGCGTGTGCACTCGCCGTAGCGGGTACGGGATCGAGTATAAATCTAAGACGACGTTCGCGTGTGCACTCGCCGAGCTGTGGGTACGGATCGAGTATAAATCAAGACGACGTTCGCGTGTGCAATCGCCGTAGCCAAAAGGTGACGGGCCCGAGTATAAACAAAGACGACGTTCGCGTGTGCACTCGCCGAGCTGTGGGTACGGATCGAGTATAAATCAAGTCGCATGTTCGCGTGTGCACTCGCCGTAGCCAAAGGTGACGGGCCTGAGTATAAACAAAAGACGCACCGGGGGGACACCCTCGCGCGCACCAGTCCACGGACTTTAAATAAGACGTAGCGTCGAGGTCCGCCTCCGCACGCATCAGTCCACGGACTTTAAATAAGACGTAGCGTCGAGCTCAGCTTCCGCACGCGAGAGTCTACGGACTATAAATAAGACGTAGCGCCGAGCCTAGCTCGCACGCATCGTCCACGGACTTTAAATAAGACGAGCGTTGAGCTCGCCTTCCGCACGCGCGAGTCTACGGACTATAAATAAGACGAAGCGCCGAGCCTAGCTCGCACGCATCGTCCACGGACTTTAAATAAGACGAGCGTTGAGCTCGGCTTCCGCGCGCGAGTCTACGGACTATAAATAAGACGTGGCGCCGAGCCTAGCTCGCACGCATCAGTCCACGGACTTTAAATAAGACGTAGCGTTGAGCTCAGCTTCCGCACGCGAGAGTCTACGGACTATAAATAAGACGTAGCGTCGAGCCTAGCTCCGCACGCATCAGTCCACGGACTTTAAATAAGACGTAGCGTTGAGCTCAGCTTCCGCACGCGAGAGTCTACGGACTATAAATAAGACGTAGCGTCGAGCCTAGCTCCGCACGCATCAGTCCACAGACTTTAAATAAGACGTAGCGTCGAGGTCTGCCTCCGCACGCGCGAGTCTCCGGACTATAAAGGAAGACGTAGCGTCGAGGTCCGCCCCCGCACGCACTAGTCCACGGACTTTAAATAAGACGTAGCGTCGAGGTCCGCCTCCGCACGCGCGAGTCTCCGGAATATAAAGGAAGACGTAGCGTCGAGGTCCGCCTCCGCACGCACTAGTCCATGAACTTTAAATAAGACGTAGCGTCAAGGTCCGCCTCCGCACGCGCGAGTCTCCGGACTATAAAGGAAGTCGTAGCGTCGAGGTCCGCCTCCGCACGCACTAGTCCACGGACTTTAAATAAGACGTAGCGTCGAGGTCTGCCTCCGCAAGCGCGAGTCTCCGGACTATAAAGGAAGTCGTAGCGTCGAGGTCCGCCTCCGCATGCACTAGTCCACGGACTTTAAATAAGACGTAGCGTCGAGGTCTGTCTCCGCACACGCGAGTCTCCGGACTATAAAGGGAGTCGCAGCGTCGAGGTCCCCCTCCGCACGCACCAGTCTACGGACTTTAAGACGTAGCGTCGAGGTCTGCCTCCGCACGCGCGAGTCTCCGGACTATAAATAAAAGGGCGAAGCGTCGAGGTCCGCCTCCGCACACGCCAGTCTACGGGCTGTAAAAAGGGGAGGTGCCAAGGACTGCCCCCGTAAGCGCCGTTCTAAAGGTACCCTGGCGCAGCTACTTCGCCAACGGTGCGCGTCGAGCGCGAAGACCTCGTCCTCGCCCAGCATGTGGCGTACCGGTGAATCCAAAGTGGCATCAACACAGTGCATATCCTAAAAATGCCAGAAAATCTGCATACCGGAAAAATCACGAGTACAAAGGTCCGGCAACATCCTTGCCGCTCTAAGCCGCTATCCCGCGGGTTCGTCCTTAACACGCACTAAAGCGGGGGCCTCGCTCGAAGAAGGTCGGCCCGCCCAAAAGTCCAGCGACTCTTCGGCCCTTCGCCAGCGTCGAAGGCGTCGCCGGGTTGGAAGGTCGGCCGCACGAAGCCGGCCCCAGCAAGGAAGCTGCCCGGGATATAGGCAAAAGTCAGAATAAATGCAGCAAGTGTGTACTTCATTCGCGAAGAGAGGGAGCAGTACAACACACGCCTACACCTAGGCACCGCGGCGTCAGACCTGCGGGTTCCCGGCGCCTTCGGAGGGCCCAGCGTCACCCTCGCCGCGTCGAGGGACCCCGTCCAGAAATTGGCCGAGGCTCCCCGTCCCGTAGAGCGACTTCCGGAGCTCGATCCGTGCAGCTTCCGCCCCGACGTAATCCCAGATCCGGTCGAAGAAGGGCCCGAGGGCACGGCGATCGGAGCGAACGGCGCCGGACATTACTCGCCCCGCCTGTATCTCGGTGGGGTCATCCGGCCCGCGACGTGCGTGCACCGCGGTCTTTGGAGGAGCGCGCACACCAAGCGCCGGCGAAGTACGCGCGATGGGTGCCAAAGCGACGCGGCGCGCGCGCGACGTTGGCGGCATCCCGACCCAGCGGAGGGTCCGAGACAACTCCTCCGGGCCAAAGGCGCGCTCTGGCACCTCACTTACCAGCCCTTGAAGATGGCTCTCCAGCGCTTGCATGGCGTCCCACGCAACCACCGAGGCGTCGCCCAGCGTCTGGTTGCGCTCCGCTAGCGTCAAGGCAAGCTCGCCTTTTTCCTTCTCTAGCGCGGCGACCTGCTCCAGGAGCCCGTCCCGCTCCGCCACAAACTTTTGTTCAGCAGCTGCCGCGGCCGACTCCTGCGCCGACGAGACCAGTCCCTCGGCGTGTGCCTCGCCAAAGACATTCCGCTACCGGTGGCGGATGCGGGCGCCCGGGCGAGCAGCTCGGAGGCTTCGCGTAGCTCCTCCTCGGCGGCCCGCAGTCTATCCTCGAGCGCCTTTCGGTCACGAGTATAGACCGCTTGCAGGGCCTGCCCCAGCACAAGTGTCTGCAGAGGAAGAAGACTCAGCAAACTCAGCTAAGATCGGGCGTTGGCGCACGAGTACTTACCGTCACCCCAGACACCTCGAAGGCGTCCTCGAGGCGCCCCGCACCGTAGGCCTGCAGCACTTGCGGGTCGACGCTCGCGGCCGCGTCATTCACAATCCCGCGCCACGCCCTCAGCGTCCCCGGAGGCGGCACGAAGTCCGCGGGGCTTACGTGCTCGGAGGTTCCGTGTTCCGCCAAGTGCTCCCCCTCCGGAATGAGCAACGCTGCAAACAGGGATACGGGTGAGTACCCCCAGGCATACAAGCACACTCCAGAGTAAGCTAAGCCACCTTACCTTCGGTAGCAGAAGGAATGGTCCCGCCGCGGGCGGAAGCCTCCGCGTTCGGGAGGCGGCGGCTGTCCCCGCGCGCGCGCGGCATGGCGAGGAGGCGAGAAGCGCAGATGCCGCAGGGTCTCCGGCGCTTGCGCGGGCGTCCCACAAGCTTCTGATGCCCGTGGCCACGACGAATCCCCGCGGTGTCCGGTGGAGCTCCGGCCGCATGCACGGCCGTTTAGCCGGGGCAGCCAGCGGCGACACCACCCCCGCAGCCCCGGTTAGCGAAGCCCGCGCCGCGCGCGGGGCGAAGGTTCCATGGTGGCAATTGTCGCGGGGCACCTCGGTTTCGCTGCTTGTCGGTAAGGGCAACACGGCCCGCGCGCCTCGCGAAGGCGCCTCCGGCACCACAGCAGCCACGGTCGAAAGCTCCACCTCGGCATCGCCAGTACGCACGGGTTCCGCCCCGGTGAGTTCGGCGGGCGGTGAGGCTTCCCCCCTTCGACTGCTCGCGGCAAACCCGCCGTCCGGGACGCTCGCCGAAGACACCTCGCCTTCGACGTCTGCGCCGCCCAAACCGGAATCGGCATATCTCGCCGAGTCCGACTCCGCGTCCGCCGCACCCTCGGAAGCACTAGCAGCAGCAGCCGTCGCGCCAAGCGCGGCAGGCGCCCCGCTGCGGCCCCTCTTCCGAGATGGTGTCTTCTTCTTCGCTGCACCATCGTCTGGAGCGACACGGTCCAGCACGGCAAGGCCCGGAGCCTCGCACACGCGGTTGATTCGCCCCAGCCCCGCCTCGGCAATAGCAGCCGCGCGTTGCTCGTGCTCCCTGCCGGTGTACGGCCCCAGGAATACGCGCGCGGCTTGCTCCGCCTCCTCCAAGGAAATCCCTGAAACAAAGGAGAAGACCATCAGCATATAACCCATTCCACGTGAGCAAAGGAGAGACACGATCGAGGCTTACGAAGGTCGCCGGGCGCCGGCAGCAAGCAGACCGATGGCAAAACATTGTCGTCTCGACGCCTCTCGGCGGCAAGACGCCAGTCGCGGGCAAGCGGTGCCACGCTGTACATCACGAACTCTTCGGCGAGGTCGCGCATGTTGAAGCGGGCGGCCACGCCTACAAGCCGCCAGTCCCTCTGCTTGTCATCATCATCGAGCGTTCGGCCAGGCGAGGGCTTGAACGCGATGGGTCAACCTGTGCACTCCAGGCCGCTCCCGCTCTCCACACGGTGGTAGAACCACCGCTTCATCCAGTAAGACTCCCACTTCCCGCGAGTTGAGTTCACAGGGAAGAGCTTCTTGCACGATGGACGAAGAATAAAGGTGACGCTACCGAAGCTCGACAGCGTCCCGTCCTTCCGGTCCTTGGGCTGGCATCGTGCCTCGTGAAGGTAGGCGAACAGCGAGGCTCTGGGCCAACACGCCCCCGAGCGCAAGGCCCAGCTGTACACCGCGTGCCGGGCCACGGCGTTCGGAGTTATTTGCGCCAGCTCCAGCCCGAAGGTCCGCAACACGTCGCCCATGACAGCCGTCGTGGGGATGCGGAGCCCCGCGTCAAAAAAGGCAACGAACACGACTGCCTCCAATCCCTCGGGATGCGGTTCCGTCTCGTCGGCGGCGGGCAATCGTACCCCCTGGAGCTCGGACAACTTCCCCGTGCGCAGAAGCCCTTGGATCGTCTTCTCAGTCACGAGCGAGGGGCCTAGCTCGCCGGAGAACGTGCCTCCCTCCTCCGCCACCAGCCGCTCCTTGTCAGCTACCGCCGGGTCGCGCTCTTGGAGCGTGTACTTCACCTTTAACTGCGACGACCGCTGGCGAACGTCAGAGCCACCAACCATCTGGCTGCGCTTGCTGCTGGAGGCCATCGCTTTCCACGGAGAGATCGAAGCGGCGAAGATATCGCGAAAGTGTCGAGGGCGGAGCAGGCAGAAAAGAGGGCGTAAAGGTGCGGGGGCGCTGTTACGGGGCGGCTATTTCAAGCCACCTCGCCCGTACCGCCGCTATCGAAGCGTCGCAACGATCCGCGTGCCGGATGCAACCGCAGCGGTGCAAAGGTCCGCCCCGCACGATTCCCCGTAACGGAAAGTGAAGCGTCGCGAAGGTCCGCGTCGGGGCGCGACCGCAGTCGTACAATCGCCCGTCCAGCACAATACCCCATACCCAAAGCTGGAAGGTCAAGGCTGCATTAATGGGCCAGAGGATCACGACCGCTCCGGCGCCACGCCATTCACTGCCCGCCCCGTGTCCCCCTTGCCTAGGGAAGAGGCGAGCGGCCGCGCACACGCAACCGTCCACATCCCGCCGCCCGCCAGTCTTAGGCCGCCACGTGCCCCGGGCGCGTCAGGTCGCACGGTACGGGAACCTAACCCCGGCAGGCCGGGGCCGGCGTGATTCCAGGTACCTTTACATCGCAAGACCACAAGTCACCGCACGCGTGGCGGTGTTCGCGAGGCGAAGGTGGCAGCGGCGAAGGCGCGCCGCCGCGCCACCCGCTCGAGGGTAGGGGACGGAGCGCGCGTCTCGCCGACCAGGCGCCCGCCCGCGCCACCCGCTCGAAGGGTAGGGGACGGAGTGCGCGCATCTCGCCGACCAGGCGCCGGCCGCCGCCACCCGCTCAAGGGTAGGGGACGGAGCGCGCGTTTCGCCGACTAGGCGCCAGCCGCGCCACCCGCTCCAAGGGTAGGGACGAGTGCGCGTGTCTCGCCGACCAGGCGCCGGCCGCGCCACCCGCTCAAGGGTAGGGACGGAGCGCGCACATCTACTTCGACTAGGCGCCAGCTTCGCTGCCACCCGTTCGAAGGGTAGGGGACGGAGCGCGCGCGTCTACTTCGACTAGGCGCCAGCTCGAACAGGCAAAGGTCAATTTGCGTCAAGTACAGACATGCTCTTGTAAACAGATATGTGTCGCCACACCAGCATATGCTCGTTCACACGAGCAGAGCGTATGGATGACTTCATATCTGTCTACGAGAGCAAGTCAGGCCTTGCCATTCCCACATCAAGCTGTGAAGCATTCCCACAAATAGGACATATTTTGTTCACCAACGCTCGCGGGCGTTGACGCCGGTCGACGCAGTCATCAAACGCAGATGAACAAAATTTTCCCTACATGTGAGAAGTTAACCATGAATAGGTACGGGATGTGCAGCAAGGGATGCCTAGGGAGCGGCCCCCGACGCCAACATATTTATACTCGGCCTCTCCAGGCGAGGAGTCGCCAGCGTGGAGGGATGCCAATCGACGGCATGCCAACCGCGGAAGCACAAACGGAGGGTGTCGGGCGGTTCAGCTACCGGGGGTGCGCAAGTGCAACCGTCCGCACACCACCGTGTGCACATCGGGAACCGTCGCACGCTCCACTTACGAGAAGGCGCACTGCACGAGGCGACAGCCTGCCCCCTGGCAAGCCAACCGTCATTAAAAAGCACACCACCAGGCAGCAAGGTCGCAACGACTAACGCGCTTCACCACGTGGGAGGCCGGGAGAGCGAGCGTCTCGCCGGTGGGCTACTTCGCAGACGCCGCCCGATTCGAAGGGTGAGGGCGGGCGCGCACGCACCGCCGCCACGGCGCAGCTCGGCTCAAGTCCGAGAAGTTCACAGCCGTGGGGACGGGGGGCCAAGGACTCGGCGACATGGCTTCGGCCCTGTGAAGCCCTTCACCATGAGAGGCTCCTGTCGTAGGGGTGGCCCCCACCTAAACCCAGCAGGCCTGGTGCAAGTTATAAGGCTTGGAATAGGCCGCGTGTATTGGCACAAATACCCCTGAAGGGGATAATCAGCTGTAAGGGCATAATTGTAAAAGCACTCCCCATGTATATATATAGAACACCGGCCATGGGGAGGGATCAGGCCACCATACTCATTTCCATCACTCTCCACTACCATCTCTCTCTGTTTGGTCTGTAGCCACAACAAGTAGCATCAAAAACAGAATGTAACGCAAATTTGGAGCGAGAAAAACAAGTGACATGATTTTTGTGGCAAAACTAGAGGTGGCCAAATGGGTCGTGCCTGTCGGGCTGGTCCACAGCACAATATTGTAGGCACGACCCAGGCATGGCATGGTATGGGATGGAATCATGTTGAGCCAGCACGGCATGAGGTGGTGGGTCATGCCTAAGCCGCCGTCCTAGTCCAACACGGCAAGGTATAGCATGACACGATCCACATGGCATGGTGGCCTGATAGGTCTAGTCAGTATGCATAGATAGCCCCATGGGCATGGCCTGTTAAGCACAAAAATCTTACCATTAGGCGCAGTTGGCTTGGTACGATAGGCATGTTTAGCCCGTTTAGCATGATTAACAGTCAGATTTTTAAAATTTCTAGTCTTTTTTGGCCATTGAGAGTTTAAAAATATGAAAAATTGAAAAATCTCAACTTTTCTATAAATAGGCAGCATACCCCCTCATTCAGCCACACTCATACCAGCAATATCTTCTCCAAATTCTCTTATGAAAATTTCAATACACTTTGTGATAATTTGGCAAAATTCAAAATAATTTTGGCAAAAAATCCAAAAAAACTCGAAATCTAGCCTACAATCAAGAAAAAGAGGCAACAATACTAATTTTTATATACTCATGTTGTTCTTACTAATTTTCGTAGGTAATAGTGTAATTTTCTAATTGAATTTTGTAGTTTTTTATATTTCTCCATGAAAAATTTTGACAAATTTTTTGTGAGTGAATATGGAATTGATCCAAAAGATTTTTTCCCTTTGGGAATGAAACGTCTTTGCCTCCGCCTCCACCTCAAATGGTAGAGCAGACCATGATTGTATTATCATCATGCTCTACGTGTGGTACTGCATTAGCAAGCACTGGAGCAAAGAGGTCCAGACCCAACAGATCAGAGGTGTAGCAAGATTTCGACATGGTAGTGAAGTGAGACCGGAGCACAAGAGTCTTTGTTTGTAAAATATGTATCCATGAATTGTCTACAAAGTCTTCAAGTAGAACCAGACACTTACACAAACATGCCCAAAGTGTAAAGAAAAACAAGCCATAGCCGTGAGGTAGATATAGCTGCATATAACCTCGACTGTACAGCGCGTAACTAGGATTATAATCCTAACATAGCTCAAGAATCTTTAGCCCATTTAATTGCTGCACAAGGTCTTGTTTTAATCTTTGGTGAGTTAGAAGCGTTCAAAAAGTACATGAGAACTACTCATAATCCTACATTTACTCACGTTTTTAGACAGACAATGACTATAGATTTAATTAAATACTACAATAATGGTTAGGATAAAATTAAAGAACTCTTTAGAACCTGCACATTTGTGGTGGCCTTGACCTCGGACATATGGAGTGGTCAGTTTAGGGAGAATTATCTTAGTGTAGTCGCTCATTATGTAAATGATGACTGGGTATTGAAACCACTGTTGCTTTATGTAAAGTGTACTATCCAACATCACCTTTAATTGTGCATCATGTTTTTTGTGATTACGACTCACTTGAAAGCTAATAAAAATGGCATAGTGTTATGAGAGGTTGTGCGCACTATATAAACCAAATATTTAAAATATTAGAATGAGATTATGTACTTACATGTATTTGCATTTATTCTAGTTCCAAGAGCTAAAACTGTATGATTCACTAATGTTCTTTCACTTATAGGTGAGTTTGTAGGGATAGATTTTATTCTAACTATTTTACAGCTGTTCATGCTAAATTATCTAAAGTTTATAGAAGTACGAGCATACGTTTCAGAAAATTCGCTTGCAATGACCTTCACCAATACCCACCATAGGTAAGAAGATAAATATACTGGCCAAAATCTTTAATGCATCAGGATCCTTCGAAAGATGAATCTCTATATTGTCAAGTGCTGGAGCAATTCATACCAGGGCCCACGGGGAACTATCAGTTTTTCTGAACAACGATCCCATGCCTCACCATGCAGAGAATTTTAATATTTTGGAATAGTGGCATAAGTACAAGTAACGTATCCGGTTCTATCCATATTAGCACGGGATGCGTTAACCGTTTCTATCTCATCGGTTTCTTCTGAGTCTGCTTTTAGTCTTTCTTAAAGAATATGTGAAGGAGAGAAGAACAAGTCTCACAACTGAGATGGTGGAAGTGTTTTTCACAGTGAAAGACTAAAAACAAGATGATCCGTGAGCTCAATACTGCGTGGTGAATACGGAGTTGAAACACGCGTTTAACAATCTCTATTTGGACGACGGCGATGACACCTGCACTTCTTAGAGTATCAATGTATACATTGTACATTTTCTAATTTTTATACCTGTAATATTGAGCTAGAGGCTGTACTCTTTTTTTTGCTAAGGTTTTCTTAAGTTGAGTTTTTACTTGGCAAAGTTTTTAACGAGCCAACCATTTAATCATTAGAAAACTCATTATTACATCTCTACAATTTATTTTATCTTTTTCAAATTGCACATATTTTTCAATTATTATTTTTTCAAAATTTTTGAATAAAAACGGACTAACCGTACCTAATAGACCAGTGCCGGGCAAGGCTGTGCTGCCCATTTGGGCAGGTCTAGGCAGAACTAAGATGGCGAGAGCAAACTTTTCCCAATTCTGGATTTAATTTCCTCCGTCTGTAGGGGTAGTAGCGCTCGTTATTTCTTTGCTCGTGTGATAGTAGATCTGTTCTTCTGTTGCTGTGTGCTCATTTCTATCGGGTTGTTGGATTCATGGGATTACAGTTTGGAGTGTTGTACCATTGGATTCTGGCTGATTGATGTTTTACGATCGTATTGGAATTATCAATTTTGATGTTGAGGATTTGATTGCACAGCAAATGTTGGTTAACGGGGCGCTTGATTCTTTGCTTCTGCACAACCGGCGGTGTCAATAACCCATTCTAGTATGGACTAATGAGAGATACAGTGTATACTCGATTGGACTTCGAGCTGATAGCGTATTTGAGGATTGCTTATTGCTCCATGTTATCACCTACTAGTTCATGCCTGCACCATGGCCATGGGAAAGCTTGCTCATAAGCACTAACAGAACCTGATCCACGTTAGTCAAATATACTCCATACACTATGAATGCAAAAGGACCTAAGACTCAAACTTAACCTATAACTATTTCCTACAAATATCCAAAATCTCTCGCATACGTTTAGATAAAAACAGGTCTAACTGCCATTGAGTGGCTGGTCAGATTGCTGTCCTCGATCGGACCACCCCATGACTGGTTTGATCGCTCGGCCGGGTTGAATCTCCAGAAAACACATCTTTGAAAATATCAGCCGTAAACTAAAAACCGGTTGCACTGTACTGATAGTCCGACTGCCATCCAAGCTTCGGTCACATCGGACTTGCAGTCAGACTGCCCCTCCGGTTGGTCAGAACGTCATAGTGTGACAGCAATTTTGAAAATTTGCAAACTTTTATGGATTTAAATTTTGACTCGACACGGTTGCTAATTATTCAGTACAAATAAACTATAAATATTTTCAACTTAGTCCTACCGATCTTTTACGAGTATTTCAATGAGCAATATTGCTGTCCAGGATTTGATTGCACAGCAAATGTTAGTAAAAGGGCCGCTTGATTCTTTGCTTTGCCACCGGCGGTGCCAATAACCCATTCAAGTTCTAGTTTGGACTAATGAGAGATACGTTGTATACTCGATTGGACTTGGAGCTGATAGCGTATTTGAGGATTGCTTATTGCTCCTTGTTATCATCTACTAGTTGATGCCTGCACCACAGCCACGGGAAAGCATGCTGTGATACGCTATTCAGCTCACATGCACCACGCTCTAGCAGTTGAAAGTTGAAACATGTTTTGCGCATAACAAGTTTTTTTAAAAAAAAAGATTTGCACTGTTGCACACAGACAAAACAAATATTAAAACCAGAAAAATAATTCCCGCTTATCTCCTCCACGTCGACCAGGATATCGGCCAGATCGTCGCTCTGTGGTCTAGATGATAATCCGGAAAAAGCCCTGACACCATTCCGATTCAAAGGTCGGTTTTGTGACGATAATCCACAGCTTGATGCATATTTTTTTTCTTGTAAAGCGTCTAAAAACTTCCCTGCACATGATACATACAACACTGTGCTATATACTTCACAAAAGGCAACCAATCTTACGTGTACAGAGAAGCCATAAAAGAAGTCGAGCATTCATGCAAGCTCCGATGACGCCCGACGAGCACAAGACGGAGAAGAATCACTCAACCAGATAAACTAATGCCCTGTTTCGAACGAAGGAATTTTAAAAGGTTTTCGTTCCTACGAAAAATTTCCCTATCTTGTCGTTTGGAACGGAGGATCTCACATGCTGAGAGAAGACGGCACCGGGGCACGCTTCCCCGCGCCGACCGCCGAGTACTGGACCACGCACCGCCTCTCAACGAGGGCGGGCCGCTGCTGCGCTTTCCCCGGCGCGGCGATCAACTGTACCATCCTCTGCTTCCTGACGGTCGCCGCCTCCTGGTACCCCTCCTGGAGCCTCCGCTTCGCCGTCGCGAGCCTCGCCTCGTCGATGCTCGTCGGCGCTGCCTTGCGCTTGCATGCGCCCGAGTAGCTCGGCTTCGGCGCCGGCGGCTCCGTCTTGCGAGCAGCCTCCTTTTCCTTGATCGCCGACGCGGCGGTAGTGATCGGCGCCGACGAACCTCTGACGCGCACCACAACCTTTGGAGCCTCACGTCTCGCCAGCGGAGCTTCTTGATTGGAGCCGCTCGGCTTCGACTTTGACGTTGGCGTGGGCTTCGGAGCCGCCGCCTTTGCTTTGGCGTTCGCTGCGACGGTAGCAGCCGCAGTATTGGTCGACTCCGGCGACGCCCTGGTGCTCTTGAAGTGCTCGTCGGCCAGAGACTTCCAGCCCTTGTAGAGGTTGCCGGCGAGCTCTCGCACCTGCTCCGACGCGTGCTTCCTCAGGCCACTGACGGAGCGGCCGATCTTGGTCGCCTCCAGCGTCTCGAAATTCATCGGCACGGTCTGCAGCGCCCGGAGCGACTGGAGCACGGCTTCGTCGGAGCTCGGCCGGCCGTCTTCGTCGCCCAAGAGCTGGCTGTTGATCATCGCAACCTGCTCGCTCACCGATAAGGCCTCGTCGGAGCCCGCTGAGCCTTTCTCGTCGCCCACGGACTGTTTCTTGGTTCCATCGTCAACCTTGTCGTCGACCGGCGCGGTCTCATCGACGGCGGGGGCGGAGGAGGCCGTGGCGGCGTGGAGCATCTGCAGGATGCGGCTCTGCACGAGCTCGTGCGGGTGGTCGAGCGCCGCGACGGCGATGGCGTCCTTGATGAACTCGAAGATGTGGTCAGCGCCCAGCGAGCTGAGCAACTTCCGCCGGCTGACCGGGCTCATCTCACCGCCGGACATGGCAATGCACCGTGGCTAGCTACGAACGCGCGCCGCGCTACTAGTGGTGCGCTCGCGCTGCTAAGGGCTGAGAGTCCGGAGCAATCAACGCAGATCAAGCTGTAGGGCTTACGGCCATATTTATGGAGGAGGGGGTGCCTCCTTCTCCGACTCCGACTAGGAGAGGTTGGCATTAGTCCGAGTTGAGTCGGCGACTGAAATTTTCTCGGAGCCGGAGTTTCCGTACGCATCCCGTATCCGATTCCGAGTCGGAACACGTACGGCGTAGCGTAAAAGAAAAGCTGGGATTTTCAGGAGGTTGAATTAGTAGATGAACACAATAATCTTCGAGGAAGTAAATTAATTTAACTTAGACAAAATAAATTTAAAGAGTTAATTATGATACTGATTCTTATAATATTCTTAGTTTGTAAGGACGAGGTGTTTGGTACGAGGAATTGGGTAGTTGTAGGTTTATTCAGTTCTACCTCCAAACTAAACTTATCGATTGGTTTGAGGCATACGATGAATTAGTCATAGCAATGTATTCCATTTTATAGGATGTGGTAAAAAGCATATAGTTACAAAGGATGATCCCAATTTTCTAGCAAAAAAATTCAATTTCAGCCCCTAACTACGTGTCCAAGGCCAATATCACTCTAGCCAAACTTAAAGCATGACTTCCAAGACCATTCAAGACATTTAAACGGGAATGTTCCTCAAACCAAACACTAGTTAAAAAAGCTATAACTTTTATTTATGTACAAAATGACTTATAATTTTCTTTTGAGATCAAATGACCTATAATTTAACGTCCTACGAGTGTTTCGTTTGGTGATCCGATAATGTGATTTGGTGGGCTGTAATTTGAAAAATGTGAATTCTCATATTGGCTCAATGTTTCTCTTGTGTCGTTGACTACCCCCTCCAGCCACCGGAAGAATGTAGTTTTAGATACGTGGAGTCAAAATTTTTAAATTTTGGCAATTGATACTCTTTTATATATTTTGATTGGACTCATGGACGCATAAAAATCATATATGGATTCATCTCAAAAAGTAATTTTATAATATTATAACTTTATTGGTGTAACACCCTGAAATCCTAAAGAATATAAAAATGAGGGTAATCTAAAAAATTGCATACATTTGCTCTCCCTTGGCTTTTTTTCGAGTTTCTTTGGAAATTTTGGTTTTCAAAAATCAAAAGTGCATAAAATATAAATCAAATTTTAGAAAATACAATTAAAAGTAGCATGAGAGAAAGTATGGTGGAAACCATTCTAAAACCCCATGAGTATAAGCTTAGTACTAAAAATAAATATTAAAACAAGTTCTAAAATTATCTAAATCAAATGAGTATATTTAATTTCAACAAGAAGTCTTCTTAGATTTTTCTAGAAATATCAAGAAAAGATAAAACTCTGAAAATTTTACGCAATCATCAACTCTATGTCAGGAGCATTCACAAAGAGTTTCATAATCTTTTGAGCTCATCTGTTGTGTCTAATAAATTCCCAAACCTCTCAGCTCACCTTACCTCTCCCCCTCTCATTGCCTTGTAGAGCCTGATCGCAGTGTCATCTTCCACCTTATGTGCCTGCGCTAGCTCCGCCATGGTTGTGGCTCGAGCTGCCCCCCAGTTTCTGATGTCGCGCTCATAGTTCTTCTTTGCTGCTACCAACCCCTGCGCACCCGTCACATCAACGCAACGCATCTTTTCCCCTTGTCTTCTTCTGCGCCTCGTGTTCCATGGCAAGAATTCGACCACACTACTCGGTTGCACTCACGAGAACTCATGCTCTGCCCTCAACCATTCTGTATCTATAAAGCCCCCTGACCATGCCATTGCTCTTCGGCCCGTCCTCTTAGTCTCTTACACATGATCCTTCAGCACTTCGCTCACTAGAATGTCGAGAAACTGAAGTTGTACACGATGCCAACAAGCACGCCACCATGTTCTAGCTACTCCATTGAGCTTCTCTCATCTCTAAATCCATCGCAACGTGCCTTACCTCTTCCTTAAGTACCCTACTCATTTAATTGACTTTTCGTGCAGTGAATCATTCGAGCTAGGCTTTCTTCTTCCTCTCTGACTAGGACAACACTGTAAGATATTCTCTCTGTTCGGTGAGTTATACCTCAATTCAATTCACCCATACCTCCGCATGTATGCAAGCAAACTCATGCACACCCTCTTTCTGTAGCTTCTCTTTTGTCGGATTTCGTCGTCACCGAGAACCTCCTCTTTGCCGCCGATAGAGTCTCTGACACCAGCCTCCTCTGCTCCTCCTCAAGCACTGCCCTCACCTCCCGTGAGCTCCTCCATCTTCGTAGTGTATGTGAAGTTGAAAAGAGAACTAAAGTAATCAAAGTCAAAAGGAGAACTAAAGTAGTTGAACTCGAAAAGAAAATCGTAGTAGTTGAACACGAGAACAAAACCGTAGCAGTCAAAGTCAAACTCTTTGACCACAGCTAGTGTCGAAGTCTTCGATTGCTACCGTTGTCAAAATCTTCAACCGCAACCGATGTTGAAATCTTTGACTGCTACTGTTGTTGAACTCATCGACTACAACCGATATCGAATTCTTCGACCCCTGCCGTTATTAAAATCTTCGACCACAGCTGGTGTCGAAATCTTCGACCACTGCCATTGTCAAACTCTTTGACCATATCTGGTGTCAAAACTACAACCGCTGCCATTGTGAAAATCTTCGACCATAGCTGGTGTCAAAACTTCGACTGCTGCCGTTGTTGAACTCTTCGACCGTAGCTGGTGTCAAAATCTTTGACCACTGCTATTGTCAAAATCTTTACCGTAGTTGGTGTCAAAATATTCGACCACTGCCAGTGTAAAAACCTTTGACCACATCTGGACTTGTAATCTTTGACCATTGATCATAGTCATAAGCTACAGTAGCTGGTCGGTAGTCAGAAGACTTGCATGGTGGAAGACCGGTAGTACTGAATCTGTGTGAATGGTATAACTAGAGTTGCAGTGAGGTGCCTTAGTTGATCAGCCGTGGTAGAGGTGACATGATCGTAAGTCGTACTCGTAAGGTCGGTAGCCATAATGGTTGTAAAGCCGCAAGCTACAATGTTTGTGAGTTGCTAGCTGCTGTAGCCGTAGGCTGCGGTAGTCATAGATGGAATTGAGTAGAGGCTAAGGAATGTTAGAAGTTAGAAGGACACCATAGCAGCCGAAGAACATTAGTAGTCATAAAAGAGTACTATACCAACCGAGGAGATAATTTAAACCGAGCCAAAACTCAAATGCTTATAACTTTTGCATACAAACTCTAAATTTAGTGATCTTTATTTCTATTTTTTTCTAAAATTATGATATTCTTAATTATACAAAAATATTTAAGTCTTGTCTCAGTTTAAATTTATTTGTCTCTTATTTGCATTTATCTAGATTTTATCAAATAGACAACTCTGTGCTGGACAACTTTGAGAACGCATACGAATCATTCTCTGAGCAACAAGAGCATGGCAAGCACCCCCTTTGACCATGTTGATCCCAGTATTTCAATTATTGTATATTATTTGCAAAATCTATTATGCATGCTTGTATGTTCTATTAAAATTGCTATACTATAGGTAATGGTAGTTACAACTGCTTGTATGCATTGAACCTCCTTGAAAAGTTGACATCCTCACTGTTGTAACCTCTAGAACATGGTTTAGACAATACATAATGTTAAATTGGGAATATTACATTAGTATGCAGTCTAGATTCTTAGCCCTACAATAGCTTTCGCTAAGTTTGATATTTCAGAAAATTTGCGCATGGATATGGATGATTTCAAAATGTTAGACAAGAGGAGGAAGCTCTGATAGTTTGGTATAAAAGTAAAATGAAAAACCTAGTTTTCAAACATGGGTGAGTTATATGATAAGTTGCCGAATGTGAGGTGGAAACTCGCATGTAGATAGAGGTAGATTCTCACACGAGTCAATTAAGGACAGAACGTTGTTGCCACACATCTAAGTCACACCGTATAACCACATGTGTTGTATGGGCTTTGGCTTTAGCTAATTAAATTGTCTAGGTCTAGCCTTGTATTGTGGTAGGTGCAGAAGTAGTAAGGGCATTCCGCTTAACGGTCTACTCATAGGGGCTCCCTTCACCAAGGTGTTGGGACTAAAACTTGCTAATATAATAGTGAATGCCTCACCAAAGTGACGTAATCCATTGATGTGAGGGTCTGTCATGTAGCTCGCTTGGTGAACCCAAGTGAGGGCTTGTCCATTCATCGGGCAAGTGCAAGGTTAGGACTAGGTGACCTAAAGGCTATATGATAATCACTTTCGTCGCATGCCCAAGGAAGCGTGCAATGGCTGATAGTGTATTTGATTATCTCATGTTGGTAAAATTGTACAATTTCTGCATAATGTTAAAAACTATTTAAATAGTCGTGCTCGTGGTCATGAACATGCTTGGATACAGCCATAATGGCTATAGTTTTCCTTCTCAAAACTATTTCACTGAACATAATGAGCTCAAAACTGCTTCACTGAACATAATGGGATGGTATGTATGCGTCTTCTGTGTGATGTGGCCATGGGTAAGAATTATACGATGTTCTCAGCGGAGGAGGGCTGCAAATGGATTTGATCTACTGTTGTGGAAATTATATAAATGTTATTTTATTACATGTTAAATGCTCTTTAAAATTCCATTTACAAATCATTACTTATTGATATTGCAAATGAAATTTGCCTCATACTGAAAGTAACTTAGTATAGTGTCTCATCCTTTGATAGCCTTGCATATATATATATATATATATATATATATATATATATATATATATATATATATATATATATATATATATATATATATATATATATATAATTTTATGATACACTACAAGTCTTGCTGAGTACACAATGTACTTAACCTTGCTTAAATTATTGTTGATCAGAGAATGAAGAATGTTATGTGCCGGATGATGCGTATTTTGCCTTCGGCACCGGGGAATTTGATGATGGGTCTTTTTAGGGCCTAACTCCAGTCGATTGCCTATGGCTATGATGACATACCACTAGACACTTTTGCTATTTATTAGACTTCCGCTACCTTTTATTCTGGAGTCCGATGTTTATTTGGCCAGTCGGTCTTATGTGTATAACTCTACTATGTATCGCTTATATATATCACCCTTTTGTTGTAAACTATTTATGTGCGATGTGTATGGATGTGAACTCAATAATGTAAATGTGTGTACTAGCTACTGATCATGAGAATAGTACAGAACACATACAGTAATTTCAGGTGTTCTCGTGCCCAGGGTCCCCACAATTGGATTTTATAACTATATTACAATAGAAATTAACGGTCACAATTGTATTTTGAGGATTATATTGATATCCAAAATGACATTTTTTTTTGTGATCGGAGGGAGTACAATGCAAGCCATCTCATTGAGCCATGTCATAAAAAATAGCCACCACAAATGATTACTATTTCAAATTACTGTTGTGGAATAATTAACTTATATGAATACTTCCCTAAACTTGCTTTATATTGCTTTTACAGTAAATTATTTGGCAATATATAGTTTTGAGCCCACGAAGAGGCACTGGAAATTAAGGGCATCGTTAGGTACCTTCAAAGTCTGTTTGATGTTGGACTATATTATTCTAAGAGTCAAGATACAAGGGTGATGGGTTACTCAGACAATGGCTATTTTTCTGATCCCATAATGCCATACCTCAGATTGGATAGGTTTTTCTAAGCAGAAATATCGCCCGCTCACCTAGAGATCTGTTAAACAAACATTAGTTGCTACATCAACTAATCATTTTGAGATAATTGCACTATTTGAAGCCACATGTGAGTGCATTTGGTTTATAGGATCAACACATACAAGTCTTATGTAGAAGTGGATAAAGCCCCCACTATCCTATATGAGGATATTGCTGCTAGCATTAGAAAAATAGCTACATCAAAACTCATATGATAGCCCAGATCTCCTAAGTATTTCTATCCCATGAACAACAAGGAAAAGGGGCATAGAAATACAGTGTGTACTACTGAAAATCTTGCCAATTTCTACATTTTTGGGAAGCATGTCTTTGGTAGCATGAGCAAACAACAATAGTTGTTTTTGTCAGGAGAGAGATTTGATCTTGTACATGATCATCTTTTTGATGATATGTCGTACTCTTTTCCATTTTAATTTTTGTCCCAATGGGTTTTCTTAAATGAATGTTTTTAATAGGCAACATGTGCATTTTTAAGCCGCATGAGTTATATTTTTTCTTTTTACTAACTTTTCCCACTGTCTTTTTCTGAGGGAGTTTTTAACAAGACATGAGCATATGGCATTGGCAAGTGTACAAGCAGTACCACTCTCTCTTGCAATTAAGAGTGAAAACAGATTGAATGCAGACGGGCTCTGCCATATTTGTTTTCATTTTTTGGATACGGATATCAATATAAATATGGATACCCCAAGATATGGATACGAATACAAATAGTGTTGAATACAAATACGGAGCAAATATGCTTATGAATATTTCTTGGAACATGACAACCCTTTAAACTGTACACAAAAAATGAATAGAAAAATGTAAATAGTTTATTTGATCCAAACATTCGTGAAGAACATTCATGAATTCTTCATATAAGCTAAGTTTCCTTCCCTAACTCTATGTATTGATGTATATATTAATGTATAATGGACCACTAAAGTATCATGTAAATGGACTGTGCTGAATAGAGGATATATGCTATGGATATTTAGTCCTTGGATATCCAAATAATCCGGATCTGTATTCATATTCGATGGATAGTGAGCTATCAAATTTGTATTCATATCTCATAGAAAAAATTAGTATTCCTTTCCAATCCGATACTATCCGACAAATATTCAAGCTGATAGAATCTGTATTTGAAAATTGTCCAGATCAGTCGAAAACTATCTGATCCATTTTCACCCCTATATTACAGCATAATAGACCAAGAAGACAACCAATGGTTGGTAGCAAAAACCACTTCATTAGGACGCGTAGGCCACTTTTTGTCAAAACAGGACACATTTCTTGCACGCCAAATTGCTCAGTCAGTTCCCAAACCAAAAGCTGTACATAGCTTGGCTAGAGGAGCAATTACAATGGAGGATTATATAGCAAGTAATGATGCTCAGATTTCTTACCAAAGTTTATACCATCATGGAAACTATAATTATGTGAACTTAACATTTCTTCCTCAATTGTTAGTGATATGCCCTAGAGGCGTAATCATAGATATCATTATATCGTGTCTATATTTATAAACGTTTGAATAATATATTATTTTGTTCCTTGAACGAACTATCATTTATATTGATTGGCAAGTATGTGAGTTTTTTTTTGTGAAACTCTCTTTTTATGTTTTTGATGTTATTCTAAACACTCCAATCTTATATCATTACGTGGGCCACTTATTAATGAACGCATTTCACAGATCATATATATGAGATATCAAATCAATAATGTGGGCATATGTTAAAGAACATAGTGTTGGATTGGCCCACATTGAGGCATTACGAGAATTTTCATATTCTTAAGCATTATCAGCTGGACTCATACATAGTGTATGTGGGATCCCTAGACCTGAGGTTATCATGATTTTCTACCTCGTAATAATTTACTTAGTGATTGACAAACGCTACTCCGTAAATGGGAAGTCATAATTGTAGCTTTTGGGTTACTATGAAATATATGAAAGAATGTGAGCGATCAAGATGGAATTTGTCCTTCATCTTAAAGAGAAAAGATATCTCTAGGGTTCTCGGTGTGGTTAGATTAGGGAAGTGCATGACTATGCTAAATATGGTTAAGGAGTCAACTACAACAAAGTAATCCACTAAAAGATTGAGTGAAGAATCAAACTATCATAGAATAGCATGCATATTGCCTTAAGTTCTATTTGGTATCATGAGACAAAGAGATTAACAGATGAGCACTATATATATTTGTCCAATATAATCTTTATGTGTATTCAGAGCCGCTATGTCCTACTAGAGACCATTACCGACATGTGGATTAGAAAGAGGCTTCCGTGTCATGGCCAAGTACATGTGAACCTACATAGTCGCACATTTAATGGGCTAGAATAAATTGGTTCAAATATGATTTGCTCGAATAGGCTTTGCATCTTCATGGGCCCCTAGCTTAGAGTTCCACTAAAGAGGTTCTTTATAAGGGAATGCGTAGGGATTTTGGGAGGACGTGGCACCACCCATTGAAACCATAGCCACCTTCTTCCGATGGCCCTACCATGCACGCTAGTAGGTGTTCCACCCCTGGACTTGTGGATACTATAGAGGCACTGCTGTGATCTTGCTGCGCTAATCAAAGATGATCCACGATGTACGTGAGGAACGTGAGGAGCTATTGGAGGACGATTAGCAGCCAAGGACATTGGACGATTGATTGCTTCCACTATATCGACGTGCGCGACTTGGATCAGGCTACACCAACTCTTCTTCCACTAAACTGTGTGTTTTATGGTAATGATCAATGATCTCTTACTCGCATAATTTTTTGATTTACGCTGTAAAACATTATTATGCGCTAGTGTAGCCTAGCTATTGAATTGGCAGCAAAGGCACATCAATCCTTTGATCAGAAAGCGCAGCACCCCATGAATCAAGAGTAGTAGCAACTAACAGAGGATAGACAAATCGGTTTGACCAGGAGGTATAGATTCAAACTAAATCAATAGAACTCCTCCAACCCGTGCTCTAGATGGATCATGAATTGGATGGATGGAATCCTGGGGATTCAAGCTTGCAACTTTGAGAACCAATCCTTGAAATCGCATAGCAAAAAGATGGAACCCTAGATGGGTTTCACCAAGAACTTAGTAAACAACTTTGGGTGACGCAATGGCATTTTCTGTTTTCAACATCTCCCAAAAAACCATCTTTAATTACTAAAGCCCTGGGGTTATATCCTCCCCTGACTCACGAACACAAAGGCCCACACGACACAAACTTAGACTACAGGTTAGACTTCTAATTGTATATGATACTAACTTCTCAAATAAATCGAAGCTAGTTTTCTTGAGAAGAAATAAATAGCAGCTGGTTTTGTTGGGAAGTTGGACTCAGACCGACTAAAAGAAACAAAATTTGCATTGAACTCTGACTAGATAACAATAGAAAGGAACCGAACTAATTTAATAAAACATTGATTAGCTATCAAATTTAGATACGTATGGAGCTAAGGTAAAATCCTTGTTTGTTTCTAGCTCCCTCACGCATAGGGATGGCAATCGGGCACGGTTGGTACGGGTAGTGCTCGCCCATACCTGCACCCGTGACCCCGATTTACGCCCACGGGTATACCCACGAAGGACGACGGGCGAAAATCCTCGCTCATGCCCGTCACCCGTGGGCATACCCATTTACCCGCGAACTGAGAGTCACCATCTGAGAGTTGAACTAATGATAGGTACATATAAGCAACAGTTGTTGCTAGGAAATATAATAGCTACCAAAAAAGTTTATAACAATCAATAGCAATTTAGAGATATGGAAAAGTTTATAACAATCAATAGTAATTAGAGATATTGCTATAACTGCGCCACCTATCAATCTATATCGCGAGTAAACGGACGGGGTGGGTACGGGTGGAGCTTACCCATACCCGTGCCAGTTTACCCGATGGGTAGAGTGTTCCCCCCATTTTCATACCCGTGGGTAAAGAAAATATCCCATACCCGGCTCCATTAGAGTATTTACCCACGGGTATACGGGTAAATGGGCACAATTGCCATCCCTAGTCACGCAAGCAATTCCTTTGGTGCACCTCTTTTGTTCCTTGCATAGCAGTAGTACCCCCAATGGTGCATAGGCCATACACTACTCCATGCGCAACAATTCTCTCATGTGCATCAACTTTCGCTCTTTCCATGCCGTCCTCCCTCACCTCCCTCTTGGCACTAATAAGTATGTCTCTAACTAGAAAAGAATTAACACTAGTTGAGACATTTACAGTTTTTAGGCCTGTATCATCCTCCCCCCTTGAAGCAAAGCTATTCTCAGCTTTGGGGTAATCTTGCGAGTTTTCCTCTTCTTGGTGACTAAAATCGCATCAAAATGGATATCACTCTCTAATTTTGGTTTCAGTACATGCTTATTTTCTCCAATCTTAGGAGCTTTCCTCTTATTTTTAGGTTAACATCATTCCCTGCCTCTCCAACCCATCGTTCGATGTGGGTGGCACTACGGCTAGTGTAAGAGGCTACGGAAGCGATCGCATAAAGTATCTATACCCCTAAAAATGATTTTAGACATTAGTGACAGCAATGCTTAAGGGACTAAATATTTGTTATGATGATTGATAGGTTTAGTTCTGGATTTTGATGATATCATGAAAAAGGCATGCAAGGGTGACTATGGGTTGACATGGCTCAAGACTTGGTTCGAGGAAAAGGTATAATTTAGCCTAAGGATCTATTTATAGTTTTTACCATATTTGATGTTTGGTGGAATAAGACCATATTTTATGCTAGATGTTGTACTATTAAGAGTGGTAATGGCTAGTAGCTTGAAGTTAATTTTGTGCCACATTGATAAACTCTAGTGCATGCATGCATTTGGAAATTCATTTTGTTAACCCATTCTGAATTTTATTTGAAAACTAGAATGATCGTCATTGTGTCAGTGATAGTACCATTGCATCGGTACTACCAGACTTTTTATGCCGATATATTATTTCCAGAGAGGTGTCCTTTTGGACTTAAGCTAAAACGGTACTACCGCTTTTCTTGACCGGTAGTACAATAGTGGTATGACCATAGTGCCTGTCAGGTATTACCGGATTGCAGTATGATCGCATTTTAGTTGGTGGTAGCTAATTTTCAAAGAGATGCATTTTTGGGAGATTTTCTCTCCTCTGAAAATTGGTTCTACCATTGCTAAATTGCGTTACTACCACAATATTGGTACAACTATACCTTGTGTGCGGTACTACCGATATTTGGATTAACGACAAGTTTATGTGCATTTAATGAACCTTAAGTAGCCGTTGAACAGTAGGTGTGGTAGTACTGGCCACTACATTGCAGTAGTACTGCTCCACCTGATTTTTGGGGATTTTGTGCGCAACAGTCATCCTAGTGGGTGGACCCCATTGAATGCTCTTGAGCTCTTGCACCGCCTCTTATCAACTCTAGTGTGTTACTTCCTCTCTTCAAGGTTATTGAGAGCATTCAAGTGTATTACATCATTTATTTGATCTTTGTGGTACTTGAAGACCTTTAAACAAGCATCATTAGCTTATTTCTCTTGGTGATTGTCGACACCTAAGTGGCTCAGAGGGGTTGGCAATAAGTGGCTTAGAGGAGTTGGCACGGTGATCTCTTGAAGAAAATTATGAAGAGATCCGGTGCGGTTGTGAAGGTGGGAGCTCACCTCCTGAAGCGGGAAAAAGCTACCCTAATGGATTGAGAAAAGGCTCAAGGTTGCACAAGAAACCGGCTTGATTCATTCAAGCTCTCGCAACATGGATTAGTGAGGACCGATAAATCTTCGAGACCACAAAAAAATTCTCATGTCCTTCATGTGGTTTAACTCTCTTACCCTTTACTTTCTATATTTACATTTCTAGTGATAAATTTTTTGCCTTGCTTAGCTAGAACTGTATCTTATCTAGCCTTAGCTTTGTGGTGCCATAGACTTAGAAATTTTAGGTCTTGAATTGTGTAAAACCATTTTATTAGTTCATACTTGTATTAAAATTTTGATTTAGCCAAAAGAATTTAAAACCTCCTATTTGTCCCCTATAGTCGGTTATCCTTGATCTTACATTGTGCCGCCTTGCTCCTCCGATAATTGGTGGCCGTATTGCTATGACACCCTATCCTTGTTGGTCCAGATAGAGAGAGGAGAGGGAGGAGCATGGCCAGAATGGTTGCTGGCTCTAGCCGCAGGAGACGAGCGGGCCACCAGAGGGGCAGGAGCTGGGATATGAGAATGGGGATTGAGAGGTATAGGTTTAGTGGGGTAATGGATGACGATGAAAAACTAATTCAAAAAAATCTTAGAATAGTAACAATTAGTTCATTTACTTGCAACAAATCTTTGCTCTAAGTGCAAAAAAACATAAAATCAACAAACAAATTATGCAAGAACCTATTGCAACAAACATTGAACCTTATTGCAACAACATAGAACCCCATTCAAATATCTGTAACATTTGATGTCTTATATTGCAATATTTAAAAATAACTACTATAACAACTTGATTTACCAGTGTCAACATTTAAGATGAGCATAGGATAGGAGGGGGATGTGGCCTTTCTTCTACTCGTCGTCTTTCGGCCTCGATCCCTCACAAATATCTAGCACTAGCCACTCATCAGAAGGGGGAGGGTGAAACAAACCAAAAATTTGTAAAATTTTGAATTTCCTTGAATTTTAGCCAAGTTTGAATTTCTTGACCAATTTGAAAGTTTTCTAGCCAAATCCGCTTTCCCTTCTTGGTCTCCCAGCTTCCTGCAGATGTGGGCACCATTTCAAATACTGCCTTCGCCCCAGCTCTCGTGCGCCACTCGGCCATCTTCTATTTGTCATTGCCACCGCTCATGACCGTCATGGTCGAGTTGGTCAAATAGCTGTATGCTTCCTACCAAGGTTGTCAGAATCATGATCCCGAATCAGATCAGAGGTTACTTGGTAGAATCGCAAATCATAGAATCGATGTAGAATCTAAGATCTTACCTGATTCCACCAAAGAAATATTTTAAAAATCTACAGTGTATTGCAACACTATTGCATTTTTAAAATTATGCCTTATGAAATTTTTTACAAATTGTAGAGTAAATGTAAGATCATGTGGTATTTTATGATAATTATAGTGAACATGAAGAGATAAAAGTTAAAATTTTCAATTAAAAGGAAGTATATAAGTAATTATTTATAATAAAGTAATAGAATCGACATAATCAAGTAGGATCATATGAAAACTTTGATCACAATCATATAAAAGTTTGGGTAGAATCGTAAGAATATTAAGATTCTACCATAGAATCTGCTCAGACTAGTCAATCTTGGGTCGTAAAATCATAGGATCATATGACAGAATTGAGATTTTGACAACTTGCTTCTTGCCATACCTCTAACACCCACCATCAAAGACCATCCTATTGCCAAGGCCACGCGCCACAGTTGTCAAAGTTTGTTCCACCACTACCGCCGCCAAGCAACACCTTCTAGGGCAAAACATGTGCCCACCTTGTTTGACCACCACCATCTGTTGGTCACTAGCACCAAGGAAGCATCAATGCTGAGACACCACTCTAGTTGCCAACTCCATAACCACGGCCATCAAACACTCTCGTCTGCCACCTTGCTGGCCATGCGCCATGACTCTATTCGAGCCTCCATTGATGCCTCAACCTTACCTTGGCTATAAAGTCTCGTAAAGCGGCTAGAGTGACTCACACCTCTGCCAATCGCCTAACTACAGCCGCCTTGTCCCCAGAACTAAACCTCATCACTGCCACCACCCTCCCCTGTGTCGGTGAAGCTCCAAGTTCGACTCCTCAATGTAGGCAACCATTCTTCAATTCCTCGTAATTGAAGCTTCCTCACACTCTCCTAAACCCAACACGACCATGCCTAGCCTTCCCCAGGTCTCATTGTCTCCAGTGCCATTCAACACCGCCATGTGAATGGGTCGCAGGAGGGTAGCTCATATCAAGCCACCTGAGCCAAATGATTCCATGGTGATCCCAAGGCGCTGTAGATGCTAAAAGTCCCCTTAACCTCATCGGAGGATCACTAGAGTGTTCCTGTGCCTTGGGAATGCCCGAGGAGCTCCTCTTACCGCCAACAACAACCACTCATCCCTGAGCCTCACAAATGCCAAAAATAGAACCCCATCACGTAGTAGAACCTGGCCATGTGCTATGTTGCCATTGGTGACCTTCGATGGCGCTTTATTTGCTCATTGTCGCCATCGCTCTACCCAAGCATTGTAGCAATCATGGAAGAAGATGATGGACCGAACAGGCTTTAGGCCAGGCTAGTTTAGTCCATGGGCAAAATTTGATTTGGGCTGAGCCTAGTACTATAGCTATACAGTTCCAAACCCAAACCCGAATACTGTTCCAAACCTAGTATTGTTCCTACCCCAACCCGTTGTAAACAGTATAAGACATGTTACTGTTTAAAACCCAAACCATCACTGTTCCAAAACCCGATCCACTATGAAAAGTGTTAACCCAATATTGTTCACCAAAAGCCATTAAACACATATACACCCATTTTGGACCCATTTAAACCATTCCTAGCTCCGTTTCGCCAACCTAGGCCCCGACGAAACCCAAACCTATTTTCTTTATATCTTTTCTTGTTATTTTATTGTATTTTATTCCTAGCTTACATTTTGCAAAGTAGGAATTTATTTCTATTCATTTTTCATGCTAGTATCTAGATTCAACACGTTGATTAACAGAAGAGCTATATGAGCAATTAAAGTAGTTGGCGTCAAACCCAAAGTCTACAGAGAAGTGATTGATGACCTTAGAGAAGAAGGCAAGTCCTTATAATTGATCATGTTGAACCTAATTTTCAAATGCAATACTTAGATTGCCAAGCTACAACATATAGTTGATACTTCGTAATTCCCTTCTTTGATAATACTCTCTCTTCTCACCATAAGATGCTCGTAATAGTAATAATGACATATTATGGTTGCACTTAGATATGGTTTAGAGGTACGAGTAAGTACAACATAAACATTTCTACTTGAAACATGATAATGGTAGTTGTAACGTGGGTTACCATTAGAAATAGGAAAAATTTCATAAAATGTTAGAGACTCGGGCGAGAGGTGGGTATGAGATTAGTGAAGGGATGACACAAGGTTTGGTTTTGTTGGTTCATCTCGCCTAAGTCAATTAAGGACCGAATCCATGTGCGCTCATTTCTACACCCAATCATGCAACCACAAGTCTAGTATGGGATGGACCCAGCCAACTAATTTGCTTGATTCTGGTGTGGACTCCTGCGCCCTTGCAACAAAGATGGGAATGGACTGTAGGTTCATTGCTTAGGTAAAAGTGATGGGAGTGAACCTAGAGGGGATCATTGCCTAGGAGGGACCCAAAAGGTCACTGCCCTTGGAGAGTGCACTCGATTGATGAGCTAACAATAGGGGCCCTTAGCACTGAGGGTTGTACCTCCAGAGTAGGCAAAAGTATCGAAACTAAGCATTGTAAAGGCCTTGTTATGTTTTCTCAGTCGCATGTCTACGGAAGCGTGTACTATCCGATATTATGAGATAATCATAAATTGTGGGCAAACTTGTACACATCTGCAAAGTGTGATAGTTTATTCAAATAGCCATAGCCCCGATCATAGGCAAAGTGTGAAAATACAACAGTGTGTAGTTTTCACAAAATGGTTACTGGTTAGTGGTGCTTATGGATATGGAACAGTGTCCACAGACTGGACATGGTAGGTAGCTGTGAGGAGAGTTGCTTCCACAAAGTTAGTTAAAATTGGATATTTTGATTTTAGTTAAAAATGGCTAAGTCATAGGTTTGAAAACTAGCTATGATATAGTATTTGACAAATTGGCATCATGCTAAAGAAACATAATGCCCTCCTTTGGTTAGTCTAGATAATAGCCCTAAAATGCATTCTGCTATAGAGACTTGCTAAGTATCTAGTGTACTCAATCTTGCTTTATTTTCATTAGAGCAAATATCAGAAGAAGAAAGAATCCTTCAAACTTTTGTGTTAGGGTTACGATCGCACTGAAGTGTTCCTGTGAAAATTTCTTTGGTTCTTTTAATGTAATTTTTGGGCTTGGATGCCCATTAAAATTTTAAAGTTTACCGTTAGGTCATATTTTAAATCAAGCTAATCCTTTTTAAATAATCATGTGCAGGTATGATACTCTTTTTGTCCACAACTGAACTCCTGGGCTCTTGCGAAAAGTACGACAGCCCTTTACAGAATGGTATCAGAGCAGGCTTAATTGTAGGTTGTAACCCCAAGTATAGATTTGGTTTCAACAAGAATACGAGTTTTATAAAACTCTAATTTCTTATACAAAAAGAATTACAAAAACTATAAGTATTATTGATATCTCATCTTTTCTATTTTTATCTCATCTCTCTTAGACATGCATTAAAAGCTTTCGTTTTGATTTTTGTCAAAATCAAAAAAACTTGTGTAGCCGGTTAGACTATTTTCTTGTTGTAGGCATTGACCAAATGAAACAAAACTAACTTCAGTAGAAGTAGTACTAAGGATGGTATTAAGAAGAATAATGTGAGTACCCTGACCAAAGATTTTCTTTTGAAAAGTTAAGAGGTCACCGCTAGAGTAGTTAGTTATTAATACTTGTTTGATTACCTTGATGCCACAGGTAAAACCATTTAAGTAAAAAAGTTTTTCTAATTGTTTTGATAGCCAAACTGCACCGTCAACCTATTAGGTTGTTTTATAAGCAATTTGTGTAAAACCATCCTTGATTTCAAATAAGTTGTATTGGAAACTTTCTACCTTTGCCCTATTTCATATTGATCCTTACCTATGTCTTTCTGTTCTTGTCTTCCCCTTACCTATCAAACTCTAAACCACAAAAGAGATTAAATGATAATACCTTATTGCAATAAGCAGCTTAATCTATACCCATAGAGTCATAAGTGAAGACGGTAGATAAACCCATAAGGGATCTATATAAGAAGTAATGAATAAACGAAGATATTGGTGGATTTATATTGATCATTAGGAGGAATTAATAGTGTGAATTTTGAATGCATAAATTGGTGGGATTTATAGAATTGGATTGACTAGGTGAATGGATTAATTGAATTTTGGGGATATTTGAATTTTGGGGAGATAGGAAACATAATAATAATTATTGGATTATAGCTTTGATAAATAGTTTAATTCTTAGTGGATGTTTGCAATGGTGACTTAATAGAAAGCATAGTTGATTGCTGGATAAGCAGATCATGATTATGAATCAATGATGAAAAGGATTAGATTATTAGAAAGTCATGATACAAATGATATTTGTGAATTTAAAAGTGAGAATATTGGATTATCACAAGGAGTAGAGTTGGATAAGTTGGCACATAGCAGATCTGAGATTGCATTTATAAATTCATGATGGAGGTTGAGATTTATGTGAAGATTTAGATGATACAATGGAAGTATACATTCGGTGGATTAGATAAATGTAACACTTGTCATTCGGAGTTTTAGACAGTAATGATGTCATAACTAACTGATGAGGGTAGATAGCATAGATGTAAATAGCAATAAGTAGAAGTTAAATTAATAAGGCCATTAGATTCTAAGCCTATGTATAGATGCAATATGGGAGTAAATTAGCCCATTGATTAATATTGAATATTGGTAGATGTTGGAATACCTTTGCATGTATATGAAAATTTTTGGAGATAAGTGTTCTAGGAAAGTATTTAGAAAGATCATTTAATCTCACTTCACTCTATTACTCTTCTATTTTCTTCTTGCTCTCATATTTATTTCAGTCTCACTTCCTTTCTAAGCCTAAAAATATTACATAACTGATTTCTAAATCTATGTTACTGTTAAACAAAATATCATTGGACAAACTGAAGATCTAGCAGCACAACAGATGGAGAAAAGAAATATTAAAAAGCAACTCAATATGATGGAGATCCTAGCTATCATTGAGAAAAATCAGATTGAATGTGAGCAAAGATAACTAAGACACTGGAACAACAAGCAAAGCTATTAGAGCAGTTTACTACAAAGGTGTCACCAGAAGGATCAGCATCAGCATCGAGTGCAACTGCATTCAAATTTACAACTTTTCTAAAGACTTACCCACCTAAATTCTCGTCAGCAATAGAGGCAGTAAGCGTAGACAATTGGCTATAAAATATTAAAAGGAAAATGAATACTATCCAATGTACGAATAAGGATAAAGTTATTTTTGCTACTTACCAGCTATCAAAACTAGCCATTACTTGGTGGAATACTATTTGGTGGATAGATCCAAAAAAAGGACGATATTACATGGGAAGAATTTGTGAAGAAATTTTGTAAGGCCCACATTTCTTTTCAAGTTATCATAAAAAAGCATTAAGATTTTCTTAATCTTCGACAATGAGAGAAGTCCATCACGGAGTATCTTGAACAATTCCATCATCTATCTCATATGCTCAAGAAGATATTAATACAAAAGCTGAAAAGATGGAATGCTTTATTAAAGGCCGACGACTAAATATGAAGCATTACATTATGACTACCAATTTTTTAGACCTACAAACTCTAGTCAACCAAGCGCTCTAGATGGAAGAAGAAATATCAAGATATTCAAATATTAACAAACAAAATGATCCTTTGATTTTGGCAGATACAACTTGTATTCAATGCAAACAGGACGGATATTATCGTCACTAATGTCCAATGAGATCCCTAAGGAAGAGGCCAGGATACAAGCAAGAGACATGCATCAACATCATATTAACCACCGATAGAGGAAGAAGGATCCCATCCTAAGAAAGCTAGAGTAGAAAAGGAGATAGATCCACTTTAAAGAACGACATGAAGAAATTTGGCAATGAAGAGAATCAGAAAAGTGTAAGTCATGCATCACCACCAGTCAAGAACAAAAAATAGAATGAAAACTATCTCGTACTCCTTTAGATTTAAGCAAGTTTAGAAGAGTTAAATAGTTTGCTTGTAAACTAATGTATACTGTAAGACTACGAAAATATATGTAAACTGTTTGTACAAAGGTATAAGTAATAAGGTGTTTGTGCTGTATTAAATTCAATCATGGTGGACTTGATTTTCATCTTCAAACTACAAGAGAAGAATGCGTATGACGAAGGTGAAAATTTAAATAGCTACGTACAAGGAAAGGATTCTCAAATAATCCAACTCAGCCTAGACAGGGGTCAACTACAGTAAAGGAAATACTGACATATAATAAACCAAGAATGTCTTAAGAATTATTAAAGAAATTCATAAAAAATATTGATGTGTGGAATTAGTATCTACAGAATGTTTAGCGAGCCAAATCAACCAATTTACAAGAAAAGTGACAGGGCACATCAAGTCTGTAACATACACAAGGATGATATACAAGTACAGGCAATAAAGAAGAGAGCATGCGGAAACTTCGATGTAATAAGAAAGGACAAGTACTGATAGAATTACCAGTTAATAAGTACTGCATAGGCTTGAAGAACAAGATTTAAGAAAAGGAATCAGAACTACAACAAGTTTTATATTTCAACCCATTCTCTAGCCTAGGTGAATCTCGGGGATGAGATTCTTTTTAAGGGGGGTAGGCTAAAACAAACTGAAAATTTGCAACTGTTGTGGCTACAGACCAAACAGAGAGATGGTAGTATGGTAGTGGAGATGTTAGGTGAGCAATGCTTGGGGACTTCCCCATGGCCTGGGTGGCTTTACATATATTCACATAGGGAGTATTTTACAATTATATCCTTACACCCAAGTATCCCTTTTAAGGGCATTTGTGTCATTATACATGTCCCATTTTGGGCTTTACAACCTCTAACAGACCAGCTGGGCTTAGGTGGGGGCCACCCCTACAATAGCAACATTTTGAATTTCCTTGAATTTAAAATTTGAATTTCTCACCCAATTCAGATGTTTCTTAGCCAAATCTGCTTTCCCTTCTTGGTCTTTCCCCTTCCTTTAGCTATTGGTGCTATTTCAAAAACTACCTTCACCCCTTTTCCCCAGCGCCACTTAGCTGTCTTTTGTTCGCCGCCACCACCACTCGAGACCATCACGGCCAAGTTGGTCAAACGCATGTATGCTTCCTACCATACCTCTGACACCCACCATTAAAGCCCATGCTATCACCAAGGCCAGACGCCATGGTTGTTAGAGCTTGTTTTGCCAACGCCAATGCCTTCCTGACTAAAATGCGTGCCTGCACTTTTTGACTACCACCATTTGTCAGCCGCTAGCACCAAGGAAGCATTAAGGTCGAGGCAACACTCCAGTCTCTAACTCCACTACTGTGGCTGTTGAACACCCCCATCTGCCACCTCGCTGGCCACGCGCAACGACCCTAGTCAAGTCTCCACCACTACCACCAACTTACCTCAACTATATAGCTACGCCAAGTGGCCAGAGCGACTCACATCTCTGCCAATCACCTAACTGAAGCTGCCTTGTCCCCAGAACAAAACCGCATCACTGTCGCTACCCTCCCCCGTGTTGATGAAGCTCCAAGTTCAACTCCTCACCATAGGTAACCATTCTTTGATTCCTCGTAACTGAAACTTCATTATACCCTCCTAAACCCAACACCGAGCATGCCTAGCCTTCCCCTAGCCTCATCGGCTCCAGCGCCGTTTACCACCACCGTGTGAATGGGTTACATGAGGGCAACTCATACCGAGCCACCCGAGCCAAATTAGTTGATTCCACGGTGATCTTGAGGCACTATAGATGGTAAAAATCCCCTTAACCTAGCTGTAGGATCGCTAGAGTGTTCCTATGCCATGGGAATGCCTCAAAGAGCTCCTCTCACTGCCAGCCATAACCAATGATCCCCGAGCCTTGTAAATTCCAAAAATGAAACCCCATCGTGTAGTAGAACCCGACCATGTGCTCGGTTGTTGTTGGCGACCTTCGCTGGCACTCAATTTGCTCGTCATCGCCATCGCTCTACTTAGTGCACTATAGCGACTGACGAAGAAGACGATGGATTGAAAACTTTGGGCTATGCCAGTTCAATCCATGGGCCAAAATCCAATTTGAGCCAAGCCTAGTACTATAGCTATATATATATAGTTCCAAACCCAAACCCGCATACCCTTCCAAACTCGGTGTTGTTCCTACCCCGACTCATTGTAAACAATATAAAACCCATTACTGTTTAAAACCCAAACTATCACTATTTCAAAACTCAATCCACTATGAACAATGTTAACTTGATAATGTTCACTAAAACCCATTTTATATATATATATATATATACCTATTTTGACCATTTCGAACCCATTTAAAACAATCATAGCTTCGTTTTGCCAACCCAGGCCCTGACAAAACCAAAACCTATTTTTTATGTCTTTTTTTGGTTATTTTGTCATACTTTGTTCCTAGCTTGCATTCTGCAAAGCAAAAACTTATTTCTATTCATTTTTCCATTCTAGTATCCGGATTCAACAAGTTGGTTAACGGAAGAGCTATAGGAGCAATTAAAGTGGTTAGCGTCAGATCCGAAGTCTATAGAGAAGTGATTGATGACCTTATAGAAGGAGGCAAGTCCTTATAATTGGTTATGTTGAATCTAGTTTTCAAATGCAATACTTTGCTTTCAAAGACAAGTGCATGCTTGCCATTAATGTTCATATAGATTGCCAAGCTACACCATACAATTGATACTTCCTACTTCCCTTCTTTGATAATATCTCTTCCTTGTCACCATAAGATGCTCATAATAGTAATAATGTCAGATTATGGTTGCGCTTAGATATGCTTTAGAGGTAAGAGTAAGTACAACACAAACATTTTAAACTAAAACTTCAAACAGGATAATGGTAGTGGTAACGTGGGTTACCATTGGAAATAGGGAATGTTTTATAAAATGGTAGAGACTCCGGCGAGAGGAGGGATGAGATCGGTGCAGGGATGGCACATGGTTTGGGTTTGTTGGTTTGTCTCGCCTGAGTTGATTAAAGACTGAATCCATGTGCGCTCATTTCTACACCTAATCTTACAACTATAAGACTAGTGTGGGATAGACTTGGCCAACTAATTTACTTGATTTCGGTGTGGACTTCTGCGCCCTTGCAACAAAGTTGGGAATGGCATCCGGGGTCATTGCGTGGGTAAAAGTGATGGGAGTGAACCTATACGGGGTCACTTACCGGGAGGGACCTCTCTGTCCTTGGAGAGTGCACTCGACCAATGAGCTAACAATGGGGGGCCCTTTGTGCTGAGAGTCTACACCTCCAGAGTAGGGGAAAGCATTGGAATTAATTATTGTAAAGGGCTTATTATGATTCTCAATCGCACGCCTATAGAAGTGTGTAATGGATGATATTATGAGATAATCATATCTTGTGGGTAAAGCTATACACCTCTGCAAAGTGTTATAATTTATTCGAATAGACGTGTCCCCGGTAATAGGCAAAGTGTGGAAATACTATAGTGTACATGTAGTTTTTATAAAATAGTTACTGGTTAATGGTGCTTATGGATATATAATAGTGCCCACGAGCTGGATATGCTAAGTAGCTGTGAGGAGAGTTGCTTCCACAAAGTTAATTAAAATTGGATATTTAAATTTTAGTTAAAAATGGCTAAGTCATAGGTTTGGAAACTAGCTACGATATGGTATTTGACAAATTGGCTTGATGCTAAAAAAACATAACTCACTTCTTTTGTGAATTTTTGCATATAGATAATGGCACTATAAATGCATTTTGCTATAGAGACTTACTAAGTAGCTAGCGTACTCAATTTTGTTTTATTTTTATCAGAGCAGATATTAGAAGAAGAAATAATGCTTTAAGCTTCCGTGTTACGGTTACGACCATACTCAAGCGTTTCTTTGGGAATTTATTCGATTCTTCTAAATATAAGTTATATTTTGGGCTTAGATGCCCGTTGAATTTTTAAAGTTGACTGTTAGATTATATTTCAAATCAAGCCAATCCTTTTAAATGATCGTAAATAAACATGATACTCTTCTTATCCACAATTGAACTCTTGGTTTATTACAGGAAGTATGAAGGCCCTGTTCCTAAAAGTGGGGTTGTTACAGAGGGGGAGAGAGATGTTGAGGTAGAAGCAGGGCAGAGGAAGGTTGGAGCTCACCGATTGTGGAGGTGGCTCGGTGGGAGCTCATCAGTTCGGTGCCATCGGTTGTCTGTGCGAATAGGTGGTTGGAGCGATAAAAATGCGAATGAGTAGTTAGGACCGATGGGAGAAGACCGTCGGATTATTTTCTCCCCATCGATATAAAGAGGGCGTTCATATTAGTTTTTACAGATGACTTTTGGTTTTGATTGATGAATAGTAATAGCTTGTAGGGAGAGACTTAGGTGCGATTTTAGCTAATATAAATGAAGTCACTATAGTGTCTACTATAATCGGCTAGTAAACATCGCGTTAAAAATACTCTATTTAAAAGTTCGATATTATAAAAAAAATTATTAGTATTAAAAAAAGAACAGATTTTAGAAACCAACGAGCAGGCCAACATCTGAACGATGGGTCGGCCGTGCGCTGTCCGTGCGATCACACGGACAGTGAGCTGGACGGAGCGTCTGACGAAATTTGGACACTGTTGGACCCCTGTGCACACAAATTTCCCGTTTTGGCCCCCGAACGAAAATTATTCCGCTTTTGGACCCCTGTTGAGCGCGAGATCACCGGACGCCGACACGTGGCCGGTCGTGCGGTACTGCATCGCACGACCGGCGTGGCTCGCTCGACCGCGGATTCGCCGCCGAGCGCACGATCGATCTCCCGACCGCACGATCCGTTGTGCTGACCGCGCGACGCCCGCCCGAGCGCGCGTCTAGCTTCCCGACCGCGCGTCTGCACGCCCCGACCGCGCGATTCGTCTCCCGAGCGCGTGTCCGCCCGCCCGACCGCACAAATCCCCTCCCGAGCGCGCGTTCACACTGTAGACGGGGATCGTTAGGGTTTGGACTGCTGTTAGGGTTTGAAATTCCCGTGGTTTTTGCAAGGTTTGATAATTTTGTAGTTGTAATCTGGGAACGAATCTGATGAAGTCGTAATAAGAGTTTATGTTCATTGCAAGTTGTACATGCAAAAAAAATTATGCTAAATTTTTTTGCCGAAGGATTGAGCGTAGAAATATCGATACATACAGTAGTAAGTGAATTTTAGGGTTTCTGCTGTTTTTAGGTTTTGCAATCTCCGTGATTGTTTTAAGTTTTGGCAATTTTGTAGTTATAAACTGGGTAAAAATCAGATAAAGTTATCATAAAAGTTTATGTTCATTGTAAGTTGTAGATGCATAAAACAATTTGGTAAATTTTGTTTAGGAACGATTGACCGTAGAACGGTCGATACATAAAGTGGTAAGTGATATTTCGAAGGTTAGTGATATTTTGACATGGCAGGCATGTGGCATGTGTGGAACTCTGTACTTCTAATGTTCAGAACTCCACCACTAATCCTAACATGCATGCCTTAGGGAATATAACTTGCTGGGTCTATTACATTTTGTCTACTGGGTGTAGCGTGGTTGTTTCCCCTTTTTATCGCGCCCTGAAGATGGCTCCGCTGCATCCTTCTTCCTGTCATTCTTGGTCTTGAGAGCTGCCTCACAAGCTTGAAGCTCTTCCTCCTGACGCTTGATGGCTGCTTCACACAGACTTAGCTGCTCCCGCCTCCTTTGCAGCTCATCCTCCTTGCCCTTCAGACGGATTTGGTCCACCCTCACGCGGCGCTCTTGCTCAAACCGCATCTGTCTTTCCACCTCGCGAGATTGAGTCATCTTAACAAAGTATTGTCCTTTGTTTTCCACCTCCGTTGGCCGGTTCCGTGGCCATGCCGGCGGCACCCGATCCACCCATTCCATGAACCTGCAAGCCTATGTGTGGCGTGGTAGATGTCATGGATCAAGTTGAAAAACGATAACGAGAAACAAAGGATTTAGTTGTCGTCGTTACCACGAAGTCGCCATCCGTGTCCGACACTTGAAGAACCTGCGGCCGTAGTTGGGTCGTTGTACTGGATCCGTCCATACGCACAACATCATCCTAAAGCCGCAATGGCACTTCGGGCGCTCATGCCACTCCGGCACTCCAAATGGGTCGGACCTCCAGGAAGACATTGTTGTGTAGTAGTATTGTGATGCCTTGAGGAGGAGATGTGGTATGGAAGACATAGCCGGGAGGCCTTTATGTAGGCAGGTTATCTGGTGCAGTGGGCATAGTCCATGGAGAGAACGACATGGGAATCTTTTGAGCATAGTCAGGATTCTAGTGTAGCAATAAATGTCCCTATGAAGGCTTTTCAGAGCCTGTAGTCTCATAATAAATTCATAGCTTGAATCATTCAATGTACGTGGTACAATGTAGCCTTTTCAGTCGTTTGCAGGAAACAGTCCCTAAGAAGGCTTTTCACTGCGCAAAGCTAGCATCTATTGACATCTCACTGCGAAAAGCTGGCATATTTTGTCATGTCACTGAGCAAAGCTACCATTTTTTGTCATCTCACTGAGCAAAAGCTGACCTCTTTTGTCATGTCACTGAGCAAAGCTGGGTCGTGTTGTCATGTCCCTGAGTAAAGCTGCACTCTATTGACATCTCACTGAGCAAAGCTGCCCTTTTTTCACGTCTCTGTGCAAAGCTGGCCTCTATTGTCACGTCCCAGTGCAAAGCTGGCCTCTTTTGTCAAGTATGTACGCAGAACTGTCATCTTTTTTTGTGGTCATTGCATTAAGCTGCCCCGTTTTGCTATAAGTAGCACGGTTGGGGTCCCATGACATTGTAAATCGAACAAAGAAGTACCCTCTCTTTCGTGGTGAAACATACCATGTCGAAAGCCGAGGGGCTAGTGGGATTTGGGTCACCGAAGGACGACATTCCCTTAGAAAGGAGGGATATGTTCGGTCCACAGTACCGATTGATACCAAGTCGGCGTGCTCAACCAGCGTGGCCGAAATGCAGACACAATGAGTACGCGGTCGTCCAGATCTTGGATTCCCCGAACGATGGCGGGCGACGTTTCTTCCGATGCTCACGCTCCAGGGTACAATTTAGTAATATTACATTTTTTATTGCTTATGGACCCGCGAAGTTTACCGTCCTTTTTTTGCAGATGGCAAAATGCGACTTCTCCCGCTGGATCGACCCTCCTCATGAACGGTATGTTGATCGTTATGTGGATACATTATGGGCTCGAATATGGGACTTGGAGTACCGAATGGAGAGTCTCACTGAGGAGAACAACGACCTCCGCAAACAGATGCAACGCGAGAGGGGCAACGAGGAGGTTGTGAATATAGGAAGCTCTTATGATCCCACATGTTGCTGCGCGAACCCGAGCTGCATATGTGCATGCCACTACCACGACGGCCAGCCACGTCCGAGGCGGCCCCCTCAGCAATTCTCCATGTGGGTGCCACGAGGCTCGTTTGGCATGTAGGTAACGAGGGTTATGGTTGTGTCGTATTTTAGTTCATGTATGCGTTGAATTAAAATGTTGGGTGTACTACTTTCCATAAATTCTGTATGTGCAATGTATGTGTTGTTTCGTGTTGTAAGTGCGTGACACCTTCATTTTCTGGGACCTTCATGTTCTGTGGCCTCTTTCCGTAACGATATAATGTGCAACGTTGTTAAGCATGTGATGGATTGGTTGTTATCTTCGTGGAGTTGTTATCACAAGCCACAAAAAAATGCAATACTGAGCAAAGATGCCCCGTTTAGTCATCCCACTGGGTAAAGCTGGCCTCTTTTGTCATGTCACTGCGGAAAGTTGGCCCATTTTGTCAAGTCACTGGGCAAAGCTGGCCCGTTTTGTCAAGTCACTGGGCAAAGCTGCCCCGTTTTGTCATGTCACTGGGCAAAGCTGGCCCGTTTTGTCATGTAACCCAGCAAAGCTGCCCTCTTTTGTCATGTCACTGAGCAAAGCTGCCCCTTTTTCTGAGGTCACTGCACAAAGCTGGCATGTTTTGTCTCCGCACTGAGCATGGTGTGGGGTCCAGACTTGTGTTCTCTTTCAATATTTTGTGTACGTCCAATGTATGTGCTAGTTCGTGCTGTCATTGTGCGTGAGGCTGCCCCCCACAGGCTATAAAAGGGAGCCATTCCTCACCTAGTCCCTTGCCTTGTTATCACACAGCCTATAAAACGGAGCCATCCCTCACATACTCCCTTGCCATGTTATCAGTCACCTCCTGAGTTAGTTGTTCGCAATCTTTGTAGTTTTCTTTCGTGCTCACTGCCCCAGACTAGGCAATGAGTCAGCTCAACACGTCTTCATGGGCACCCACGGTGATGTGCCCAAATTGCAACACAGTGGTTAGACGTAGGACATCACAGACGGCCGCGAATCTTGGGCGACACTACTACAAGTGCCCCCATCACTCGGTGAGTCAAATTGTTTCGGGTTCATTCAAATCGTGGTGGTATGTTTAAAAATCGTCTTGTCATGGAATCGCAGGAAGCTGCTGGTGGTTGCTGATTCTGGGTATGGGAGGATGAAATGGGAAATAGGACAAACATTGTTCGCCGTGAGAGAGTTGTCGTGGGGGGTTGCGACCCCGTCGGGATGCGGCATCGTTTCGACAGACTAGAGTGGAAGATAAATTTAATGTTGTGTGCTATTTTGTTTCTTGTGTTTATTGTTATCCTCAAGTTGTAGTGCTGGAGGTTCTCCTCGTGTATGTTGGCAATGTTTTATGCTATGTTGTCGTCAAGCTCTTTTGGTAATGTTTTATGTACAGTTGTGTTGTATTTTAGTTGTTGTGTTCGTTGGTGTGTTGGTGGTTGTACTGCTTGCTACATTTCAGGTACGTGCAATGTATGTGTTGTTTCGTGTTGTCATTGCCTGATGCCTTCTTATTATGTGGGTTATCCCGTGTTGTCATCTCTCTGTTGGATGTATGCCCTAGTAAATCAAAGAACTAAGAGCAACCCTTTTTATACAGGAAACCATCTTTGAACATCAAACCATCAAGCGCTTGAAAAACATCACGAAAATTACAAAAGCACAATTAAAAAAATTCATTCATCATCTCCTCGTCGCCGCCTCGTACGGCGCATATGATCCTCTGAGAAGGTGAACCTACTAGGGGAGCGTGGTGCATCGCGAAGATCGTAGTGCGAGGGATGCGCCCGAGGCGGTGGTGGAGGATACAACTCTGTGGAGAGTTGCGACGGCTGGCCAAAAATCATAGAGCTCAGCAACTCGGAGGAGGTGTCTACGTCCTGCTTAGATGGTACAGCTGAATTAGGCAATGGAAAGTACAAAAATTATTCATAACGAGTACTAATATCACAAGGCATTTACCTGGGTACCCTGAACAGCGGATGTCGATGGGTAGTCGTGCATGTACTCCTGCGATGTCAAGCCTTGATACGTTTGCCCAAACCACCTGTCCCGGTCGTCTAGGTTGGACTGCACGGTAGGGGTGTACGAGGGCATCGCCCCCTCTGTTTGGGACGGCGAGTCAGGGTCGCTCTCTGGAGTGGGCCCCCGTCGGCCTGAAGAGGGCCCCTGTCGGCCTGGAGAGCGCGGTGGCTCCTCCGTCGCCCTCCGTGATGACGTCGCCCTCCATAGCAGCGTGCTATCCTGTCGCAATTGCTGCAAGACGAACATGTGGTTAGACATAAATGGTAAATAAGCCGATCAAAAATAGTTGGCAATTGTCGAACTGCCGGTCCGAAGCGCGTGGAGGCCGAGCGAGCGTAGCTGGGCCGAATCTCGGACTGGGATGGACGCGACGTCGATGGCCGTGCTGATGGTGGTGCTGAGGGAGGTGGTGGTCCCTGGCCACGTCCGTCACCGCGTGTAGCAACAACGTCATCTCGGTGGCGACCATAACTCAAGAACCGTATCGCACCCCTTGCGTCATCGATGATGGTGCGCATATAACCTACCCACCGAGATTCGGTATTTGACTTCCTACGTCGTATAGCATCATCAGCCTCGTCCTCGATATGATGTAGCCGGTCCACCTGCAGTGAAACAAACAGTCATTTCAAACGTAATCATGCACTGCGTAATGACATAGTAATCTTGTACCGCCTGGTCGACCCGTGCCGCTAGATGACGGTCTGAACCTTCCTGTATAGCGGCCTCGTGAACAGCCTGAAGTGGAGGATGTGGCGGCTCCCCTGTAAGCCTACTGCGGGTGCGTGAAGCGTACCACTCAAGGTATGCCCTATACGTCGCGGGGTCGTCCAGCCGTGTCTCATCCACAACCATCGTATCCGCATGGTCACGCCACATGTCTGTCCACGTCCGTTGTGTGGCTCTCCAGTCTTCTGTCGCTCGCCCTCTCCTCGATTGCCTGCAAGTTCATTGAGACATTACACAATTAGTAGGGTAGTCACATTGAGACTAATGCAGTAATTAAATTTGGGGTGTAGTGACATACCGGTGGGTGATATCCGCAAGAGGGCGTCCTGGAATGGGAGGGACATGCTGGTACAGCCCGAACTGTCTCATGACTCGGTGTGGGCTGTATGGCTCGACGCAGTGCGCGAACACCAAGTGGCATGTCGTCATCTAGTACCTGTGATCCTGCTCACATCTGATGACCGAACCGGTGACCCAGACGGACCTTCCAATCTGCTGCCTTTGGGGGTGGCACCACAGCAGCACCACGGACGGGTAGACCTGTAATCATCGTGACGTTCTGCAGAGTAATCGTCATCTCCCCCCACCGGAAGTGGAAGGTGTGAGTCTCCGGCCTCCATCGATCAACGAGAGCGGACAGCAGTGGCGCATCATACTGGAACGCATGCGGTAGATCCAACATGCGGGCAATGGGCAGCAGACCAGTGTCCCGCAGTAGTGGGATGTACCGCTGGTCGAGACGCTAGTTCTCTCGGGGGCCCCTAAGGACGAAGCAAGGAGGCTCGTGTGCGTCTCCAAACAACCACACATGGCATCGGTGGTGCTCGTCCCAACGGGGGTCTAGCAGCTCGAACGCCATGTCCTGCGAAAGAAGGATAACAAGTTAGTGTACATTATAACAAAATGTGCAACAAATAACAACATAATTAACAACAAATGTAATGACAGGGAAACGTACGGAATGTACCAAAATATACATAAAATGTGCACACGAATATGACCCACACGACAAGGAAACATATGGAATGTGCGAAAACATACATAACATGGTAATGTGCAAGACATAGCTACATCGAGCCAACAATTCAGCGTACACCTCCTGAATAATACATTACATATGGATTGTGGTTGGTACTACGGAGCGTTGCTTGATGCCGGCCTGTTTGGGCACTGACTGAGGGAGTGGCCAATCATCTTGCATAGCCTACACTTCGGGCGCCGAACACGATCCCCTCGCTGGCTCTCATCCATGTCATTGCGGATGCGACGGCTTTGTCGTCTTCCACGACCGACATGCTTCAGTGCATCGTTGGGCACCCACTTTATCTCCCCCGGCCATAGTTCCCTGTAGTGCATGTCTACCCCGTAGGAATGGAACTCTGCACTCCAGGTTGTATACAAGTGCTGCATGTCGTAGTACTTGGAGATGTCTTGTGTCGACGCTGGTTCCATACTGGCGCAGCCGCGTACACATGGGAGCATGGCTTGTGCAGAAGCTGGGGTTTGTTGCAGGTGCAAGATGCTTCATCACCAATCGTGCATACCTGCTTGCGCTCCCCTCTTATGTGACCCATGACATACTTCTGCCTTAGGCGGACCTCAAACTTCCTCCTTAAGCCATCAATGGGCTGAGCAATGTGGGATCGAGCCTTCTCCATCTTCCTGTCCATGAAGGCCTGCATGACCTCAGAGTATTGCTTGTTTTCCTCAAGGTGCTTCTGCGCCATCATGGCTCTATTCACAAAGTACCCGACGGTACAGTTCCAAGTCTCGACCACGATTGCCGTGATCGGCAGGGATCTGACGCCCTTCAAGACACCATTGTAAACCTCGGACATGTTGGTTGTCATGATCCCATACCTTGCCCCACCGGTGTCATGCAACAAAGACCACATTTCCAAGTCAGGTGCATTGGACTGAACCCATTGTGAGAATACCCCGACTCTTGTGGAGCCCCCCCTCCACGGCCCCTGCTTCTGTATGCACATGCTTCGTAGCCTCCTGATCGAGCTGCCTCCACAAGGTGTCGAACTTCCGCTTCTGATTCTGCATGCATAGCTTCTTGAACATCTTCATTAGGTCCTTGCTACGGAACCTTCTGTGGAAGTTCGCTGCAATATGCATCATGCACCAGCGGTTCTTCACATCAGTCCACTGGAATAGGGGCTGCGTACCATTCTGCAACGTTTGCAACGCAGACAGCAAGCCTGCATTACGGTCGGAGATAACGCACACTACGGCATGCTTCAAATTGCAAAGGAACCAAAGCCAGCTATCTGTATTCTCGTTCTCTACAATTGCAAATGCCATCGAGTAATCGGTCATTTGCATCGATCGCAATCGCGTCGAATAGTACCCTTGTACTTGCCGGATACGAACGTCCCATCTACGGTTAGCACGGACGGCACCACCAACCCTTGTATCGCTCGATGGAAGGCCCAGAACACTCTGTCAAGAATGAAACGATTCGGGCCCCTCGTAGGATGAACCCTCTGCTGCTGTTTATGTACGTGCTCAGGTTTGATTGTGAAATTTGATGCAGCATTCTTGGGACCGGTCGCACGCCTCCTCGCACGCCCCATACATACAAGCAAAGCACCTTTCGCCGCCGCCATACCTTCTTGAAGCTCACTTCGTAGTCCGCCGTGTTCGCTACTTCTGCCATTAGAACCTTTGGGGTAATTGACACATCCGCCTGGATGAGGTGCGTGACCAGCTCCGCAACATACGATGATGTCATGTTGCGGTGTCTATGTACTGGCCCCGCAAGCTCGCAACTGTGATCTTGCAGCACCGTTATCCGGAACTCCGTGCCAACGCCCTTGTACCGTTGTGCATGGACTTTGCCACCACATGACCCGTCGACACACTTCACAACGTACGTGTCCGGCTTTGACTTGTGGACCCGATACGTCCGGCTTATGTTGACGTCATGTCTAGCAATAGCCTGCTGGACAGCACTCTTATTACGGAAGCACTACCCCAAAAAGAGTGCGCCCTCGCTGAACCCCCATTCTCCCTCCTCCGCCTGTGGCAGAACTAGGGCTATTGCTGCGATGTCGTCCAGTCTGGACGACACGTACGCACCATCCGTGGTCACAACACGACCTACCACCCCTCCAGTTGCACCTTCGCCCTCCTCGTCCTCTCCAGAACTGCCTGTTTCCACCTCCTTATCCTCCTCGCTGCCCTCTTCTTCCACCTGGTCCCCAAGATACTCTTGATAGTCAATACGGGCGGCCCACCACCTCTCGTCCACACCTTCGTTGGGCTGGAAATTCTGCGCACGCCTCCTGTCGTCTTCGTCACCCACTTCCTCGCCCACATGTTCTCCCGCAGAAGCGTCTTCATGACCGCCGGCCACTACATCTCCACCAGCGGCATCTGAACCAACCATGGCAGATGATTCTGCCCTCTCCACGAACTCGACATACACCATTGGCCTGCCATATATCGTAGCATCAGGGTTGCACACGACCTCCATGTAGTTCGCCCATGAGGCGTCATTGGTCACCTTCAGAAGTTGCCATATGCTCTCCCTTCCATCATCCACCATTGAGGCATAGACTGCCTCGATCCGTAACTTCTTCCTTGCGGTCTGTCGATCGAACGCTGAACGGACACACCTCCGTAGCTCAGACAAGCTCATGGTGCTCAGACCGGGTGCCCGGATCACGGTCCGCTCGCAATTTGACAGGTCCGCCCCATACGGCCCATCACGTACGAGACCACTCCCATAAAACACGAACAATTGTTCAATTCCAGCCATTGTGTACCTACCATAAGTGCATAATCAACCATTTTAGTACACAGCATGTAATAATCGTACTATCTAATTAACAGTTTCGATTAGTATATGTTTTGTACAAATAAATCGTAGATTTATTTGTAACTATTTTACTTTCAAATTGCTCCGTACATCAAATTAAATATTCATATCATTTTTATTTCCATGAAATGACCTTCATACTACGGTCATTCACTAAGCATACTAATTATACAAATTGTCTCTAATCTAACTACTACAAATTTACCACCTACAAATGCTCCAACATAAATATTTACTTTTTCAACACCTACACATTATTTACACTACAATCTTTTCTAATTTTAACTTAATATAGTCTTTATGTAGCTCTACTATAACTTTCTATGACTGCTATTATATTTTAATTCTAATCTACCAAATTTATTTCTAATTTATTTTTACCACCTACCGCACTGTATGTAGTTCTTCCCTAAGCGTACTAATCATATGCTTCTAATCTTGGTACCATTGTTATCACCTACAATTGCTCTAACATAAATATGTATTTTCTCAATGTCTACACACTACAACTTCATATTTTCCACCTAACTTAAACTACTTTACAGTACATATGTTCACAAAAAAAGGAAAAACCCTATATACACTACAATACATCATGCCTAACATATGCAAGATTTGTTAGACATACATAGCGTATAAAAGATTGACATAAAATAACAGTAACACAAGATGGTTTTCTTAATTAAGGCCTAATGACATACATAAAATTATAGTTGCACGGGCACAAAACTTACCTCTTGTTGATGCTCACGAGACGATCTACAACTTTTGTACTTGCCAAATCCGCTGATTCCAAACGAAAACAACTCAACTCTTCCGGCTTTCGCTCCTCACTTTTCTTCACCAAAAACTAACTACATTACAATACGTAACTTCAACATAAAATACGACATTATCTACACTACAATGAAGCATGCATCATATGTGGATTTTTACCTACAGATACACACTGTATGACACATTGGCTTATAATACATATGTTCACATAAAGATTAGCTACAAATACATAACGTACCAAATATTGACATGGCGTATCACACATTCACATAAAATAACATTACCAAACGATGGTTTGTGCTAATGGACTAATTATGGACTAATCACATACATAAAAATTTAGTTTCGCGGGCACAAGACTTACCTCTTCTTAAAGCTCACGACGTGATCTACAACTTTTATACTTGCAAAATCCGCTGCTTCCAAACAAAACCAACTCAAATCTACGTTTATTTCACTCCTCACTCCCCTTCACTTTCTCCCTCGCTCTATCTTCACTTCAGCTTCAAATGAGCTCTCTGGCTTCGATAGTACTTCTTCTCCCTCCCTTGCGCTGTGATTCCCGTTTTTTAAGTGTGCATACAGCACTCAAGAAAAGGGGGTCGTTTCTGCGCAGAAGACACGTGTGCGAGCGGATGGGAGAAAGCAGTCATGGAGAGAGGCCTTTCCTGCTTTCGGCGGACGGTCGGGACGCGATGGAGACGTGCGGTCGGGCCATGGAATCACGCGGTCGACAGAGGGTCATGCGGTCAAAAATTGAAACGTGCGCTCGGCGAAAAATTCGTGCGGTCGGCAGACGAAAAACGCGCTCGCGCCAACGGTCGTGCGCTCGGTGGATAGGTCGCGTGCTCGGTCTTCAGGTTGCGCGGTTGGCGGCGAAGCGCGCGCGAGCGCGGTGGTGGTAGGTGGTCGCGCGGATCGGTACCGCACGACACGATGAAACGAAGGCGGTCGCGTGCGGTACCGATCCGCACGACCGGGCACGTGGCAGCGTCCGGTGATCCCGCGCTCAACAGGGGTCCAAAAGCGGAATAATTTTCGTTCGGGGGCCAAAACGGGAAATTTGTGTGCATAGGGGTCCAACAGTGTCCAAAATTCGCGTCTGACGTTGCACGTACACTGCATTGCTATACCATATATATATATATAGGACGAGTGTTTCATGCACCCTGGTGCCTAGGCACCGATATCAATACCCGTTGATTTGCTTTGAGATTCGCAACGTTTGATGTTGATATCTTCATATACCCATAAAAAAGTATATTTGAGATGTCAAACTCCGAAAAAAAAATTAAATTCAACTTCAGTTTAATTAGTTTGGACTATTTTTATGGTATATACTCACTGTAGTCGCATTGAATTCAAAAGTAGTTCAAACTAGTTTGAACTGAGTTCAAAACTTACTTACCATAAATATATCAAGGGTATAAAATATTTTCATACCCAAACTCAAAAAAATTATCAATCATACACGTGTATCGGATATGGGTGCCTAGGCACCATGGTGCCTTAAGTAATTTTCATTTATATATATATATATATATATATATATATATATATATATATATATATATATATATATATTGATAGCCCCAAAACCCTAGCCACCGCCCAGCGCCGCCTCTCCACTTCACCACCTCCTCATCCTCCTACGGCGGCGGCGGTGGGAGTCCCAGCCACCTCTTCTCTTTCTCCATTCCCCGTGCGCGCAACAGATCAGCGCCGCCTCTCCACCACCACCATCACCTCCTCCTCCGGCGTCGGCGGTGGGGACCCGAGCGCACCACCATGGCGGGAGGAAAGATCCAGAAGAAGCGGCACAGCGGAGGCGCGGGAGGCGGCGGCGGCGGCGCGCGGCTGCAGGGCGGGATCCCGTTCGAGAAGTCCAAGGGGCAGCACATCCTGCGGAACCCGACGCTGGTGGACTCCATCGTCGCAAAGGCCGGCCTCAAGCCCACCGACACCGTCCTCGAGATCGGGCCCGGCACGGGGAACCTCACCAAGCGCCTCCTCGAGGCCGGCGTCAAGGCCGTCGTCGCCGTCGAGCTCGACCCACGCATGGTGCTCGAGCTCAACCGCCGCTTCCAGGGCCACCCCCTCTCCTCACGCCTCAAGGTACACACTCTTCTTGGTTCCACTTGCTGTGATTGGTGGAATGATTGGGCTTTGCTAAGGACTCGATGCTACTTTCAGCTGTTATTTTCTGTTTTCGCGTATGTTCCTCTGCTCTGTGATCGTTGCTTAGAGAGGTCTAGAATTGGAGTGGTTCTAGTTTTGGGTATTTTGGTTTACTGGTAAGGAGAAAATTAGTAGTGGGTTATGATTTAATTAGTCATCAGGTTCTGTAAAGTTCAAAAAAGATTTGATTTTGCGGGCAGTTCTTGGGTGTGTGGACGAGATACTTCTAAATAGTTTTCTCCGTGCCGTTGTGCTGTGCGGTTTTTGGTGGTTTTGATGGTTAACAAGTTATAATTTGATTTTTAGGAGCTGAATTTGTAAATGCTACAAGGTGTTTGCTTCACTGCGTGAGGTTAGATTTTTAGGATCTGAATTGGTAAAATTGCTACATGGTGTTTGCTTCAGTGTGACAGGTTAGATTTTGAGGAGCTGAATTGGTAAATAGTACAAGGAATTAGTTTCAGTGTGGAAGGTTAGATTTTTTAGGAGCTGACTTGGTAAATTCAAGAAGGTGTTTGTTTGACAAGAAGGGTTAGTTGGGGTAATTGGAATGAGTTTTGCTTGTCTACTAAGATGGCATAACTTAGTTCTTGATGATTGCTTATAATTACTTAGCACTGTTTCATATCAAGATGGGTGATTGAAGCAGTGTTCAAGAAATCGGTATTAGGCGGCCGCCTAGGCGGGCCTAGGCGCTGGGCGGAGCCCCGCCGCCGCGCCTTGGCCAAAATCGGTGAGCTAGGCGGCGAGCCCGCCTAAGCGGCCGTCGGCGGTCAAAGGCGGCCATCGGCGGGGTCAAAGGCGGGGTCCAGGGCAGACGGAAGGTGTTCTAGGGAGAGAGAGAGGCACCTGGAGATCTTTGTCAGCTCACACGTTGTCGGCCGTCGTCGTCGCCATCGTCGCCGGATCCACTACCTCCGCCGTCGCCGCAACCGGATCCACCGTCGCCGCAACCGGATCCGCCGTCGCCGTAGCCGGATCTGCTGCCTCTGCCGTCGCCGCCGCCGGATCCGCTGCCTCCACCGTCGCCGCAGTTGGGTGGCGATGGCGGCATCTTATGGGGAGCAGGGGAGGAGGCGGCGGCGGCGTTGGAGAGAAGGGAGGTGGCGCTGGGAAGAAGGGAGGCGGCGGTGACATTGGAGGAGAAGGGGAGCGGGGGAGAGAGCAAAGGTGAGGGAGGAGAGGCGTGCGAGAGCGGTGAGAACGGGGGAGACAGAGAAAAGTTACTGGCGGGGCGTGCGAGAGTGAGGGAACGGTGAGAAGTGAACGGGGGGAGAGAGAGAGAGGAGGTAAGGAGAGGTAAATGGGCTGGTGGGCCGGTTATATACATAAATAGTCCTAAAGATTAAATAGGATAGGAAGAAAATAAAATAAAAATTAATAAACCTTAGTTTTAATTCCACCGCCTAGGCCCCGCTTAGGCCCTCTAGGCGCTAGGCCCCACCTCGCCGCCCGCCTAGCGCCTTCTTGAACATTGGATTGAAGTGAAATAAATATAATCGGGTTGTATCTTCTATCCATCATTGAACTGTAGAATAGTGAAAACCTGTCAATGAGAGCCAATATTCTTTGATGTTTAATTTATATGATAAATAAAACGAGCGATACTCTTCAGCTGCAAGCAGTTATTTCATGAATGATATGTTGTAGAAGAGAAGGTCGTGTTGGTGTGTTATGAGAACCAAAATTAGTTTATACAATAAAGATTATTGGTGTGGGTGTTGTTGGGGTTAAAGTAATCGACAGAATTGGAGTGTAGCAATTGACTAGAATCTGTTCGTACCAGTAGGGATTGGAAGGGCAACTTGCCCAAAAAATAGTAGGGCTTATATCCAGTCCTCACTATATTTCTGATCCCTTTTGTTTTTCCTTGTATCTGCAATTTCACCGTGAACTTACATTACCTAATACATTGACTATCCTTGTGATGAATCATGATGCAGGTTATCCAAGGAGATGTCCTTAAATGTGATCTCCCGTACTTCGATATCTGTGTGGCAAACATCCCATACCAGATCTCATCCCCACTTACGTTCAAGCTTCTGTCACACCGTCCAATCTTCAGGTGTGCTGTGATCATGTTTCAACGTGAATTTGCCATGAGACTTGCAGCACAGCCTGGAGACAGTCTCTACTGTCGTCTCTCCGTGAACGTCCAGCTTTTGTCACGTGTATCACATCTCCTAAAGGTTGGGCGGAACAACTTTAGGCCTCCACCTAAGGTTGATTCATCAGTTGTGCGTATCGAGCCCAGGAAGCCCCTCCCTCCTGTCAGTTTCAAGGAGTGGGATGGACTTGTGAGACTTGGTTTCAATCGAAAGAACAAGACCTTGGGCTCCATCTTCAAGCAGAAGCGTGTTCTTGAACTGCTAGAGAAGAACTACAAGACTATGCAGTCTCTCCAACTTGCTCAAGATTCAGAAATGGGCGAGGAAAAGATGTCACCAGATGATGTCGCATTGCTAGCTAATATGGTTGAAGACCTGAGCATGGAGACTAGTGAAGAGAGAGAAGACGATGAAATGGAAATGGATGATGCAGACGTGGTAGGAGATAGCCGTGCAAGTTTTAAAGAAAAGATTATGGGGATATTGCAGCAGGGTGATTTTGCAGAGAAGAGAGCTTCCAAGCTGAGCCAAGTTGACTTCTTGTACTTGCTGTCGCTCTTCAACAAAACTGGTATACATTTTTCATGAGGAGCTCCTTAATGGGCTAGCTTGAGATGAACCTTGAAAAGGCTTGTTTCTTGTTTGGTCTATGTTATGTAAGTCCTCCAAGTTAAGATCGTCCTCTGCTTGCAGAGAATTTTGACTGCATGAATTTTGCCTTAGCTTTAGAGATAATTTGAAAGTTGAAGAAAATAAGTTCATTCGGTTCTCTCTCTCTCTCTCTCTCATGCGGTTATTTGTTTCCATGATTACTGAACATTTGTATGCCCTTGTTGAGACTTTGAAACAGATCAATTGTTTGATTCGGCCTCTGCAAATGCCAAATCTGCTATTGTATTAGTTGCCTGCATTTTTACTCTGTTAGTTTGCTTTCGAAACAAACATAGAAGAGTATACAGTAGAAGTTTACGGTTTCTGCGCTCAGACGAAATGTGGATAACAACCAAACATGCCAACATATCGTCCGCGCTTTGCTTGGCTACGGGTTCGTTAAATGACATTTATTTAAACATTTCAAAAAGTGCCACAGAAATATGTCTTTCCAAAAAAAGCCGTCTTCCACGAAAGAGGAAACAATGTATACGGTTTCACAAACTTCCACCATTTTCAACTAAAAGGTGTCTAACCAAAATATCTCCGTATTTAAGATCCAAGTGTTGATAATTTAATTGATTTGATCTGATGGCTACTGTTTTATTTAAAAGAACGGGAGATACGGATTTAACATGAAAAATTCTAGAGGGAAAATCACCGACGCATGAATAAGGAATATTACAATACGATGAGAGATTATAAGCACGGATAACTTTTGTGTATTTTAACCGTGTGATTACTGGGATACATATATAGGTTAGAAAACAAGAGGCTCTAATGGAGAAGGAAACCAAATCGGAGTCAAATGTCTTAGTCGTTGCCGTGTCTGACAGAGCTTGGCGCATGCACCGCTAGGCATTATGTCTGGCTCAATGTCCGATACAGATACGATGAAGAATTTGGATAACACTTTAACAATATGTCCACCTTAAGACGAATTCACTCCTGTAGCCGAAATATGAAAATCTTCTCATATTAAGTCTTCATTATAATACCTTATGCCTTGAAAGTCTATCAGACTAATCACAATAAAAAAAGATTGGAGCAGCTTTATCCAAACACTTCCCATGAAGCAAAATTGAGCAAATCACCAGCAAGTTTAAACATACAGTTATTAGCAAAGCAAACGAACAAATCTGGGTCTTCCATAATTTATAAATTCAGCAAAGTCTGAGTCTATGCAACTGACCTTCTGAAATAAATGCTCAATCATCAAATGACATAAGCTAAAACATTACCTGTGACGCTAGATAGATAACGAAGAACTCATCTTATGGAATCTGTCATGCTCCACCGAAAATATAAAACTCAATAAACAACGCTCATTGAAAGAGCAACTTGCACATGTAGCATCACGTACGTCGAACTGTTGACTGTAAAAATAAGTGAAATCCATGATACGATTGTAAAATTAGGCTTTAAAACAGTCTGGATAAAATGAACTCTCATGTTGTTAATGGAGTGCAGACTACAGGAGACTCCTCATATTGAGCTTTGACAATAGGAAAACATTGTAATATAATCACAAAGATAAACTACTTCTTGCACTTAAATTCTTTATCTCGAATTGAAATGGGAGCAAAATTTTTCACTTTTAAACAGCATAACTATGAAGAGTATCATATTGGCTACTATTAGAAGGTGTTATCAAATTCCTAAGAATCAACATTGCAATAGAAACAACCTAGTGTGTCTATTAAAAAATGCAAAAGAAATTTGGAGTTTGCTTGAACGATCTTCTGGTTATCTTGCAAAAAATTCGTAATCAGAATCTTCTGGTACATCTTTTGTGTGCACAAAGCAAAGGTCACAAAAATCAGCAAAAGCAAGCCGACAGTAAAGTCCTGGTACAGTCTGACGCTTGTATTTTGTTTTCTTTCTCCCTCCTCCCGACGTATGGACAGAGGTTGCGGTCGATGCTTGACCCGATTTTTTTTTTCTTTTCCGCGTTAGGACATGTATAATAGCAGTGTTTAATTTATCGAACTATTTTATATTATTTTTATTATATTTTTTTAATTTTATTACTATTTATATTGGTTTATATATTTAACTGTCTATTTTATAAGATATAATATATTATCTTTTTTATATTTTCTCTTCTATATAGAAATTACTGGCATAGTATATCTTAAAAGACGGTCAAAGTGCCACTATTAAAGATACTCTAGACAGGTGCATAACGACACAGAAGGAAGCTCTTGTACCGAAGCTGCCGATCGCTTCTTTATTTCCACCGGTCTTGGGTCTCGAACGCTAAAAAAAACTCTGATTATTTTATGGATCCGATCTCTCATATGTTACAATAAATAAACGTTAAAAATAGATGGTAAAAATAAAAGATATAGATTTAGCATTAAAAATTTTTGTGAAAAAATCACGGACGCAGAAGAAACATTACTATACAAAGAGAGATTACAAACATAGATAAGTTCTACATATCTCAACAATGTGACTATAGTGGTACATATATAGGTTAGGAAACAAAAATCCCTTATGGAAAAAAACCGAATTAGAGTCGGATGCGCTAATTGTTGCTACATCTAACATGGTTTAGTGTATGCATCGCTCGATGCCACGTTTGACGTGGTGTTCGATATAGATACGATGAATAATTCGGATCACACTTTAATAGTTTCAAAGGTGGCGTGCATAATACAGCTGTTGTATTAAGGCTGCGATCATTGTGGCTTCGCTACAGTGCTAGAGGCTTATTTGGCACTATTCATAAGTTTCGTCTTTTTCTGAATTTTTGGCTTTTTGTTGAGCTTTTTTTGCCGGTTCTTTGTTTCCCCGTATTTGTTTGTATTATACGTAATGGGCTAACATATTTTTTTTTTTAATTTTTTAATTTTTTTAAATTTAATTATGCTAAATAAACCTCTGTCAGTTACAGTGCTTTTTTCAGCCAGCTACAGTGTTTTCAGCCATAAGCCACGAGCTTTTCAGCCGAACCGATCACCCCCTAAGAGTCAGCTATATAGAGTAAAGAAGGATTGAAATCGCTACGAGTTAGCCATGTTCATATTGGTTTCTAAAAGCTGCTGTTGTATAAAATTTTTCTACAGTCCATAGCTTTCAAATCAAATGTCTTTTCAAGACGGAGTTACTTTATATTAAATAAAATTATATACGAGTCTCTCTATAAATTTTTTTACAAATAGTTATTATTTATAAGTTAAAAGCCAAAACTAAAAACTAAGAAACGGGTTCTAAGAGCATCTCCAAGAGTGCTCCTAACCAGCCTCCTAAATTTAAATTTAGGTATTTAGAAGAAAAATAGTCCTCCAACAATACCCCTAAATAAACTCTTATCCTAAATGAGCCCCTAAATCATCCTTCAAAACTCTCAAAAGTAGGAGCACTCCCACCACCCCTAAATTTCTTCGCGGGTAATTTTTTCGCTACTGCGCACTCTTCCCTTTCTCCCGCTACCTGCGAAGAGATATCTTTTCTCCGCCGCCTCGCCCCCGACGCCGCTCCGTCGTCCGAGTCCTCCCACATCGATCGCGCGCGCCCCGTCCTCGGCGCGCTCCCACATCGCCCGCGCCCCCGTGCGTCCCACATCGACCGCGCGCCTCGTCCTCGGCGCGCCTCCCACATCGCCGCGCCTCCCGTCCTCCCACACGCCCGCGCCTCTCGCGTCCTCGGCGCCGCTCCGTCGCCCGACGCCGCCGTCGCTGGTCGCCCGCGACGCCGCGCCTCCCGTCCTCCGACGCCGCTCCGTCGCCCGACGCCGCCCCGCTCGTCTGGTCCTCCCGCACGCCGCGCCTCCTCGTCCTCGGCGCGCTCCGTCGTCCGGCGCCGCGTCGCTCCGCGCCGCCGCCGCTGCCTCGTCCTCCCACATCGCCCGCGCCTCCCCTGTCCTCCCGCATCGCAGAGGTTTGTCCTGTGTTGATGTTTAGGCTAATCTCTGTTGGCAAAAGATTCCTATTATATTATCTGTTAATTTGATAGCAAAACAATATATCATTCACTTGCAGAATGGTTGCTTATTACAAGTTTGCAGGTAGGTTCAAAAGAATGATGCTTTTTAGAATGGTTCTTGCTTATTAGATCTTGTTCACAGTTAGCACAATCCTGTTAACACGAAGGCGATCGTGCTTAGTATCCTGATCACACGAATATGATCATACAAAGTAATTTGTATCTAGATCCTGACAACTTTGATTCTAAATTTCTAATGCGTGCCTTGGAGGCGTTAACCGCCGTGGTTAGAAGCTGTAGTCAGCGCTAACTGCACTGGTAAGCCTTTGATTCTTTAGAGGGGAAAAAGCACGAATTGGTTTGTTTACTAGGTTCTAATCGTTGAGGAATTCTCGCTGGTGAGTACAGTTCCAATGATTTTTTCTATACAATAGAGATGGATACACATGTTTGTATACACAGGCACTACACCTGAAATTTCCTGTTGTACTCTAGTATATGTTCTCTTCAAAGGGCAGGCACTACCAAACAAGAAATTTCTGCACTTTTGTTGCAAAAGATGAAAAAGACATGTTTAGTCTGAAAGTAGGACTGCACTCAAATTTAACTTCGTATGCATAGGAGTACAAACAGTTCACTTTTCCTCCGTTTTATAATCTTGTAGTGTTTCACTCAACATTGTCGTTCATTCCAGTCTTTTATTGTTTCCAAACTTGCCCTGAAGTTGGTCTCAAAAAAAAAATTCGCCCTGTAGTTCCATTAACCCAGCCCGGCCACAAGTTGAAATGGAAAACGATTCCAAACTAAACTTTGCAAGCTTAACTAACACCAGAATAGCGTTGAGTTTCAGAATAGCGTTGAGTATCAGAACTTTGCAAAATACTGTTGTCTGTCATTTTTCTGTTTTTCGTTCTTCAGTTTCATAATAGCGTTGAGTTTTCAGGCTTTAGGCTGACAATCTCTTACAGGGCATATGGAAGGAGATGGATATTTTACTAATTTGTTGAATGATGGGAGTAATCCGTTGCTTTGGGATGGACTGGGTAGCAATCCTGAAGAGCTAAATGTGGAAGATACTCTCAGTGTGAAAACTAGCCAAAAAAGAACACAGAATTTTAGCATGAAGGAAGATGAACTATTGGTGTCGGCATGGCTCAATGTGAGTATGGATCCTATTCAAGGCAACAATCAAAATAGATCGACATATTGGAATCGAATACACGAGTACTTCCACTCGAACAAGGACTTCTCCTCAGATCGCAATGCAAATTCTCTCACGCATCGTTGGGGTGTTATTCAAGAAAATGTTAATAAGTTTACTGGATGTGTAGCCCAGATTGAGGGTAGAAGGCAAAGCGGTGTGACAGCCCAAGACAAGGTAACGCCAACACGTATATGCTCTCGTTTTTTTATCTGGTTGTACAAACACATTTTTTCATCCGTGAATTGTACAGTTGTGCGAGCAAAAGTTTTGTTCAAGGCCCAAGATCCTAAACATAGAAATTTTCAATTCCTGCATTGTTGGAATATGTTGGAACATCAGCCAAAGTGGATTGCAAAGCAAAAACAATTGTCAGCTCAAAATCGCTCTCATAAAAAGCAGAAGGCTACCATTGATTCAAGTCCCACAGATTGTACTCCTACTAATCCTGATGACAGCGATTCTAGAAGTCCAACATGCCATGTCCTAAAGAGGCCAATGGGAAGGAAGAGGGCAAAAGAAGCAGCACATCAAGGAGGAGGTCATGTGCACAGCGAGGCGTTAGAATATTTGTGGTCCAAGAAGAAAGAAGCTGATGATGAGAAAGAGCGCAAGAAAGAGGAGAGATATGCAAAAGCACATGCACTAGAACAAGAATTGTTTGCGCTTAAAAAACAAGAGTTCAACTTCAAGAGAACACTAGAGGAAGAGCGGATTATGACAGTGGATATTAGCGGCATGGATGTCCAGCAGCAGCAGTACTATAGGCTCCTTCGGGATGAGATCATCGCTAGACGTAGTACAAATTAGTTGCTTAAATTTTTTTTTTCATTCTTCTTGGTTTGCATTACAATCCTGAACTTGTCTTTACTGTAACTACAGTTTGCCGTGAAACAATACTCCTCTTGTTTTTTATATGTGCCTACATCCAATCAGTTTCAGGCCGTTTGTTTTCATGCCATTTGTTTGCACAAGGTGTAGTATGTGAAATCTAATCAACTGATTTTAGCAACCATCGTGTGTGGGTGCGATTCACAGACAAATAATCTGTTTTGCCAAATTGATGACATGGCAAGTTCAAAATTTTAGGAGATGGAGATATAGGGGAACTGCTGTTGGAGATCAGGATTTTAGGGAGAGTTGGAGTTTAGGATAGCTCCTATTTAAGACTATAGGGGATCAATTATAGGAGCATTCTTGGAGATGCTCTAAGTATCTCGCGACTAAGTACGGGCCTTCAGTTCTCATGCAATGTAGCAACATGAGCATTCTGGGTTGCCTAGAATAAATAACTCTCTCGTTGTCCGCGACGAATCAAACTACTTGTGCCCTTCAAGACCCTTCTGTTTTATGTTCATTGGGATGATGTGCCAGTTGGTCACAATAATAATTAATCACCACGTTAACGTCACAACAAAACTTCCGTAAATAAGATAATTAATCACGACTAGCTATGGCTTGATGTCTTTGTTTTTTGCCCCCTCAAAGTTGGCTCTCACGTAGGAGGTATCTGTGTTGACTGTAGCTGATGATTTTTTTTTTGCTGTGGTTGATTTTTGTCCCTTGAAGTTGGTGCTCATGTAGGAGGTATTTGTGTTGATTGTGACTGATGATTTTTACTGTGACTAATAACTCTTGGCTAAAAATAAATAGTAATCGTTAAAAAAGTAGTTTTTAGAAGGAGGCAAACTGTGGAGAAAGTGATAGAGATATGCTCACAAGATGGGAGTGAGAGTAAGGTGCGTGATGCGCCTATGACCTCCTGAATGACCTCCTGTTTTATCTTTGGAGCAAGACAAGAGTTAAAGAAGTGAAGAAGCTATTTTGAAAAGTCAAATGTTCATATTATCTTTGAGTTAAATTTGCACCATTGGAAATCACATGCACATCCTCAGCCGAGAACCAAGCCCCCATCAAGCGCTGAAGCACTCTCGGGCAAGTCGCCGCCGGGTTGGCTGATCGTCCTCTCCCAGCACGTGCGATGAGACAAAGACAACGAGCACGACTGGCAGCACCGACACTATAGGATCGTATGACACAATCAAAGTAGGGTGAATGATTATCTCCGCTTTTTGGAACCTAAAACCAAATCTAAAAGTAGAAGAAATACAATCTAAATTACTAGATGTAGATTACGACCGCAAGATGATGGTTCGCTCGCACGTGCTTGATGAACGCTTCAATCGTTTGACCACTTACTACAACCACCGACGCACATAGTCGTAATCTCCCTCCGCTTGAACGCTTCGATCGCTCGAACGAGTACATGCTAGAGACAGAAGAAAAATGATGCTAAAAAAAGCATGTTGCCGATGCCAGCAAACTTTTCTTAAAATAGATCTGATCTATTATTTCTGTATCATACATGGTTACAAAGTGCCCCTATGACACCTCTAAAAGCTCTCTCGATGAAATCTCTCTAAAAACTACACGTTAGCCCTTAGTCTCTCTCTGCTTTTATAGACTAACGTCCAAACTGTGTTCGCCTTAAACATGAACACACAACTTTATCTCTTTCCTAAATCAAGGAACCGAAACCATTCATAACACGAATTTTACCATATCTCTAAACCTTCCCGTTACAGACTCCTTCCATAACGTCTCCAATCTCACCACGTGACAAAGCCTCCAGGACGCACCTCCTGTATCTTGATCACACATCACCAACTCCCGTATCGAAGCCTTTAGGACCGTACTTCATGTAGCTTCTTCACACATCATCACGTACTTTAGCGTGAGCCCGATCACCTTGCATAACATCCCGATTGTCTGGACCTCAGATTACCCACTCCCAGTCCCGGTCTTCCTCGTTACCGACCGTAATCATCTCCACGCCTCCATGCATCATCCACCTTCGATCTCCACGTGCTCCAGCATAAACTCGACCACCTCACGTGACATCTTGACCACCTAGACCTTAGATTACCCTCTCATAATCCCAGTCCTCCTCGTCACTGATTATGATCGTTTCCACGCTCACCTGCACAAGCAAAGACCAAACAAACTTTTTCCCGGCACAAGTTTTCTACAACTTAACTGTCATTAGCACACAAACACACATTCACACCATCCTTGTATATCCATAGATAAGAACAAAAGCATTCACGACCATCAACCAAGTCGTCCACGACCACACATTTTATCACTTTCCACAAAACAGCTCTAGACAACTCATTACGGCCGCTAGCTCAACGAGTACTCGAAAACCACAAGTACTCGGGAAATACTATCGCTCCGTATAGAACACTCGGGAATAACAAGTATCGCTACCGACTACAGAGAACCAAATCTTTTTGACTACCGAGTACTCCCATTTTTCGAGTACTAAAACCTTCGAGTACTGCTCCTCCGAACACTGTTCACCGATCATCGAGTACCTACCTGGTACTATAGCACCGACCACCAGTCACTGACCATTATGCATAGACTAGTCAACCACTGGCCCAACACAAGTACTCGAGATACTCGAAGATCATAAGAATTGAAATACTCGTATCAACTATGAAGACTACGAGTACAAAGATCATAAAAATTGAAATACTCGTATCAACTATGAAGACTACGAGTACAGACCGTGAAACCTACGGCAACTGATCGTAAAGTCTTCGACTACCGAAGACAATGGTAGTAAACTGTAAAGTCCACAACTATGAAAACAGGACTGCGTATATGAACTTTGTTTTACTTGCTGTGATTGGTGGAAAGATTGGGCTTTGCTAAGGACTCGATGCTACTTTCAGCTGTTGTTTTCTGTTTTCGCGTATGTTCCTCTGCTCTGTGGTCGTTGCTTAGAGAGGTCTAGAATTGGAGTGGTTCTAGTTTTGGGTATTTTGGTTTACCGGTAAGGAGAAAATTAGTAGTGGGTTATGATGTAATTAGTCATCAGGTTCTGTAAAGTTCAAAAAAGAGTTGATTTTGCGGGCAGTTCTTGGGTGTGTGGACGAGCTGCTTCTACATAGTTTTCTCCGTGCCGTTGTGCTGTGCGGTTTTTGGTGGTTCTGTTGGCTAACAATTTATAAGTAGATTTTTAGGAGCTGAATTTGTAAATGCTACAAGGTGTTTGCTTCACTGCGTGAGGTTAGTTTTTTAGGATCTGAATTGGTAAAATTGCTACATGGTGTTTGCTTCAGTGTGACAGGTTAGATTTTGAGGAGGATGAATTGGTAAATAGTACAAGGAATTAGTTTCAGTGTGGAAGGTTAGATTTTTTAGGAGCTGACTTGGTAAATTCAAGAAGGTGTTTGTTTGACAAGAAGGGTTAGTTGGGGTAATTGGTATGAGTTTTGCTTGTCTACTAAGATGGCATAACTTAGTTCTTGATGATTGCTTATAATTACTTAGCACTGTTTCATATCAAGATGGGTGATTGAAGTGAAATAAATATAATCGGGCGGTATCTTCTATCAATCAATGAACTGTAGAATAGTGAAAACTTGTCGATGAAAACAAACGTAGAAGAGTATTCAGTAGAAGTTTACGGTTTCTGCGCTCACACGAAATGTGGATACCAACCAAACAAGCCCTATATATGGGACTAGTATATAAGGATGGAAACGGATGCAATATAAATCCAATAGTCACAAATACGAATACGAATTTATATTTATAAAATAAATACAGATACAAATATGAATTCATGTTTTTATATTTATAAAATAAATACAGATACAAATATGAATTCATGTTTTTAAAACGAATATGAATACAAATTCAAACATTCTCAAATATGAATGCAAATCAAATATCGTAATAAATACATATTTGAATCAAATATGTACTTAATTCCATCGAATACAAATATCTATCGTAAATATTTGGTAACAAATATCGGTAAAACAAATTTATGTAACATGACTATATATCTACACGAGCTAACAATATAGCGCATAAAGTTAGAAATTATGTAAAGTAATTTTCACTACTTATTTGTGAACTTTGGTTCATCAGAAAATTACTTTCTACAATCATCCCTAGAGAGGTCGCTACGGATGAAAATGGATCGAATACGAATCAAATAGTCTCAAACACAAATACGATTACGAACATTCTCAAATACAGATACAGACATTCTTGAATACGAATACAAACATTCTCGAATATAGATTTTGCTTACCACATTTGCGTTTTCTCGTATACGAATATCGGATAAAACTGATTATCCTTTACCGTTTCCTATCCCTACTAGTATATGGTCTGTGCTTTGCTACAGGTTCATTAAATGACTTTTATTTATACGTTTCAAAGAGTGACGGTGTCTTCATGAAAGACGAAACAATGTATGCGGTTTCACAAACTTCTACATAACTTCAGCGTATCTCAATCGTGCGACTACAAGGTACATATATAGGCTAAGAAACAAGAGACCCTAACGGGTAAGGAAATCGAATCAGAGTAGGATGCGCTAGCCATTGCTACGTCTCACACGCAAGGTATCTCAATCGTGCTACATTCACAGCTCAACGCTACGTCTGATGCAGTGTTTGTCATGGACACGATGAAGAATTCGGATCACATTTTAGCAATCTTTACTCTGAGAAACTCACTCCTGTAGTCAAAATATGAAAATCTCCTCAAAATAAGTATTCATTAAAAAACCTTAGGCCTCAAAAGTTTATCGTACTAGTTACAATAAGAAAGGCTAGAGCAGTCTTATTTAAATGCTTCTCGTGAAGCAAAATTGAGCAAATCATTAGCAGGTTCAAACACACAACTATCAACAAAGCAGATGAATAAATCTAGGTCTTCAATAATTCATAACCCTAGCAAAGTCTAAGTTTGTGCAACTGACCTTCTTAAACAAATGCTCGATCATCAAATGGTATAAGCTAAAACATCATCTATAGCGCTGGATAGATAACAAATAACTCATCTTATAGAATCTAGTATGCTCCACTTGAAAAATAAAACTCAGCAAACAATATTCATTGAAAGAGTAACTTACAAGTGTGGCATCATGTACATCAAACTGTTGATTGTAAAAATAAGTGAAATATATGATATGGTTGTAAAACTGCTCTTTAAAACTATCCGAATGAAAGGAGCTCTCGTGCCGTCAATGGAGTATAAACCATACTAGACTCCTCATATCAAATTATGACAAATGAAAAACTTTGTAATATCTACATAAAAATAAACTCTTTGTACTTAAATCTTTTATTTCAAATGAAATTAGAGCAAAATCTTCACTTCAAAACAACAAAACTTTGTAGAATATCATGCTGCCTACCATTAGGAGGTGTTATCAAATTCCTAAAAATTAATGTTGTTATAGAGAAAATCTTGTGTCTCAATCCCATAGGGAAAAATATACTTTAGAGTTACCATTCGGAAGAAATTTGAAGTTTGCTGGTACAATCTTTTTGTGTACCTTGCAAAAAAACTCGCAATCAGAATTTTCTGGTATACCTTTCGTGTGTACAGAGCAAAGGTCACAACAGCGAAAGCAGACCGACAGCGAAGTCCCGGTCGTCTTTGTTTTTTGCCCTTCCAAGTTGGTAAGCAGTCGGTGTAGGAGTATGCGTTAGCTGCTGTTGGTTTTTAAAAGGAGAAACGAGCTCTCAGAGCATGTCCAATGCAGGTGTTTAGAGAGATGCTTAGTAATAAAAAATTGATTTTTCTTACCGTATAGGATAGGCATCGATGCTTAAATAAGCACCGGTGCTTAGTAGGTGCTTATTTGTATAACTATATCTATTAATAGATAATATAGCATCTAAGCACCTATGGAAGAGATGCTTGCATTGCAGGAAATAACTTTTGCATGGATGCTTGATGGTGTGGTTATATTCTCTCTCTTTAAGCACTCATATATAAGCATCTTGCATTGTACATGCTCTAAAAAAATTAAGAGATAAATATGTATGTGAAACAGAAATAAGGACAGTGAGATATGTGATGTGTTTGTTATCTCTGTTTTATCTTGGAGCAAAATAAAAACTAAAGAAATGAAGAAGATGGTATCTATATTAACTTTCGACCCGTAGTTAAATACGTACCCTGGGAAATGACAAGCACATCCCTCATCTGAGAACCAAGCCCCACGAGCACTCTCGGCCAGCATCACTCACAAGTCACAAGCCGCCCCCAACCACCCACTCTCGGCCAGGTCGCCGCCGGGCTGCCTGATCGTCCTCTCCCAGCACGTGCGACGAGACGGAGACAGCGAGCGCGGGCGGCAGCACCAGCACTCATCAGATTGCGAAAATGAGGTAAGATAGTACTATATCTCTTGGGATCTTCCTAATTATTTTACTAGTTGAGAGCTAAACATCCATGACAGCCATAGAATTATTCCTAACCCCAGTTCCTTCTGTAATACTCTATGCTTGGCTTTCAATATAAGCTGGCCAAGGCCTATTATCTAGAAAAACAGAGCCGTCGAGTTTCTTCCTGTTGTTCATTTTGGCAACTATGTTTTTGAGAAATTTTGGTATATACCACCGCCGAAAAACGGTTTCAATCAATGTTAGTGCAAAACGAGGGCTTCTAATAATGCCATGCCAAACAACTCTCACAAAAATACCACACTACTTCTTTTAAATATATTGGATATTGCTCCTGTCTTCTTCCCATCCCCACGCCTTAGGCTCAACAATGGCTGCCACCCTGCCCACCGTAGCCGACCTCGACGACGCCTCACTCTTCCGCGCCCTCTCTCGGACGACCTTGGCTAAGCCCGCCACGCCACGCTCGTCTCCGCTGCAAGACCACATGGCCAGTGGCGGACCGACCGGTGGGTCAAGGGGGGCTGGCGCCCACCCTACCTCCGGCCGGAGCATGGGTACCCCCTAGCCCCCCTACCTCCAGCAGCCACTGCCCACCGCCGGCCGGAGCTGCGGTCTCTCGGTGACGGTGAGGCCGAGCTGCCGAAAACAACAGCAAAGTTGGGCCAATACAACATTACAACATAAGTTGGGCCGAAAACAAGATTGCAGCAAAGCCCACAAGAAATACCCACAACCCACATCAACAGCATAGCACAGCATCGGTTCATCCCCTTTCCAGATCCAGTGATCCACCGAGCACAAGCAGCCGAGGCCCGAGCCGAGCAGGAGCAGCCGCCGCCGCCGCCGCGCCAGATCTTGCCGAGCAGGAGGCCAGGAGCAGCCTCCCGGCTGGCCAGTGGCCGCCTTGCCTAGATCTGGAGAGCTGCGGCCGCCTCCCTGCCAGATCTAGAGGCAGGACGCCATGCGTGGAGGTGGAGCGCCGCCGCTGCCGCCGCGCCGTCACACCGAGTCGCCGAGCAGAGCGAGATCTCGCCGACGCCGAGCCCGAGGCGCACAGAGAGGAGCCCGAACCACGGAGAGAGCGAGGCTGGAAGGGAGGGGCTGGGCCGGACTAGGAGGCCCGGTCAGTGCCGCCGTCGCCGGTCGGCTGGAGGGCGCAGGGCGGACCGGCGGAGGGAGAGGCGGAGAAGGCGAGAGCCGAGAGGGCGAGCGGGGAGCAGCCGAGTGAGTGGATCTGGGGACTGGGAGTCTGGGATGACGAAGACGCGAAGCGGCCGACTGCATTTATATTCTTCGGACTTCGGTGGACGGTGAATTGGTGTGCCGCTGTGGTGTGCAGCTGTGGTGTTGCCGACTGCCGTCTGCCGACAGTTGTCAAGGCAAGGATTTTTTCAAGGTGAACATGTGAATATCAAGGTCAGTTCACCAATCACTGCCGTCTGCCGTCAATATCAGCAATCAACAGGTGTCTTACTCAATATCTTTATTGTATTTTGTATTTTTACTATGTTATTATTCTAATTATGTGTGATTTTGGATTGCAAAATATAGTTCGTTTTATGTTTAGTGTGTTTATCTTTTATACATTATGTCCCGCTAGCCCCCCTAAAATTTAGTTCTGGGTCCGCCACTGCACATGGCAATATAGCATCAAGAAGCCAATAGCAATATCCTTATCCTCCATGAACAACCTATAACCTCTAATCCTTTAATTAGAAGCACAGATAGAAAGGAAAAGATCCCATCTTTGCCTATCAAGAACAGCAATCCATTCTCGTTGTAGCCATCGCAGCAGTGAACGTGGCCTTCGTTGCTTACAAGCACCTTACAGCTGCCATCGCAGTGGGGCTAGCGACAAATCGGCCGCCTCGTTGGTCCGGCATCTGCACGAGATGCAATAAAAGAGAAGTCCATCCCGTCTTCTGGATCTGAGTCGCTGCCTCCAGATGCGGTCAACGCAAAGCTGGCCTCGTCGCATCAACAGTGGCAGTTGGGTTACAAGGTCGTGCACGGCCTCGATGTTGTAATTGTTGGCTAGAAGTCGAACAATCAAACGCATGAATTCAAGAAAGATTTGGCGCTATCCAGAACTGCCACTTTTCATGTTTATTTCCTCCCTTCATATAGCAATTAACAAGAGAAACTGAACTTCTAAATTGCATGAAAGCTAAACTACTAATTGGCTGAAAACTGACCTGCACTATGTGAACACAACGCATTAATTCTGGACACGAGAAACTGAACACAATGCATCAATTCTGGACGCATTACGGATGGCATACATGCAGACTAGTAACAGACATACAACTAGATTAGCTAACATTACTCCCCCTAATCTAGTCGTGGTTGATGTCGACGACGCCGAGCTTCGAGCTCAGGTGTAGAAAACGCACCTGGCCAAGTGATTTGGTCAATATGTCCGCCAACTGATCGTCGGTGTGGATCTTGCGGATGGCGACTTGGCCACTCTCGACGCACTCCCGGATGTAGTGGAAGCGTGTCTCGATATGTTTGCTCCAGCCATGGAAGATCGGATTTTTGCATAGTTGAATCGCCGATTGATTGTCGACGTAGATTGTCGCGGCGCCGACGTCTCGCCGGTAGAAATTGCCGATCAACTGCCTGAGCCAGATTCCTTGGCATGCCGCAGCTGAGGCCGCGATGTACTCGGCCTCGCACGACGATAGTGCCACCACCGGCTGTTTTTACGACTACCACGACACAGGCGCGTTGCCGAGGCAGAACAAAATGCCAGAGGTGCTCTTGCGATCATCCACGTCGCCGGCCATGTCCGCGTCGCTGTACCCCTTGAGCTCGATGTCGTTGTGCCCCTTAGTGTAGCTAAGGCCAAAGTGGAGTGTACCAGCGACGTAACGAAGTAGATGCTTGACGGCGCTCAGGTGTTCCGTTGTCGGGTTCGCCATGAACCTGCTCACGTACCCGACCGCGAAACTGATATCCGGCCGAGTGTGGACCAAGTACTAGAGGCTGCCAACCACACTACGGTAGAACGTGGGATCAACAGGTGGATTGGAGCTTTCCTTACTCAGTTTAAGACGTGCCTCCATGGGCACTTGCACAACATTGCACCTCAAATCCACTAGTGGTAGCTCATTCCCGGTCCGGGTAGGTGAGTTCCGACCTTCACAACCTCGCAGGGTCTTCTCACAACCTTCTTGAGAAGATCACTGCGCACGACGCCTCCAACGCTGTCTAGGAGTCGGCAAACCCCAAGAGTAATAAGTCAAGTCCCTCACTTGACTCTCACCACGTGCAACGGATGCACAAGCTCAATTGGACACTAAGTCCATCTCTAGATGCAACACATGCACTCTAGATCTTCTCTCCCTTCTCACAAAATGCAACATATGCACAATTGAGTGGAGAGCCTCACTCTAACTCAAGAACACAGTAATGAATGAATCAACAATATCTCCAACCAGCCACAAGGGGTATTTATACCCCACACCAAAAAACTAGCCGTTGGAGCCAAATCCCTGAAAAATCAGGGAAATCGGAAATACCGCCGGCCAAAAATCAGAACTTCTGATTCCTCACCAACGGTCAAAAACTAGTCGTTGGAGCCAAAATCGGAACTTCCACCGTTCATTTTTGGAACTTCCGATTTTCTGGTAGTTCCGATATTCGGCCCGGAACTTCCGATTTTCAAGAGGCTAAGTTTCTCAAAAGTTGCTCTCTAGAAAAACGTTCCAATCAGAGGTCGAAACTTCTGAAAATCGGAAGTTCCGCTTTTCACTGCGGTACTTCCGATTTTTCGGAACTACCGCAGTTATAAAAACGGTACTTCCGTTTTCGGTTTTTCAGCACAGACGACACTCGAAAAAACGGTCATAAATTTTGACTTCGATGTCGGAATTGAGTGATCTTGGACTCTATGGAAAGCTTATTCAGAGGGCTACACAATCCATCTATTTTCATGACCTCAAACACATTAGATCAATACAAAAATCACAAGACATCCAAAGAGTCACCACCACGGTCTAATGTCAAAGAAAATAGCAAAAACAATTTTAGACCATGTCAAGTGATAATGCATGATCTCCAACTTTTGCAAAATACATTTGCAAACTTAGATCATGCTATAAGGATTAGATACATGGACTTCAACATTTTGCAAAACACATTTATAAAGTATAGTCACATGTTACAAGGATTAGATGCATGAGCCTCAACTATTTGCAAAACACATTCGTAAATAATGGCATTATATCAAGTTGAGCTAGAGCAAGTGAGGTTGAGCCACAACACATGATGAGACTCAAATTACTAGACATGACCCCTCTTAATAGTACGGTAATCTATACTAGCAATTCGGTCTTTCAACCAAGCACCAAGACCGGTAAAAGACTAGGAACACATCCTTAGCCCTATCTAGTCATACCTTTGCCTTGGGTCATCGTCTTGATATGCATCAACTCATGATGCATCCTTTTCATCAACTTCATCAACACATGATGGTCTTCACTTGACTTGATGATCAACACATGATCATCTCCTCTTGGACATGCATCAATTCATGATGCATCTTTCTTCTTGATGACCTTCAACACATGAAGCCATCTTCTTCTCAATCTTAACTTGACGATCTTCAACACATGAAGTCATCCCAAGTTATCCTCATTTGTGGAACATAACGTATTCATCCAACTCATGAAAAATATTAGTCCACAAAACAATTGTCATCAATTACCAAACTTCACCATTAACACATAATGGAGGGACTAGATTCAACAATCTTCCCTTTTTAGTAATTCACGACAATCTCAACAAATAATGAGATATAGAAATTGACTTGCGAGTATACCACTTGTACATAACAATTGTATATACGGCGCGCCATGCCGGATCGGTGGCTGCCTCGTCGAAAGAGGTGGGCTCCTCGGTCACAATGAGGAGCCACTTGTCGGGGTCCAGTATGCGTGGCTTGGCAGTATTGACGTAATTATCCACCGTGCGGAAATGCTGCGGCACGTCATTGTCACTATGGTCGAGCCCCGACGGGATGTGCTGACGGTGGAGTGCAGTGCTCAACTTGAGAACCATCGGTGTCGTGGGTAGCGTTCATGGGCGTTCGGGGTGACGCCACAACTTCCTCTTCTTCCTCTAGCGACGGGACCGCAGGGGATACAGGAGCGTTCGGCTCGCCGCCGCCCAAGACGCCGCTGACCGTGTACTCCATGGTGAACGTCTTAGGGCTGGCGTCGCCATTCGCCTCCCAATTCCACCCTTTGGTCTCATCGAACACCACGTCACAGGTCACATGGAGTCGGCCGCCCACCGAATCGTACACCCGGTAGCCTTTGGAGCCCGACTCGTACCCGACGAAAACCATCTTAACACTCTGGTTGTCAAGCTTCGCGGCATGCGGGCGTGTAACCTTGACGTGAGCGAGGCAACTGAATGTGCGCATGAAATGCACAGCCTATTTCTTGCCATGCCAAGCTTCATAAGGCGTCATCCCGGTGACGCTCTTCATTGGTGAACGGTTCAAGATGAACATGGTAGTGCTCACTGCCTCCCCCAGAAGGTGCTCAACATCTTCTTCGCCTTGAGGAGATAGCGCGCCATGGCCATCACTGTTTGATTCCGGCGCTCCACGACCCCGTTTTGTTGTGGTGAATACGGCACCGTGAGCTACTGGTGAACGCCCTCCTCGGTCCGTGCGTAGCGCACAGAATTTCCTGCCGATCTCCACCTCAACGCTGGCTTGCAACTTCCTGATCACGCTCGCCGCCTCGTCCTTCCTCGATAGTAGCACCAGCCACATATAGCGGCTAGCGTCGTCGACGAGTAGGAGAAAATACTGCCTGCCGCCGTGGGTCGCCGGAGTGACTGGCCCGCAAAGATCGCAGTGGATGAGATCAAGCCGGCCCTTCGCGCGGTACTTGGCCTTTAGAGGGAACGGCGAGCGCCGTTACTTGCCGACAAGGCACACATCACATAGCTGGTCGACATGATCCAGCAGCGAAAGCCCACGCACCATGCCGCCACGCCCAAGTTTCTTCAACCCCTTGAAGCTCAGATGGCTGAACCGCTCATGCCAGCGCCACACATCGTCGTTCGCGTGCGCTAGGAGCAAGATTGGTCGAGCGAGTGTGAGGGAGATTCGCCGATCGCCGTACCTTAGCGAGAAGCTCCCTCCTCAGATCACGCACCCACAGCACGCCGTCCTCGATCAACACTTGGCACTTGACCTCGTCGAGTTGTCCCAAGCTGATGATGTTGCTGCGCAGACGTGGGATGAAGTACACGTCCAACAACACACGATGGCGTTCACCCCGTGCCGCGAACATGATCGTGCCGCGCCCGAGGATGTCCACGATTGATCCATCGCCGAACTTTACCGTGCCCACGATGTCGCGGTTTAGCTCAGAGAAGGCCGTGCTGTTTCCCGTCATATGGTTCGACGCGCCCATGTCGAGGTACCACACGCAGTCGTCCTGGCCGCCAGTGTGGTTGTCGGTGTCACCCAACTGCATTGTCACACATTCTTCGTTGAGGAAGACTCGTCCGCCAATGTGCACAGGTGCGGCGCGCTCTGGGAGGCGCGCAGGCACCGGTGAAAGAGAGGCCACCTGGGCCATCAACAGGGACGGCTCGTCGTTGCTGCCCTCCTCCGCCAGGAGCGCTGCGGCCGCCTCGTCATCTCTCTTCTTCTTCCGGCACTCCCGGGCCCAATGCCCAGTTTTCCCGCAGTATTTGCACGTATCCTTGTCGATGACCTTGCCGCCACCGCCCTTGTGTGCGTCGTTGGTACCGCGCTTGGGTGGCTGTGCGCTGCGCCGTGGAAGGACCGAGCCGCTGCTCGTACCACTTCTACTGGCACCAGCGCTACCGACGCGCGCACCCTCCTTGTTGTGCTTGCGTAGGCAACGGGTGAGATCCTTCTCCTTCGATGAGGGAAGCAGCCGGGAACCCAACTCTGCGGCCGCTGCCCGCGTGTCGAGCCGCTGCTTCACGGACCGGAGATGGCCCATGACCTCCTCGATGGACAACTCCTCGATCTCCAGCAGTGTCTCGATTGAGATCGCGGCCTGCATGAACTGATCAGGGACCACCTGGAGCAACTTGCGAAGGACCTCGGCTTCGTCGATCTCGTCGCCGAGAAGACGTAGATTGTTGGCGAGGCCCGCAATTCGCATCGAGAAGTCATCCACATTCTTGCCTTCCTTGAAGGCGATGTTGAAGTCGCGCTGGAGCTTCTGCGCGGTCGCCACGCGCACTCGCTCGATGCCCATTTGCATGACCTTGACCGCCTCCCACACCTCCTACGTGGTCTCCTTGCTACTGATCAAACTCAACATCTCCGTCGGGACCGAGCGAGCGATCGCTGCTAGTGCCAGCCGATCCTCGCTGTACTCGACATCGCCGGGTTCAATTGCGCCCCACAGGCCTTGTGCCTGCAAGTTGATGCACATCATCTCTACCCACTCCGGGTAGTTTGTCTTCGTCAGCATCGGGTACTGGACGGACGTCGATGACTCGTTGACGGTGCAGTGGACGACAATCGGTTGCTCATACTGCGCACGCCCATGGCTGCCGCCACACCCGTGCCCACGTCGCAACGGTGGCGACTGCGAACGTCGCTGGTGGCTGGGCGGCGCACTCCTGCGGCGTTGAGGGGAGTCCGACATTGCCGCTCCCTAGAACGAAATGGGGCACTGATACCAATTGTTGGCTAGAACTCGAGCAATCGAACGCACAAATGCAAGAAAGATTTGGCGCTGCCCAGAACTGCCGCTTTTCATGTTTATTTCCTCCCTTCATATAGCAATTAACAAGAGAAACTAAACTACTAAATTGCCTGAAAACTGAACTACTAATTGGCTGAAAACTGAACTACTAATTGGCTGAAAACTGACCTGCACTATGTGAACACAACGCATTAATTTTGGACATGAGAAACTGAACACAATGCATCAATTCTGGACGCATTATGGATGGCATACATGCAGACTAGTAACAGACATGCAACTAGATTAGCTAACAGGAATTTCTTCCTATCCTTCACTCTCGGATCACGCTCGGTTGTGCTCGGCATCTCTACTGCTTCCTGTGATGCGTCTCCTTTGCTTTCAGTGGGATCCACTAGTCCAGTGGCGAATTGAGGATAAAAATAGAAAAGGAGTTCTATTGTTGATGCTATAGCACAACATAAATATATCAAAGCTATATCACTAGTCTTTTGCTATGGAATATCAAATTTATACATAAATAGATAGAGAACAAATTGAAAATATACAATACAATAAATTTGGTACCTTATTAATGAATAATGTGCCCTCAAATATTCATAAATATGTGAGTACCGATCTGTAGATAAGAAATATCAAATGTATTGATACAATATTAAATTGTGAATGTCCATAAACATTAAAAATGAAATGAAAACATACTACTAAGTCACTAAACCTGATTACGACACAATTTCACTCTACGAGTTTTCTTGTTTTGAAAGCGTTGAATGATTCTTTTGTTATCAAGGCTTCTAAATATCTCTCGCTCAGTGTAGCACATTATCAAGTCATTGAGCCATTCATCTGATACCTTGTTGCGCAATCTATTTTAATAATCTTCATTGCCGAGGAAATTGTTTCAACTGATGTTGTTGCCACTAGAAGAATCAATGTGAGCTTGATGAGGCGATACACCAATGCAATTTTTTTCCGGTTTCAACCATCTTTTGAGCAAACTTTGCAAGATCACGGCATTCACGAAATTCAACCCTTCTTCTAACACTGAGAATGAATATTTGAAGTTGATTTCTTAACAACAAACAGTCAGCTATGGTGAAATCCGCTGTGTAAATCTCAGCAAGGTGAACTAGCTTTTGCACATCAAATTTAAAGGAGTTGCTTGGATCAAGACAAAACATGCATACCAATAACTCTAAAGAAATTTCATTGAAATGATGATCCATCTCTGCCATAATTGCATTAAAAGCAACATTGAAAATATCAATCCGATAATAGTAAAGGAGAGTAACTTTATGCTTTCGATGTGCAGATTTACCCTTTACTCCGATGTGACCATCCATACTTGGCACATCAATCTCATTTGACTCACAAAAGCTTTTTACTATGTTGAACAATGGCTCCCACCCATTATCCCTCATGTCTTGCAAGCGCGTTTTCACATCCACAATCAAACCCATAGCTTCAATAATATCTTGATCCCTTCTTTGCAAAGAAAGTGATAACTCATGTGTAATGCTCAACAAGTCTATCAAAAAATGTATGATGAACACAAATTCAAAGATCTCCTTTTTTTGTATCAAACCTGCTACTCCACCATGACCTGAAGGATATGATGCATCTTTACATATCATCTCTAACACCGCAAGCACTGATTCCCACTTTTGGTATATACGAAGTAATGTTTTAAGATGTGAGCCCCATCTACTATATCCAGGTCAAGCTAGGCCAGTTGCCTAATTCAAGCCTGTTCCTGTTGAAAGCACACCATTCTCCAATTTCTCCAATAAGACTTCCTGATGCTTTTCCATCAAAACATCATTTCATTTGTAAGATGCACTCACAGTGGTCACTATCAAGGGAATATAGTTGAAGAAATCAGCAATAGCACCACTACAACTTACGACAGTGACAACAACTAATTGCAATTGGTGGGCGAAATAATGGACAGATAAAGCACACGGATTCTCATCTCGTATTAATCTCTACAAGCCATTAAATTCCCCTCTCATATTTGAATCTCCATCATAACCCTGTCCGTGTAGCCTAGAAATAGGTAGATCAACTTTAGCAAGCACATGAACCAAAGCTTCTTTCAGTGCAATAGATGTACACAAAGTGACATGCTCAATACTAATAAACCTTTTCATGATCTTCCCTTCTTTATTTACAAACCTACATAGTATGAATTTTACAAAGTTAAAACAAAACCACAATACACAAATCATAAATGAAACAACTAAAAAACATTATATGTACAACTAACCTCACAATCACAGACATCTGCTCCTTTATTGATGAATCATGGGACTCAACAATAAACACTGCAAAGTTTCTATCTCAAATCTCATCCTTAATCACCTGTGTGACCTCCTGTGCACAACATTTTGCGAGTTCCTTCTGTATATCTGGACAAAGCATCAAACAATTGCCACCACCCTCAAATTCAAAAGCCTCCTTCACAACTGCCTTTTTATCAATGTACCAATCCACCAACTCTCTAAAATTGCCCTTGTTCATGGAAGTAGATGATTCATCATGTCCACAAAAAGCTTCACCTTACTGAATGAGACATCTTGCACAATCTAAAGAAGCAGTTAAACGAATCTTGTATGTAATTTCGGACTCCTTGCTATAAGTATTTAATTTATGATCTACTCTTGCTCTTTGATTATGAAAATATCTTCACAATCTAGCATTGCAATGTTGTAGACACTAGTAGGTCCACCAACATGTTGATTGAAAGATTCCATATCACTTCTCCAATTCACATACCCAACTTTTGTGAAGACATCCCTCCCAAAGTGAGTGGGGTGTGACGGCTTCTTAAAAAGAAAACAATAGAAACAAAATGCGACATTCTTTTCCACACTATATTCCAGCCAGTCGAACTTCTTATACCATGATTCTTGAAAGGATCTTGAAATTCAACCTTGCATTTTCTTTGAAAAATCATGACCAATTGGTTGAGTTGGACCCTTCAATAAATATGCTCTCCTAACTTGATCTCTAATATCATTAGGATAATCTTCAATTGGTTTGCAACATGCTGGATCGGCAATAATATCATCTACATTAAATTCATGCCAAATCTTTTTCTGCTTTAGTTCTACTTTCTATGGTTGGAGGGTTACTGTTAGTTGCATTGTTTGAGAAATATTTGTGCAAAGTTCGCTTCTCTATTTTTGTAAATCTAAGAATAATTACAACAACTAGTCAACAGCTAATTAAACAAATTGGCTAATCGGCTAATGCCTAATGGCTACTATCAAGTGTTGATTAAACAATAATTTGTATCAGTAGAACAATAATAAAATGGGATTCACATTCACTCACATTCACAAATCACAGTCGCCGGTCAGTCACGGGCTCACGGCCTTTGGGCCAGTTTAGCTTGTGCCCTCACCTCACGCAGCTGGCAGCTCACTGCACAAATCAGTAACTCAGTTAGTTAGTACCCTCATGGAGTCACGGCCTCACCTGCTCACCACAGACACCACTTAATTGCCTTGCCTCGTTGGGGATTGGGAACAAATGGAGAATATCCGAAATGCCGAATGGGGAATAGCCTCGTCACTCATCGCCTGGTCCTCTCAGTCTCTTCGATGTATCCAAACTCCGAAGTCCCTTGCGCCCTGCCCCTGCCGATGCATTGATGCCGCTGCGCAGCCCGCGCACCGCCCGCCAGGCTTTAGCCCCACTCCTCCTAGCCCACGCGGCCGCGCCCACGCCCGACTACCACTGAGTGGCCGACCGCCTCCCCCCTTCGCTCCGCGTCAAGCCACCCTCCATGCCGGCCTACCGGGCAGCCGACCGCCTCGGGCCTCCCCCTCCTTGCTGAGTCGCCGACCGCCTCCCCCACCCTGGCTCCCCCTTCGCCACATCGGGCTGCGGGTTGCCGACTTCGCAACTCATGATGGTGAGTCTATACTCTCTCTCCCTGTGTGGGTAAGCCAGGGATGTACAGAGGACACGAGAACATTTGCCCTGGCGGTGTACGAGGTCGTCCCCAGGCAGATCCTCCAGCCTCATCCGGGTGAGGTGTTGTAGGACATGCCCTTGTAAATCCTCTAGAGTACTGCCACTCCGGTCGGGGCGGCACCAGTTGCCGAGCCGTCCGTGTGCTGGGCGTGGGCGTGGAGGCCGCTGGTAGCTCGTGCAGGACAGCAGGTGCATGACACGTGTACCCCACTCCTTGAAACGTGGTACGCGCTGATGTGCTCCTCGTGGCCCACCTCGGCACCAACGGCGAGCTTATGTAGCATACCCTCGGCTTCCGTGACGATCGAAACACCCACGTTAGACTGAAGGAAAAGACATAAAATGGTTAATTATCCAAGGTAGCATTGCCATTAGGGAATGTTCGAAAATACGTGTAACGTACTGCGATGTGCGCGTCCCGCGCAAGGTGCGCGGGATACATGTCTGTTAGAGCAGCGAGGTGTGCGAGGTGCGGGTCCATGACATGTACGAGCCTCGTACGTGTCCAGCTTTGGTACCAGCACAGGTACTCCATGTACTCTGTGCTGTCGTAGGGGCGGTCCTCCTCAACCACGTCGTCAAGCGCACCGTCCCACTGCGCAATCCACCCCTGCATCTTCACCGTCCAGTCCGTGCCGCGTTTCACTCCCTTTCTAGAGTGCCTGCTTGTAGGACCACTTCATTAGTAATTTCCAATGGAAAAGTAAGTATGCACAATTTTATAAGACACGGGCACTCACGCGTGCACAGGAGGTGACAGTGCAGGTCCGACTGGTACCGGCACAGTCTAGCATAGACCAAACTGTCGCATTACTCGATGCGGTGAGTAGTCCTCCATGAAGATGTCGTAGACGAGCTTCCGCGCGTCAGCCAGAAAGCCCGGTCGCGCCAGCATAGGGTCGACAACCCATCAGGAGCGTGGTCCATCAGTGCCGCATGTGAGTACGGCTCCCAGCGCACGTCGTCGGCCGTGAGGCGGTCGATCTGCTCAACAAAAGGCAGATACGCCCGCCTGACCTGCACATGTGCGAACTACACCTGCAAGGACGAATAGGTGTTACGTACAACCATCGTTAGTACAAAGAAAATAACTAATTGACATATGACTTACCCGTCGACGACACCAAAGAGAACCCATTGTCGGCCGGTTGACGTCTCCCCCTGGATACATCTCGGGCCCGTACGGACCCATGTCATCTAGCAAAGGTCATCCGAGGCTGAAGCACTCGAACGACCACAGTTGCAGTAGTAGGGGACAGCCCGCGAGGACCGAGTTTGCCTTGAACCTCCCGCACGCATCGCATATGCCACAGTAGGTCGTGGCATGTACGGCCGATCCCTAGCTGACCTGGGGGGCCTCGTCGTCCGCAATCGCCCCGGCATGAGCGATGAGGCGCGCGTCGATGCTGTTGCCATGGCTGTTGGTGAAGAGCACCCAACCAAACAGCCACAGCATGTACGCCTCCAGTGGCGTGAGACCTGGTGATCGTCCGCCTCTAGGTCCAACTGCTCCACCTGAATGCAAACAAGATGTTATTAGTAGGTAATAACGCAAATAAGAGCTTCGACGACACAATCGATTGTAAAGACTACGTACCCGGAACTGTGCGAGCCACCTCAGCGACGGCCCGTGGGTCTGACTTGCCGGTAAGATGTGGTACTCACCTACGGCACCCGGTGGAAGGACCCCCTAGAATCTGCTGAGCAGGTCAGCGCGCCACTCGACCGGGGCCTCCGGTAGGAAGGCTGCGCCTCCCGCGATCGGAAGGCAAAGAAGAAGGGACATATCCTGCAGGGTCGACGTCATCTCCCCGAATGGGAGGTGGAAAGTGTGCATCTCGGGCCACCAACGGTCCACCAAAACCGTCAGCAGGGAACGGTCGAACGGGAAGCATCGTGATCGCTCCACGGCCTCGTCCCCGCCCGCGGCCAAGGCGGGTCCATCCTCATCCGTGGCCTGCACCATCCGGGCAAGAGGGAGTAGCCCGGCATCCGCAGCTTGCAAACATAGTGAAGGTTAGTACGGAACGTTCTTACGGCCACACTAAAACGCTGGCGGAGTGCAAACCTGGCTGTCCAACGGGGGTCGAGTCTCCAGGCCACACGAGGTGTGCATGTCCGGACCACTTCCAGCTCAGCCGGCTCGTCCGCGCTCCCCGGTGGTGGCACACGACGGGAAGCGCAATGCACGCGGTCCACGTGCTCGTCCAACAGGGGATGCTGCCAGTCACGCGCCATACCTGCAATTTGCACGTTACGGTGAATGAAATTTCTAAACTACAATTTCGTACGCATGCTGTTAATTTTGTAAAACTACATGTTTAATAAATTTAGTATAATAAATATTTAACTATTTGTATCTAGATCTACACCTACGGTTGCTTCTTCGTATCCTCTCCGTTTCGACGCCTGCTAATTTCCTATAATTACGTTAACTAAATTTTCTATACTAAAAATTGTATGCTACAAATTTTCTATACAAAATTTTCTATACTAAAAATTATACTAAACTCCCTATACTAAAAATGTTCCATACTAAAAAATGTATACTACAAATTTTCTGTACTAAAAATTTCTATACTAAAATTTCTGTACTAAAAATGTTCCATACTAAAAAATGTATACTACAAATTTTCTATACTAAAATTTCTGTACTAAAAAATTCTATACTACAAATTTTCTATACTAAAAATGTTCCATACTAAAAAATGTATACTACAAATTTTCTATACTAAAATTTCTATACTAAAATTTTCTATACTAAAATTTCTATACTAAAAATTTCTATACTAAAATTTTTATACTAAAAATTTCTATACTAAAAATTTTTGTACTAAAATTTTCTATACTAAAATTTTCTATACTAGAAATTGTACTAAAATTTTCATACTAAATTTTGTACATCTACAATTTTTACTACCACTAAAATTTCATACAAACATACTACAAATGCAATATAATAAGAAAAAAAACCAAAATCTGAAGTTCTGACCCTCTCCTCCTCTTCTCCCCCTCCTCTTCTTCCCCTCCTTCCTCCTCTTCTCTCCTTTCTCTTCTTTCTCCTCTCATTTCTCGCATCGCCGAACGATGAAAACTAAATGCAAATGAGTAGCGGCGGCCGCGGCCGAGCGCGCTGCTGGCTTTTAACTCCCCCTGTCGCTCGGGTGTTGGGCGACTGGAAGAGCTGTTGCCCAACCGTATGGCGGCTGAATGCCAGTTGTCTAACGCCCGTGCGACAGCAATAATTCGTCCAACCATTACCAAACTGCCCATGTGTCGCCTCCCGTTAGGTGATAGGCTCCAGTCGCCTAATGGGTGGGCGACTGGAGCCTATTTTTGTAAAAATTTTCCCGCGAGTATATTCCTGTAATTTTGAATAAAAAATTGATTAATCGTACAAAAAATTCCAGACAAAAGAGAAGAACATGACCTTGAAAACATAGATGGGCCGGAGCACAAAGATAAATCGTAAAAAAAAGACTTCTCCATATCTAAATTGCAAATTGAATATAAATTGAAAACTGACCTTATAAATTAATTCCTTTTTTGAATTCTTTGTTTGTTGATCAGCATACTCGCACGTGTCCATCAGCTCTGGAATGAGTGGGAGATCCAGTGCTTGGTGCTTCTGAGCTTCGGCTTGCAAGTCTTCCTTCACTTCTTCTCTAGCATTCGCAAGCACAAGATCTCTCCTGTCCTAAGCTTCCTGTTGTGGGTAGCATACTTATCGGCCGACTACGTTGCGACCTTCACCCTCGGCCACCTGACGCTCCACACTGATGATCCGCGCCACCAGCTTGTGCTCTTCTGGACGCCATTCCTGCTGCTGCACCTCGGTGGCCAGGAGACGATCGCGGCCTTCTCCATGGAGGATACTATGTTGTGGAAGCGCCATCTCCTGGGCCTCGTCTCCCAGGTGGCGCTGGCAATCTATATTGTGGCCAAATCGTGGCGCCCGGACAAGCAGCTTTTGGCACCCTTGGTGCTGATGTTCATCTCCGGGACAATAAAGTATGCTGAAAGAACTTGGGCACTTATGACCGCCAGCAGCTCGATGGCACCCGGAAGTAGTTCCATGGCGGATCACATACTCAACGTACAAGATGATGTCATCATCGACGCGAAGTCCTATTTTCGTGAGCTGCACAATGTTTTCTCAAGGGTGGAAGAGCAGCAGGATCTCCAGGGTCTCCAAAAAAGAAGACAAGAAGATGGTTACGAGGACCTTGTGAGGACTGCCGGTAAGGGCCTCCGGTTATGCTTGGATTTTCTGACAGACATGACCCCTTTCCTGGTATGGCCTAAGGAAGAGGAAAATATCATCGACCGCACAGTTGCGAAGGTTCAAGGTTCAGATCCCGAGACACGAGTGCATATGGCTTATAAGCTGGTTGAGATCCAGCTCTCACTTATCTATGACTACTTGTATACCAAGTATGGAGCGCTTCAGTTCCGCCTTAAACTTGTCAGCAGTGGAATTGAGCGGTTCATCACATTTGGCTCAACCTCCACGGCCCTAGCATTGTTTGTGACGGCAAATCTTGAGGGGCAATTCAACTACAGCAGAGAAGATGTCGTGGTATCTTACATACTGCTAGCTGGTGCTATCGCACTGGATATATCTTCTATTTTCATGGTCATCTCATCATACTGGCCTCAATTACAGCAGAGAAGATGTTGTGGACAATTTTTCAGCATAGTCAGGTGTGTTCATCCAGAGAGCAAACCACTGTGGTCGGAGAAGATAGCACAGTACAACTTGATCGATGCGTGCATCCGAGAAAAACAGAGTGGCCTATGGGGGTGGATCGTGAGGAAGACAGGCATTGTTTCTGAGGTCAACCACACGCAAGTTTCTACTGAGCTGAAGAAACTCGTCTGGGAAAAACTGTTAGAGGTAGGAACCACCCGGAGTGTAAGTGACTACTGGGATTGGGATTTCAGCAAGTACCGCGGCCAGTGGTTGCAGTGGGAGCTCGAGGAAACAGAGCAAGCAGGTGATATAGCTCAAGGAATTCTGTCCGACGGCATAACCGATGCTGCCTTGTATTTTCCGATGACGGTCCTCGTTTGGCACATCACGACGGAGATGTGCTTCTTCGCCGACGAGGAGGAGGCCCCCCCGCGCAGAGACCAAAGCATAGAGCTGTCCAGGTATGTCATGTACCTCGTCGCGAAGCGCAACGTGATGAGCAGCAGCAACGGGCATTTCGAGATCGGCAAGGCGCGCCGCCAGGTGAAGCGCATCCTTGAGAGACGCGATCGAGGTGGTGATGACGAGAGGAAGCTCCTGCAGTACGCGCGCCGGGAACCTGGCCAAGTGACCGAGCCATGCTTTGGTCGTGCTCGGGCAGTCGCCGAGCACCTTCTCAAGATTAGCGACCCATCCTACCGTTGGAAGCTCATCTCAACGGTGTGGGTCGAGATGCTTTGCTACCTCGGACCGAACTGCGGGGCTCGGTTCCACGCCAAGCATCTGAGCACTGGAGGTGAGTTTGTCACGCACGTTAGGATGCTACTGATCATTCTAGGCATTCCTTTCCTGCCCTCAGACAGGCCAGCAAAGTTCTGAGGAAGGCCAGGCCAGGAGCCGACGAGCTAGCGCATAATAATGTTGGGCTTGTGCGCTGCGAGTACTTTTCTCGGTGAGAAACTAATGTGTATGTGTGTTAACTCTAGTACTTTCCTTCATTATTTGTTGGTTGCTGTGAGTCCAAAATTTCTGTAATTTTATGCTAAAGTGTTTCCTCATGTATTGAAGGACTATATAAGAATGTCCAGAATTATGTTATGATAAACCATTGTTATTGGAGAAGAGTAAAAATTTAAATTTGCAAATTTATCAGATTTATCGTACTGTCAATAGACCAACCGGTCTAACTGGCCAAGGAGGCGGTCAGACCAGCCCTTCCCAATGGTCAGACTGGCATGAAGGTAGAGGTTTGACCTCTTGGGTTTTGCCTTTTGAATTTTGTTTTCTTGAATTGCTTGTCTAGGGTTTTAGCTTCTAATCATAATATCAATAACTCTATAATTATTAGAGTGAAGTATTAAAAATACTTAGGAAAAAATTTAACGGTACTATTCACCCTCTCAATTGCCTTTCGGTCCTGCACGTATAATATCTCATCTATTTAGTACTCACTGTTGTGGCTACGGGCCAAACAGGAAAGAAGGGGACTAGTAGGAGAGGAAGAGGAGAGCCAGATCTGTGGAGAGGTGGTCAGAATGAGAGGATGTCCCCCCTTTGCCCCTCCTGGGGGTTTATATATATGAGTGGGGTAGAATGGGAAATCCCCACTCTACCCCTAAGTACTTACAAAGGATGAGGGTACATTGGTATATTTACACTGGTATATTCCTCTACACTATTGGGCCTATCACATGTTGGACTAGCTGCACGGCCCAGTCACGGGGGGTTGGACCACCCCTACAACAGTACTCCCTCGACAGCAAGCGCTGAGGTACCGATGGGCGAGCTGACGTGATCAACCACCCCAGCCCCCTGTTCCCCGACAGCAAGCGCGAGGGTGCCGAGTGGTGAGCCGTTGCAACTAGTAGCTTGCAGACCCCAAAGGCAATGCCTACGAAGAAATCAATGAGCTCCTGCGCTGAATCCCGCACCGTCTCGCCGAGGCGATGCCTAGTCGAGCGCCGAAGACGTATCGTCGAGCGCCAAAGACGTGCCGTCCCACCGAGGCAATGCCTACAAGGCGGACGGCGAAGTCGAGCGCCGAAAACGTGACGTCGAGCGCCGAAGACGTGGCATCCCACCGAGGCGATGCCTACAAGGCGGACGGCGAAGTCGAGCGCGAAAGACGTGCCGTCCCGCCGAGGCGATGCCTACGAGGCGGACGGCATAGTCGAGCGCCGGAGTCGTGGCGATACTGCCGTTCCCCTACCTTCAAAAAGAGTGCCCGCGAAGAGCGGGCGCTTGGAGCATAGGCCGAGGGCACTACGCACGCGGAGGCAGGGAGGCGAGACCGCCGTTCCCCTACCTTCAAAAAGAGTGCCCGCGAAGAGCGGGCGCTTGGAGCGTAGGCCGAGGGCACTACGCACGCGGAGGCAGGGAGGCGAGACCGCCGTTCCCCTACCTTCAAAAAGAGTGCCCGCGAAGAGCGGGCGCTTGGAGCGTAGGCCGAGGGCACTACGCACGCAGAGGCAGGGAGGCGAGACCGCCGTTCCCCTACCTTCAAAAAAGAGTGCCCGCCAAGAGCGGGCGCTTGGAGCGTAGGCCGAGGGCACTACGCACGCGGAGGCACGGAGGCGAGACCGTCGTTCCCCTACCTTAAAAAAGAATGCCCGCGAAGAGCGGGCGCTTGGAGCGTAGGCCGAGGGCACTACGCACGCGGAGGCAAGGAGGCGAGACCGCCGTTCCCCTACCTTAAAAAAGAGTGCCCGCGAAGAGCGGGCGCTTGGACTTTATTTATAGTCCGTAGACTTGCGCGTGCGGAGGCGGACCTCGACGCTACGACTTTATTTATAGTCCGTAGACTCGCGCGTGCGGAGGCGGACCTCGACGCTACGACTTAATTTAGAGTCCGTAGACTACGCCGACGCTTGAGGCAATCGTGCAGTTTAAATCAGAAATAAGGACCAAAACAGAGGCATCAAAGAAATGGCCGAAGGCTTGCGACAACAAAAACTCTCCAGAATGCAGTACCAGAAAAGTACTAAATGCTACGGTTGCCCAGAACAGGTCAAAACCGGAGAAGCAAACACGGCCAAATCGAATGCTCTTAGAATGGAACTATGGCCACAATAAATGATATGATGGACAACCCTTGTTTTATTGCCATGCACACAAGAAATGCAACGACGATTAATAAGGGCCCTATGCATAATCGCATGCAGTGCGTACCGGCGCGGGGCGGTAGCGACGTGGATTCGACTCCGCAGGTGCGGAGACCTTGACATCCTCTCCAACTCGTGCAGGCGGTGCGCAGTGGAAAGTCGCGCGGAGCCGGCGAAACGAATGCCGAGGACGCACGGAGACAGCTCTTGGCATGAAGGCGCAGAGAACGCGGAGTCACGGACTTCGGCGAAGTGAAGTCCGAGTGCGCGGTTGCAGCAACTAGTCCTTCGCCAAGGTTGGAGTGGACCGCGTCATGCGATATCCCTGTCCTAGCTCGGTGCATGCATCGCCAATGTGGATCGCGGAGTGAGCTTCATTAGCGCAGGGAATGATGCGGAGTCTGCGATCGACTCGGAGAAAACTTCGCCGGCGCGGAGGCTTCGCTCAACTCGACTCAGAGAAGACTTCGCAGGCGCGGAGTATAGACTGCAGCGCGGAGTGGAGGCTGTGGCCAGCTCGGAGAAGACTTCGCAGGCGCGAAGTGCAGTGCGGAGGCTTCGCGAAGCTCAGGCATATGTCGCGAAGGCCGGGTCTCTGCTCCTGAGGTCGAAGAGGAAGGCGTCGTCGTCCGAGACAACCTGGGGTTGGTGCCTTCGGTAGAAGACGGGAGAATAGAAGGAATCGCGCCGCTACGCCATCGCCCTCGGCCGCCGACCCGAGTTGCGTACCCGCCGGGCGGAGGGGTCCAGGAAGCTGGTGGGACTTCGCCGATGGCGGGGCATTCCTGCTGGCCTTGGCAACGAGGCGAACAAATCCTCAGAGGAGACCTCGTGGGACCTCGGCAATGGTGCGCCCTCGTCTGCTGCGTCGATCTTCTCCCTGAGCTTCCCGAACGACGCGGTGTGCTCAGTGAATGGGGACGCGCGGAGCCTGGCGGAGCCGTCAGGCGAGCCAACTTCGGAGAAGACCTCGCGGGACCTCGCCAGGGTGCGTGGCCGACGTCGGAGAAGACCCCGCCAGGACGTCGCGAATGGTTTGCCCGGGTGGACGAGCTAAGTTTGTAGCCTCCGCTACGCACATGATCACATGCAGCCGCTGCGTACATGACTGCATGCAGCCGCTACGCACATGATCACATGCAGCCGCTGCGTACATGACTGCATGCAGCCGCTGCTTACATTACTGCATGCAGCCGCTACGCACATGATCGCATGCACGGCCTTCCCTTTGATGCTATACCGAGCAAGCGGACGCGGTGTCCTCGTCGACACTGCCGCTCTTCATGGGCTCCGCGCGCCAGGCGTGGCAGGGCGGTGGCGCGGCGAAGCGCGCTGGGGCCGCGACCAAGTCTGGCGGAGCTGTCGTGGAGTCCGAGACGAGGGCCGGCGAGGACTTGCCGGAGCCGCAGCGAAGGCGCGCGGGGTCGAAGCCGACTCGGACTCGTGCAGCACGAAGGCCGGAGTGTTGTAAATAATCTTGTTCTAGAGTCATGTGCAAAATTTGGGCGTAGTCGAAGTCGAATTGCAGCCGCAATTCAAAGTCGTAGAAGAAACAGGTTAGAAGTCGTATCTGAAACGGAGTCGGAATCCGAGTTGTCACCGTAGTCGAACCCGTGTTATAGTCGTAGAACCGGGTATAAAAAGAGGCTTAGAGCCATGTATTTTGTGTACCAAGCAATTGAGAAAATACAAAAAGAGGGAAAGACACAAAGCATTGAGTTGTCGTGTGATTGTGCAAGACGTGGTCGGAAGGACTCACGATCACCGCAAGCGTGATCGGGAGGAGTTACGACCACTGCAAAGTTCTCGCAGGCGTGATCGAGAGGTGCTACGATCACGGCAAAGGAACAGTGTTGTTCCGACTAAGTTGAGAAGGCTACGACCACGGTGAAGGTGGTCGTAAAGAGCAGCGACTACGCCGAGAAGGCTAGTACGTGATCGGAAGCAACTCCGATCACGTTGAAGGAAGTGAACGTAGTCGAAAGGGTGTTCGACTACGGTGAACGGTGATTGCCAGCATCACTGCATGTTCGTAAAGTTTTACGATCACGGTATCTTCGAGAGCGGCTGCAGGAAGATAGCACTCGATAAGGAGGAGTGGTCGTAATTGCTACAGTGTTTTTACGACTACGGAGAAAAATTGATCGATAGAGTTTGAAGTGATCGAAATTGGTCGTAAGCATCCAGGACTGGTCGTATTCAATTCTATCTGGTCGTAAACGACTCTAACAAGTCGTAAAGGGTTCTGGGAGGTCGTAAGACCTTACAACAGTTGGTATCAGAGCAGTGGTTAAACATGGCTGACACGGCGAAGCAGAGCGTGTCACTGCAGTACCCGATCCTCAGTTCGGACAACTATCCGGTCTGGGCGATGAAGATGAAGGTCAACATGATCGCGCAAGGCGTGCAAGTGCGGTCGAACCAAAGGAGAAGGACAAGGTCCTCGATGATCGTCTCGACAAGATGGCGATGGCAGTGATCTATCAAGCTGTGCCCGACTCAATGATGCGGCAGCTAGTCGGCAAGGAGACGGCGAAGGAAGTCTGGACTACTCTGCGAACCATGCATGAAGGAGTAGATCGAGTGAAGGAAGTTCGACTTCAAACCTTAAGAAGTGAGTTTGAAGCCATGAAGATGGGGAAGAGTCAGACCGTGGAAGAGTTCTCTGGTCGATTCAATGAGGTCGTAAATGAGATCAAATCTCTCGGCGACGATTTAAAAGATGAAGTGGCGGTGAAGAAGTACTTGCGAGTATTGCCAGAGAAGTTTCTCCCAGTTGTGACTACATTCATGTACTCACAGGACCTCTCGAAGATGAAGATTGAGGAGGTAACCGGAGCGCTCAAAGCACACGAATAGCTCCTAAAGAGTTATCAAGAAGACAACGGACAGCAAGTGCTGCTCGTAAGAGAAGATACGAAAGACCGAGGAGACTCGTCATCGAGGGGCGGTCGTAGTCGTGGTTGTGGTCGTGGCACATCGACCGGCCGCGGTGCGTCTCATGGACGAGGTCGAGGCTATGATCAGAGAGGTCGTGGACGAAGTGGTCGAGGAGGTGGTCGTGGAGGCGGCGACCATCAGACCGACAAGTCTGATGTCCAGTGCTACACGTGCGAGAAGTTTGGGCACTACGCTGCCGAATGTCGGAGCCACATCCAGTGCCATAACTACAAGAAGTATGGTCACTATGCTGCGAATTGTCGAGGCAAGAAGAAGGTGGAGGAAGCAAACTTGGCACAAACTACAGAGCACAAAGAGCCGACACTACTGCTGTCGCTCTGCACTGTAGACGAACCGAAAATGGTTCTGTTAAATGAGGAGAGTCTTTCCAAGTCTGTTGGAGCAGGGAGAGCAGACACAAGCCGACTGGTACCTCGACAACGGAGCAAGTAATCACATGACGAGCATACACTCGATGTTTCACGAATTAAACGAGAGTGTGCTCGGAAAAGTACAGTTCGGAGACGGCTCGACTGTTCAGATAAAAGGGAGAGGCACAATCCTGATGCAATGCAAAGATGGAAGTCGAAGAAAGCTCCCGGATGTATATTACATACCGAGTCTTCGGAGCAATATCATAAGCCTTGGACAATTGACTGAAGAAGGTTGTCGGATCAAGCTCAAAGACAACCATCTGAAGGTGTTCGACCACAGCGAACGTCTGCTGATGAAGGTGCAACGGACTGTGAACCGTTTGTACAAAATCAAGATCGAAACATGCAAGCAGAAGTGTTTGAAGACCACAATTGAAGATCCCGCCTGGTTGTGGCATGAGAGATTTGGTCATATAAATTTCCAAAGTCTCAGAGCAATGGCAGAGAAAGAGATGGTGGTCGGATTACCGAAAATCGACCACCCAGAGCAAGTCTGCGAAGGTTGTTTGGTGGCGAAACAAACTCGTAGCAGTTTCCCAACAGCAAACGAAGTTTAGAGCTTCACAACCACTTGAGCTGGTTCACGTCGACTTATGCGGACCGATCACACCCTGCACCGACGCTGGAAACCAGTACTTCATGTTGGTCCAGTGTTCAAGTAGGCGCTAGGCGCTAGGCGGGCGGCCAGGTAGGGCCTAGCGCCTAGGGAGCCTAGGCGGGGCCTAGGCGGTCAAATTAAAAATAAGGATAACATACAGATGATAAGTATATATTTGCTATATATCTGAGATCTAATGTCTCAGATCGAGTCATCATATCTTATAACTAATGTTTAAAACAATTAATCAGGTTTTAGACCATCTGATAAAGATCCAACGGTCCAGATCTTCTAACCCAAACGGCATAACCTAAATCCATCCGGCCGACCGCGCCGCCCCGCATTTTTGCGCCCACCTCCCCGACTGTAACCCTAACCCTAAATCCTCCGCCGCCTGTCGCGCCCGCCTCCCCGCTCTCCCTCGCAGATCGTCGCCGCCTCCCCGCAGACCCCGCCGCCCGCCTCCCCATCTCTCCCCCGCAGATCCCGCCGCCGCCTCCCCCGCAGATCCCGCCGCCCGCCTCCCCATCTCTCCCCCGCAGGTCGCCGCCGCCTCCACCGCAGATCGCCGCCGCCCGCCTCCCCCATCTCTCCGGATCTGGCGCGGGGAGTCCAGATCCGGCGGCGGCGGCCACGGGATCCGGCGAGGATGCAAGGCGGAGGGATCCGGCGGTTCGACGACGCCGGCGCGTGGGAATCCCTGGAGGTGCGGCGGCTCTGTAAGTCTCTCCTTTTGCAACCCTAGCTCACCGTTTCGTCCTTCTTATGTCGCCGTCCCACGCATAGGCGTCCTCGGCGACCGCCTAGCCGCCGTGCCGCCGCCGCGCCCGCCTGGTTTGCCGCCGCCGCACCGCTTTGACCGCCACGCCGCTCAGGACCGCCAGCCGCTTAGCCGCGACCTCCCGCCGAGGGCCAAGTCGCGGCGGCGGCCGCCGCCACCGCCTGGCGCGCCTCGGGCCGCCTAGGCCGCCTTTTGCAACACTGTGTTGGTCGTAGACGACTACTCTAGAGCCATGTGGGTATATATGCAGAAGAGCAAAGATGAGGCAAAGTCGAATTTTCAGAAGTTTATTGCTCTTGCCGAAAACGAAGTCGACAAGAGGGTAAAAGCGGTCAGGTCTGATCGAGGAGGAGAATTTCTCGCAAAAGAGTTTGACTCAATTTGTGAAGAGAAGGGCATTGCAAGATTCTTCACGGCTCCGTACTCACCTCAACAAAACGGAGTCGTAGAAAGAAGAAACCGAACCGTGGTCGAAACCGCACGAAGTCTTCTGACGAGTCGATACCTGCCCGGGAGGTTTTGGGTAGAAGCCGTAAGACATGCGGTCTATTTGCTAAATCGTGCGACCACACGGTCGTTAAATGGAGTTACTCCATACGAGTTGTGGTCGGGGAGGAAACCGAACGTCGATCACTTAAAAGTTTTCGGTTGTTTGGCACATGTGAGATCATCGACTTACCTGAGGAAGCTGGACGATCGGAGCAAAAGGATGATCTACCTCGGCTCGGAATCAGGTACTAAGGCATATAGGTGCTATGATCAAGTCGAAAACAAGTTACATGTGAGTAGAGATGTAGTCTTTCAAGAAGACAAGCATTGGGAGTGGGAAGAACACCACAACATTGAGAAAGATAAGTCGAAATGGATAACTTTCGATGTCGAAGAAGTCGATGCCGGCAATACAGAAGAAGCTACGACTACACCTCAAAGCCCAAATCCGATTGGTGCGGATGAGGAGGGGACTCCATTTGAAGCAGAAGAATCTGACGAGGAAGACTCAAACGATAGGGTGCCAAAGATGAGGAGCATAAGTGAAATTTATGCTCAAACTGAGCAGGTGCAGACGAATGAGCTGTTACTGTACACAACAGCCGAAGAACCCGAAAGCTATGAAGAAGCAAAGGAAGATGAATATTGGAGAGCTGCTTTGCAGGAAGAGCTGAAATCGATTGAAGACAACAACACTTGGGAACTCACCGATTTGCCGAAGGGTCATCGAGCGATCGGTTTAAAGTGGGTCTTCAAGGTAAAGAAGGATTCCCAGGGAAAAGTCGTAAAACACAAAGCACGACTTGTGGCAAAAGGGTATGTTCAAAAACAAGGCATCGACTACGAAGAAGTCTTTGCCCCAGTAGCTCGTATGGAGACCATACGACTACTTCTTGCGTTGGCAGCTAATGGTGGATGGCAAATTCATCACATGGATGTGAAAACGGCGTTTTTGAACGGAGACATTGAGGAGGAAGTTTATGTCTCTCAACCGCCGGGTTTTCAATCCAAGGAGCAAGCCGAGAAAGTCTTAAAGCTAAACAAAGCTCTCTACGGACTTAAGCAAGCACCACGAGCATGGAATTTGAAGCTTGACAAAAGTCTAACGGCACTCGGGTTCAGAAGAAGCAACTCTGAACATGCTGTATACTCGAGGGGAGATGCAAAGAACAGACTGATCGTAGGCGTCTATGTAGACGACTTGATCATTACTGGATCGAGTTCAAAGGAGATTATGAGGTTTAAAGAAGAGATGAAGAGGCTATTCAAAATGACTGACTTGGGACTCTTGTGTTATTATCTCGGTATTGAAGTCAATCAAACCGACAACGGCATAACACTTTGTCAGTCGGGATATGCTCGAAAGATCCTGGAGAAATCTGGTATGGAAGAGTGCAACCCATGTCAAACCCCAATGGAGAATCATCTGAAATTGAGCAAGACAGGCCCAGGATCACCAATTGATACCACGACTTATAGGAGCATTGTTGGAAGTCTACGGTATCTGGTCCACACCCGACCAGACATCTCGTTTTCGGTCGGGTATGTAAGCCGTTTCATGGAGAAACCGACTCAGGAGCATATGAATGCCGTGAAGCACATCCTGAGATACATCAAAGGTACTCTAAATCTCGGGATTCAGTACAAGAGAGGAGGTGAAAAATCATTGCAGCTGACGGGCTACAGTGATAGCGACATGGCGGGAGACATCGATGATCGAAGAGCACGACAGGCATAATGTTTGTGCTTGGGGAGAGTCCGATCAGCTGGCAATCTCAGAAGCAAAAGGTGGTTGCATTGTCTTCTTGTGAAGCTGAGTACATCGCAGCGAGCGCAGCATCTTGCCAGGGAGTCTGGCTCGCTCGACTGTTGAATGACTTGTGACTTGTCAGATGAAGCAATTCAGAAGGTAACACTCAGGGTTGATAACAAATCGGCTATTTCGCTGAGTAAGAATCCGGTTCTACATGATAAAAGCAAACATATAGACACAAGATATCATTATATCAGAGATTGTGTCGAAGAAGGGAAGATTGCAATCGACTACATCAGAACCGAAGAACAGAAAGCAGACATATTGACAAAGTCGCTGGGACGGATAAAGTTTTCAGAGATGAGGAAGAAAATTGGCATGATCGAAGTCGAAAAACAAGATTAGGGAGAGAATGTTGTAAATAATCTTGTTCTAGAGTCATGTGCAAAATTTGGGCGTAGTCGAAGTCGAATTGCAGCCGCAATTCAAAGTCGTAGAAGAAACAGGTTAGAAGTCGTATCTGAAACGGAGTCGGAATCCGAGTTGTCACCGTAGTCGAACCCGTGTTATAGTCGTAGAACCGGGTATAAAAAGAGGCTTAGAGCCATGTATTCTGTGTACCAAGCAATTAAGAAAATACAAAAAGAGGGAAAGACACAAAGCATTGAGTTGTCGTGTGATTGTGCAAGACATGGTCGGAAGGACTCACGATCACCGCAAGCATGATCGGGAGAAGTTACGACCACTGCAAAGTTCTCGCAGGCGTGATCGAGAGGTGCTACGATCACGGCAAAGGAACAGTGTTGTTCCGACTAAGTTGAGAAGGCTACGACCACGGTGAAGGTGGTCGTAAAGAGCAGCGACTACGCCGAGAAGGCTAGTACGTGATCGGAAACAACTCCGATCACGTTGAAGGAAGTGAACGTAGTCGAAAGGGTGTTCGACTACGGTGAACGGTGATTGCCAGCATCACTGCGTGTTCGTAAAGTTTTACGATCACGGTATCTTCGAGAGCGGCTGGAGGAAGACAGCACTCGATAAGGAGGAGTGGTCGTAATTGCTACAGTGTTTTTACGACTACAGAGAAAAATTGATCGATAGAGTTTGAAGTGATCGAAACTGGTTGTAAGCATCCAGGACTGGTCGTATTCAATTCTATCTGGTCGTAAACGACTCTAACAAGTCGTAAAGGGTTCTGGGAGGTCGTAAGACCTTACAACACGGAGGGCATGCCCATGGAGGCGCGGAGACTCGGCACAAAGGCTCGACGCAGAGGCTCTACTTCACGCGGAGACTCGCGGACTGTGGAAGACTTCGACAACGCCCAGCCGCGCCCTCGCCTGAGCGGAGCCCACCTCATCCTTGTGGAGTCCGCGGTCGAAGAGGAGGTCCTCGTCTGTACGGAGTCCACGGTCGAGGAGACCTTCGCTTGCTTGGAACCTGCGCGCCGAAGATGTCGTGCCCGCTGTAGAAGTCGGCGTCCTTGTAGGAGACGCAGTTGATGGCGTCGATGTAGCGCTGCCCCGACTCGTCCATGGCGGCAGCGAGGTGCGCTCCGTACCAGCCGATGTCGCAGTTGAGCAGCGAGACTTCGTCGCTGCGGAAACTGTGCCGTTGCGGAGGCCGTGGCGCGGAGGCGACACGACCCTGCCGAAGACGCGCGTGCCAGCCGACGTCGAAGTTGAGCAGCGAGACTTCGTAGCTGCGGAAACTGGGCGTTGCGGAGGCCGTGGCGCGGAGGCGACCTCGCCGCTGCGGAGGTCGTGGAGCTGCTGCAGAGGCCATGGCGCGGAGGCGAGGCGACCCTGATCTCCACGGCCGAGGACCCCTGCCTACGCTCTCTCCACGACTCCACCTCGGCTGCAACGGCAATCCGCGGAGCAGGAAAAAATGAATGGATGTATGTGGAGTGCATGTACGAATGGCTACGCACGGATGGATACACATGCATGGAGGGAAGTTTGAGTGCATGCATACGTAAAACTTGTTTACTATGTAAACTAGTATAGTGCCCGTGCTAACGCCACGACGGTATTTCGGGGATGCATATGAAAACAACCAAATGATGATTTTTTTTTCATAGTTTAAGTTTCACGCAATTGTATATCACCATGTATATAATCTGGAAAACACTCATGTATATCACCAGCAAGTTCAGGTCATGAAATTGCAAGCCTAGGCCAATTATAATGCATAACAAGGCAATAATAAGTCATGTCTCGCCTGAACCATCTAATTTCTGATTTGCTTAAGTAGGTCTTGGAGTTCTCCAGGGATAATGTCTTTACATTCATTTTCACTGCTCTTCAAAATGTCCACCAAGAAATTCGTCCTCAGTGAATGTGATCGTTGTGCATGGCAGATAATAAGTTAACTTATTAATTTGCTATGTAATCTACAAAATATACATAGAGAATATTATATGCTCACAGTGTTGATAACTGGTAATCTTACACCATTCCACGACCACATGAAACTGTATACAAGGAAGCCTGACAGGTTGCTGGAGAAGAGCACGTGTTTAATTGTTATAGACGACACCCAACTGATGGCGGAGGTCGCGGACGCGATGCTCGGATTTCTCACGCCGACAACGCCACGGCACGCATCCCGATTGACGCGCGCGCCTCGCGCGCTCGCGCGGATGGTGGAGGCCGGGAGGACTCCCGACGTCGCCGGCCAGTCCCGCGCCGCAGGAGTGGGAGATCGGATCGTGCAATGTCTTTGTAGCAGTGCAGATACATTCAACGTGGTCGAAACCGACCAATCTCAACGTGGTGGGACAACGTGGTCGTTACCGACCAATCTCAACCTGGTCGTAAGCCTTGAGAATGGCTCTCTCTCTCTGTTGGGTAGGTTTACGACCATGTAGTCGAAAGGGCTTTACATCTTAGTAGTCTTACTCGAGCTTTCAACTTGGTGTTCAGCAGAGTCATAAGCTCTATCGAGTGGTCATAGATTACCTACGACCACGGTGTGTTGTCTCTGCGAGGTCGCAAGTTTCTTCAGGTGGTCGCCAGAATGTTTACGACCATGCTGTGACTATTGAGTGGTCGGCAGACCAGCTTGGCCATGGTCGGAAGTTGCCAGGAGGGCGTACGACCAATTTTAGCTATGGTCGAAGGCCATCAGGCAAGTTTACGACCACTTGTTGGAAGTCGAATTACATCAGGCAAGTTTACGACCATGCTGTGACTATTGAGTGGTCGGCAGACCAGCTTGGCCACCGTGGTCGTAGGAACTCTGCCGATCACCGGAGTCATAGAGTTGGGTATAAAAAGAGGGGACTCATGTAATCAGATGGACACCGAGAAAGAAGAAAAGAAAAGAGAAGTGGTCGGGAAACCAGAAAGTATCGATCTTTGTGGTCTCCCAAGACGTGGTCAAAGTCGACCTACGACCACGACAAACGTGGTCGGAGGGACCTACGACCACGGCAAATATCGGCAGGCGTGGTCTAAAGGCGTTCGACCACGACAAAATCCAAGCTGGCGTGATCGAGGGGCTCCTACGACCACGGCATAGAAACAGTGATTTTACGACCACGTTGTAAAATCACTGACGCGGTCGAAAGGCGATCGATTGCGGCAAAATCGATTGATCGTGAGGTCAGGAAGCAATCCGACCAGATTGGTGAGAAGTCGTAGGTGATCTGCAGGCGTACGACCGAAACGAAGGAAGTTGAACGTGGTCGTAAGGAGGCTACGACCACGTTGTAAGAGGGGTTGCGATCACGTTGAAGGCTATGACCACGGTGTAATTGATCGTAAGGAGCAGCGACTTCAGCGGGAAGATCTGAGCGATCGTAAACGGCTACAGTAAGTTTACGACCACGTTAAAAACGATCGAAAAGTATCGACTGCTTTGTGATCTCCCAAGACGTGGTCAAAGTCGACCTCCGACCACGACAAACGTGGTCGGAGAGACTTACGACCACGGCAAATGCAGACATTAATTCACAGACGTGGTCGGAGAGACTTCCGACCACACCTGCAATATTGAGCATGGGCACGAGCTCCCCCCTGAGGCCCTCAGGTGCATGGACATGACCTTGCTGGTGCCGCCGACGAGGCTCCCGCCGATGAACACCGCCAGGACGACGGGGCCGAGCCACCCGGCGAGCGATCCAGGCCATTCATTTGTATGAAGTTGGATTACTTTGGTACACAAATCTGGGTGGACTTAGATTAGGCATGACTGTGGGGGTGGTTGAGGGGGTGGATTTAGTAAAGAAAATTTTCGACCGGTTACGACCATGTTGGTCGTGGTCGAAGGCAGCTACGACCACGTTGGCATGGTTGAAGGCAGCTCAGCCACGTTGGCTGTGGTCGGACACTGCTACGACCACGATTGGCCGTGGTCGAAGCCTGTTACGACCACGATAGCCCTGGTCGAAGGTTAGTACGACCACGTTGGCCGTGGTCGAAGCCTGGTACGACGACCGCTGTGGTCGGACGTCGGCGCTCGAATGAACGATCACGTTGCGGAGTCGGCGCGTTACGACCACGTTACCGCGAGAGGCAGTCGAAGGTCGAGACTTGGACCGCTATGGTCGATAGTCGGTAGTCTTCGGCTTCGACCACGTGGGAAGTCGGAGGACTTCGACCACGTTGTGAAGCGGTCGAATGTGGTTGGATCGAGCTCGTATGCGGTCGGCTGCGGGCGTAGGTCAGTTGGCTGCGGTCGGAAGTGGTCGCACGAGCTTGGAAAGGGGTTCGACCACGGTAAATCCCGTTGTGCATGGTCGGAAGGTGGTTCGATCACGCGATAAGCGGTCGGAAGTCCCCGAGAGGCTTGAACGTGGTCGTAGAGATCTTGTATCCGGTCGTATGATCTCCAGGATCGATCGTTTCCTCTGGGAATCGGTCGTATCAACTCCTGGGCTGGTCGTCTTGACCTGGAGAGCGGTCGTAGGTCTTGTGCATTATTGTTTAAGTGATTTTCACCGGTCGTATGGTCTCTAGAAGCGATCGCAAGACCTGGGAATCGGTCGTAACGACTTGGGTTGAGGTCGTAGGCTTTGAGCAGGCTCTGGTGAGCTCAAGTGTATCTCTGTTCTCTGTGCAACAGAGTGGTCGTATGAGGTCTAGACTTTGTGCGATAAAGTCGTAGCAAGCTAGCGATGATCGTAGCAGTTTGTTAACTGGTCGTAGCTTATGTCTTGATGGTCGTAGTAGCCTAGCGTGTGGTCGTAGGCTGCTGGCACTTCATGTCTTATGCTTTCGGGTGGTCGTAGGAGGTTTATGACCAGGTGTTGTGCTGATTGATTGTCTACATGTGTAGTGCGGTGCTATGTACGTGGTCGTAAGGAGCTACGACTACGTCGAGAAGACCAGTATGTGGTCGGAAGCGACTCCGACCACGTTGAAGGAAGTGAACGTGGTCGAAACGCTCTCGCGCGAGCAGACCGGGGGAGGTTTTAACGATCACGTTGCGAAGTTGGCGCGACGACCGCTGTGGTCGGAAGTCGGCGCTCGAATGAACGATCACGTTGCGAAGTCGGCGCGTTACGACCACGTTACCGCGAGAGGTAGTCGGAGGTCGAGACTTCGACCGCTGTGGTCGATAGTCGGCAGTCTTTGGCTTCGACCACGTGGGAAGTCGGAGGACTTCGACCACGTTGTGAAGCGGTCGAATGTGGTTGGATCGAGCTCGTATGCGGTTGGCTTGCAAACAAATGGAAGAGGACCCGATATGCGAGGCCTAATATTCGATACTTCTAGATTGAGCGGGGACATGAAAAAACATGAGAACAAAAGAATCTTAATTTCAAGCTATTGGTGTAACTCGCATAGGATGAACCGATGAAGTGCCGATTTAGCCATATTAATTAAATCAAAGGAACCTAGTAATGCAGTTTAAAATGTCCATGTACATAACTACCAATAAACGTGCAAGGAACATGAAGCTATTTTCTTTGTTTCATTTCATATTTTGTCCATGTACATAACTACAAATATACACACCTCGTATCTTTGGATCTGGTATTCTTGAAAGTCGTAACATCTGCGAATACGTGTTTGTCACCCGCAAGAACAACATGAATATTGTTATTAAATTCACCATTGCTGCCACTTGTAAGCACATTTTTGTGACATCACGCGCCGCTGCCACCATTGTCGTGAATTCAGCAGCAAAACAGGGCATGACATGATTATGGGATGTCATAACACATGTTAACAGATTAAGACATCGCATGCACTTCTAGCTTGGCAGATATCCAAGGAGTGAAGAATTGGGACTATACCTCCAGGTACACACAAGATAACCAGCTGGCCAATTCTTATCATCTGAATGGGAAGTATTGCAGGCTGCACAAGACTACACAAGTCAATACAAACAAAAAAAGGTGTAAATTCAGTAAGTTGGTTTCTAGTTAGAGATCTTGGTTCATTTCTAGATAGAGATCTTGGTTCGGATTTGACATATCATGGAGCTTACTCACGTCAGGTACTCAGGTGGCCTATGGTTCACAAGTGACAACCCATTTGATCCCATCAACTCTACCACAAAAAATTGTGTTGACTGTAAATGTGTTGATATTGGCTATGATTTAAGCTCAGAAACTAAGCAACTCTAGTGGAAAAGTTCAAATTAGTTAGACATAAAAGTAAGGAATGTGCCATTCACCAATATTACAGAGAATTATATGTTATATCTGCCTATGCAGTCCTGATTTGATGCAGAGATACTTGCTCATCATTAATGGTGACCTTGGTGCCAACTATCAAGTGAAATAAGACATTTCCAGAGAAAAATACTTATAAGCATGTATATGATTATTGAAAAATGAAGTCATACCGCCCAATCATATGGTTCCTTCATTTCACCAGTGTCTAGCAATATTGGTTTTGGAGCTTGACACTCAACTTGCTCCTTCCCTGGTGGCTTTAATAAGTTCCTTACTAATTTCCAGAAAGGGTTTCTATGATTAGAGGGGCATATAAGAGTAGTCCAAAGCAAGGAAAATGGAAATATTTGCATCAACAGCATAAGTAAGCTATGAAAAAAATTGAAACTCTTAATTACCAGGTACCAGGGAACCTCTTTTCTCACAGAAAGCAACAATGCATAATCTTCATCCAACTTTTCAGTACCATTCCGCTGCTTCTTCTTCACCAAGTAAAACTGTTTTGCCTACAAATAGCAGACAGAAATAGAAATCAGAAAGCACGTGAATCAAACAACACCAAACTTCGGTGACAAACATATAGGTATCTGTGAAATCATTAGTTGCCTCTTCTTTCACTATCACAACTCGTAGGCCTCTAAGCTTGCAGGAAATTGGTGTATCTGACCCAACTCGTCCAGAGAGTGTCACTACAAGTGGCATAACTATACTTGCTGTGTCCAGTATATCAGCTGTTGAAGGTCACTCACTCATGTCAGAAAATAGAAATAATAATAGCTCAATAGAGTTGAATAATCCCGTCAAACTTCAAAACTCAGCTTGGCATAACATTATGCAAATTACACACGTTAAATGGTATAGATGCAACACTTTTAACTATCACGCATACGACAAGCGAAAGCTGAATGTTGGGGTACTAATTTCATCCTACAACTTCACAAACACACCACAAGTCTTCTATTATATTGCACACATATATACAGCAAGAGTCAAATTATAACATTTAGGAGCTGACGACAGAAGTAAATTACCACATGATCAGGCAAAGTTACAATGTGAACATTCTCTTTTCAAGCGCTTCAATGCAAAAAAAAAGCATAGTTTTACTGGCAGATGAATGAAATAGTGAGCATGGATGGGCAGGAAGCAATGCTAGGGCGTACATGCTCAGTAATAATTAAATATAAGTAATCATCAAACTACATCAACTCTCTCTGTTTCAAAGCCAAGACAATCAATTACCTCAGCAACTCGAACACTGAATGACAAATGACGACCATCTTGTGACCTAGCTCACATGGTTCAATACATTAAGTCAAGGTTGATGCAATCCATAATACAAGTAGAATTTTGTTTGTGAAATAGTTAAGACTAAAAACAAGACAAATAAGTACCAAAAGAAATGGCAGAAGCTGCTTAATTGAAAAATATGGAAATTTACCAGGTGTCGAAATAGTACAAAGAATGAAATTTTTGCCAAAGCATCAAGTATTACATTCAACTACATCAGTGCTCGTGAATTAATTATTAACACATGCTTTCTGAGTTAAAAGCAAAAATGTGATTGAAATGTCATATATTTTCCTTTCCATGATATAAATAACTACTACAAATGCAACACATGGACACCCAGCAAAAATGCATAAGTGACCCCATGCCAAATTGCAGAAAAGCAATTGGTGTGTATTAATTATAAGCTTTTTATGGAAACAATACAATATGTATTGATTAGTTATCCTTAGGAGCCTTAAAGTTTTAATAACATATAGTAGGATTACAAAGGTGTGACCGCTTTGGAGCAGCCCTTTTTTGGGTTAAAACTTAAACATGGTCATAATCCTTAATCCTTATATGTTAAGGAATGAACTCAGAAAGTAAAAAATTACAGTACTCAGTTGCAGGGGCGATCTTTAGTGGACTACGAAATATTATTCTTCCTGCATATAGTGAAAAACTAATGGCTGAACTCTTCTGCCATAGAGATAGATGACACACTAAATTATGAGAAAATGCCTAATTGCCTACACAACGTAACAAGCGTACCAATAATTGTTGAAAGAAACTAAAATATGAAATACATACCTTTACTATACCAAGGTCAGGCCTATCAAACTGGACCTTGTAACAATCCTGCTCCATCATCACCACTTCATCTTATACGCAAGGAGAAGGCATATTGTTTCCATACTCTGCTTGCCGCGATCAACATAATCCCCAAAAAACAAATAGTTTGCCTTCGGTGGGAAGCCACCATACTCAAATAATCGAAGAAGATCAGAATACTGGCCATGTATATCCCCTGTCAGTGATTAAAGAGGCAGTTAAATGCTGAACATGATTTCAAATCATTATATCGTGTACATTACAAATTGCTTACAATGACAAGTTTAGGCAACATATTTGGGATCAGTGTTTAGCATCTTAATCTTGAGGTGAAATTATGAGTCTATTCACAAGAGAAAAGAAGGATTATGCACTTAATATAGCACACTAACAGGGTAATGTATTTCATTGTAAAGTTATCTAACCTTTAGATGACAACATCAATACCATCATATATTAGATTAAGCTAATTCCGAATATTACAACAAAGTATGTCCAGTCAACACCGAGTATTCTTTGAAATGCAGACCTCAGCTGCAAATTCTCAAACAGACAAACCAAATCTGGCTTTTGCTTATGGTGTAGGAATGGCATATCACAAGGTGACACGTTCATTCATAATCACTCTCGTCTCATAATGCAACGTTGAATCAATACAACTCTAGCAAATACTCCACTAAACACATCTGCAGTACCAACCCACTGTGGCTTGGCTTCCTTGTCTTGTAAAATCAGCTATCAACTACTGCTTAGATATAGATGTACTGATTCCAGTTCAAGCCCATCTAGTCATCTTACATCTCCAATTCTCCTAAAGTAGCAATCGGCCATCAAACTTTCACTGATTTATTCTTAATACTAACGATGTTCAAACTAAACCACTAACAGCGTACAGATATCCCCTATTTTCTCAATGGATAAAGCAGAAATAGCATGTAAAGTAAAATTTTCCTCTTGTGCACTGGCAAACAAGTAACGCGTGACAGAAGTTGACATCTCAACCTCCAAAGATCGAAATTTGCCCAATTATCTACCCAGTACAAACCACTATTGGACATCTGAACCACGCGACCACCCCCAAGACCAAGATCCCATCTTTCCAATGAATCTACCAATGTTGAGATTCCCAGTAATTCTATTTCTACCCATTTTCGTAAAAAAAATCTATTTCGACCCAAAAAGGTAAATACTAAACTACATGGCGATCTCCCCTATATCACAATTCCTTGCCAAATAACACCACCAATTTTAGCTCCCGAAACAAGTAAGAAAGCGATTAAATGAGCAACTGCAGCCACCCAGCTACCCAAGATCACATTTTCCCCACTACTATAGAGCGCCCAAGAAGGTAAAGAACAAATCTACAAGAGCGTGAGAGCGGATCGAACGATACCTCTCCTGGCCGGCGGTGTCCCAAATCTGGGCCTTGATGACCTTGCCGTCAGCCGTCGACTTGAAGGCTGCGGGTGGCGAACTCGACGCCGATGGTGGACTTGGACTTGAGGTTGAACTCGTTCTTGGTGAAGCGGGAGACACGCCGGAGTCGCCTATGAGAACCACCTTGAACAGGTAGTCGTATTCGTCCTCCGGCCTGTACCCGCCTCCTGCGGCCGCCATTTCCCCTCTCCGAGCAGTGAACCGTCACCGTTCCTGGATCCTTGGGCCGCGGCGGCAACGACGAGCTTGGGCCTCTTGGCTTCCCTCCGCCCGGCAGCAGCAGCCACGGGCCGCGGGGCCGGAAGGAGCTGCGAGCCTGCGACGAGGGGCGACGGAGAGGCGGAGCAGGAGGCGAGGACCAGGCGGGTGAGATGTGCGGCTAGGGATCTCAGCCGATCCGACGGAGTCGGCTGGCGGCGGCGATTGAGACGCTGCGGTGCGGATGACGACTTCGGCCTCTTTGCGGGCCGCGCGCGCGCCTTCTGGTCCGCGATGACGGTGGAGTCGGCGGATCCACGGCGAGAGGCTGGCTCGACGGAGGAGACGGCCGGATCCGGGCGGCGGCGTCGGCGCGACCGCGAAGGCCCGAGAAGGCCGGATCGGGTGGTCCATCCAGATCCGATCTGGATGTAGTGAGAGCACGAGGAGGGCGCGCTGGGGTGGAGACAGGTATAGGAGGTGGCGGCGGCGCGGGGTGGGGGGGAGGAGGCGGCGGCCTCGAGCGCGGGGTGGGAGGTGGGAGGCGGCGCGGGGTGGGAGGGAGGGGAGGTGGCGGCGGCGCGGGGTGGGGCGGAGGAGGAGGCGGCGGCAGAGCGGACGGGTGGGGGGAGGAGGAGACGGCGGCGGAGCGGGGGAGGAGGAGCGAGGGCGGAGTGCAGCGGAGTGGGAGGTGGGAGGCGGCGGCGTGGTGTGGGGGGATCAGAGAGAGCGGGTGGGCCACGCGGCGATGGCGCAGGAGGAGCGGTGGAGAATGTGCGTGCGCGCGGGGTGAGAATGTGCGTGCGCGCGGGGTGGGTTCTGTGTTCAATGATGGGGTACTGCAGATCCATTGAAGGATGATCGTCGGATATGGTTGAGTAAGGAGAGAGAATGGAGGAGAGTTAATCTGGTGCGCACGTTTTTAGGATGGTGTATTTCTGGGTGCATATTGTGGTGTGGATGTAGTTAAGGTCATGACTGTGGGGCAGGTAATTATTGGGTGGATGTAGGATAATTTTAACTGGTGGATTATTAGTTTAGATAGATAGATAACCGCATGCAGGTACTTTTTGGAGGCATCGGCTTGGCGCGGAGTCCTGGGCGCGAAGCCCCGCGGAGGCGCGTGGGGTCCGAAGAGTGCGGCGCGGAGCCCAACGTGGAGTCCGACGGACGTGGTCGAGGGCAGAGCAGAGGCGCGTGAAGCTCGAAGACGTCGAGTCGCTGCGGAGTGGTGCGCCCATCGACCCTGCGCATCGCGCATAAAGGCAGCGAAGGCCGTGGCGTGGAGGACGGCCTCGGCTCACCCATCACCTGCACACCAAGAACCAAGCAGGGGCGAAGAGAGGGGGGGTGGCCTAGCCCCCCCCAATGGACGCGAGAGAGAAGGGGGAGGGAGAGGGAGCAGGGGGATGGATTTCTCAAGCGCTGTGCAATGGTGGGATGAGTGGCAGCTGCGCATTCTCGTGCTCGGCAGCCTCTTCGTCCAGTTCTTCCTCTTCTTCTCCGTCGCGGCGCGCAGGTGTGCTTCTTTACGCTGGTTGAGGGTGTCCATCTGGCTTGCCTACCTAGGTGGCGACGCTCTGGCGATATACGCCCTGGCCACCCTCTTCAATCACCACAAGCAGCCTGCAGCGAATGGCGGTGGCTGCATCCCATGGTGTTCCAGGTCACGGTCGCCCTGTACGCTGGCGCCTTGGCGGGTCGGCCCCCCTTTTGTCTGGATCCTGGCTCCGCCCCTAGAACCAAGACGGAGAGAGAGAAAAGCCCGTATGCATGCATGAGTGGTACGTGAATAAATTGCATACGTAGATGGATTACTCCATGCATTCAGGTGTGTGCGCATGCAGTTCGTGTCTGCAAAAATGGGGTGCAACATCGAGCGACGACTCGGCGCGGACCGCAGAGGCTTGACATACGAGCGAAGCCCGTACATCTTACCCATCAGATCTGCCAGATCGAAGCGAACAGGCTAGCGACGAGATGAACTTATCTGCGATGCTTCATGATACGAGCAACTTGAGATACTTCCATTCTACGCTAGGAAGCTCCTTCGGTGGTAGTCACCTCTAGCGCCCTGGTGCAACTTCTTGCTCAGTCCTCACGGACGGCGCTATCTGTTGTGGCTACGGGCCAAACAGGAAAGAAGGGGACTAGTAGGAGAGGAAGAGGAGAGCCAGATCTGTGGAGAGGTGGTCAGAATGAGAGGATGTCCCGCCCTTTGCCCCTCCTGGGGGTTTATATATATGAGTGGGGTAGAATGGGAAATCCCATGGGAAATCCCCATTCTACCCCTTAGTACTTACAAAGGATGAGGGTATATTGATATATTTACACTGGTATATTTCTCTACACTATTGGGCCTATCACATGTTGGACTAGTTGCACGGCCCAGTCACAGGGGTTGGACCACCACTACAACACTCACAAAAAAGTCGTCCACAATCGGAAGAAACCCGGCGCGGCCTTGTCGATCTTACGGATGATATTAAGTAAAAGGGGACCGAAGATGAAATCAACTAGGAAAATAAGAGACCGAGCGTGTATAGAGGTTCAGGACGTTGAATGGCGAGTTACATGGCCCTACATCTTTGTCGAGTGATGGACTAATGGTTAAGCCGCACTCCCTTTGCTACTAATGGTCTCTGAATGTGTAGTGTGTTTACAGAGAAAAGAGTCTGTAAGCTATTCACTATATAGAGCATCCTTCTGTGCAGACGACGTGATGGTCTCACGCCATCGTCACTGGAACTCAGTGTTATTAAGAGAATCTTGGAAACGTTTGAGCGGCATTGGGCTTGCATATAAATTTGGAAAAAATGTACGGCTACTGCAATCTGCTGTTCAGAAGCAAGTTTGCTTGTACCAGAGGAGAGTGTCAACTGCCAAATCACGGAGTTCCCGTGCTCCTACTTAGAGCTGCCGTTGTCAATTAAGCGCCTGCCAAGAACCCACCTTCAGCAGATCATTGAAAAAGTGGTACTCAATTTACCAAAATCGAAAGGTCATTCCTGCTCCAGGCGGAAGAATGGTTGTGGATTTGTGGTCAAGGCTGTTCTGTCGGCAATACCAGTCTATCAGTTGATTGCGCTAGACGTGCCTAAATGGGTTTTAAAGGCCATTGATAAGAGAAGCAGAAGCTTCTTATGGTCGGGAGAGGAGTCGGTCAAAGCAGGCAAATGCTTGGTGGCGTGGAATAAAGTCTGTCGGCCAATCGACTTTCGGGGTCTGGGCATCCAGGATCTGCAAATCATGAACTACGCCCTAAAAATGAGATGGCTTTGGTTCGAGGGAACAGACACATCAAGAATGTGGTCCGGCTTGGATTTACAGCTGGAAAAGTTGGTACAAGGCCATGACGGAATAAATCATGTTTATTTAGTTTGTTCAGTGCATGCATGGCGTTACCTAGTTTGTTCAGTGCATGCATGGAGTTACTTAGTTTATGCATGGCGTTACTTCATTTAGTACTTAGTCTGTTGTGGAGGCGTTTTGACGTTTTGATGTTTTGGCGTTTTGACGTTACCAGTTGTACCTCCTATAAATATTTGGCAATGCAATGCAAAGATGTGTAGCTGATTCTGCAGCACCAAAAACTGCGTTAAGATCCATTGCTTCGCGTGAGTTCAGTGTGTGCTTGTGTTCTAAACTCTTTCAGGCCAAGCCATGTTTGAAGCTTCTAATAAGGTAGAAAGTAGACATGGAAGTCCGCTTTATTCTGGTCTGATAGGCTGATAGCTGGTTGGATGGAGAATTTAGTCGGAGAGAAGTCGCGTCGCAGCAGAACAGTTAAGGAGGCGTTAACTGACAGAGCTTGGATTAAAGACATCAATCAAGGGCCATCAGTAATGGCCATAAGAGAATACCTGCAGCTTTGGAATCGTTTGAATCAAGTTCATTTGCAACTTGCAAGAAGGGATGCCTGATAATATTTTGTGGAGATGATCCTCATCATTGTCAAATACGGCAAGATCAGCGTGTAGGAGCTTCTTCCATGGGTGTAATCAGTGTTAACGGAAGGATATCTTCTGGTTTCCTGCTATTCGGTGCTGATCTCCTGCATATAGTTAACCATACTGTTATCTTTATTGTTTGATTAGTTGTCGTGTAATCCTGATACTCTGGTAACCATATAAGCAATGCAATGTGATCGCCACTCTGTGTGGCGTTTCCATCTTGTTTTCTCCCATGTTACATGTGTTAGAGTCATCTCAGGCATTTGGCCCAACGGCCAAATGCCCCCCCTTGTTCGCGCCCTGATCGGGGGCGCCCAGCCCAATTGGCTGGTGGGCCCCTGTCGCCAGCGCCATATAAATAGAGGTGGGGGCCGGGGCGGCACGCATGACGAGGTTCACCGTGCCGCCACAAACCCCACCGACAAACCCTAGACCCGATCTAAGAGGGGGCGCTCCAGCGACGGGATCTACCACCGTCACCTCTACCTCCCTACAGATCGCCGCCGCCAGGGAGATCGCCGGCCGCCCGGGAGACGCCGCCGCCAGGGAGACCCCGCTCCTTCTCCACCGACCATCGCTGCCGTGCGCAGACTTCACCGAGCGAACCGCGATGGCCAACCCCTCCTCATCTACATCGGACGGTTGGTACCCCTAACCCTAATGCACTCTCCCTCTCTGTTTCTCTCACGAACCCGAACAGAACACCCCTAGATCTAAACCCTAGGAGATCCTAAGATCTAACAATGGTATCAGAGCAAACCTAGGCGTAGATCTAGACGGAAAAGAAAAGCACAGAGAAGAAGAACCCCCTAACCCTAGAAAACGGCAAAAGAAAAGAGAGGGGGATGGACTCGATCCGTCCGGATCAAAACCCTAACCCTAGATGTGAAAAGGCCGGGACTTACCTGGCCGTCGTCGCCGGGCCGTCGTCGTCGCTGGCGTGCGGGAGACCGGCCGAGCCGTGGGCTCGCCGGCGCTCCACGCGTGCCACCACCGTCGCGCGGGACCAGATCCGAGCGCCGGGCGCGTGCAAAGGGGCGCCGACACGGAGCCGCTCGACGGCGGCGCGCTCCCTCTCAGGGGAGCGCGCACGCCGGCGAGAGGGCCCGCGGTGGCGCCGGTTTCTCCTTCTCCGGCGGCGTGGACGAAGTCGTCGCTGCCGCCGCTTCGCGTTCGCTCGGGTGCGGGCTGAGAGGGGAGAGGAGAAATGAAGCTAGGGTTTGGGAGGCCGCCGCGAGCGGATGGTTTTGTTCCGCCGAAAACGCCGCTCAGCCGTCGGATTCGAATGGACGGCTGAGATCGCGCGGAGGCGGAACGAGTTGATCCGCCGAAATCGCCGAGGGTCGTTGGATTCGCGTTGGATGGCTGAGATTCGCGCGGAGGCGGAGGAGGCCCAGGCGGGCGAGAGCTTTCCCGGCCCAGGCCCAGGTTGCGCCCGCGCACGATCGGCCGTGAGGAACGGGAGCCGTCGGATTTCAATCCAACGGCGATGGATCGCGGAGAGGGCCGCCGAAGGCAGTGGCCGCGCGGGTTTTGCAGCCGTTGGATGTGAATCCGACGGCTGAGATGGAATGGGCCGAGGCCGCGAATGGGATGGGCCAAAATGGTCATTTGAACAGTAAATCCCGAAAATTGATTTTTATTGTTTTTCAGAAGCAATTTTGAATGAATTTCAATGAAATTTGAATCAAATCTCTGTAAATTTTTGCACCAACGTGTTATTTTTCCAGAGATTAAATGTGTACAATAATAATGCTTCTGAGAATGAATTATTTTTTAGAATAATTACATGATTCCGCTGCAAAAGTTAATATTGATTACTCTTTAAATTAAATTCGAACCAACGGGAGAATTTAATTTTTGAGAATTGTTGTGAGTTATGATATTGTTATTTTCTGACCAATGTTGATAATAACAGTATTATAATTTTAATTGATGATTTTATGCATTATTTCTATTTCTTCCCAACGGTGATGTAGATTTAATGTATAGATAAAATTGTATGTCGTATTTTGACCAACGTTGGAAATAAGGCATATAATTTTAATGTTAACAGTATTATAATTTTAATTGAAGATTTTATGCATTATTTCTATTTCTGCCCAACGGTGATGTAGATTTAATGTGTAAAACAACTGTATGTTTTAATTTTAACCAACGTTGAAACCAAGGCATGCAGTTGTTGTTATTATGTTTAAATGTTCTCACTGTATATGAATTGTGTTTTCAGGAGGATACTCCTTGATGGGCTACATCAGGGATATCCCGGTTCTCAAAGGAGATAACTACGGTGAATGGAAGAAAAAGATTGACCTGGTCTTCATCTTGGCTGAGGTGGACTCGGTAGTCACCACACCGTGTCCCACAGAGCCTGTGGCACCGGTGAGGGATGAAAATGAGGTGATGCTTGCTAAGCGCACTGCAGAGGACTATGCTCCCATAAAAATGTCATATGATCTTGATCATAAAAAGTGGGTCACTGCCAACAAGAAATGTTTGGCTGTGATAAAGAACACGATTGAGCCTGCAATTGTGGGCTCAATCGCAGAGTGTGACACTGTTACAGAGTACCTCGAGAAAATAAAGAGTCAGTTCACTGACTCTTCAAAGACATATGCTACCCAGCTGATAAAGCAGCTGGTTACAGAGAGGTACCAAGGAGGTGGCAGTGGCATAAGAGAGCACATACAAAGGATGAGCGCTTTGGCATCCAAGCTGAAACCAATGGATCTGGCCATCAAGGATGAGTTCCTAATCCATCTGATTTTTGCTTCCTTGCCAAAGGAATTTGATACTTTTGTTGTTAACTACAACATACAGCCCGAGAAATGGGACTTAGAGAAGCTCATAGCTATGTGTGCACAGGAGGAGGAAAGGGTAAAGGCTTCACATGGTGGTTCTATCAACTACGTGAAGGATTACAAGAAAAAGAACTTTAATCATTCCTCCTCAAAGACTGGAAAGCCTCAGCAACAAAATTTCACCGTGGAGAAAGATCAATGCCTTCATTGCAAGAAAAAGGGACATTACAAGAAAGATTGTCCCGATTTCTTGAAAATGATTATGTCAAATAAAGGTGAGGACATCATTACGTTCATAAATGAGTCCCTGTATGTACAATATTCAAAATTCACTTAGTGGATTGATTCAGGTGCAACTGTTCATGTTGCTAATAATTCGCAGGGATTCCGTTCGACGAGGAATACGCAAAGAAAAGAAAGATGCGTTAAAGTCGCAAATGGAGTCCAAGCTGAAGTTGAAGCCGTTGGCGATCTTTCATTAGAGCTAGCTGATGGCTTCACTCTTTTACTTAGAGATGTTCTTTATGTTCCCTCTTTACAGAGGAATTTGATTAGTGTTTCATGTTTGGACAATGATGGTTATGATTGTCATTTTGGAAATGGCAAGTGTGAAATAATATTTAATGATAAATGTATTGGTCTTGCCATCAAACAAGACGAGCTTTATTTATTGTCACTTTGTGAAAATGTGAATTCCGTATGTGACGTGAATGAGCGTATATCCTCGCATGTGAATGCGAACAGAAAACGAAAGAGAACTCATAATGAATCGTCGAAATTATGGCACTGTCGTTTAGGCCATATTTCGAGGGGGAGAATAGAAAGACTAGTTAAGAATGATATTCTTCCTCCATTAGAGTTCTCAGACTTAGAACAATGCAGAGAATGCATTAAAGGAAAATATATAAAGAAAAATAAGAAAGACGCCAAAAGAATCACAGGAGTTCTACAAATTATTCACACAGACATTTGTGGTCCTTTTCCTGTGAAAAGTGTGGATGGATATGACTCGTTCATAACATTCACGGATGATTACTCCCGTTATGGATATATTTATCCAATCAAAGAAAGAAATGAAGCCTTGGATAAATTCAAGATATTTAAGGCTGAAGTTGAAAACCAACACGATTTAAAGATTAAGATAGTCCGATCTGACCGTGGGGGGGGAGTACTACGGTCGACATACCCCATATGGACAAGTTCCTGGACTTTTTGCAAGGTTTTTACAGGAAAATGGCATAGTGGCACAATATTCTACACCGGGCGAACCTCAGCAAAATGGAGTAGCTGAAAGACGCAACCGTACCCTGATGGATATGGTGCGAAGCATGATGAGCTATTCCACACTGCCATTGAGTTTATGGATGGAGGCGTTGAAAACCGCCATTCATATTCTCAACAGAGTGCCTAGTAAGTCGGTACCCAAAACACCGTACGAGTTGTGGACAGGAAGAGTTCCCTCACTAATCCACTTACGTGTGTGGGGGAGTCCTGCTGAGGTTAAAGTATTTAACCCAAACCTTGGGAAGCTTGATCCCAAAACAGTAAGTTGCCATTTCATTGGCTACCCTGAAAAGTCAAAAGGTTTTCGTTTCTACTGTCCAGACAGATATAAAAAGTTTGTAGAAACGAGACACGCTGTCTTCTTAGAGGATGAAATGATGAGGGGAAGCATGGTAGCTTGAGAGATTGACCTTGAAGAGAAGCGGGTGTATGCGCCCACTCCGATGATTCAAGAGCCATTCTTCACACTACCTGCTGTCGCTGCACCGACGGTACAAGACACTGTGGTGCCAGCTCCTGTTATTGTTCCTCCTGTGACAACAATGAATGAGAATGAGGAACCTGTTCTTCAGGATCCTATAGAACCTATTGCCACCGATGAGGGGGAGCAACAGCAGCCTCAAACAGAAGATGTACCAAATGAGGAGGCCCCGAGGAGGTCTCAAAGAGTAAGAAGATTAGTTATTTCTGATGATTATCTGATTTATCATACAGAGGAATTTTAAATGGAGGATGATCCCACCTCGTTTGAAGAGGCCATGAGAAGCGAAAATTCTTCAAAATGGCTTGAGGCCATGGAAGAGGAAATGAGGTCCATGAAGGCTAATAAAGTCTGGGACTTGGAAATTATTCCTAAAGGAGCCAAAACAGTATGCTGTAAATGGGTCTACAAGACAAAGCTTGACTCCCAAGGGAATGTAGAAAGATACAAAGCGCAACTTGTGGCAAAAGGCTTTACGCAAAGAGAAGGAATTGATTACAATGAGACCTTTTCTTCAGTCTCATGTAAAGATTCCTTCAGAATCATAATGGCATTAGTAGCACATTATGATTTAGAGTTACATCAGATGGATGTAAAGACGGCATTTCTTAATGGGGATTTGGAGGAAAATGTTTACATGGCACAACCGAAAGGTTTTGTCGTGGAAGGAAATGAAAGAATGGGATGCCGCCTAAAGAAATCGATTTATGGGTTAAAGCAAGCTTCAAGACAGTGGTACTTGAAGTTTGACAAGACAATAAGAAAATTTGGGTTTAAAGAGAATGTAGAGGACAAGCTGTGTTTATGCAAAGTTTAAAGATGGGAAGTTTATCTTCCTAATCTCAGATGTGGATGACATCCCTCGGCTAGTAGTGATGTCATGCACATCTTGGAGACAAAGATGTTTTTGTCCTCAAACTTTGATATGAAAGATCTTGGTGAAGCTTCGTTCGTTCTAGGGACCGAAATTCACCGGGATAGAAACAAGGGAATATTGGGACTGTCACAAAAGGCATACATAGAGAAAGTCTTAAAGAAATTTGGTATGCATAAATGTAGTCCTTCACCTGCACCTATAGTCAAGGGCGACAGATATGGGGATTTTCAATGCCCCAGGAACCAGTACGAGCTCTGATACCATTGTTAGGCCTTAGGATCTCCTAGGGTTTAGATCTAGGGGTGTTATGTTCGGGTTCGTGACAGAAAACAGAGAGGGAGAGTGCATTAGGGTTAGGGGTACCAACCGTCCGATGTAGATATGGAGGGGTTGGCCCCTGTCGCCAGCGCCACATAAATAGAGGTGGGGGCCGGGGCGGCACGCATGACGAGGTTCACCGTGCCGCCACAAACCCCACCGACAAACCCTAGACCCGATCTAAGAGGGGGCGCTCCAGCGACGGGATCTACCACCGCCACCTCTACCTCCCTACAGATCGCCGCCGCCAGGGAGATCGCCGGCCGCCCGGGAGACGCCGCCGCCAGGGAGACCCCGCTCCTTCTCCACCGACCGTCGCTGCCCGTGCGCAGACTTCACCGAGCGAACCGCGATGGCCAACCCCTCCTCATCTACATCGGACGGTTGGTACCCCTAACCCTAATGCACTCTCCCTCTCTGTTTCTCTCACGAACCCGAACAGAACACCCCTAGATCTAAACCCTAGGAGATCCTAAGATCTAACAACATGGTATCAGAGCGTAGTTCTTCCTCCCTGTGCAAACGTCCTGAGCGGAACCTCACCCTACACCGGTGCCGATACCTAAGCTGCCCTAACCTCTCCTTCAACTCAGGCTCTCAATGTCTCCACGACCGGAGCCCTCACCACCGCTTGCACACCTCCTGTCTTCTCCCCAGCAGTCAACGTTGCGAGCATCAAAATGCACGTTCTGATCTGCCTGGACTTCAAGGCCTTGAATTATTCTAAATGGCGGAACATTTTCACCGTCTTCCCCAGCAAGTTCGGCCTCCTTCACCACATCGCTACTCCGCCGACGGTACCCCATGACGTCGAGTGGCGCCAACAGGACTTCGGCATTGTGTCCTGGCTCTATGGGTCCATCGCCGTGGAGATTTTGGACATCATCGTGGAGCCCGACTAACTTGCACATGATGAACGGTCTCGGACCGAAGAACTTATTTCGCGACAACAAGAATAGTCGTGCTGTTCTGCTTGAGGCCGAGTTTCGCAGCATCGTCCAAAGTGGCAAAGTGACATGTCCATCACCATCTATTGCCACAAGTTGAAGACTCTTGGCGACGTCCTCCGCGAGGTTGGGCATCCCGTCAGTGACGAAGCTCTAGTCCTCAACATGGTTTGTGGATAGTGATAGATCCAGGATTTTGTCACGTCTAAGTCTGTGAAGGACTGAAAACCACTACTAAGTTATAGAAATGATCGTGTTTTAGACTTACCTGCGCTCGCATTAGTAAATATCTCACGTCTCGGACTGGAGGCTAGGCTACCATAGTCCTCGATCGGTCTCTGTCCGTGGAATCCTAGACAAGTATGCGGTGACTGGTTCCCTCGTCGCTATGTTCTCACGTTTTCCGAGCTTTATCCGGGCTTGGTCGCTCCTTCTCCTACAGGAAGTGCAGAAGGCAAACAAGACCAAGGTTGCTGCCACCAAAGCTCTTTTGGCTACTGCTGGCTCCGGCTTCTCCAATTCCAACACCACTCTCGCTGCTCTTGACTATCACAATGGCAACAGCGATCGCAGCAGCAAATGAGGTAATGGCGGTAACATGTAGGAATAATCCAGACTTGATGAGCTGGCAGTAGACTTAGTCCATTTCAGTTGGTAAGACCCATGCAGATCGTGACCTGAGTTAGCGGATCCGATCAGTAGTGCATGCTACATTTTAGCGCTATCTGTTAGAGTTCGATTAGCGAGTCATTCCTTCGATCATGTAACTAATATTGAGCAATCGTAGCTTTACATTCTTTGCTGTGATATTCAGAGTTAAGCTTTTCCCTTTGTTACGCTCTCTGATCTTTGTGCATTCTGCCAATTCAATACACCTCCAATCCTCACCTGATAGCTGTAGATTACTGGGCTGTGAACTACATTTGGTATCAGAGCCTTGTAATTAGCCAAGAACACCCGGCGGAAAATCATGTCGTCGAATGAGCGCACGGGAGCTGGTGCAGTTCAGGCGACGAAGGAGGTCGGGGTTTCACTCCACTATCCGATGCTGACGCCGACGAATTACTCCACTTGGGCAATCAAGATGGAGGTCTTCATGGATGCGCAGGGCGTCTGGGACGCAGTAGAGCTGGCGGCCGGAGAGGTCGTCGACAGAAGGCGCGACAAGATGGCGTTGGCTTGCATCTTCCAGGCGGTTCCAGAAGACGTTCTCCTGCTGCTCATGAAGAAGAAGACGGCGAAGGAGGCGTGGGACAGCCTGAAAACCATGCATCTCAGAGCAGATCGGGTGAAGAAGGCTCGAGTTCAGACCTTGAAGAATGAAGTCGCCGCACTGCGCATGAGGGAGACAGAGACTGTTGATGAATTTGCAGGCAAGATCAACACCATCGCAAACAAGGTACGCAGTCTCGGAGAGAGTTTTGAAGATGCAGTACTTGTGAAGAAGTTGCTTGGTGTAGTGCCTGAAAGATTTCTCCAAGTAGTCGTCGCAATTGAGCAATTTGCGGATATGGAGACGATGTCACTGGAGGAGGCGATAGGGAGGCTTAAGGCTTATGAAGAGCGAATCCGTGGCAGGAGTGAAAGCACTGAAGACAAGTTGCTGCTCACTCATGCAGAATGGCAAGCCCGGCAGAAGAGTGGCGGCAGAGGGCAGTCATCTGGCTGGCAGGCACACGGCAAAGGAAAGGAGGCTGAAAATGCAGAATGGCAAGATCGTGGCAGAGGCCGCGGCAGAGGGCGTGGAAGAGGCCGAGGAGGTTACAACCCACCGAAGCAAGGTAATTCAGGCAGTAGCAGCAGTGGTAAGGACAAGAGCCACATTAAGTGCTACAATTGCAAGAATATGGGACACTACGCCTCCCAATGTCGCAGCAAGCGCCAGGAAGGAGAGGCTAATCTCACTCAAGCACAAGAGGATGACCAACCAGCGTTGTTGCTGACAGCTTGTCAGGAGGAGGAAGGAAATACACTTGTGCTGCTCAATGAGGAGAAGGTTGTCCCGAAGCTTCAAGAGAGTGAAGGAACACCACCTGACTCGGATGTTTGGTATTTGGACAATGGCGCGAGTAATCACATGACTGGCGGCAGGTCCAAATTCAGTGAGCTTGATGAAAGCATCACTGGGCATGTCAGGTTCGGGGATGGGTCATCAGTGAAGATTAAGGGCAAGGGCTTAGTCTTATTCCAGTGCAAAAAATGGTGAGCAGAAACTTCTGACTAATGTCTATTTTATACCCAGCTTGTGTAGCAGTATTATTAGTCTTGGTCAATTGTCGGAAGATGGCAGTAGAATTTTTATCCAAGGCCAATTTCTGTGGGTCTATGATAGATATGAAAGGTTACTCATGAAAGTCAAAAGAACACCAAATAGACTGTATAAGATTCAGCTAGAAACCTGCAGACCAGTTTGTCTAGCAATCAGCTTGGAGGAGCCGGCCTGGTTGTGGCATGCCCGGCTGGGTCATGCAAATTTCCAGGCATTCAAGCAGCTACATGATGATCAGCTGGTGCAGGGAGTGCCAAAGATCAACCATCCATTGAAGATATGTGAAGGCTGTCTGATTGCAAAGCAGACTAGAATTCCATTTCCAATTTAGTCTAAGTACAGAGCAGAATTGCCTCTACAGCTTATACATGCAGATTTGTGTGGGCCAATTACCCCTCAAACTCCTGCAGGTAACAGATACTTCCTTCTCCTAGTTGATGATTTCAGTAGAATGATGTGGGTGTATGTGCTTAAGTACAAGAGTGAGGCAGTGAGTGCATTCAAAAAGTTCAAGCCATTAATTGAGAACCAGATTGCACACAAGGTCAAGGTGTTGAGAACTGACCGAGGTGGAGAGTTCTTGTCACATGAGTTTGCTGAATTTTGTGAACAAGAGGGGATACAAAGGCACCTCACAGCCCCATACACTCCACAACAAAATGGAGTGGCAGAGAGGAGGAATAGGTCTGTGATGGAAATGGCAACAAGCCTGTTGAAGACAAAGTTCTTTCCGGGAAGATTGTGGGGGGAAGCAGTGAGGCATGCAGTGTTCCTCCTCAATCGGTTGCTGACAAAAGCCCTGAACAAAAGCACTCCTTTTGAAGCCTGGTTCAACAGGAAACCCAATCTCGGCTTTGTCAAGGTTTTTGGGTGTGTTGGACATGTTAAAGTACCATCTACTCAAACAAGAAAGTTGGATGACAGGAGTAGGAGTATGGTCTATTTGGGGGTGGAAGAAGGCAGCAAAGCTCATCGGTTGGTAGACCCCAGAACTGGAAGAATACATGTCAGCCGAGATGTAGTATTTGATGAGAGTGCAGTCTGGAAATGGGATGGTGAAGAACCTGCTGACTCTCAGAAGTGGGTGACATTCTCTGTTGAGGATGAAGATGCAGATGGTGTAGTGCCCGGGGCAGCTGAGTTCACAGAAGGCAGTGGGGGACATTCACCTGCCATGGCAGGGAATTCCTCTGCCGTGGCAGGAAGCCCATCTGCCGTGGCAAATGGTTCAGTCGGGGAGCCCGATTTTGGAACTGAAGAAGTTGCAGATGATTCCGGCACACCAGGAAATACTGCAGCAGAACCAGCATCACCTTACTCAAGTGAAGATTCAGAAGGAGCATCAGCCAAGTTTAGATCCCTGAGTGAGATTTATGAAAGCACAGAGCAGGTGGAATTACCTGATGAATTCCTGATGTTGACAGCTGAAGATGAGCCTGTGTCTTACAAAGAAGCTGCTGGCAACAAGGATTGGGAAGGAGCAATGAAGGCTGAGATAGATGCAATCCAGAAGAACAAGACTTGGGAGCTGGTGTCACTACCTCCAGGACATAAGTCTATTGGCCTCAAATGGGTCTTTAAACTTAAGAAAGATTATGAGGGCAGAATTATCAAACACAAAGCGAGGTTAGTCGCCAAAGGATATGTGCAGCAGCCAGGAATTGATTTTGAGGAAGTGTTTGCGCCGGTGGCCAGGATGGAAACCGTGAGACTCCTTTTGGCTTTAGCTGCACAGCAGAACTGGAAGGTACATCACCTAGATGTTAAATCTGCATTTTTGAATGGAGAACTTCAGGAGGAAGTGTATGTCACACAGCTTGAAGGATTTGCTGTGAAAGGGCAAGAAGGAAAAGTCTACAAGTTGGCAAAAGCATTATATGGACTCAGACAAGCACCCAGGGCTTGGAATATGAGACTGGACAAAAGTCTGAGAGGCTTGGGTTTTGAGAAATGCCCACATGAACCAGCTGTATACAAGAAGCAAAGTGCAGAAGGTGTGCTTGTAGTGGGAGTGTATGTGGATGACCTACTGGTCACAGGCAGCAGTGATGTGGAGGTTGCTCAATTCAAGAAACAGATGAAGATTGAATTTGAGATGAGTGACCTTGGTCTACTAGCATACTATCTGGGAATAGAAGTCAAGCAGGCACAAGACTGCATCACACTGAAGCAAGAAAGCTATGCAAGGAAGATTTTGCAAACAGCCGGGATGACAGATTGCAATCCAGTGCAATACCCAATGGAGGCAAAGCTCAAGCTGTGCAAAGATGAAGAGGGAGATGCGGTTGATCCAGCTCAGTATAGGAGGCTGATCGGGAGCTTGAGGTATTTAACTCACACCCGGCCTGATTTAGCTTATGCAGTTGGGATCATAAGCAGGTTTATGGAAAGCCCGAGGAAGTCACATAATCAAGCACTCAAACATGTTTTGAGGTATGTGAGAGGTACTATGGACTTTGGGCTAGTGTATACAAAGGGTGGAATTGAGCAACTGCTTGGTTTTTCAGATAGCAATCTTGCTGGAGACGTTGATGACAGGAAAAGTACCAGTGGCTTGGCATTCTATCTTTGTGGAAATCTGATAACCTGGGCATCCCAGAAGCAGAAATGCGTTGCACTCTCATCATGTGAGGCCGAGTTCATGGCGGCAACAGCTGCAGCATGCCAGGCGGTTTGGCTGCGAGCTCTATTGCAGGACATAACAGGAAGAATGCAAAGCCCAGTGAAGCTGTTTGTAGACAACAAATCTGCAATTGCGTTGGTGAAAAACCCGGTTTTTCATGGGAGAAGCAAGCACATAGATACACGTTTTCATTTCATACGTGAATGTGTGGAGAAGGGTCAAGTCATAGTTGAGCATGTCAGCACCGAAGATCAAAAGGTTGATATTCTGACAAAAGCACTCGGAAGACTGAAATTTGCTGAGATGCGGGAGAAACTGGGCGTCAGGAAAACAGACTGAGAAAGTCTGGATTAGGGGGGTGAATGTAGGAATAATCCAGACTTGATGAGCTGGCAGTAGACTTAGTCCATTTCAGTTGGTAAGACCCATGCAGATCGTGACCTGAGTTAGCGGATCCGATCAGTAGTGCATGCTACATTTTAGCGCTATCTGTTAGAGTTCAGTTAGCGAGTCATTCCTTCAGATCCTGTAACTAATATTCAGAGCACTGTAGCTTTTCATTCTTTGCCGTGATATTCAGAGTTAAGCTTTTCCCTTTGTTACGCTCTCTGATCTTTGTGCATTCTGCCAATTCAATACACCTCCAATCCTCACCCGATAGCTGTAGATTACTGGGCTGTGAACTACATAACAGCCGTCATCGCGGCAACGGCGGCAAAAACAATGATCGAGGTGGCGATTGGAACTTCTCCGGCGGACGTCCTCCTGCACCTGCCCCTGGATGCGATTCAATCCATGGACAGGACAGCCCTTGGCACCACCCTGGTTGGAACCCTGTTTGCAAAAAAATTTGGCGGGCAACGAAATTACGAAATTTCGTTCATTTTGGCTAAAAATTTGGACGAAAAATTCAAACATCATTTGAAGTTTGATGAAATTTAACCAAAATTTAGACAAATTTTGAATAAATTCAGCCAAAATTTGACCAAATCCTCTTCCTTTCGGTGCCCTCCAAAAGGACCAAAATTATTAAAATTTTGGCAAAATTTTGCCGAAATGTTTAACCCAGGTTGGGACAGGGGTGTGCTCCAGATCAAGGCTTGCTTGGACCTCACCCACCCGCACAGGCATACTACACCAGCATCTTTACGCTATCATCCATACTACAGCAGCCATCCTCTCTGGCGTTTCCTTCTGCTCCGTCCTGGGATTGTTGAAGGTAATCTTGTTTAGAAGTTGGAGTCGTGTATGAGTTTGATCATGGTCGTATACGAGTTCGTGTTATAGTCGAACTCGAGTCCGCTTCTTAGTCGTAACCGAGTTTGAGTCACAGTCGTAGTCGTACCCGATTCAGAAGTCGTAGAGCAGGATATAAAAGGCAAAGGTATGTAACCGAGAAAAGTGTGAGAAGAAAAAGAAATAAAGAGAAGAGAAGAAAGAGCGATTTGGCTAAGGGAAACCATCAAGTATCAAATTCATGGTGTGCTCATAAACGCGGTCGTAATCGATTACGGCGATCGAGCGGAAGAGTCCGCAGGTGTTGAAGATGTGATCGTAACAAGTTACGATCACGGTCACACAGCAGGAAGATGAGGTTGTAAAGTGTTACGACCATGGCCGTGAAGAAGTGAACGTGCTCATAAAGAAGTTACGACCATAGCGAGAAGGCGAAGTCGTAAACGACCACGGTGGTTGGCAGAATCACTGTGTGGTCATAGAGAGCTACGACTACAGGGATCGATCGAGGTCAAAGGAAGTGCAACATAGAAGCAGTGAACATGATCATAACTTCAACTGAAGTTTACGACTACACGGCCATACGAATTGTCTTTGAAGAAATCCTCGGAATCGTCACAGTATACACGTGAAAATAACCCACCAAACTAAAATAAAATCCAATTAAATTCAAATAAACTCCAACTTTTGAAAAGGAGGGCAGAAATGGATATATTAGAATTTTTGATGAATTTAAAATTTTGAATGGGTTCAATCAAAGTTAGATGAAGAAATACGACATTCCGGAAGTTTAAGAATAAAGGAAAAGAAAAAGGAGATTTTCTAAAATTATTTTTATACTGAAAGTTCTATTTATGATGTCAGCATCAGATTTAATATATTTGGCCGAATTAATTTTGCAACGAAAAATGCTTTGGAATAGATCAAAGCAGTCCGATCAGCTAGAGAGAGGTTTGGACTAGTCCAATCGGCCGAGAGGAGTTCGGGCCAGTCCGATCATCCAGAGAAATGTTTGGACCAGTCCGATCGGCAAGAGGAGACAACGGGGATTACAATGCACCTTGGCGCGATGCTCGGGAATGCTCAGTGCTGGCCAATGGCGAGAAGGTAGAGGCGGCGGTACGAGGGCGTCGGCGGCGATGGCTTTCCAATGGCAAGCCTAGTCAGCGGAGGGGTGGAGGACATGCACATGGCGACGAGGAAGGTGTAGACCACATCAACGAGACGTGGGGCAATTGGTGGCTCCTGGAATTGCTCATCGGAGATCTGCCAGCGCTAGGTGAGTCGGGAGGGCGGCGTTAGGGCGTCTTGGCTCAAAGAGAGAGGTAGATGGAGGAGGGGCGAGGTGTGGGGTGCAGAGAGGGCGCACGGGGGACATGTTTGATAGGGCAGGGAAGGGCTAACGACCATCGGTTACTCGCCAGAGTTAAGGCCGGTGGTTGTGGTGCTTAAAGAGGGGATTAACGGGCTTAAAAGAGGGGGAAAGGCAGCGGAATGAACTTGAGCGGCTTAGTGCCCATTAATGGCATCAATTGCCCGCACTAATGGGAATAAACTCGAGCATGGGCGGCAATGGCAATGGGTGGAGAAAGAAGAAGCGGGTGGAGGTAGGAGATGATAGATGGGTCCCACATGTCAGCGAGAGAGAGGGAGAGAGAGAGAGGAGAGAAGCGGGCAATCGAATGGTTACCATGTGTCAAGGATTTAATCCCGAGCGTCGGATGGAAGGGTAGGGGGTTAAGTGAAAGTGAACGGCTGAGATTAGATTAGTGGCGATGGATGCAATCCGGGACAAACACATGTTAGCCTGGGGAGAGTTTGAGATTAGATTAGCTTCTCAATTCTAGAAAATCTAAGGAACTTTGAAAACACATAGAAAATAGCAAATAAAGTCCAAAAATTTCAAACAAATTCATAGAAATTTCAAGATCTATTTTAGATTTAGGAAAAATATTTTCAACTTAATGTTGGTCTTTAAAGTTTTACAAAAATACTATTTAGCTTTGAAATTAATTTTTAAAATCCAAAAAATTCATAAAAAATCCAAAAAAATGCTTTAAAATAATTAATTTGAAATAGGATTTTTATAGAAATTCAAATTACCCTTTATTTAATAATTTTTTTATGTTTTTACTTAAATTACTTTTCAAAAGAGAAGCCTTTTTAAACGCAGAAAATCTAGGCAAATAAATTCACAACACAAGAAAGCCAGAATAACACTTATTTTTATTTTTAAATTGAATTAATTTCTATTTTTACCATTATTTTTTAAACCAAAACCTAGGCTATGACATTTAGCCATGGCTACATCTTCATCAATCAAAATTGTTTGTGGTGCCTTCCTTGACATTGCAGTTAGACAAGTTTTAAATAGCCAAACAAAACTCTCAGCAGTCTCATTGTGTAGAAGTGCAGCACCAAAAATAGTAGTTTTCTTGTGATTGTTAACTCCAACAATTAAACCAAAAGGACATCCATCATCCAATTTCTATATGTTTGTCAATGCAAATGACATAACCAAAAACTTCATAATTTGTGACCATTTTAGAATTAGCCTAGAAAATGTTAGTTATCAAGTCATCCTCATCTACTTGAATAGAATAGAAAAACTTCACATCTTCTGATACTTTTTTCTCTCCATATATTCCAACACCCCTCCAGTACCACCTTGGTTTGTCTTCAATGTCCTCTTTGAGTACAATCTATTCTTCATGTCTACACGAGTAAATCCAATATTTTCAAAACCACATGCTTCTTTTGCCATTAAATCAATAGATGCTTAGTAGAAATGCCTACAGATTTTGCAACTTTCACTCTTGCAACCTGTGCTTCATTAATTTTCCTTTGCGATCTTAATTGGTGGGCTTAGCTTCTAGTAGCAAGTTTATGGTTGTGCTCAGACACAAAGTGGTAGACACAGTACAATCCATCTTTGAGACTTATATACATATATGTTTGACACATACATCATGTTTCTAGCCTACTGAAACATTTACCATAATCTGAAGATTCTGCTTTTTGTCAATACCTCGAGTTCCTGTAAGTACAACTAATTAATTGACATTACATGTCACAAAGTAAATACAAACTGCATACTAAAAATTGTCAAAGTCATGAATTTAGTATGATCATCATCATCAATTTCACACAAAGTAAATACAAACTGCATACTAAAAATTGTCAAAGTAAATACAAACTGCATACTAAATTTGAATAATAACTACCAGATACAAAGGTTTGTAGTAAAATAGTAATGAATCATAATTTAAAACAAAATAATAAATAAATAGATTTGAAAACTATATTTAATATGATCAAATGATATGATTTGCCTTGTCCTTGCTCAGTTAATGACTCTTGATCTTCAAATCTTGCTCCAGCTCCTTCGAAGACGCGATCTAACGAGAGAGAAAATAAAATAGGGCATAAATAAAATAAAAAAATCCAAATAAACTCTAAAAACTTTAAAACTAGAACCAAAAGATATAGCTCAATTTTAGATGAATTTAGAAAAAAGAATCAGCTCAATCGGAGCTAGGACGGAGAAGAACAAGCTCTTGAAAAACTAAATTCTACTGTGATGTGAACTCGGTGCATGGAAATTAAGAAATTCTACTGTGATGTGAACTCGGTGCATGGAAAGGTGTAACAGCCTAGCTGTTTATCTCAATTTTTGAGTGAGAAAAAATTATTAAAATTAATTAATTTTGTTTAAAGTAAAAACAAGTGTTTTGGTGCCTAAGTTTTATTTTTGAATTGTCCTGATTTTCTGTTTTAAAAACATTGGATTAAAAAAGTAATTTAAGCAAAAACCTAAAAATGTTATTAATGAAAGGATATTTTGATTTTCTGTAGAAATCCTATTTCAAATTAATTATTTGGAATTATTTGGCTTTTATTTGGTTTTTCTGGAGTTTAAAATTTATTTCTGAAATTAAAAAGTATTTTTAGTATAAAATTATAGTACCAACTCTAGTTGGAAATAATTTTAATAAGTCCAAAATATCTCTAGGAATTTCTGTGAATTTCTCTGGAATTTTTGGAATTAATTTGGTATTTTTCTAAGCCTTTTTGAATTTCCTTGGCTTTTTTGAAAATCCAAAATCAAAATTAAAAATTAAAAACCCCAAACCCTCCCTCCGCTCGACGCATGGATGGCCATGATTCTTCCATGTCACCGTCCGCTCATCCTGCTTCCTTCCCTCATCGGGCCGACACGTGGCCGGCCCGATTTCCCCCACATCCCCGCCTCGACTCATCTCCCCTGTTCACTCCCACTTAACCAACCCGGCCGCCCGATCTCCTCCTCTTCCCCGTGGTGAGATATCTACCATCCGCTTCGCCCGCTCCCTCCCTTCTCCTCTAGCTCTCTCTCGTTGCCACTGGGCCCCGCCTCTCAGGCGTGTCCCCTTCATCCCTCCTTCTTCCTCCTCGCGCCTGCAATTGCCGCCGCTAAGCCGGTGCGCCACCCCCGCCCTTCCCGGCCGCGCCCCCTTCCTGCAACTGCCGCTTCCTCTCTTCTTCGTGCGCTGCAAGTCCCACACCCACCTCCCCTACTCCCCGTACCCACTCGGCCACATCCGCCCGCAACTGCTACCACCGCCCGTGCCATTTCCGACGAGCGGTTCCCGCCGCCCCTGCCCTCCTCGACCCTATAAAACCCCCCTCGGCACCGCTTTTCTCCGCACCACCTCCCCCTCCACTCTTCTCCCTTCCCTGAGCTCCCGAGCATCCCCGCACCATGTGCCTTCACCTCCGCCGCTGCCGTCAACTTCGGCATGAAATCGCCGTCGCCTCAGTCTGCCTCGAGCCCCGCCGTTGCCTCCCTCGGCCTCCCCGCATCCGTGCAAAGCCCGTGCACCCCTTCCCCGTCGCCAAAGCTCGCCGGAGCGCCCGTTTATTCTTTTAAAAATAATTCCAGAAAATCCAGTTTATTCTTTTTCTCTCATTTTAAACTTCCGAGAGCCCGTTCTCCTTCATCCTAACTCCGATTGAGCCCATTCAAATTTCTAAATTCATCAAAAATTCCCCTCTATCCATTTCTACCCTCATTTTAAATATTTGGAGTTTATTTGATTTTATTTGAGTTTGGTGGATTATTTTCATGTGTAGACTGCGATGATTCGGGAAAATTCTTCGACAACAATTCACACCCAACTGAAGAGCAAGGCAAGTCACACACCTTAATCATGTTGATCCCAGTTTGTAAAATAAAATATGTTGTTTTAAATTATTCTGTATGCATATTTTTATGCAACGTATTTCAATTCAGTTTTAAATTTAGTTATTACATGCTTGTTAATTCCTCCATTGACATTGAATATCCCCGATACCTTATCACCCTAGAATCAAACTCTAGTTGGTACACTAGTATTGGCTAGAGAATTTTATACCAAATGCTTAGACCTACTTAGACATAATCTTTGTTTTGGGATAACCTTTTCACATAAAATGATAAGTTTTTCAAATGTATTCTTGACTTCGGTGAGTCAAGAATGATTATAAAATATTTTAAAATAAAATATAAAATTTGGTTTAGGCTTAGGCTAATGGTTAGGTGGTGGGTGTAGGCGTGCATTGTTGTTCAGAGACACAATATTGATTATCGGGCACAGGGGGTATGTGGTTGAGCCTAAGTCGAATTAAGGACCGATTTGTGAGTTACTGTTGCAAAGCCCTATCATACTACCACAAGGCTGCTATGGGATAGTCCTGACTGATTAATTTGTGGGTCCCAACCTGAGTCATGTTGTAGGTTGAAAGTGAGCATGGCGTGTGCCATGAGAAGTCTCACTCGGCTCAAGAGGGGCGGTCCCAGTCTAGTAAATTCCTTACTGGGGTGAAACCTTAGTGTTGGCTTGGCCAGGTTGAAGGCTTTGCATTGTAAAGGTCTTGTCATGATCTCCTCGCCGCACACCTAAGGAAGTGTGTTAATCACGTGGCAATATGGGATGATCATGTCTTGTGGGCAAAGCTATACAACCTCTGCAGAGTGTATAAATTATCCCGGATAGCCGTGCCCACGGTCATAAGCCTGCTGAGTAAAGTTTTTCATGGATTAGACTTTGTTTTTCAAAAAATGGTTTTTGAAAACCTCATAGATGGATGGAATCCATGAGTGATTGGAAGCGTGTAGATGGATGGAATCCATACGTGGTCTTTTAGAAAAGATGTTCTGGGTGAGATGCCCGTGGTTAGGTTAGTGTTTGGTCGAAGCCTACATTAACGGTATTAATTTCACTTACAATTATTGTTTTTTACTTATTGTATGAAATTCAGCAATTTCAAATCTATTTACTGTATTTCTTTAAATGTTGTTTTATGCTCAAACTAACCCTATAAACCTTCCTTGTTGCCTTTATCATTATATTGCATTTCTCCGTGTGATTTGCGGAGTACAAGTTTGTACTCACCTTGCTATCTCCACACAGAAGAAGATGACTTCGACTACGGTGAAGATCCGGATGAGTAGGTCGCGTCTTACTGTCGTTTGCCTGTGGGCAGGCTCAATGGGCTTCTTCCGCTTCGGTGTTTTTCTTCCGCTGCTTAAGTTTAAATTTGGCTTATTGGTTGTGGATGTAGACTTTGGCAATCATGCCTATATTTAGTTAATAAATGTCATTATGATTGATATTTATCTTTGTTGTTTACTGTGTGCACTAGCTAATTCTGAACTAATGCGATTTATACAGAGGATCCAAGAGTTGTTGCTCTGGGTTCCGACAAAAGGCTAGTCTACAGTGAACTCGATGTATAGAACAGTGCATGGCGACTAGGCCTGCTGACGTGGTGGTGACGTGGCATGGCGAGGGCGATGACCGGGTGGCACAACTAGTTTGGACAGCGAGGACAATGGACAGCAACGCAGGAACTCACTGGTGGAGGCTCGGTGGACAGTGGCTAGATGAAGCGGCGATGGATGGGCTCGCCAGCGGCGAAGAAGAAGACGGCGAGGAAGACGACGATCGTTCACGGCGATGCACTCACGAACTCTAACGAGAATGCGCAACAACAACGGTGAGTATAGCGATGGTGTCGAGGTGCTTTGGGTGCGGTGGATGAGAGGATGTGGCGTGGTTTTATAGCACGGACATCGAGGTGTTCGGCTCGAAGACGGGCAAGGTTCAGCCACAGGGACGATGCAAACATTGAGGCGTGGCCGAGACAAACACGGCGACGTGTCTCGCTCGAAGACAATGAATAGTGGTAGGACTATCGGATTGCTAACACGTGGCACAATGACGATTGGACAGCGACTGCGCAATGCGCAGATGCACAGTGCCTAGCTATGCCGATGCCTGACACGTGTCCAATGGCAATATCCGGTGGCTAAAGTACAGAGGAGCTTGGATGACTGACACGTGGCCAAGAAGGAAACTAATGGCTGAGGTTTAAAGGGCCAAAGGATTTAATGGGTTTCGGCCCAAAGGCCTTTTAGGATTTTAGAGACTTTTGTTATATCAAAAATTCAAATAAATTCATTTGAGCTCTAGAAAATAGCAACTACACCGGAAAAATCTCAAAAAAAATCAAGAACATTCTTTGAAGCATAAGGAACTCAAATAAAATACTTCCAGTAAATGTCAAAGTTTAAATTAGTCTTGTTAAATTCTTTTAATTAATAAAAATTCATTTTAAGCTTTTGTAGGATCGGAAATAGCAACAGAGGGGGGTGAATAGTGCCTTTTAAAATTGCCCCAAGTATCCACGCAACTTTTTTCTCCGATAGCTATAGAAGCTATGAAGCAAGAACAGTGGAGAGACATCATTTGGCTTGCAAGAATTGAGCTAATTAGCTGCAGTGTTTAAGCCAAAACTGCAGACTGAAGAAGAGCAAAAATGTAGCCGACAGAAAAGGGTGCAGTAGCTAACAAGAAATTTTGCAGCCGAAAGCAAGGATTGATTCAGAAACTGAAAACCAAAGCAAAAACGAAGCTGCCGAGAGACAAAGGAGCATTTTTTTAAACCAAAAAGTGGACCGAAGGTGCTGCCGACAAGAGTAAACTGAAAATGGAAAAGATTCAACCTGCAGCCGAGTACACAGTTCAGCAGAAGAAACTGAGAAATTATGAGCTGTTGGCAACAATAAAAGACAGTTGAATACACATATGCAGTCGGCAAGAGGTAGCTCTGAAGAATCGGCTGAAATTCAGAAAACAGGATCGGCAGCAGAGAAATTAACAAAGCAAGAAATGAAAAAGTCTGCAGAACTAAAACTCTGGAGGACTGGTTAGCTGCCGAAAATAGGAAGGCAGTGCAGCAGCCGAAAGTAGCAGAACTGAATGAAATGCCGAAGCAAACAACATAACCGAAGGCTTACTAGTTGAATGATTTAAACAACTACAAAATGCTGCTTGTCCTGACCGAAAAGAGTGCTGACAGCAGGAACCAAATATTTGTTCAAGTACTTGGTTCTTTTTGTAGTTAAGCAAATTTAGCACAATGGACATGTTTTTCTTTGAAACTCATGGTCGTTTCCAACCAAAATTTTATTCACGTGCTAGATCTCAAGCCTTATGCGACCACTCCAAGCAAGAAGCTTAAGGAGATAATCTTGGTCATCCAAAACTCCCTCTGAGTTTACGCCTAGTGCAATGGCAAGCAGTCTCATGAGAAAGAATTGGTGAGATCAGTTCTTTCGCACACAAAAGAGATCTTTTTGCTTTCTTAAACAGTTGTACTAACTCGTGCTTCATCAAGAAACTAGTGTAGCTCAATCTAAAGCTCAATTAAAGATTCAAGACTCAACTCAGCCTATTTGACATAGCATGAATCATAAAAGGATAACTAAAGACAGCTAGTCTCAAGAGCTAACATGACATGTTTTAATTCAAGTTGTGCATGTTTAATCAACTTATCAATGGCAAAGGCTTGACAACACATATAAAGACATGATAAATCTAGCAAGCAAGCACAAATCATGGCATGATGTAACGCATTGTAAACATGTCATATAAGGATAATAGTCAAGGCTCCATGCAGTTATATTAGAAATGCAAAATAATGAAATGAAATGAAAATCCAGCTCCCCCTCAACATGTGATGCACTTTTATTTCAAGTTAAGTTATGCAGAATTAAGATCTAGAAGATCCCAAATGAACTCCCCCTAAACTAAAGCAATAAAACGAGAAGCTGGGAAGAAAAACAGAAAAGGCAATCCTTAAAGCATAGACAAGTATAGAGGATACTATGGCTCAAACTGACGCTCATCTACCCCATATGACACTAGGACTATCAACTGCTCTTCTAACACACTAAGGAGCAAACACGTTTGTTGGACTGAAATGGCGACAGAGGGGGGGTGAATGTCAACTACAAAAAATTCGTCCCCCTCAAGTACCTACGACAAAATCTTCTTCTATAGCTACGAAGCAAAGCTATGAAGAGACATCCTCAAGCTCTCTGGAAAACTGGAGAAATCAACCACGGGAAAAGAACAGAGAGAAAGCACCCAAGAAAAGATCTGCGACAAAACCCTAGGGCTGGTCTGACCGCTGGGTAAAAGCCGATCTGACCGCTGGGTAATAGCCGGTCTGACCGCTGGGTAATAGCCGGTCTGACCGCTCCAAGAGCGCCGGTCTGACCGCCCCCCTGTTCCCAAGCAACCCGAGGACAAACTGAAAACCCTGAAATTTGAGCACCCTTTCAGATCTTCGAAAATCAATAATCAAGGTGGATTTGTCCCATTCTTTTTGTCCCAGAGCAACACAACAACAAGCTAAATAGCATGAGGGCTCTAGGGGACCAAGAAATCAATCCAAAGAGCAATAATTTCAGATTATGGTAGAAATCTGAAAATTTTGCAAGACTGAACGAAAAACCAAATTACTTCCCAACCTTTAATCCTTTGGCCATGAAATTTTGAGAATAGCTAATTAATAGCCTCTGGACTCTCCATGCCAAATTTCAAGCCAACTTGCAAAGGGAATCAAGATTTGCACCAAAACCCTAGAAGGCAAAGAGAAGAACAGGGAAGGCTCAAAAACGAAATCTGAAATTAAATGAAGTTTGCTCTTGGGAAACTTGATCAAATGATCTTGAGGCATCATCCCAACCTAGAGCAACCCATTTTGGGCCTTCCCAGCAAGCAAGAACAAGAAATCAAGAAAGTCAAGAAATCATGCAAGAGGAGCATTGAAGAACAGAGAGCACGAACTGAAAATAAACCTCAGATTCTTCATTCCAAACCAAATAGGGATTACAAGGAGTCCCGATACCACTGGACATTCGAATAAGAAGATTGATTACAAGACTCTCAATCCCTCATCTCCCTCTCTCAATCACAAGAACACCCTACATGCTTGCTAGAGAACACACAGAGGGGGTGAACGAAGGGGACAAGCTCTCAACAAAAACCTGCCTCTCCCAACCACTAAAGAGCCAAAGCAAAACAACTCCCTAAAGACTCTTTTGACTCACTAAAACCCTAGCTCTCTCCCAAAGCCATTGAATCCATGCAGCCCTCAAGGAGACACCCTCTCCTTATATAGGCCTTGGCTAACGGGTCTCCACCCCGTTACGCCCGCTAAGTCCAACGGAGCCCGCTCCCGCTTGTGCAGCCTTGCGAAATTCCCGATTCGCCCCTCCTGCATCTTCCAGGAAGCTTCCGCGCTCCTTGTCGTCCAAGACTCGCAACCACATCGAATCTCCGCCGTCTTCGACACATCTGACCATTCTGACCTCGACACCCCCTGTGTCTAGTCCGGTCACCTCGTGTCTCACCACAGCTCCGCTTCGGCATTCTGCAGTCATCACAGACAAGAAACACATCAAATAGCACCGCTCGATACATTAAGCATAAATCACATCAACAAATCATACTTACGCATGACGAAGTCCAAACCTGCCAAATCAGAATAATATGCATCCTAAACACCTTGACTAGGTTTGACCAAGGCCGACCAAGCCCGTTGCACCACACAACGACATGGTCCGACCACATAATCCAAACTCGACTTCCTAAACCGATGTCAATTACTCATCATACACATGGGATGACCTCCACATGGTCTCTCAATCTCCCCCCTTGATGAGTATATTGACAAACTCAGAAAAAGCATGAAGTTGAGTTTGAAGAGTCCAACATGGTCCAAAGAAGGCTAATGAAGCTAATGACCATGTCGACAGAAGGAACACTAGAGCAACAAAGAAAGAGCAAATTGTTCTCCAAAGCTCTAAAATGATCCCAACTAGCTTTTTCTACCACTATTTTAAAATGATCCCGACTAGCTTTTTCTACCACTATTCTCCCCCTTTTGGCAATAAACACATCAAGAATGCAAAAGAGAGAATATGACATGTCAATGGATGAATATGGCTGAAGTTTGTTTATTTAAGCATTTAGAGCCATGAGAATTATCCATAATGACCATAAAGAGATACACCAAGCCATAACTCAATAAAACGCTATCTAGATCATGACAACATATATATAAGCCAGCTAGAGCACATAGATGACAATCTGAAAAGTAGTACATTATGTGATCGTGTCAAGTCATCAAGAAGCAAAGTCTAGCTAGAGATATCCAAGGATGATGCAGGCCATGTCAATAAGCTAAGCGTAACCAAGAAGCTCCAATTGAGTCCAAAGAGAATGTTATATGCTCAAGAATGAAACATTGGTTAAAGTACCTGGTTCTGTTTGTAGTTTAAGCAAATTAAGCACAAATGACATATTTTCTTTTGAAATTCATGGTTGTTGCCAACCAGATTTTTGTTTTATCATGTGCTAGGTCTCAAGCCTTATGCGACTACTCCAAGCAAGAAGCTTAAGAAGATAGTCTAGGTCATCCAAAACTTCCCCTAAGTTCATGCCAAGTGCAATGGCAAGCCGTCTCATAGGAAAGAATTGGTGAGATCAGTTTTTTTGCACAAAAGAGATCTTTTTGCTTTTTAACATGTTGTACTAACTCATGCATCATCAAGAGACTAAAATAGCTCAAACTAAGGCTCAATAGAGATTCAACGCTCAACTCAGCCTATTTGACATGGCATGGATCATAAAAGGATAGCTCAAGAAAGACTAAACTCAAAAGCTAACATGACAAGTTTTGGTTCAAGTTTAGCAATTTTAATTAACTTATCATGGCAAAAACTAGTCTACACATATGAGGTCATGATAAATCTAGCTAATGAGCACAAGTCATGGCAAGGTGTAAAGCATTGTAAGCATGTCATAACAGGATAATAATCAAGGCTCCATGTAGTTATATTACAATGCAGAAATGCTGAAAATGCAGGAAAATCCAGCCCCCCTCAACATGTGATGCAACTTTTAGTTCAAGTTGAGTTAAGTCAATATTAAGCTTCAGAAGCTCCCAAATGAACTCCCCCTGAACCAAAGTAGTAAAAACGAGAAGCTGGCAAGAAAACAGCAATCATGCAGTCCTTAAAGCATAGATAAGATATAGAGGATACTATGGCTCAGACTGACTCTCATCTACCCCATATGACACTAGGACTATTAGTCTGGTAATCTACCTCACTAGGGAGCAAACACGTACCCTGTCTACCCAAGGGTGGCCCGACCCTTGTTAGAACCTAAAAGCAGTGAGTGGGCTCAACCTAGTGAGAGAAGAGAAGCGGCTAATAGAGCAGGACCCTAGGTCACAAGATGAGAGGAGAAGTCTAAACAACTAGACAAGAGAAGCACTCTAATCTATGCTAGAAGGAGTAAACCCAATGCACCCAAAATGCAATGCAACAAAAAGGAGTAAGAGCATAATCAATATGGTAAAGCAGTAAAGCACAAACTCCCCCTCACAACAATCCGTAAGGACAAACCACCCCAAGCTCTCCCCGTAGAGCTGAAAACCTCGAACTATCCAAAGGCTTGGTGAAGATGTCAACCAACTGGTGGTCACTCTCCACAAACTGGAGCACGATGTCACCCTTCTCTACATGGTCTCTAAGGAAGTGATAGCGAATATCAATATGCTTGGTCCGAGAATGCTGCACTGGGTTCTTAGCAATATTAATCGCAGAAGTGTTATCACAAAAGAGTTGAACACTATCTATGACTAACCCAAAGTCCCGCAGGGTCGAGGCCATCCAAAGCACCTGGCTACAACAACTGGCTGCAGCAACGTACTCGACCTCTGCGGTGGACTGAGCAACACCGACTGCTTCCTCGAAGACCAGGAAACGAGAGAAGTGCCAATGAACTGGCAGGTGCCCGAAGTGCTCTTCCTATCTATCATACAGCCAGCAAAGTCTGCATCCGAATAGGCTCTCAAGGAAAGATAGGATGAGGAAGAGTACCAGATACCATAGTCAATGGTAGCTCGAAGGTACCGAAGAATGCGCTTCACCTCCTGGCGGTGAGATACGTGAGGAGAAGCCTGAAACCGAGCACAAAGACACACAGCGAAGTGTATGTCCGGTCTCGAGGCAGTGAGGTATAAGAGGGAGCCGATCATACTACGATACTCCTTCTGATCAACTGGCTCGCCATCCTCATCTGGGTCAAGTGAAGCTGATGTGGCCATCGGAGTGGACACTGGCTTACCATCACTCATATCAAAGCGCTTCAGGAGGTCTCGAGTGTACTTGCCCTGATGCAAGAAAGTACCCTCCCGAGTCTGCTTGATTTGGAAGCCAAGGAAGAAGCTCAACTCGCCCATCATGCTCATCTCAAATTCCGAGCTCATGACATCAGAAAACTGGGAAATAAGAGCATGCGAGGAGCCGCCAAAGATGATGTCATCCACATAAATCTGGACGAGCAGAAGATCAGTGCAATTCCGGTGGATGAACAATGTCTTGTCTACTTTACCCATCTCAAAACCATGACTCAACAGATAGGACTTAAGCCTCTCATACCAAGCTCTAGGGGCCTGCTTAAGTCCATACAATGCTTTGGAAAGCTTGTAGACATGGTTTGGGTATTTGGGGTTCTCAAAACCTGGAGGTTGTCTGACATAGACTTCTTCCTCAATGAAGCCATTGAGGAAGGCACTCTTGACGTCCATCTGGTAAAGCTTGAAACCCTTAGAAGCCGCAAAAGCAAGCAGGATTCTAATGGCCTCAAGTCTAGCTACAGGGGCAAAGGTCTCCTCGAAATCTAGACCCTCAACCTGGGAGAACCCCTGAGCTACCAGTCTAGCCTTGTTTCGAACAACCACTCCGTCCTCGCTTTGCTTGTTCTTGAACACCCACTTAGTTCCGATGGCATTGTGACCTCGTGGGGGCTCAACAAGCGACCAGACCTTGTTTCGCTCGAAATTCTCTAACTCCTCATGCATGGCATTAACCCAAGACTCGTCAGATAGAGCATGACAAACGTCTTTGGGCTCAAAGGAGGTGACAAAGGCAGAATGGAGACAGAATTGGGACATACCAGATTTTGAACGAGTGACTCGCTCAAACAGGTCTCCAATAATCTGCTTAAAAGGATGGTCTTTTTGGATATGTCTAGGAGGTCCGGGATGAGATGAAGAAGTGGCCTCTACCTCGTGAGCTACCGAGGTAGGAGCAGAGCCACTAGCTCCAGAAGAGGCAGAAGGCATGGGCTGATCGCCTCGTGGTGCGGTGGAAGAAGGCACCTCGAGGGATGGATGAGGGACTGGATCGGGTAGATAACCCTCATCTCCATCATCCTCATCATCCACAAAGATGGTCTCGGACTGCTCTAAAGAACCTGAGATATCGGGCCTAGTCCCCGAACTAGCCTCGTCGAAGGTCACCTCACAGGTCTCTATCATTTTACTAGACTCGCAGTTCCAGACCCTATAAGCCCGCGAAGAAGTCGAGTAGTCTAGAAAGATCCCATCACAAGAACGTGACTCGAACTTATCTAGGTTCCCGGACTTCAAAATAAAACACTTGCAACCAAACACACGAAAATGAGAGACGCTGGGCTTTCGCCCATATCTCAGCTCATAAGAAGTGCGGTGCAAGTGTGCCCTCAGAAAAACTCGATTTGAGACATGGCACGCGGTGGCTATAGCCTCAGCCCAAAACTTCCGCGGTGTAGAGTACTCATCAAGCATCGTCCTGGCCATCTCGACCAAGGTACGGTTCTTCCTCTCCACGACGCCATTCTGCTGTGGGACGTGCGGAGAGGAGAACTGATGCTCTACACCTGTCTCATCGCAGAACCTCTCAAAGTAGGAATTCTTGAACTCCGTGCCATTGTCACTGCGGATCGCTCGTAAGGCACCTGGAAGCTCAACAGAAAGCCTACTGAAAAGACCTCGGAAATGTGTAAACGTCTCATCCTTCGAGGCTGAGAAAAACACCCAAGAATACCTCGAGAAGTCATCGACCACGACGAGAACATACCACTTCCCTCCTGCTGACTGCACTCGGGCAGGTCCAACTGTGTCCATATGGAGCAGAAGTCCTGGTGCATCGGTCATAGTAACTGTGACCGGAGGATGAGAAGCGGCAACCATCTTGCCGTACCGGCATGGAGCACAAACCAGATCTTTGACCATCTTGAGTTTCGGCAGACCACGAATGAGATCGTGGCCGCTAACTCGGGTCAAATGGTCAAATCCTATATGACCAAGTCTCCTATGCCAGAAAGAGAGAGCGCGGGACTCAGAAGCAACCAAACACCGGAGAGGATCCCCAGAAGACTCAGAAAAATCAGCACGAAAGATCCTCCCAAAATGAGATATCCCGCAAACCAGACTACCCGAAGAATTAAGAATTTTGCAATTGTTTTTCTTAAAGCTCATCTCGAAACCGTCATCGGTAAGCTGAGAAACTGAAAGCAAATTATAACGCAGCTTACTAACCAAGGCAACATCTCTGAAAAGAAATGAATCATTAACACGCACAGTACCTTTGGCGATGACGCGCCCAGACGAAGCGTCTCCGAAGGTGATCGTCTCATCACCTGGATCGCGGGCTAGGGAAGAGAACCAACGGGAGTCTCCGGTCATATGACGAGAACAACCAGAGTCTACGAGCCAAACCTCTCCCTTCATTGAAGAACCTGAGATGTCAGGCCTAGTCCCCGGACTGGACTCATTGAAGGTCACCTCACAGGTTTCTACCAATTTGCTAGACTTGCAGTTCCAGACCCTATAAGCCCACGAAGAAGTTGAGTAACCTAGAAAAATCCCATCACAAGATCGTGACTCAAACTTATCTAGGTTCCCGGATTTCAAGATAAAGCACTTGCAACCAAACACGCAAAAATGTGAGACGTTGGGCTTTCGCCCATATCTCAACTTATAAGAGGTGCGATGCAAGTGTGCCCTCATAAAGACTCTGTTTGAAACATGGCACGCGGTGGCTATTGCCTCAGCCCAAAACTTCCTCGGTGTAGAGTACTCATCAAGCATCCTCCTGGCCATCTCGACCAAGGTACGGTTCTTCCTCTCCACGACGCCATTTTGTCGTGGAACGTGCGGAGAAGAGAACTGATGCTCTACACCTGTCTCATTGCAAAACCTCTCAAAATAGGAATTCTTGAACTTCGTGCCATTGTCACTTCAGATCACTCGTAAGGCACCAGGGAGCTCAACAGAAAGCCTACTAAAAAGACCCTAAAAGTGGGTAAATGTCTCATCCTTCGAGCCTAAGAAAAACACCCAAGAGTACCTTGAGAAGTAATCGACCACGACAAGAACATACCACTTCCCTCGTGCTGACTGCACTCTAGCTGGTCCAAATATGTCCATGTGGAGCAGCTGTCCTGGTGCATCGGTCATAGTCACTATGACCGGAGGATGAGAAGCGGCAACCATCTTGCCGTGCCGGCAAGGAGCGCAAACAAGATCTTTGACCATCTTGAGTGTAGGCAGACCACGAATGAGATCGTGGCTGCTAACTCGGGTCAAATGGTCAAATCCAATATGACCAAATCTCTTATGCCAGAAAGTAAGGTCACGGGATTCAAAAGCAACTAAACACCTGAGAGGAACACTTGAGAGACCATGTGGTTGCGACCCCATGTGTGTGATGAGTAATTGACGTCGGTTTTAGGAAAGTCGAGTTTGGATTGTGCGTTTCGTGCCTTGATGGCAGTTGACTCAGTCAGGTTTGGTTAGTGGGACTTGAGGTATATTATTCTTTCCGATTGGTCGTTTGGACAATTTCATGCTTTCGTATGGATTCATTGATGCTATTTATGCTTACATGTGTCGAGCGATGCTATTTGATGTGTTTCTTGTCTGTGATGGCTACATGACATCACAGCGGAGTCGTGGCGAGACACGGGAGGACCGGACTAGGCGCAGGCGGTGCCGAGGTCAGAACAGTCAAAGGTGTCGAAGACGGTGGAGACTCGAGGTGGTTACGAGGCTTGCGCGGCAAGAGACGAGGAAGTTTCCCGGAAGGTGCAAGAGGGGCATTTCGGTAAAAGCGCAAAGCTGCACAGCTGGAAGTGGTTCCGTTTGGGATTTAGCAGGCATAACGGGTTGGAGACCCGTTAAGCTAAGGCTATAAATAGATCCATGTTTCTTGGTTGTGAGCATGCTTGTGAAGGGGTTGTTTGGGTTTGCTTTAGTCAAAATGGCCTTTGGAGAGGTTGTTTTGGTTTAGAGATTTAGTTGTTGAGAGAGGCAGAGTGTGTCTCCTTCGTTGTCTCCTCTCTGTCTGTGTGGGTTCTTGGTTTTTCTTGAGACTTGAGAGAGGGAGAGGATGAGTTCTTGAGATGTGTGTGTGAGGAGAGAGCTGAAAACCTTTGTAATCATGTATCTCCCTTCCTCAATATCAATCTGAGTTGGCCTTATTTGAGTTCGATTGAGTTCTTGAGCCCCTTCTGTTATTTCTGTTCTTCGTTGCCCTTTCTGTTGGATTTCTCAAGTTTTTGTTTCTGTGTTCTTTCTTACTGAGGAATAGCAAAATGGGTTGCTGTGATCTAGGAGATGCTCCAAAGCCATTTGGCTAGTCAATCCTAAGAGCAAACCACGTTTAATTTCAGATTTTGCATCTTGGCCTCACTACAACACAACAGGCCTTCTATGACAATTAAATATCGTCACAAACAGTGGTTTTTTTGTCACTGTACCCAATTTGTGACGACTCGATGGCGAAAAGGCTCTCGTCACGAAGGTGCGTCTCTAAACACCTTCCATGACGAAACAACAAAAAATGTCATAGTTTTAGTGACGGTACATTTTTGTCACAATCAACTATGACGCTCCAGATTGTCATGAAAAACGTCACGGACCGTTGCCTAGGGAGCTGCCACATGGACGCTGACATGGCGAAGTTGACATGGCACATGACGTGGCAAGTGACGTGTAAAGAATATCGTGACAAATTTCGTCGTCATAGATTATTGGGCTTGGCCCATTTAAATTTAGTTTAGACTAAAATTTAGCCTGTTCTTAAATAGGCTTTAGGCTTGATTTTTGCCCATTTAAAACCCATTGAGCTTTTTGATTCGTGGATAAATTCATGGGCCTTATTATTTGGGCTTTAGCAGCCAGAACTGTTTCACCGTACCTATTTGAAAATTGCTGCAATAAACAACAATACATTTTATCAATTCATTGCATACATACAAAGATGAGAGTTCATACATCAACCATAAATTTGGAAACAGCAACATAGTTTAACCAAACTAGACCCATCAGACCATAGTATAAGTTCACCAAATAGCACAAGTAAGAAACAGTACAAGTTCAACCAAAACTCCAATTACAAAAATAAAACAGTAAAGTCACCTAACTTTAAAGCAACTAACTGAACAGCTCTAACATCACAAGAAAAGTGATGGATACAAGATAAACTTGTATGTGCTCATGCTCACAAGCAGCCCTGGAATTTCAAGGAGGAGTCACGACTCCGATTAAAGTTAAGTAGTTGACGAACCAGCTGTTGAGTATCATATTGTGCCTTCTTCACACTATCAATCTCTTGTGCATATTCTTTTGCCTACGCCTTCAAGATACCAACCTCTTCCCAAGTCCTGCAGATTCTTGCTTCTCCGTCTCTAGTTGAGCACGGAGATCTTGCACTGCGCACTAACATCACCTCTTTCACTTGTCTTGGTGGCGCATGCAGACCCATATTTGAAGGAAACTTGACTTTGGCAAAACTTTGGTAACCACTTCAAGAGAAGACTTTGGCTGCTGTCCTTCTTCAACTGGTTCAGCCACAATAGCTTCCATAGTGACCTAGCATCATATACAATTAAATTAGTCTTTCATATTGTACTATGGGGCGGTTTCAATATATTCATGTCTAAGAGGCAAAAAGAGAAATCAAATACTTACGATAGCATTTTTCACAGGTTCACTAAAACCAATTTTCTTGCTGCAATGTGTGTCCTTAAAGAGATCAATTGCAGTGGGTTCTGTATCCTTATATTTTTCTTTCTTCTGAAACATGTGAAATCAGTTTGAAAGTGTTAGATTGAAACATATATGATGAGTAATCATGTTAGATGTCGATTCATCGTGCATATAGACTCGAATGGTTAAAATAAGATCATGGAGCTACCAGTAATGCAATGTAGTCTGTAATGGAAAACATAAGCATGGGCAATGAAGTAGTATCAAATAACAGAACAACCTCGACATATATATATATGCAAGCACATTTAATAGTTTTAAACATGTATATAACTTTTCACCTTTAACATCTATACATTCTTATGATTCTTAAATAGAACCAGTAAAAATTGAGAACCATGTCCATAAATGCATTCTTCTGTGTATTTCTGTGAGAGACTGGCAGGTTTTTTAGTTTTTTTAAAAGAAACTGAGATTTTTTATCGTTCAAGGAAAAAAATTCTTTACTAACTTCTGCTGTAAGAGTACCACAAGCAGTTGAAACATAGCTTTGCTCCTCCCATAGTTTTGTTGTTTTCTATTGTTTTGCTTCCTTCAATTACCCAATAGCTGGCGATTCAAAATTAAGGCATTGGTCAATCTTAATAAATATGGGAATCGGTTTGCCCATTTTGTACTATTCCAGAACCAAAAAAGAGGAAGGATTTGAATTCTAATATCGTTGTATAGGTATATCAAGCAAATTAGATCTTTAAATGCTTTTGGGCATTCCTATGTATTAAATATTTGGAAAAATCAAATCTACAACCGATGAATGAAGGTACGCCAAATTAGGGGGTGTGCATTTCGAGTGACCCATAGACGCAAGACATGGTCAACATGATCAATGGGTTATATCAAGTACATAAATTCCATTATATGCTGAAAAAAGATCGAGCAGAGCAGCTTATTATTGTGATTCGGAGGAGACAACAACAAACATTATATGTAATTTATGATAGATCGATGTAGCACTCTTTGGACAAAAATTATTAGGTTGCTACAAGGCTGACTAGCAGCCAATATGCATACGTCAAGACTAAGCAATTTTGTTGCATTGCTGGTGTTCTTACCGCGACATAAGCATGTGCAATGTAACAACGAGAACCCGTCCGCTGCTGGAACTGGACTTTCTCACGGTTCAGTTGGTTTTTGATGCATTTGTCCTGAAGATTGCATAATTGTATAAGAGAAGAGTAATACAAACAGTATACTAAAAAAATACAAAATGATGAGATTGATTTTTGACAGGTGCTTCCAAAGAAATCTGGAACAATTCTCTCTAAAGTATGACTCACTCCTAGCACTACATACTAAGAAAACATCAAGTAACCTCCACAATACGATAAATATGATGACTGTAAAACAAAGATACTAACTAGGCAGCTAGGTACATACATACTGTTTCACGTTTATTTTTCATATATATCCTATCATGCAACAAAATAACACCTTTTATCTCTCCTTCTGTAAATCTAGGAATCACAGGTCAGAAAGTAGCATACAGGCATACAGCTCTGTGGATCATCAAAACAAGCACAGATGCCTGAAGACTACTGTGTAGGAACTCATTTTTCTTATAAACTCATTTTTCTTCTCCCGTAGCAACGCAAGGGCACTCAACTAGTTGATATCAAGAATCTGCTGCCTTAACTCTAAATATTTGTGAAAGAGCATTTCCCAATTATAACTAGATAGGGAGACACAAACAGCAATCAATACAGAGGCTGGCCAAGTGAAACACTTTTGATATGCAACTTCCAAACCACTACTGTGTCTGAAAATCTATCTAAGAGCTAGCAGAGCTTAACTGTGAATATCAAGCTAGTACATATGTGACGTACCTTGTGCTTTGAGCTTGACCACATGTCCACCAATGCTCTCCATTGATCATCAGTCATACACTTCAAAGGCGACGTTGTCCTCACTTGAAATCAATATTTTCATTCAAACAACCATAAAAATCAATATTTTCACTATTATGTGTACCCTCAGTCATGACTCCACTATTCTGAGTTCTTCTATTTTTTTCGCTGTCAAATGTGTGGAATCGGACACCATCAACAAGACATGCTGAAAAAATTCGAACTCGGAGATCCGGTTCACATGACAATGCATATAGGTCAACATTAATGTCTTCTCCTTCCATGTGACGTAGTCTTGCAATCTGTACAAGTAAAATACAATGCATAAGTGAATTAGCAATACAGGCAACATTGGTAGGGGCAATATGAAATAAACTCACATAATTCTTAAACCAAGAGGAAAATTCCTTCTCGAGGGCTCTCTCGACATCAGGATATCCTTGGTCTCTAACTCTTTCTTGCATATCCTGCAGACCATAGTTAATTCAAACATGAGCGATAATAATTAGTGGGTTACATAATATAAATTTAAAAGTTCATATGGGATGACTTACTCCATGTATGGCTCAACCTCTGGACAATTGTTTAGCACAAACCAGACCATTTTATCATAATCATGTTCAACATATGTAACCTTCGGGGCTCCAAGTGTATCAACTCCATCTTGGAAAGCAGATAGATCACCTTTTCTCAAATCAACACGCTCCTCCTTTCACCCTCGCGATTGTGTCATGTATTAACATCATCAAAATACCTTGAGCAAATGGTCAAGCACTCAGCCGCAACATATGATTATGCAATGGACCCTTCGGTCTTGCCAAGTTCCTCACAAAACGTTTCAATGTATACAACCTTCTTTCTACTGGTACATCCATCCATCTGCATCGCCCTCTAAAAATTGCCTCATCAGTAAATGAACAGTCAAGTGTAGCATGACATCAAAGAAAGAAGGAGGAAATATTATCTCAAGTTTGCAGAGAATAATTGGGATTTCAGATTTCATTCTTTGCAAAACATCCAACTTCAAAGTTCTTGCACATAATTGCTGAAAGAAGTTGCCTAATTCAGCAAGTGCTTCATATATGTCCTTATGCATGATTCCTCTAATGGCAGCAGGTAAAATCCTCTGGAGTAGGATATGACAATCATGAGTTTTCAATCCTTGGAGGTTGCATCCATCAGCAGTAACACATGTTGCTAAGTTAGAAGCATATCCATCAGGGAATTTTACACTTCTCAAAAAATCGCAAAAGGCAATTTTTTGAGTTTTTGTCATTGTGTAGGGGGCATGCGGAACACTATACGAATCCCCATCACGCTTCAAGTGTAAATTTTTCCTTATGCCCATGTCTTCTAAATCAAGTCTACCATTTATAGTGTCCTTTGTCTTCCCAACGATGCCGAGAAATGTAGCAAGAATGTACTCACATATATTTTTTTCGATGTGCATAACATCAAGATTATGTCGAAGCTTCAAACTTGACCAATACGGCAAATCCCACAAACATGACCTTCGCTTCCAACATTGACCTTCTGCTTCCCACTTTCTCTTTTTGCTCTCAGGATGCTTTCCTGGTCTAACATCCTTGACCCTCTCCAGTTGCTCCATCAGCTCATCTACACTAAATTCCTCTAGCTTGTCCCGATTTTCAGCCTTACCATCAAAATTTCTCTTTTTCCTCCAGGGATGATCCTTTGCAAGGAATCGTCGATGGCCAATATAACATATCTTATTCCTTATTCTTCTGGAACAAGGATTTTTGTCACATCGCACACAAACATAATAACCTCTTGTGACTCTACCTAACAATGTGCTCAAAGCTGGATAATCATGAATGCACCATATAATCGCAGCATGTAGATTAAACTTCTTTCAATTGAGTGCATCAAAAGTAGGGACACCTTTCCAAAGCTCTAGCAACTCCTCAATAAGTGGCTCCAAGAAAACATCAAAATACTTTCCTGGGCATTCGGGACCAGGGATAAGTAGGCCCATCATGAAGTTGGATTACTCCATACAGTCCCATGGAGGAAAATTATAAGGGACAAGAAAAACAGGCCACATGTTGTATGAAGAGCTCATTTTGCCAAACGGATTGAAACCATCCGTAGCAAGGCCAAGTCTAATATTCCTTGCATCTTTTGCAAACCACTCATACTCTCTATCAAATTCTTTCCATGCCTCACCATCACCTGGATGGTGAGCTCATTCTCCACTGGTTTCCTCTTCAGCTGGTGCCATTGTGCCTCCTCTGCTATTTTTTTGGAAGTAAACATCCTCTTCAACCTTGGAATCAATGGAAAATGCCGCAACACTTTTTGAGGAATCTTTCTTCTATCTATATTTTTCCATCTTGATGCACCACAAACTGGACATACATCCTCTTTTACTAATTTTTTCCGAAACAAAACACAATTATTTGGGCACACATGAATTGAATCATATCCAAGTCCCAATGCACGAATAAGTTGCTTTGCTTCCTGGTAAGATGCAGGAATAGAGGAATATGGGAATGCGAATGATAACAACTTCAATAATGCAGTGAATGCAACATTGCTGATTCGATAAAATGACTTGATATGAAGTAACTTCACCACAAAAGAAAATCTTGTATGAGCTGCACCAGGGTAAAGTTCCTTCTTCATCTCTTCTAATAGATCTCCAAATAAAGATTTTTTCGCTATACCTTCCTCTTGAGCCACATACAACTCCTCTACCATGTCAGGAATTCTATCATCGGTGCCATCTTCTTCGTCCTCATCCATACCAACATCCTCATTGAAACCAATATGTTCATCTAGATGGTCTGCATTTTCCTTAGTACCAATCTCCATTGCTTCTCCATGATTTATCCATCTAGTATATGTGCTAGCCATGCCATGAATATATAAGTGATCCTCCACCTTTCCTTGATGACCATAAATCTGATTCAAACACTTACGGCATGGGCAAAGTATCTCTTCATCCTTATCAAATCTCTTTGAAACAAAATCCATGAACTCGCTGACCCCTTCCAGATGCGACTTGCTAAATAGTCTACAGTTGATCCAACTCCTGTCCATCTGTCGCATATGGAAATAGGACAAGTAGCAAATTATTATAATGCTATAAAAACATTAACTTAATGGATTTATGAAAACATTCTTTTCCAATATAGGTCAATGATTAATAATTGAATATATGGAGAAGTACCAAGTTTTTTTTAAAACAATTGTAATAAGGTTCTGTAACGTATGAGTTTTATGGAAAATCACAGTAAGCAAACTGCTTTAACAAAAATTCATAACTGGAGATATACTGATCCAAATAAAATTTACATCTACCAATCTGGAAAGATGAAGAAAAACACTACAACTTTTGTTCAGATATAAAGCTGCAATCATTCCATTAAGATGGCCAAAAACATGTTTGATCTGAAACTCTCCAGATTCTCAACCTAGAAAAACAGTCATTTTGTAACGATCATATCTCTCAAAATACAGGGTCTATGAAGGTGATCTTAGTGTAAAAAAAAGAATTTAAGGTTCTACAACTTTGTCCACAGCGGAAAATTTTATTACAGGTATTAAGAGGTGGCTGCAGCTTGAAGGACCGAAATGGCGACAGAGGGGGGTGAATGTCGCTCGCTTAAAAACGCCCCGAGAAATCGAACACTGATTTCTCACCAGATGCAAAACAACGCAACTCACAGAAAACTTAAAATTAATTTCTCTGAATTTTGGAACGCATGCGACACCAAAAAATTCAGCATAAATCAGAGATTAACCAGTAAAAATTTCAGCTGAAAATACTGCTGTTTGCTCTGCATGCAAAATAGTCAAAGACAGCACTAAAAATAAAAAGAAAGACAACTAAAGCATCCTTCAAGCATTCGGTACTGTAGCTACAGTAATTTCAGAGAATGGATGCGCTGCTGGAGATTGGCCGAACTGAAGAATGCTGATTTTCAGAAAATTTGCCAAAAAACAAGAGAAGGGAAGAAATGCTTCGAAAGCCCTTTAAGGCAAAACTTCAAGGGACTAAACTAAGCACATCTGAGGAGACAAACTACAAAGAATCCAACTGAAACCTTAGAAATTCAGATTATGACCAAGAAACCTGAAAATTACAGAGAGCTTCAACAAATCTCGAAATACTCCTTCATCTTTGATTCTTTGGCAATGAAAATTTGCAAATAGCTAGTTAATAGCTCCTGGAATCTGTATGCCAAATATCAAGCCCACTTAAGAAGGAAATCCCAATTTGCAATAAACCCCGAAACATGAAAACTGAATGACAATAGAGGCCATACCAAAATTCAAGTTTCTCACATATCTTTGATTCTCAGGTTATGAAACTTTAAGAGAATATTAGCAATAGCCCTATGGTCTCTCAGGATCCAATTTCAAGCCATCTTGCAAAGAAAATCGAAATCTATCTCAATACCCTAGAAATGACTGAAACTTCAGAGAAGAGAGCACAAACTCAAATTACTCCATGATCATAAGTCCATTGCTCATGAGGTTTTGCAGGTATGCTAGCAATATCAAATGGACCTCTCAGATCAAAAAAAAACAAGCCAACTTCTCAAGGGAATCAAGAACAGTACTAAACCCTAGAAGGGTAAGAACATGAACAGAGGTCCTCAAAATGCAAAACTGGAATTAAAGCTCTGTCTCTGGGATTCAAGCTGACCAAATGGTCTAAGATCACTAACCCATCACAAAGCAACCCATTTTGGCCAATCCCAGTAAGCAAGAACTCAAATCTCACAAAATCAAGAAATCAAGAAATGAAGAACAGGAGCTACGAACAGAGAAGAAGGCAAACTTCAGATTCTCATTTCTTGAATCAAGGAGAAGTACTGGGAGTCACGATACGCATGTACATTAGCACCAGGAATGATTACATGACTCTCAAATCCTCTCCAACCTCTCAAACCTCAACCATGAATGCTTGGAGAAGGAGACAACACTCTGTTCTATCACCACTCAAGAACACATCGTAGGGGACAACAGAGGGAGCACACTCTGCCTCTCCAACCACTAAAGACTAAAGGAAAACCACCTCCTAAAGCCTCTTTTGACTAGAGCTAACCCTAATTCCCTCCAAAATGCTCAAGTGGGCATGCAGCCCCTCAATCCTATTTATAGCCTTGGCTAACGGGTCTCCGCCCCGTTACGCCTGCTAAATCCAACGGCGCCCGCTCCCGCTTGTGCACCTCGCGAATTTCCGATTCGCCTCCCGCACCTTCCGGAAGCTTCGCGCTCCTTGCCTCGCACGCCCGCAACCACCTCGAGTCTCACGCTCTTCGACACATCCCGACCGTTCGACCTCAGCGCCACCTGTGCCTAGTCCGGTCCACGTGTCTTGCCACGACTCCACCCGATGTCTGCATCACACGCACAAGAAAACACGTCAAATAGCACCGCTCGACACATGAAAGCGTAAATACCATCACACTTACCACAGACGAAGTCCAAACCTGTCGAAACATTAGAATATACATCCTAAGCCCAAATGACCAAGTTTGACCAAAATCCGACCGAGCCCGATTGCGCCACACAACGGCTCGACTCCGAACCACTCAAACCAAACTCGACTATCCTAGACCTTTGTCAATTACTCATCATTCACATGGAGTCACGACCACCTGGTCTCTCAATCTCCCCCTTGATGAGTATATTGACAAACTCAGGAAAAAGCATGAAGTTGAGTTTGATTTTGAAGAATCCAACATGGTCCAAAGAAGAGAAATGAAGCTAATGACCATGTCGACAGAAAGAACCACTAGAGCAACAACTGAAAGAGCAAATTGTTCTCCAAAGCTCTAAGAAGCTCCCAAATGACTTTTTCTACTCTATTCTCCCCCTTTTGGCAATAAACACATCAAGAATGCAAAGGCGAGAATATATGACATGACAATGGATGTATATGGCTGAAGTTTGATTATTTCTAAGCATTTTGAGCCATGAGAATTATCCATAATGACCATAATGAGATACACCAAGCCATAACTCTATAAGAAGCTATCTAGATCATGACATGACATGTATAAGCTAGCTAGAACACATAGATGACAATCTGAAATATAGTACATTAAGCGAGAATGTCAAGTCATCAAGAAGTAAAGTCTAACTAGAGATATCCAAGGATGATGCCGGCCATGTCAAGTAAGCTAAGCGGAACCAAGAAGCTAATATTGAGACCAACTAGAGTGCTATGCTCAAGAATGAAACATTGGCGCAAGTACTTGGTTCTTTTTGTAGCTTAAGCAAATTGAGCACATAAGACATTGTCTTTTTTTTTTAAAGCTCATGGTCGTTTCTAACCCAAAATTTATTTATGTGCTAGATCTCAAGCCTTATGCGACTACTCCAAGCAATAAGCTTAAGAAGATAGTCTAGGTCATCCAAAACTCCCCTGAGTTCATGCCTAGTGCAATGGCAAGCCGTCTCATGAGAAAGAATTGGTGAAATCAGTTTTTTTCGCACAAAATAGATTTTTTTTTGTGTGCTAGATCTCAAGCCTTATGCGACTACTCCAAGCGAGAAGCTTAAGAAGATAGTCTAGGTCATCCAAAACTCCCCCTGAGTTCATGCCTAGTGCAATGGCAAGCCGTCTCATGAGAAAGAATTGGTGAAATCAGTTTTTTCGCACAAAAGAGATCTTTTTTAAACATATTGTACTACCTCATGCTACATCAAGAGACTAAAATAGCTCAATCTAAGGCTCAATAAAAGATTCAACACTCAGCTAAGCCTAGTTGACATGGCATGAATCATAAAGAGATAGCTCCAGAAAGACTAAACTCAAATGCTAGCATGACAAGTTTTACTTCAAGTTGGGCAATTTTAATTAACTTATCATGGTAAAAGCTAGTCTACACATATGAAGTCATGATCAATCTAGCATATAAAGCACAAATCATGGCAAGGTGTACAGCATTGAAAACGTGTCAAAATAGGATAATATTCGTGGCTCAATGTAGTTATTTTACAATGCAAGATGCAAGAAAATCCAGCTCCCCCTCAACAAGAGATACAACTTTAAGTTCAAGTTAAGTTATGTCAAGTTTAAGCTCCAGAAGCTCCCTAATGAACTTCCCCTGAACCAAAGCAATACGAATCGAGAAGCTGGCAAAGAAAACAGCAAACGGGTAGTCCTTAAAGCATAGATAAGATATTGAGACAACTATGGCTCAGACTGACTCTCATCTACCCCATATGACTCCAGGACTATTAGCTGACCGTAAAACACACGCTAGAGAGCAAACACGTACCCTGTCTACCCGAGGGTGGCCCGACCCTCGCTAGAACCTACAAGAAGTGAGTGAGCTCAATCTAGTGAGATAAGAAACAGTTAATAAGAAGCAACCTGGAAGCACAAGATAAGAGCAGAAGTCTAAGCAACTAGACAAGAGAAGCACTCTAATCTATGCTAGGAGGACTAATCCCAATGCACCCAAAATGCAATGCAACAACAAGGAGTAAGAGCATAATTAATATAGTAAAGCAGTAAAGCCCAAAGCTCCCCCTCACTACAGTCCATAAGGACAAACCACCCCAAGCTCTCCCCGCAGAGCTGAAAACCTCGAACTATCCAATGGCTTGGTGAAGATGTCAGCCAACTGGTGGTCACTCTCCACAAACTGGAGCACTATATCGCCCTTCTCTACATGGTCTCTAAGGAAATGGAAGCGAATGTCAATGTGCTTGGTCCGGGAGTGCTGTACTGGGTTCCTAGCAATGTTAATCGCAGAAGTGTTATCACAAAAGAGTGGAACACTGTCGATAACTAACCCAAAGTCTCGCAGGGTCGAGACCATCCAAAGCACCTGGCTGCAGCAACTGGCGGCAGCTACGTACTCGGCCTCTGCGGTGGACTGTGCAACACCGGATTGCTTCCTTGAAGACCAGGAAACAAGAGAAGTGCCAATAAATTGGCAGGTGCCAGAAGTGCTCTTCCTATCTATCCTACAGCCAGCGAAGTCTGCATCCGAGAAAGCTCTCAAGGAAAGACAGGATGATGAAGAGTACCAGATACCATAGTCAATGGTAGCTCGCAGGTACCGAAAGATGCGCTTCACCGCCTGGCGGTGAGAAACGCGAGGAGAAGCCTGAAAACGAGCGCACAGACACACAGAAAAATGTATGTCTGGTCTCGAGGCAGTGAGGTACAAGAGGGAGCCAATCATGCTGCGATACTCCTTCTGATCAACTGGCTCGCCATCCTCATCTGGGTCAAGATAGGCTGTAGAAGCCATGGGAGTCGACACAGGCTTACCATCACTCATGTCGAAGCGTCTCAGGAGGTCACGAGTGTACTTGCCTTGATGCAAGAAAGTACCCTCCCGAGTCTGCTTGATTTGGAAGCCAAGAAAGAATGTCAACTCACCCATCATGCTCATCTCAAACTCGGTGCTCATGACATCCGAGAAGCGTGAAACGAGCATGGGAAGAGCCGCCAAAGATGATGTCATCGACATAGATTTGGACGAGCGGAAGGTCATTGCCATGACGGCGGATGAACAAGGTCTTGTCTACTTTACCCATGTCAAACCCATGACTCAACAAGTAGGACTTAAGCCTCTCATACCAAGCTCGGGGGCTCGCTTAAGTCCATACAACGCTTTGGAAAGCTTGAAGACATGGTGTGGGTATTTGGGGTTCTCGAAACCTGGAGGCTGTCTGACATAAACTTCTTCCTCAATGACTCCATTAAGGAAGGCACTCTTGACATCCATCTGGTAGAGCTTGAAACCCTTAGAAGCTGCAAAGGCAAGCAGGATTCTAATGGCCTCAAGTCGAGCTACAGGGCAAAGGTCTCCTCAAGTCTAGGCCCTCAACACAGGAAAACCCCGAGCTACTGGGTCTAGCCTTGTTTGAATAACCACTCCATCCTCGCTCTGCTTGTTCTTGAACACCCACTTAGTCCCAATAATATTGTGACCTCGCGGGGCTCGACAAGCCACGCACCTTGTTCCTCTCGAAATTTTCTAGCTCCTCATGCATGGCATTGACCCAAGACTCATTAGATAAAGCATGAGAGACATCTTTAGGCTCAAAGGAGGCAATGAAAGCAGAATGGAGACAGAATTGAGATAAGCCAGATTTTGAGCGGGTAACACGCTCGAAAAGGTCTCCAATGATCTGCTCTGAAGGATGAGCTTTCTGGATATGTCTAGGAGGTCCAGGATGAGATGAAGAAGTGGCCTCTACCTCGTGAGCTGACGAGGTAGGAACAGAGCCATCAGCTTCAGAAGAAGCAGAAGGCATGGGCTGATCACCTGGAGGTGCGGTAGAAGACGGCACCTCAAGGGGTGGATAAGGGACTGGATCGGGTAGACAACCCTCGTCTCCATCATCCTCATCATCCACAAAGATGGTCTCGGACTGCTCTAAAGAACCTGAGATATCGGGCCTAGTCCCCGGACTGGCCTCGTCAAAGGTCACCTCACAGGTCTCTACCATTTTACTAGACTCGCAGCCTGCACCCTATAAGCCCGCGAAGAAAGCGAGTAACCTAGAAAGATTCCATCACAAGAACGTGACTCGAACTTGTCTAGGTTCCGGACTTTAAAACAAAGCACTTGCAACCAAACACACGAAAATGAGAGACGCTAGGCTTTCGCCCATATCTCAGCTCATAAGAAGTGCGATGCAAGTGTGCCCGAAGAAAAACTCGATTTGAGACATGGCACGCGGTGGCTATAGCCTCATCCCAAAACTTCCGGTACAAGTACTCATCAAGCATCGCCCGGCCATCTCGACCGAGGTACGGTTCTTCCTCTCCACAACGCCATTCTGGCCGAGGGACGATGGAGAAGAGAACTGGTGCTCTACACCTGTCTCACCACAGAAACTCTCAAAGTAGGAATTCTTGAACTCCGTGCCATTGTCACTGCGGATCGCTCGTAAGGCACCTGGGAGCTCAACAGAAAGCCTACTGAAAAGACCTCGAAAATGCGAAAACGTCTCATCCTTTGAGGCTAAGAAAAACACCCAAGAATACCTCGAGAAGTCATCGACCACAACAAGAACATACCACTTCCCCCCTGCTGACTGCACTCGAGCTGGTCCAACTGTTTCCATGTGGAGCAGCTGTCCCGGTGCATCGGTCATAGTAACTGTGACCGGAGGGTGAGAAGCGGCAACCATCTTGCCGTGCCGGCATGGAGAGCAAACAAGATCTTTGACCATCTTGAGTTTAGGCATACCACGAATGAGATCGTGGCCGCTAACTCGGGTCAAATGGTCAAATCTAATATGACCAAGTCTCCTATGCCAGAAAGAGAGGTCGCGGGACTCAGAAGCAACTAAACACCGAGAGGATCACGGAAGACTCGGAAAAATCAGCACGAAAGATCCTCCCATAACGAAATCCATAAACGGACTACACCCAAGAATCAAGAATTTTACAAGCATTTTCTTAAAGCTCACCTCGAAATCGTCATCGGTAAGTCGAGAAACTGAAAGCAAATTGTACCGCAGCTTACTAACCAAGGCTACATCTTTCAAAATGAAAGAATCATTAATGCGCACAGTACCTTTGGCGATGACGCGCCTGGATGAAGCATCTCAGAAAGTGATCGTCTCATCACCGGAGCACGGGCAAGGGAAGAAAACCAACGGAGTCTCCGGTCATATGACGAGAACAACCGAGTCTACAAGCCAAACCTTTCCTTCCTCGCCGCGAACTCGAGTCAAGCAGAGTAAAGTCTCGATCTTGGGTAAATCAAAAGAGATTTTGGCACCCAATCTTGAACAACACGCCGGCGGATGAAGTCGTCAAGCACGATCGACCTCTATCTACCTTACGCTCTCGTGACTCAAAGAAGCGAAGGTGCGTGAGCGGAGACTGAAGGCATTGCGGGTCCGATCGCTACGGGAGCGAGTGGAACACCGCAACACGCTGATCACGCCGCGGTAGCTATCTCGATGGGAAAACGAGATCTACCCGGGACGGCGAAGTCACGACCAGAGGCAGCATGAGGACGAAAAGCGAAAACTCGGAAAACCAAGTCCTCTATGCTGCCTAAACTCCGTAACGAGAGCAAACCTAGACCTCGTGTTGGTCTTAGGTGCACTCGGGATCCGGGCTGACCACGAATACCCTAAGAGACTCAACACGGTCTCTACGCGCGATCTTGGCGCGCTGAAGCATCTCTCGATCGAGTGCCCATCCTTCCGCGCGAAGGTGCGGTGGTACCTCACCTTGAAGAGGTGGAAGTAGCACGCGAGGACTTCGGCTTCTGAGAGGCCGAAGTAGCAGGTGAACCTACCTTGCTGTCAGAGATCCCTTGGACAAAGCCCGCTGATTTGAATTTGACCTCATCAGATCTGGGCTCGACCTCGATCACACCTCCCACTATGGGTCTGAGAATAGCAGGAGGATGCTTCCTCATATCCTCATAGAAATCATATCCTAGACCTTGATTGAACTTACAAATCTTGGATTGGTCTAGAATAAGATTAAGCTTCTTCTTGCCTCCTACAAATCTCTCGAGAGTGTTCATAAGATACTGACACTCCCGAAAGAGAGAGGTGCAAGAAGAGCAGGGAGAAGAGGGAACAGCAGGTGGTAAGGGAGCAGAAGAAGAACCAACAGTAGAGGAAAGAATGGCTTGTGCACGCACAGCCGACTCTGAGGGGACAGTCCTACTACTAGCAGGTTGGTTCGCGTCTCTAAGCGTCTCATCCTTACCCTGGGGCTTCTCCCCCACACCATCAATCACATCACAACCAGATTGTGGCTTCTCTAGTAAGTCCTTAGTTAGCTTCACACATTTGTCATTCAAAGCAACGAGTTCAAGTTTTAGTTTATCACAACTAATGCATGGTGAGCTAACAGGATCCTTAGTCGCATACTGAGCTATTTTCTTGTTGTTGTCAATCATTTCTTGAAACTGTTTTGAGACAGATTCAAGTTCAGCAGTTAACTTTGGACAATTCAAACATGAATCAATAGGCTCAAGTAAAGAAGCACTCAACTCAGCAATCTTGTGATCTGCCCGTTTTAGGTTCATCTTCAAGTTATTGCAATTTTCACAAGACTCGGGCAGATCAAGGAGCATGGCATAAGGTCCTCTAGCAGCAATGTCCTTATCCTCACATGAGGTGGGAGAAGTAGTCTCATCGTAGTAAGTAGGGTAACACCATCCTACTCAACTCTAACTCAGCAAGCGCACTAACATTCTCCACCTTAACAATATCAAGCTCGGAGGACACACTATCATGAGAGGTCCTTAATTTCTCCATGTCATCAAGCAAGGCACTGGCATGTATCACGATCGTCACGGGAGGGAGCAGATGTAAGTGAAGTAATCTCCGTGACAGTCTATCTACTTCCTTCTCTAACTCGGTACACCTAGACCTAGCTCTAGCATGAAATCCACCTAGCTTAAGAAAAGCATCATTTAGCTGGTCATAAGAAGGAGTACCTCATCCGAGTCGAGTACAGCTCATTGTCGCTGAGTTCGCCTCGAGGGCCATGAAGCACATGCCGGAGAAGTCGTTGCCGCCATCCTTGGGCTCTTGGTCACTCGTCCGTCGTCGTCGCTCCATCCCTCCACCTCGCCGAGGTCGAGGTCGTCGAAGGCGGTGAGGACGCGTGGAAGAGCTTCTTGGCCTTCCCGGTTGCGGAACTTCTTCTTTCCCGGCGTCGGAGCTGGAGGCTTCTTGTTGCGGTTCTTGTCGGTGTAGTCGATCTTGCTCGAACCGCCGTAGTCGTTCTTGCCCTTTTCCAGCTTGGGGCAGTTTGCCCGAATGTGGTTGGGGCCACCACACTCGAAGCAAATCACGGGTCCTCCTCTCTTTCTGTCTCTCCTACCCTTGTAGGCATGTGAAAACCTTCGGGCTAGGAGGGCCAGCTGATCATCCGCAAGCTGCTCTAACTGATCATCAGTTATGTCACAGAGAGCAGCGAGGGAAAAACCGCAAGAAGAATCAGAAGAGAGACCAGAAGCAGAACTGGGATCGGTGACCAAAGCCATCGACTGTGACTTCAACCGATGAGAGACAACGTCAATCTCGTGAGTCTTGAGGCGTGAGTACAGCGCGTCAAGAGTCAGGGTCGAGAGGTCTGTCGTGTCTTTGATGGTGGTCACTTTCATCTCCCACACGCGCAGATCGAGTGCCGCGAGCATCTGACGAGCGTTGTCCGAGTCGGGGTATGTGAGACCGACCGCTCGGAGGTTGCTCAAGATTTTGTGAAATCGCGAAAAGCACTCGTCGAGGACTCACCGGCAAGCATCTCGAATTTGTTGTATTCGCTTGAACCGGTCTGTCGAACCGTCTTGATCCGGGTGGTGCCCTCATGGTATGCGTCGAGGTCACCCGGATGTCGAGGCGGACGGCATGTGAGATATACGATCAAACTCGCTACGACTCAACCCCGGATGATGATGTTCCTTGCCTTTGCATTCGCCTCAACATCAGCCATGTTCCGGCATTGATGTTCTCATCGGCGGGAACAACGAATCGTACCTTGACCTTCCGCGGATGGCATACCGGGCACGGATGTATGTCTCCATTCGGCTCTTCCAGAAGGGGTAATCGATGCCATCGAACATGGGCGGCTTGGTCGAGTACTTGTCCATCGCCATGGCTCTTGAGACCGGTTAAGATCTATGAATTAGAGCTAACCGGCTCTGATACCAATTGAAGGACCGAAATGGCGACAGAGGGGGGTGAATGTCGCCGCTAAAAACGCATACGAGAAATCGAACACTGATTTCTCACCAGATGCAAAACAACGCAACTCACAGAAAACTTAAAATTAATTTCTCTGAATTTTGGAACGCATGCGACACCAAAAAATTCAGCATAAATCAGAGATTAACCAGTAAAAATTTCAGCTGAAAATACTGCTGTTTGCTCTGCATGCAAAATAGTCAAAGACATCACTAAAAATAAAAAGAAAGACAACTAAAGCATCCTTCAAGCATTTGGTACTATAGCTACAGTAATTTCAGAGAATGGATGCGCTGCTGGAGATTGGCCGAACTGAAGAATGCTGATTTTCAGAAAATTTGCCAAAAAACAAGAGAAGGGAAGAAATGCTTCAAAAGCCCTTTAAGGCAAAACTTCAAGGGACTAAACTAAGCACATCTGAGGAGACAAACTACAAAGAATCCAATTGAAACCTTAGAAATTCATATTATGACCAAGAAACCTGAAAATTACAGAGAGCTTCAACAAATCTCGAAATACTCCTTCATCTTTGATTCTTTGGCAATGAAAATTTGCAAATAGCTAGTTAATAGCTCCTGGAATCTGTATGCCAAATATCAAGCCCACTTAAGAAGGAAATCCCAATTTGCAATAAACCCTAGAAACATGAAAACCTGAATGACAATAGAGGCCATACCAAAATTCAAGTTTCTCACATATCTTTGATTCTCAGGTTATGAAACTTTAAGAGAATATTAGCAATAGCCCTATGGTCTCTCAGGATCCAATTTCAAGCCATCTTGCAAAGAAAATCGAAATCTATCTCAATACCCTAGAAATGACTGAAACTTCAGAGAAGAGAGCACAAACTCAAATTACTCCATGATCATAAGTCCATTGCTCATGAGGTTTTGCAGGTATGCTAGCAATATCAAATGGACCTCTCAGATCAAAAAAAAAACAAGCCAACTTCTCAAGGGAATCAAGAACAGTACTAAACCCTAGAAGGGTAAGAACATGAACAGAGGTCCTCAAAATGCAAAACTGGAATTAAAGCTCTGTCTCTGGGATTCAAGTGACCAAATGGTCTAAGATCACTAACCCATCACAAAGCAACCCATTTTGGCCAATCCCGATAAGCAAGAACTCAAATCTCACAAAATCAAGAAATCAAGAAATGAAGAACAGGAGCTACAAGCAGAGAAGAAGGCAAACTTCAGATTCTCATTTCTTGAATCAAGGAGAAACTGGAGTCACGATACGCATGTACATTAGCACGGGAATGATTACATGACTCTCAAATCCTCTCCAACCTCTCAAACCTCAACCATGAATGCTTGGAGAAGGAGACAACACTCTGTTCTATCACCACTCAAGAACACATCGTAGGGGACAACAGAGGGAGCACACTCTGCCTCTCCAACCACTAAAGACTAAAGGAAAACCACCTCCTAAAGCCTCTTTTGACTAGAGCTAACCCTAATTCCCTCCAAAATGCTCAAGTGGGCATGCAGCCCCTCAATCCTATTTATAGCCTTGGCTAACGGGTCTCCGCCCCGTTACGCCTGCTAAATCCAACGGCGCCCGCTCCCGCTTGTGCAGCCTCGCGAATTCCCGATTCGCGCCCCGCACCTTCCGGAAGCTTCGCGCTCCTTGCCCGCACGCCGCAACCACCTCGAGTCACGTCGTCTTCGACACATCCCGACCGTTCGACCTCGGCGCCACTGCGCCTAGTCCGGTCCACGTGTCTTGCCACGACTCCACCCGATGTCCCGCGATCACCGCAGACAAGAAAACACGTCAAATAGCACCGCTCGACACATGAAAGCGTAAATACCATCACACTTACCACAGACGAAGTCCAAACCTGTCGAAACATTAGAATATACATCCTAAGCCCAAATGACCAAGTTTGACCAAAATCCGACCGAGCCCGATTGCGCCACACAACGGCTCGACTCCGAACCACTCAAACCAAACTCGACTATCCTAAACCTTTGTCAATTACTCATCATTCACATGGAGTCACGACCACCTGGTCTCTCACAGCTAAGGGGTTCTAGGGGAGTTCGGTCATATAGAAAAGAAAAGGAAAAAAACACAGCGCAAGGCAAAGGGACTCGATCATGCACAAAATCCCAACTCGGCAACGTCGTACGACCGAACGAACAACACAACAACTAACTACACAAACAACGTACTAACGACACTAACTACGCGTACGAACACGACTACCGATCGATGACCTAACTAATTACCGACCGCTAGACAGAAAGAGGAAGTCTAGAAGCACTAGGGGAGTCTAGAAGCATGGAGGGAGTCGAGAGAGAATGAGGGAGAAGACGGTCGGTGGCTAACTAGACGACGACGGCACACTACAACACAAACGCCAAACTACGACGAACGCCGCACAACTTAACTATCAACGACCGCGGAAGGGGGAAAAGAGAGAGGACGAGAAGCACAAGAGGGTCGAGACAACAAGAGAGAGGGAACGGTCGCTAACTAGCTAATTTGCGCAACACAGACACACAATACACAAACAACTAACACTGGATAATGAACCACAAATCTCCACCTAACAGAAACTACTCACAAACATAGATAAATGCTAAATATTATAAATCTAAAGTATCACAGCAATAATTCACCATAATTGCTAAGAACCAAAATAGATCATGTGCTACAATCTTTCCTGAAGAGTGCACTTGCCCAGGTACAATCAACTTGGAGCAATTTAAGTATCATTCTATTTCATATACTGAATGATTGAGTTTGACTCTAGAGTTGATGCAGTTTCATATCAATTCAACTTCATGCAGTTTCATATCAAAGCAAAAGTCCACTTGAAGGGAATCATTAGTCTAGAGAACATACAATTGACTCTAAGCTTAACTTATTACTTGCCAGTGCCGCTAACAGAGCATGCCCAAATCAAATTTCCCATTTCAGAATTCTGAAAAGCAGAAGCATGATTATGAAGGAAATTGTAAACCCTAGAATCCGCACCTAAATATAGAATCCTCAAATCGAAATTCCTATCTTAGAATTCCCAAGAGCTAAGGCAAAATTAACATGTTAAGGAAATTGGGAACTTTAGAATCCGAACCTATACATTGAATCCCCAAATCGAAATCCCTGGAGGGAGGCGGTGCTGGACGACTGGAGGGAGCCGGCACTGGAAGGAGGCAGCGTAGGAGAGAGGCGACACAAGTGCCGCTACAGGCCAGGAGTCGGCACTAGAGGGAGCCGACGCTGGAGGGAGGCGGCGGCGCTGGCGCTGGAGCCTGGAGTGAGGCGGTGCTGGAGGAGTGGAGTGAGGTCGTCGGAGCAGGAGGTGCCGAACTGCCAAAGGAAGGCTCTAGAGGAAGGCCGCCGGAACTTGGAGGCACTGGAGACGCAGGCTTCTAGCGGCGGAGGCGCTAGAGACGCGGGCTTCTGGCGGCGGAGGCGTGGATCTGGAGGGAGGCGGTAAAGGAGTCGGGAACTCGGGCGTCGGGCGAATGGCATCGGGCGGTCAGGCGGCGGGAGCCGTGGGGCAGAGGTCGGGTCGTGGCCACTATAGCCTCGGGCTGGGCCATTATATCTTGATTTTTTCTTGAGCCTATTAAGTATAGTTCTATTACTATCTTTTCTGGGCCTCGGGCTATAGCCCACCTAGCCCGAGGCCCAGATCTGCCCCTCGGGAGGCATGAAATGCCGGGCTCAGGGAAATCACAGGCGACGGCGGCGGGTTTTAGGCAGCTAGTATGTTTTTTTTGCGTATTTTCAACTCCTGGTGACACGATGTAATACTTGGCAAGTGGGCTAATTTTGTTTTTCTTTTTCGTATTTTCAACTCTTGATGACACGTGGGCCCCACACTGCCACGTTAGACGATGTAGCCGGTATGTTTTTTTTGCGTATTTTCAACTCCTGGTGACACAATATAATACTTGGCAAGTGGGCTAATTTTGTTTTTCTTTTTCATATTTTCAACACTTGATGACACGTGGGCCCCACATTGCCACGTTTGACGATGTAGCCGGTACGGTTTACTGGGCAAGTGGGCACGTGGATGCTATCGTGGAATATATAAGATTTGTTTTTTTATTCACTAAATAACTATGACAAAGCAATATATTGTCACATAAATTTGTCACAAACATTATGCTTAACTAGTTAATGACGATTTTGGATTGGACTTTATGACGAATAATATATTTCTGTCATTAAGTAGGACCGGCTAATGAAAAACGTCATAAATGGAAGCATTTAATGACGGATTGTTCCATTGTCATCACATATTCGTCATAGAAGGCCATGTTTCTTGTAGGGCCTTCTCTGTTCTTCTTTTCATTTCTAGGGTTTTGGTGTGGATCTTGTTTCCTTTCTTTTCATTTCTAGGTTTTTGGTGTGGATCTTGTTTCCCTTCTTGAGATGGCATGAAACTTGGCATGTTAAGTCCTGAGGCTATTAATTAGCTATTCTCAAAGTTTCATGATCAGAGAACCAAAGTTTGGATGGCAATTTGAGTTTTTGGGGCTGCCCTCTGTATTTGTCGGAACCCGGAGCAACAACTCCTGGATCCTCTGTGTAAATCGCACTAGTCCAGGATCAGCTAGTGCACACAGCGTACAACAAAGATAAATATCAACCATAATGACATTTATTAACTGAATATGGGCATGAATGCCAAAGTTTACATCAACGGCACATAAGCCAAATTAAATAATAAGCAGCGGAAGAAAAAAAACCGAAGCGGAAGAAGCCCAACATGCCTGCCCACAGGCAAACGACAGTAAGACGCGGCCTATTCGTCCTGTCCTTCACCGTAGTCGACGTCGTCTTCCTCTGTATGGAGATAGCAAGGTGAGTACAAACTTGTACTCCGCAAATCACCCGGGAAAATGCAACATAATGATAAAGGCTTCAATGGAAGGCTTATAGGGTTAGTTTGCATAAAACATCATTTAAGAAATACAATAGATAGATTGAAATCGCAGAATTTAATACAGTAAGTACAACATTACTTGTAATAGAAAACAATACCATCAGTGCAGGCTCCGACCATACACCAACTTATCCACGGGCATCCCACCCGGACCATCTTTTCCAAAAGATCACGTATGGATTCCATCCATCCACACGTTTCCAAATACTCGCGGATTCCATCCATCCACAAGCTTCCAATCTCTCTCATGGGTTCCATCTACCCACAAGGTTTTCATTCTCTCAGGATTCCATCCATCCATAAGGTTTTCGAAAACGTTTTTGAAAAACAAAGTCTAATCCATGAAAAACTTTTACTCAGCATGCCCATGATCGTGGGCACAGCTATCCAGGATAGATTATACACTCTGCAGAGGTTGTATAGCTTTACCCACAAGACACGATCATCCTTTTGTGCCACGCGAGTTACACACTTCCTTAGGTGTGCGGCAAGGAGTCGCGATAAGGCCTTTACAATGCAAAGCCTTCAACCTGGCCAAGCCAACTCTAAGGTTTCACCCCAGTAAGGAATCCACCAGACCAGGACCCCCCTCTTGAGCCTAGACGAGACTTCTCATGGCTTAACCACGCTCGCCCAAGTGAGACTTCACATGGCACCAACCACGCTCACTTTCAACCTACGACTTGACTCAGGTTGGGACTTCACAAATTATTCAGCCACGGCTGTCCCATACCAGCCATGTGGTAGTACGATAGGGCTTTGCAACAGTAGCTCACAGACCGGTCCTTATTTTGACTTAGGCCCAACCACATACCCCTGTGCACGACAGTCAACCACTGCGGCTCCAACCAACAGGGCATGCCTGCACCCACCAATCTAACCAATTGCCTAAGTCTAAACCAGGTTTTATAATTTGTTTTCAAAATATTTCATAACACTCCTTGACTCACCAAAGTCAAGAGTACATATCAAAAGTATATCATTTTAAGTGAAAGGTTCATCATTTTATGCGAAAAGGTATCCCAAAACATATATTATGACTAAGCAGGTCTAAGCAATTGATATAAAGTTTCTCTAGCCAACACTAATGCACTAGCTAGAGTTTGATCTAGGGTGACAAGGTAAGGGATTCAATACCAAAGGAGGAATTAACAAATAGGCAATAACTAAATTTAAAACTGGATTGAAATACGTTGAATAAAAATATGCATGCAGAATAATTTAAAACAAAATAATTTTATTTTGAAAACTGGGATCAACATGATCAAGGAGGGTGACTTGCCTTGCTCTTCAACTTGGTTTGAATCTTCGTCGAAGTCTACACGCGAAAACAACCCACCAAATTCAAATAAATTCAAAACAAAATCAAATAAGCTCAAAAATTCAAATTAAGGTCAGGAATAGATAGAGGGGAATTTTTGATGAATTTAGAAATCTGAATGGGCTAAATCGGAGTTATGACGAGGGAGAACGGGCTCCGGGAAGTTTAAATTCAGGGAAAAGATTAAAAGGAATTTCTGGAATATTATTTTTCTAAAGGAAAATAGATTATGGCGTCATGCTTGCGTCAGCCATGGCACTGGATCGACTGACAGTGGGCCCCGGGTCTATGGACCGGGTCCATGGGTCGTATGGGGAGCTGAGGTGGCACGGCCGCATGTGAGGCGCTGACGGGGCACGGACAGGGCGAGGTGGCGTTGGCGTGGAGCCTTGTCACCGGCCACGTGGGCACGGGGACGCTGACGTGGAAGGCCGGCCGGTTGGGGGGCACGGAGGCGGCGGTCTCGCCGGCGGAAGGCGGCGCGGCTGCCGGCGGCGAGGGCGGGAACGGGAAGAGGAGGCCGAGGGGAGCGCGATTTTACCTAGCGCGGGGCTCGGCGAGCGCGGGAGATGGCCGGCGGCGAGGGTGGTGCGGCGGTGGCTCGGGCCTCACGCGGCGGCGGGGCTCCGGTGGCGCTCGAGCTGGCCAAAGTGGCGGAGGACGTCGGCGGAGGCGCAAGGAAGCCCGCGGTGGGGTCGGTTAGGCGCGGGAAAGCTTGGGTCGGCCGCAATTCCTCGCCAGAGGAACTTCGGTGCTGACGGCGGTGCAAGCGCAAAGCGGGGGCGGAGGCGCTTGGAGGAGAAATTGGAGCGGAGGGAAAGCGGTGCGAAGTGAGGCGGAGCCGGAGGTGGGTTTAAATAGGGAAGGGGAGGACCGGCGTGGGGAGAATCGGTCGCCGGAGCGTTCGGAGAGGTGGCGGCGGTTGCAGCCGAAATGGGGAACGTGGGAGCGTGGACGGCGAACGCGGAGGGAGAGGGGATGTGGGGCGTGGCGCGGGCGGCGCACGGAGGTGGGCGGCATGGCCGAGGGAAGCGGGGTGGCGACCAGGTCAAGCGGAGGCGGCGGTTGCGGGCGGCGGCGACACGAGGTGGAAGAAGGCGAGGGGAGGGAGATGACAGGTGGGGCCGGGGACGCAGAGAGAGAGGGGAGCGGGGAGGTGCGGGCAACCGGGATGACGCCGCGCCGCGTGGCGGCGCGCATCGGCGGCGAGTGTGGCGGCGGTTGACGCGCGGATGGGGCGAGGAGGCGTGGCGCAAGTGTCGGACCGCCACGTGGCAGCGGGGAAGGACTAGGCGGGATGGGGCGGATCCGGGCCGTCCAAGTGGCGGCCGGAAGGAAGGGAGGGGGATTTTAGTTTTTAAATTTGATTTTCTTTTTCAGAAAACCCAAATAAATACTTAAAGCTCAGAATAATATTAAATTAACTCCAAAAATCACATAAAAATTCATAGAACCTCCTGGACATATTTGGGACTTAATAAAAATATTTTCAACAAATATTGGTACTTAATTTTCATACTTTAAAATACTTTTAATTTCAAAAATACATTTTAAACTCCTGAAAACTCAAATAAAATCCAAATAACTCCAAATATTTAATTTGAATTAGGATTTTTATATAAAATCAAAATATCATCTTATTTAATAATATTTTTAGGTTTTTAGTTAAAATACTTTTCAAATTCAGCTTTTTCAAAACAGAAAATTCAGGGCAAAACCAAAATATTTATTTTAATTAAAATTTTATTTTAATCATTTTTATTTATTTATTTTTATTTTTACAAAAATCCGGGCTGTTACAGTATTGTTTCAGTTTATGGCTCAAATCTGAAATTCTTGCTTTTGTGGTGGATTCTCTTGGTTCTTTTGGTCCCTCTCGCTATTTTGATTGTTTCCTCACAATTCTGGGCAGAGAAAACCAGAGGAAACTCTCCAATTTCTCTGCTGTATGAAGTTCCAGAAAATTCAGTTCCTGTTGACTGAAAATTCAGGCTATCGGCTCGATGGGAGGTCAGACCGGAGGGCTCTTGGCGGTCAGACCGGTGGCATAAGCCCGGTCAAACCAGCCTGGGTGCAGCGGTCAGACCGGCCTGCATACGGCGGTCTGACCGGCCCTGCCTCTTTTGGTTGTTGATTTCTTTCTCTGATGGTTTTGCTTTAGTGCTTATTGCCCTATGTCTTCCTCTGTAAGCGTAGGTCTCCAGAGAGCATATGAACTCCTCTTCGTAGTTTTCATAACTATCGGAGGGGGTTTATTAAGTGGATACCTTTTTGGGGGCAAGTTTTTAAAGACGACATTCATCCCCCCCTCTGTCGCCAACTTCGATCTAACAATTGGTATCAGAGCCGATTAGCTCTTCTCGATAGATCTTAACCGGTCTCTAGAGCCATGGCGACAGATAAGTACTCCACCAAGCCTCCGATTTTTGATGGCATCGATTATCCGTTCTGGAAAAGCCGGATGGAGACCTACATCCAGGCTCAAGGATATGCCATCTCGAGGAAGGTCAAGGTTCGCTATCTTGTTCCTGCCGATGAGAACATCAATGTGCCGAATATGCCCGATGTTGAGGCAAATGCAAAGGCAAGGAACATCATTATCTAGGGTTTGAGCCGTAATGAGTTTGATCGCATTTCTCATCTTTCGTCGGCCTTCGATATTTGGGAGACCCTCAATGCTTACCATGAGGGCACCACCCAAATAAAGACGGTGCGACAGGACCAATTCAAGCGAGATTACAACAAGTTTGAAATGCTCGCTAGAGAGTCCTTGGATGAATGCTTTGCGAGATTCCACAAGATCTTGAGCAACCTCCGAGCGGTCGGTCTCACATACCCCGACTCGGACAATGCTCATCAAATGCTTGCAACCTTGGACCTGCGTGTGTGGGAGATAAAGGTGACGACCATCAAGGATACCACGGACCTCTCGACTTTGACTCTTGATGCGTTGTACTCACGCCTCAAGACTCACGAGATTGACATAGTCTCTCGTAAGTCGAAGTCACAGTCGATGGCCTTGGTCACCGATCCCAGTCTAACTTCTGGACCTTCTTCTGATTCAATTTGCGGTTTCTCTCTTGCTGCTCTCTGTGACGTAACTGATGATCAGTTAGAGAAGCTTGCAGATGACCAGTTAGCCCTCCTAGCTAGAAAATTTTCTCACGCTTACAAGAGAAGGAGGGACAGAAAGAGAGGAGGACCCGTGATCTGCTTCGAGTGTGGTGGCCCCAACCACATTCGAGCAAACTGCCCCAAGCTGGAGAAGGGCAAGAGCGACTACGGTGGTGTGAGCAAAAACGACTACATCAACAAGAACCGCAACAAGAAGCCTCTAGTTCACGCACAAGGCAAGAAGAAGTTCTGCAACCTTGGCAAAGCCAAGAAACTCTTCCATCGCGTCCTCACCGCCTTCGACGACCTTGACCTCAGCGACGTGGAGGGATGGAGCGACGACGACGAGACGGGTGACCAAGAAGCCAAGGATGGCGACGACTTCTCCGGCATGTGCTTCATGGCCCTTGAGGGCGAGATCAGCGACAGCGAGCTGTACTTCGACTCCGACGAGGTATACCCCTCATACGACCAGCTTAATGATGCTTTTCTTAAGCTAGGTAAATTCCATGCTAGATCTAGAGCTAGGGTTAACGAGTTGGAGAAGGAAGTAGAGAGCTTGTCACGGGAACTTACTTCACTTAGATCTGCTCCCTCCCGTGACAATTGTGATGTATGTACTGCTCTACTGGATGACATGGAGAAGCTAAGGACCTTGCATGATAGTGTGTCCTCTGAGCTAGACATGGTTAAGGTGGAGAATGTTAGTCTACTTGCTGAACTAGAGATGAGTAGGGTAGTTACTCTTTCATCCCCTGTTGTTGAGACTACATCTTGCACCTCATGTGAGGATAAGGATAATGCTTTTAGAGGTCTTTATACCATGCTTCTTGATCTGCCCGAGACTTGCAAAAATTGTAATAATCTGAAGATGAACCTAAAAAGGGCAGATCACAAAATTGCTGAACTACAAGCTGTTCTTCTTGAGCCTATTGCTTCATGTGTGAATTGTCCAAAGCTTACTGCTGAACTTGAATCTGTCTCCAAACAGTTTCAAGAATTAGTTGATGACAACAACAGATTGGCTCAATATGCTTCTAAGGACCCTGTTAGCTCACCATGCATGAATTGTAACAAACTAAAATCTGACTTGATTGCATTGGATGAGAAATGTGTGAAGCTAACTAAGGACCTTCTAGAGAAGACATCATCTGCTTGTAATGTGTGTGCTGATGTGAACCACTTGTCTAGCAGTAGGACTGTCCATTCTGAGTCGGCTGTGTATGCACAAGCCATTTATTCCTCTGCTGTTGGTTCTTCTTCTTCTACTCCCTTACCTTCTTGTTGTCTCTCCTTCCCCTGCTCTTCTTGCACCTCTCTCTTTCGGGAGTGTTAGTACCTTATGAACACTCTCGAGAGATTTGTAGGAGGCAAGAAGAAGCTAAATTTTATTCTACACCAGTCCAAGATTTGTAAATTTAATCAGGGTCTAGGATATGATTTTTATGAGAACATAAGGAAGCATCCACCTGCTATTCTTAGACCTACAGTAGGTGGCATGATCGAGATTGAGCCCAGATCTGATGAAGTTAAATTCAAATCTGCAGGCTTTGTCCAAGGGATTTCTGACAGCAAGGTGATTCCACCTGCTACTTCGGCCTCTCAGAAGGCGAAGCCTCATCATGTTACTTCTACCTCTTAGAAGGTGAAGTATCATTGCACCTTCTGTCAGAAGGATGGACACTTGATCGAGCGATGCTTCAGGCGCGCCAAGATCGCGCGTAGAGACCGTGTTGAGGCTCTTAGGCATATCCAGGGTCAGCCCCAGACCTTGAGTGCACCTAAGACCAACACGAGGTCTAGGTTTGCTTCAAGTGTTTCTGATGAGTTTGGGCAGCATCGAGGACTTGGTTTTTCTGAGTTTTCTATTTTTCGTCCTCATGCTCCCTTTGGTCATGACTTCCGCCGTTCTGAGGGTAGATCTCGTTTTCCCTGTCAAGATGGCTACCCGCGGCGAGATCAACGTGTTGCCGGTGTTCTGACTCACTCTCCGTAGCGATCGGACCCGATGCGGCTTCGTGTCCGATCACGCATCGTGCCGCTTTGAGCGGCAGAGAGCGTAGGGTAGTTAAAGGTCGATCGTGTTTGACTACTTCGCCGCTCGGCGTGTTACTCGAGTGGGTGCCAAAATCACTCTTGATTTATCCCAGTACTGAGCCTTTACTCTCTGTTTGACTCAGGTTCGCCGGGCTAGGAAGGCAGAGGTTTGGCTCGTAGACTCCGGGTGTTCTCGACACATGACCGGAGACTCTCGTTGGTTCTCTTCCTTAGCCCGAGCTCTAGGTGATGAGACGATTACCTTCGGAGACGCTTCGTCTAGGCGCGTCATCGCCAAAGGTACAGTGCGCGTTAATGAGTCTTTTATTTTAAAAGATGTTGCCTTGCTTAGTAAGCTGCAGTATAATTTACTTTCTGTTTCTCAGCTTACCGATGACGGCTTTGAGGTGAGCTTTAAGAAAAATGCTTGCAAAATCCTTAATTCTTCGGGTAGTCTGGTTTACGGGATTTCTCGTTATGGGAGGATATTTCGTGCTGATTTTTCTGAGTCTTCTGGTGATCCTCTCCGGTGTTTAGTTGCTTTTGATCCCGCGATCTTACTTTCTGGCATAGGAGACTTAGTCATATTGGATTTGACCATTTGACCCGAGTTAGCGGCCACGATCTCATTCGTGGTATGCCGAAACTCAAAATGGTCAAAGATCTTATTTGCGCTCCATGCCGGCACGACAAGATGGTTGCTGCTTCTCACCCTCCGGTCATATTGACTATGACCGATGCACCGGGACAGCTACTCCACATGGACACAGTTGGACCAGCTCGAGTGCAGTCAGCAGTAGGGAAGTGGTATGCTCTTGTCGTGGTCGATGACTTCTCGAGGTACTCTTGGGCGTTTTTCTTAGCCTCGAAGGATGAGACGTTTACACATTTTCGAGGTCTTTTCAGTAGGCTTTCTGTTGAGCTTCCGGGTGCCTTATGAGCGATCCGCAGTGATAATGGCACGGAGTTCAAGAATTCCTACTTCGAGAGATTCTGTGATGAGACAGGTGTAGAGCACCAGTTCTCTTCTCCGCACGTCCCACAGCAGAATGGCGTCGTGGAGAGGAAGAACCGTACCTTGGTCGAGATGGCCATGACGATGCTTGATGAGTACTCTACACCGAGGAAGTTTTGGGCTGAGGCTATTGCGACCGCGTGCCATGTTTCAAACAGAGTTTTTCTTCGGGCACACTTGCATCGCACTTATTATGAGTTGAGATACGGGCGAAAGCCCAGTGTCTCGCATTTTTGTGTATTTGGTTACAAGTGTTTCATTCTGAAGTCCGGGAACCTAGACAAGTTCGAGTCACGATCTTGTGATGGTATCTTTCTAGGTTACTCGACTTCATCGCGGGCGTATAGGGTCTGGAACTGCGAGTCTAGTAAAATGGTAGAGACCTGTGAGGTGACTTTCGATGAGGCCAGTCCAGGGACTAGGCCCGATATCTCAGGTTCTTTAGAGCAGTCCGAGCCCATCTTTGTGGATGATGAGGACGATGGAGATGAAGGTTGTCTACCCGATCCAGTTCCTCATCCTCCCCTTGAGGTGCCTTCTTCCACTGCACCTCCAGGTGATCAGCCCATGCCTTCTGCTTCCTCTGGAGCTAGTGGCTCTGTTCCTACCTCGTCAGCTCATAAGGTAGAGGCCACTTCTTCATCTCATCCTGGACCTCCTCGACATATCCAGAAAGACCATCCTTCCGAGCAGATGATTGGAGACCTCTTTGAGCGTGTCACACGCTCAAAGTCTGGCATGTCACATTTCTGTCTCCATTCTGCCTTTGTTGCCACCTTTAAGCCCAAAGATGTTAGCCATGCACTATCTGATGAGTCTTGGGTCAATGCCATGCACGAGGAGTTAGAAAATTTCGAGAAAAACAAGGTCTGGTCGCTTGTTGAGCCCCCTCGAGGTCACAACATCATTGGGACTAAGTGGGTGTTCAAGAACAAGCAGAGTGAGGATGGGGTTATCATTCGGAACAAGGCTAGACTGGTAGCTCAGAGCTTCTCCCAGGTTGAGGGTCTAGATTTTGAGGAGACCTTTGCCCCTGTAGCTAGACTTGAAGCCATTAGAATCTTGCTTGCTTTTGCGGCTTCTAAGGGTTTCAAACTTTACCAGATGGATGTCAAGAGTGCCTTTCTCAATGGCTTTATTGAGGAAGAGGTCTATGTGAGACAGCCTCCAGGTTTCGAGAACCCCAAATACCTAAACCATGTCTTCAAGCTTTCCAAAGCCTTGTATGGACTTAAGCAGGCCCCTAGAGCTTGGTATGAGAGGCTTAAGTCCTATCTGTTGAGTCATGGGTTTGAGATGGGTAAGGTGGATAAGACCTTGTTCATTCGTAGGCATGGCACAGACCTTCTGCTCGTCTAGATTTATGTGGATGACATCATCTTTGGTGGCTCTTCCCATGCTCTCGTTTCACAGTTCTCAGATGTCATGAGCACCGAGTTTGAGATGAGCATGATGGGTGAGTTGACCTTCTTCCTTGGCTTCCAGATCAAGCAAACTCGTGAGGGTACCTTCTTGCATCAGGGCAAGTACACCCGTGACCTCCTGAGACGCTTTGACATGAGTGATGGTAAGCCGGTATCGACTCCCATGGCATCATCCGCCACACTTGACCCAGACGAGGACGGCGAGCCAGTTGATCAGAAGGAGTATCGTAGCATGATTGTCTCCCTCTTATACCTCACTGCCTCGAGACCGGACATACACTTCTCCGTGTGTCTATGTGCTCGCTTTCAGGCTTCTCCTCGCGTATCTCACCACCAGGCGGTAAAGCGCATTCTTCGGTACCTTCGAGCTACCATTGACTATGGTATCTGGTACTCTTCCTCATCCTGTCTTTCCTTGAAAGCCTACTCGGACACAGACTTTGCCGACTGTAGGATAGATAGGAAGAGCACTTCTGGCACCTGTCAGTTCATTGCCACTTCTCTCGTTTCCTGGTCTTCGAGGAAGCAGTCCGGTGTTGCGCAGTCCACCGCAGAGGCCGAGTACGTTGCTGCAGCCAGTTGTTGTAGCCAGGTGCTTTGGATGGTCTCGACCTTATGGGACTTTGGGTTAGTTATCGACAGTGTTCCACTATTTTGTGATAACACTTCTGCGATTAACATTGCTAAGAACCCTGTGCAGCACTCCCGGACCAAGCATATTGATATTCGATATCACTTCCTTAGAAACCATGTGGAGAAAGGTGACATAGTGCTCCAGTTTGTGGAGAGTGACCACCAGTTGGCTGATATCTTTACCAAGCCTTTGGATAGCTCTAGGTTTTCAGCCTTGCGGGGAGAGCTTGGGGTGGTTTGTCCTTATGGACTGTTGTGAGGGGGAGCTTTGTGCTTTACTATCTTATCATGTTTATTATGCTCTTACTCCTTTCTGTTGCATTGCATACAAGTGCATTCGGGTTAGTCCTCGTAGCATAGATTAGAGTGTTTCTCTCGTCTAGCTGGTTAGACTTCTTCTTATCTTGTGATCTAGGATGCTGAGTATTAGCTACTTCTCTTCTCACTAGGTTGAGTTCACTCACTTCTTGCGCTCTAGCGAGGGTTGGGCCGCCTTCGGGTAGACAAGGAACGTGTTTACTCCCTAGTGTGTTAGCAGTCTAGCTGATAGTCCTAGTGTCATATGGGGTAGATGAGAGTCAGTCTGAGCCATAGTATCATCTATGTCTTATCTATGCTTTCAGGACTGCCTTTTCTATTTCCTTTGCCAGCTTCTTAGCTTTTAGCTTTGGTTCAGGGGGAGTTCATTTGGGAGCTTCTGGAGCTTAATCTTGACATAACTCAACTTGACCTAAAAAAGTTGCATCTCATGTTGAGGGGGAGCTGGACTTTCTTGCATGTCATTCTGCATTGTAATATAACTTCATGGAGCCTTGATTACTATCCGGTTATGACATGTTTACAATGCCTTACATCTTGCCATGATTTGTGCTTACTTGCTCAATTTATCATGACTTTATATGTGTAGTCAAGTTTTTGCCATGATAGGTTGATTAAAATGCTCAACTTGAATTAAATCATGTCATGTTAGCTCTTGAGATTAGTCTGTCTTTAGTTATCCTTTTATGATTCATGCCATGTCAAATAGGCTAAGTTGAGTCTTGAATCTTTAATTGAGCTTTAGATTGAGTTATGTTAGTTCTTTTTATTTTCATGTTCATGAACTACATTTAAAAGCAAATAGATCTCTTTTGTGCGAAAGAACTGATCTCACCAATTCACTCTCATGAAACTGCTTGCCATTGCACTTGGCATGAACTCAGAGGGAGTTTTGGATGACCAAGATCATCTCCTTAAGCTTATTGCTTGGAGTGGTCGCATAAGGCTTGAGATCTAGCACATAATTAAAATTTGGGTTGGTCACAACCATGAGCTTCAACAGAAAACATAATAATTGTGCTAAGTTTGCTTAATTACAAAAAGACTAAAGTGCTCGAACACATTGATTCACATTCGAACTTGTAGCACTCTAAATTGACTCAATTCTAGCTTCTCGGTTCCATTTAGCTTATTGACATGACTTGCATCATCTTTGGATACCTTTAGCTAGACTTTAATCATAGTTGACTTGATATGCTAAGAAATTCGATTAATTTTCAGATTATGACTTACTTGGCTTAGCTTGATTATACATGTCCTATCATGATCTTGATAGCATACTTATGAGTTATGGCTTGGTGTAATACATATATGGTCATTTTGGATAATCTTCATGGCTCTAAATGCTAAGATTGAATAAACTTCAGCCATTTCATCCAACATCATGACTTATTCTCTCTTTTGCATCCTTGATGAATTTATTGCCAAAAGGGGGAGAATAGTAGGAGAAAAAGCCATTTTGGGAGCTTTGAGAAAAACTTGCTCTTTCTTTTGCTCCTTGTGTCAACATGGTCATTAACATCATTTTCTTCCTTTGGACCATGTTCGACTCTCTTTTTATTTTCAAACTCAACTTCACGCTTTTTCTGAGTTTGTCAATATACTCATCAAGGGGGAGATTGAGAGACCATGTGGTTGCGACCCCATGTGTGTGATGAGTAATTGACATCGGTTTTAGGAAAGTCGAGTTTGGATTGTGCGTTTCGTGCCTTGATGGCATTTGGCTCAGTCGGGTTTGGTTAGTTGGACTTGAGGTATATTATTCTTCCCGATTGGTCGTTTGGGCAATTTCATGCTTTCGTATGGATTCATTGATGCTATTTATGCTTACATGTGTCGAGCGGCGCTATTTGATGTGTTTCTTGTCTGTGATGGCTGCAGGACATCGAGGCGGAGTTGTGGCGAGACACGGGAGGACCGGACTAGGCGCAAGCGGTGCCGAGGTCAGAACGGTCAGAGGTGTCGAAGACGTCGGAGACTCGAGGTGGTTGCGAGGCTTGCGCGGCAAGAGACGAGGAAGCTTCTCGGAAGGTGCAGGAGGGGCGTTTCGGTAAAAGCACAAAGCTGCACAGCTGGAAGCGGTTCCGTTCGGGATTTAGCAGGCATAACGGGTTGGAGACCCGTTAAGCTAAGGCTATAAATAGATGCATGTTTCCTGGTTGTGAGCATGCTTGTGAAAGGGGTTGTTAGGGTTTACTTTAGTCAAAATGGCATTTGGAGAGGTTGTTTTGCTTTAGAGCTTTAGTGGTTGAGAGAGGCAGAGTGTGTCTCCTTCGTTGTCTCCTCTCTGTCTGTGTGGGTTCTTGGTTTTTCTTGAGACTTGAGAGAGGGAGAGGTTGAGTTCTTGAGATGTGTGTGTGAGGAGAGAGCTGAAAACCTTTGTAATCATGTATCTCTCTTCCTCAATATCAATCTGAGATGGCCTTATTTGAGTTCGATTGAGTTCTTGAGCCCCTTCTATTATTTCTGTTCTTCGTTGCCCTTTCTATTGGATTTCTCAAGTTTTTGTTTCTGTGTTCTTTCTTGCTGAGGAGTAGCAAAATGGGTTGCTGTGATCTAGGAGATGCTCCAAAGCCATTTGGCTAGTCAATCCTAAGAGCAAACCACGTTTAATTTCAGTTTTTGCATCTTGGCCTTCTCTGTTCTTCTTTTCATTTCTAGGGTTTTGGTGTGGATGTTGTTTCCCTTCTTGAGATGGCATGAAACTTGGCATGTTAAGTCCTGAGGCTATTAATTAGCTATTCTCAAAGTTTCATGATCAGAGAACCAAAGTTTGGATGGCAATTTGAGTTTTTGGGGCTGCCCTCTGTATTGTTTCAGTTTATGGCTCAAATCTGAAATTCTTGCTTTTGTGGTGGATTCTCTTGGTTCTTTTGGTCCCTCTCGCTATTTTGATTGTTTCCTCACAATTCTAGGCAGAGAAAACCAGAGGAAACTCTCCAATTTCTCTGCTGTATGAAGTTCCAGAAAATTCAGTTCCTGTTGACTGAAAATTCAAGCTGTCGGCTCGAGGGGAGGTCAGATTGGAGGGCTCTTGGCGGTCAGACAGAACCCATCAAGGTGGTCAGACCGGCGGCATAAGCCCGATCAGACCGGCCTGTATGCAGCGGTCAGATCGGCCTGCATACGGCAGTCTGACCGGCCCTGCCTCTTTTGGTTGCTGATTTCTTTCTCTGATGGCTTTGCTTTAGTGCTTATTGCCCTGTGTCTTCCTCTTAAGCGTAGGTCTCCAGAGAGCATATGAACTCCTCTTCATAGTTTTCATAACTATCGGAGGGGGTTTATTAAGTGGATACCTTTTTGGGGGGCAAGTTTTTAAAGACGACATTCACCCCCCCCCCTCTGTCGCCAACTTCGATCCAACAAAACAGCAGTAGCGGAAATGAAGCACACAGGTGGGACCTTCAGGACATGCCCACAGGCAGCCAATTGGAGGTTCGCGACCTAGCCCTTGACGTCTTCATCTTCTTCGCCATCATGACCAAAAGTATTACTGAAGCGTAATGATCTGATTCCTGATTCTAGATTTGTTGTGAAAGCGAGTGTGAGCACAAACCACCATGCTCCGCGAGCCAATACACAAGATGCAAATAAATAGTATGCATGGCTTATCAAAGGAGAGGTTCGGGTTATTTTGTTTGCCAGAAATTGCTTTTTGAAGCATTATTATTATTTAATCATGGGGTTATTATTGCTGCCTAAAACTCCGAGCAGCGAGTGTCATCATTTATGTAATCCACCGATCATACACTCATTGCTGCCTAAGACTCCGAACATCGAGTGTTATCATTTATCTAATCCACCGATTATACATTCTCTATATAGATTGCTGTCTAAAGCTCCAAACAGCTAGTGTCATCATCTACTTAATCCACCGAACATACACTGACTATATTGATTGCTTTCTAATACTCCAAACAGCGAATGCCATCATTTATTTAATCCACCGAACATACCCTTTCTATATTGATTGTTGTCTAAAACTCCAAACAGCGAATGCCATCATCTACTTAATCCATCAATACCTTTTGTGTTCTGAATCCCTAATAATCCAATCTTGTAATTGATATTCATCAACTCTTCACTTCTGAATTCTAATGATTTTCTAACATAATTACTTTCAAATCCACTGATATCATTTATATCAGGACTTTCTAACAATTCAATCCTTCTGTTTATTGATCCATTACCTATCTCTAACCAATTCACTAGTATACATCCACCAAGATCATTATTGATCAAATTTATACTCCAATTATCATATCTCCAAATTCCCAAAAATTCAATTCAACTATCTAGTATTTGATCAAAGCCTATTAATCCCATTATTGCCATCATCTCCCAAAAATTTATACTATTTATCAATGTTGTAATCCACCCATCACCTTTGCATTCCCCTAATTCTCCAAAATCATTTAAATCATCTATCTAGCCTATATATTCATTTAGGCTCTACCAATTTATTTCTCCCAGAACCCACACTATCGTTTCCTTTTATGATCGATATGAATCCACCAATATCTTTATGTGTTTACCACAAACATCCATCTCCTTTACTTACGACTCTATTTATTCCTCCCTATATTTTATTTTGTAAGAATAGAGGTGTCATTATTTGAAATATAATACATAAAAATTTCCTGAGACCTAGCAATTTTGAACAAAAACATAATGTGTAAGAGAATGCAATAATAATAGCGATCCAGATTCCATCCACTGTTACATGGTCTCTGCACCATATGCTAGACCTTCAGCGTTATAGTCGCTTACATTATCACTGGGACGACACCCAGGGTAACACAAATCAGGGCTTTTCATTGCCCTTCCACTTTTCCGTTCCCACCCACAAAGTTTTTGAAATAGAACTATATCTGGTTAAGTTCCCATGTCCGCCCATGACCGTGGGCATGGCTATTGAATAGTTTTGACTCTGCAGAGTTTGCACACTTTACCCACAAGAGACAGTTCACTCGTTGCCCCGCATGATTCCTTAGTCATGTGGTTGAGCAAACCATCACAGTAACCGTTCAAAGTACCTCGCCCCGTCCATCATCTCACCCTATGGGCCGCTCCTACTTGCGGTGGGTCACATACGTTGTGCGGGATGTTCCCCTCCTATGCGCCTAGCAGCTAACTCCCCGTACTGCTAGCACGCCGCAGAAGAACTTCACTCACAAAGAGTGTCCCATTCAAGCCGTCACCCAGAATCGCTACTTGCACCACCACTTCTCCTCCACCGATGATGATGACATTCGGGGTCCGGTAAATTTACTACGCCAAGTTGTACTTTACAGATTTGTGGTTGCACTTGTTTTACACAAGAGGTCATGACAAGATTCAGTCCTTAGTGGTATCTGGGCGGTTCTACCACATTCCACACATTGTGCTTCCACTGCACCACATACTAGCCCCCAAACCATCCGCCTAGATATTCAAGCGAGTTGGGGATTTTGGGAGCATAAAATAATCATGTTAAAATATACTAGTCATTACCACCATGACTTCCTAAACCATTTTCTCATGATTAAAAATGATAATGATGCTTGGGGCATTTCAGCGTCCCCGAGTATCTAAGCAGTACTAAGCATGGCGTATAATTACGGACTTATTTTTGAAAGGTTACTATTATAATTTTGCTAGGGTGACAAGGTTCACATATTCAAATATTCCAAAGGAGGGGTAATATTAATCAAGTTAACAATGGGCATATAACTAGAATCTTAAATTAAACATGTATTTGTACGTAAAATAACAATATGCAATTTGATAATTTAAATCAAAATAATTTACAGAAAATATAGGTTCAACATGATCAAAGCATTGACTCGCCTTGGTCACAGGGGTCTTGGTCTTGAGTGTCGAGGTTTGCTTCGTCTTCGGATCCTTCTTCTTGAGTGAGGGTCTCATGTATTAATCAGTTTTTATGATGGTCATTACTTACTAACTAATCATCTTTAGCAGTAATTAACCCTTGTTCGAACATTAATTAAGCTTATTTAAATCCTAATAAATTTTGTATTACTTATTAATTAATTCTCGATTTTTCTACCGGATATTCTCTCACTAATACTACTCAACAAAATGATTACTAAAACCTAATCTAATACTGCGAAGAGGGGAATCGAACTAAAGCCGACGGGTGAGAGCAAGCGCTGCTAGCCACCCGGCTATGCAGTGTTTCGTGCCTTACCAGAGGAGCGAGTGCAGATAAGGCTGAGGCGGCAGCATCCAAAACAGAGGAGTTCCGGGGCGGCGGTACCGGCGGCGAGGGGCGAACGGAGAAGAACCGGGAAGGGCTAAAATATGTTCCCGGGGCTGCGGGGGTGTCGGCGGTGAAGTCGGCGGGGACCGGGGAGCACGGTGGCGGGCTGGCGGCGTGTGGCAGCGGCGACTCGGGGAGGAGCTTCGGCGCCGGCGAGGTACCGTCCATGGGGAGCTCGGGGATGGCCGGAAACACGCTTGCGGCGTTCCGGGGATGGTGTGGATAGGCGGAATCGAGTTTTCACAACGGGAGTCGGGGGAGAACGAGGTGGCCGGAGTTGGGGGAGATGGGTGGCGCCGGCGAACTACGGGCGATGAGGGTGCAATTGCGTGGTGTGGGAGGGAGTAGAAAGCTTGGGGAAGCTGTTGGAGGGCTCAATGGGTTTTTATAGGCGCGCGGGTGGGGCTGGCATCGGGAGGCCGCCCGTGTTGTCGTGTCAGCGAGCGGCGGGTGCAAGCGGCAGGGCAGAGCAGGAGTTCTTGCGAGAGGATACGGTATGATGGCCCTGCGCCGCGCGTGGAGTGGCAAAGAGGGGCGTCTCGCGCGTGATGTGACGGAGCGGCGCGGGTGAGAAAAAGAGGAGGTCGGGCGGCAGAGGACAGGGTGGCGTGGTCGGGAGCGGCGCCAACCACCGGTCCGAGTGCGGCGACCGTAGGTCCGAACACGGCGCGGAGGCGGGCTGGGCTGCGGAGACGGGGCGAGCGCGGAGCCGAGTTGCGGCCGGGGAGAAGCAAGCGAGGGGGTGGCTCGGGAAGAAGAAAAACAGTGCGGAGGGGGGGAGGAGGAGGGAAGAGCTGGGCCGGCTGGCGGGGAAGGAGCGGGGGAGGGGGTTGGGCCGGGCCATTCGGCCGGCTTGACCTCTTCCATATTATTTTTTTATATATACCTCTTTTGTTCCTATTTAATTGCATATTCATTTTTTTATACATGTATATTTATGTGTGTATATATATTTCCTTTATGACTATTTTGCTAGGCCTTTTTGTATACATATTTGCATAGGTTTTATTTATTTATTTTTGTTGCCCCTTTGTAATACTATTGTCACAATGAAATTTTTATATCCTAATTTAATTTTCAGCTTTGGATTCAAAAATTTAGATTCCTTCTACCTCCATATTTTCTGTATAGCTTATTAATATTGTTTTTAGCTTCCATAAACTTCTTCAATGTTTTGGAGCATTAACCACAATTTAGAGAAATTCCAAGGAAACTCAAATTTTCAAGAGAATATATTGCAAAATGATTCAAAAGCTTCACATTTTTAAATTTCAAATTTTGGGATGTTACAGTTCTAGAAAAATCTAAATGGTTATTTTTTATTTTAAAAGCTTCATAAAAGCTTTGAAAATTAGGATGTTACACTGTGTTAGTAATTTGGATGCACATAATCGTATTTGTACAATCAAATAGTTTTACAATTTTTGAATCTCTAATAAGATTCCATTAAATTTGCAAAACAAAAAGAGATGTGACATAATATCTTACATCTTTTGGCTGTTATGTTACTCCCAGGCTACCGGAAGTACTGTTGTAGTCGATGAAATTTGTGGATAATGCCATTGTAGCTGGTGTATCTTTCATGAACATGGTATTTGCTCCTGCATACTACTGCGATGTCATTGCTATGTTACAAGCTGTGGTGTTGAGCTTGGCAAGATTTGGGAAAGATGCCATTGTAACTGGGGAGTTATGTGTATAGGCTGATCTTGATAGACTTCGGAAGAGATGAATAAAAGCAGTGTTCACTTTTTTGGTGCGCAAGTCTCCATTGGTTTTTTGGTGCTAAGACTATTCCCTCTATTTGGTTACATTTTGTTTTGGCGCCCGGAATACGTCATTTGCTGTTCAGACCCATCAAAAAATAGTCAACAGAAACTTGCCTCTCAGGAGGGAACAGGAGGGAAACAGGCATTAATTCGGCCGCTGGGTCACGGGTGTTCACACCCATGTGTTCAGACCTAACCAGCGTCCGTCGTCAAGTCCGGCCGTGCAATCTACTAGTAAGGTCCCGTTTGACACAGCTTAAACTAAGATCTATGTTGGATCTGTAGTTTGTTGACTAAATTAAAGTGATTTAAATATTTTTATTTAATATATAATATAAATGAAATGAGTCATGTAAATACATTTAACATGCCCTCAACTCTAGATTCAGGATTTCCTAGAGCTACAGATGACCAACTCTAGAAAATCTATAGATTTTCTAGAGCTAGAACTCTGCCAAACAGGATCTAAAAAAGGGCTTGCATATGCATCCCCAGCTAGTCATGCTTATATATCACGCGTCTTAGGTAGTCAATCGTTATCAGTTAACCTCCGAACTAACCTTACGGCTAGTCATGCTTATATAATGACTCCATTAATTTGTCGATGCAGTCTCACGCGTCATGGGTAGTCAATGGTTATTAGGGCACGTACAACGGCCGTGGCAGCCGTCGTCTCACGACGGAAGTTTTGCAAAATCCCCCCCCCCCCCCCGTTCGCTGCAGTGAATGAAGAGAGAGAGGGAAGCCGTCGCGTGAGGAGACGACGGCAAGCACTCGTGCTCCCAGGCGAAGACGACGGCTGGCCGCACGTTGTACGGAGCGTCGCCTCCTCGTCGACGCCGCGCGGATCCTGCTGCGCGCACGCTAGGTGAAGATTGCGCGCGCGCCAAATCTCCCGATTGCGTGCCAAATCTCCCACCATATATGTTTTGCCTTTGCCATTTTTCCCCATCTCCACAGTCTCCGCTGCCCCTGCGTGCCATCGCCGAGAGCCGCCCCTTCCATCTCCAGCGATGTCTAGCAGGATGGCATCGAAGAGGAAGGCCACGGCAGCAGCGACGACGACGCGGGCGGTTGCGGCGGCGTCGGGTGCAGCTGCGAGCAGAGTTCCTCGTGGAAGCGGCTCGGCCCGAGCACCTAACCTCGTCGGTCTCGGCAAGGTAGCGGCAATGGCGTTCGTCGGACGCGAAGCAGCTCGTCCCCAGCACCCAACCCCTCTGCAACTTCGATTCATCCTCAATCCATGGGAGACGGCTTTAATTCTTCACCAATCCATGGCAGACAAGGCTACCCAGTCGGATTTGGCGTTGGTGGCTCCATCAGTCCAAGTTCCCCTCCGTTTGGGCATCAATCCAGTTGGGATCCTACATGGTAATTCCAAAAATATTTGCTAATTTTCTAATTCATAAGTTTTCATGTGTTCTTGCTTGTTGTTTTGCTGAAAGTCGAATTGGGTATGCACTTGCAATTATATTCTTGATTCTTGATAGTGCTAATGTATTTTGGGATAGGAAGCGCAAGATCTTTGTGTTCATTCAATAGAATTGATAACTAAATTACTGAATGTGTAGTCGGTAATCAATGATTTTTTCTAGCTACTAAATGTTTCGATTCAATAGAATTGATGGCTGCATGTGTTCAGTGATGATCACTGAATTGATAACTGAATGTGTTCAGTCAATCAGGAGGTTACTTGTATTTTTGGTGTACTATTATTTCTACTTGTGTTCAGTCAGCCAAATTAGAATGGCTGCTTTTTTTCAGTGTGCTAGAATAGTGGTACTAAAGTTATGTTAGATGTTCAGATAGTCATTTTTTGTTAAAAGGAGATGACAATTTATACTCCGACAAGACAGCTGCATGTTTCTCGTGCATTACAACAAAGCTGAATCTATATCTTCTTAGTTTCCTATGAATATTAGTTAATAGGAACAAAGCTGATAACTGATGCCTGAATGTTTTCAGTTCACTAAAGCTGATAGCTACTGAATGTTCCTATTAACTGAAGAATTTATTTTCCATCCATTAGCAACACAATGGTATATACAAATACTATTCATGATTGATCATGGCTACATACAAGCATTAAATGTTTTATAGACAGCCAAAACAGACAGCAGCTGTCTGTGGGTTGTACGAGCTGTCTGTTTAGCCGTCTGTGTTGTAAATTCCAAGAACTTGTAGACAGCAGCTGTCTCACTGTTGTACATGCCCTTAGGGTCTATTATTTAACGGCTTCTAAAAACAGTTTTTGGTTTTTGCTACAGTATCTAACTTTTAAACGAAGTATTTTCTCAAGATGTGATTTACAAGTTAATTAGAGTACACGTTAAAAACCCAATATCTATATCAACTAAAATCGCAAACGAGTATCTCTCTTTCCATAATCTCTATAGCAAACAGCTAAAATTCAAAATTTTCAACTAAAAACCATAAGATATAGCCATATCAAACAGACACTTAGTTAACCTCCGAGCTAACCTTACATATTAGCAGCAAGCCACATGCAGTAGATGCAGGCATGTGATTCTCTATGCGGTCGAACTCCGGCAAAGTCAAGTCAACTAGCAAAGTGAAGTCAAATTTTCTTATCCTAGCTCCTCAAATTTTGTTATCCTTCATAGAATATCTATGTTTTTTTTAGAAATTTCCAATTCCTTGAGTTTACAAGAATTTACACCGAGATGTACGGAGTTAGCACTGTATATTTCCCTACTATTTAAGGGCGAAGTATGTTTTGGAAATGTGGATCCAGTGCAAATTCAATTTTACTGAATAATTGTATGTACTTTATGCAAATACGATTTAGTTTAATCTTAAAATTTTACATGCATAGTAACTCCAGTTGTCGATGCAGTCTCACGCATATTAGACAGCCAATCGTAATCAGTTAACCTCCGAGCTATGATAACAAAATTTGACTTTTTCACTTTGCTAGTTGACTTGACTTTGCTGGAGTTCGAGCGCATAGAGACATGGCTGCATCTACTGCATCTGGCTTGCTGCTAATATGTAATGTTAGCTCGGAGGTTAACTGATAACCATTGACTACCCATGATGCATGAGACTGCATCGATAAATGGAGTCATTATATAAGCATGACTAGCTGTAAGATTAGTTCGAATGTTAACTGATAACCATTGACTACCCATGATGCGTGAGACTGCATCGATAAATGGAGTCATTACATAAGCATGACTAGCTGTAAGGTTAGCACAGAGGTTAAGACTGATAACCATTGACTACTTATGAGAGCATCTCCAATAGTGACTTATGAGCTAGATCTAAGCATATTATTTCATATTTTAATAGAAGAGAGAGAAAAGTTATCTCTTGATCAAGAGCTAGTCTCATACACACATTCAAGATTATGTGAGAGTGTCATATGAGGCTATTTATGTTATGAGCTATGTGCTAAAAGTTAGTACTATTGGAGAAGTTGTCTTAGAGCTAGTAACTAGCTCATACTGTTGGAAATGCTCTGATGCGTAAGGCCAATCTTAATGGGGTTTCATGGAGTTTCATGTGCATTAAATACGCTGACATGGCACTGTATTGATGAAGAGAGAGATGATAAAAGTTTCATGGGAGTAGAGAGAGTTTCATGGGGATGAAACTCTTCTGCACTGTTTCCAAAATATAGATGTGTTAGAAACTGGGACATGAAACCTCTACTGAGACTGGCCTAAGACTGCATCGACAAATGGAGTTATTATATAAGCATGACTAGTTGTAAGGTTAGCTCGGAAGTTAGCTGATAACTATTGACTATCCATAATTCGTGAGACTGTATCGACAAATAGTCTTAGAGCATTTGTGAGACTGTATCGACAAATAGTCTTATATAACCATGACTAGCTGGGGATGGCATATGCAATCCCGTTTTTACTACTCAGATTCCACGGCCGGACATGAGGACGAACGCTGGTTAGGTGTGAACACCCGTGACCCAGCGGCCACGGGACCCGCACGCGGTGGGTCCGAAGAAAAAGAGTTTGCACAGAAGGGAAGCGCGTTTGTGGCTTTAAGTTCCAAACGTTCAAAACTCTGTATTTTTAAAATTGAGTTTCCGATTTGTGATCCATTTGTTCCATGTGTTTCTTATAACGATATCTTTAAAACGAAATCAATGTTCCACATATTTTGATAACCAAACAACTTTCAACCGGACATATTCAACTAGACAACCTTCAACTACATAAATTTCAACTAGACAGCTTTGAACTATAGAATTTTTAACTAGACAAATTTTTTCTTTATATTTTTAGAAATAACTTTCGACTACACAACTTTCAACTAAAAAAATTCTCCATCTTTGAACTTCAAAAACAGTGTAATAAAAAAAACAGCACACCCGGATCAACGGGTAATGTGCTGTTCTCCACTTAATATTTGTCCCCTGCCAAAAAAAAGGCCACAACTCATAGCTTTGCTCCTGTGTCCATTCGCACCAAAATAAAACATAAAAAAAATTCCAGAAGTGGCAGGGACATGGAACGTGTGAGAGCATGTAAAACGCGGGTTTTCATGATCTTTTAAAAATTTTAAAATAAAAATAAGTATTTAGATTTTCCTTGAATTAATTAATTAATGTTTAATTTGAATTTTTGCTGAGAGACATTACACCGACTAACTACAATGCCTCTAGAAGAAAGAACTGCACCTTGCACGGGAGTCTTTCATACAACACATGGCTTCAACACCTTCACTTCTCTAATGGCATAACAGTACAGCACATATATGAGCTTGTTATCATTTGGGGCATGACCTCCATGACGACCCTAAAGGGAAGGACATGAGGACACCATCATATGGAAACTCATCCTAGATGTAGGGGTGGAAAACGGTAACGGATAATTCATTTTATCCGATATTCGTATCCGAGAAAACACAAATATGGTAAGCAAAAATTCGTATTCGAAAATATTCGTATTCGTATTCGAGAATATTCATATCCGTATTTGAGAGTATTCGTATTCGCATTCGTATTCGAGAATATTCGTATCCGTATTCGTATTCGAGACTATTCGATTCATATTTGATCCATTTCTAGAATCCATGAAAAATCCGTACAAATTTTGTGATTCAAAATTTGAATTTAGGCGGTTTAAAACCGGTAACCGGTCAAAAACCGATGAAAAATCAGCAAAACCGCTAGGAATCCGTTTTATTCGATATTCATATCCGAGAAAATCCGTATTCGAAAATATTCGTATTCGTATTCGACAATATCCGTATCCGTATTTGAGAATATTTGAATTCATATTCGTTTTAAAAATATGGATTCGTATTTGAGACTATTCGTCCGTATCCGATCCGTTTCCACCCCTACTAGATGGTGTTTATAGCGCCGCCTCAGCATAAAAAGCTCAATTCCTAGGCGCGACACAAACAACATGGACAAACTAGTTTGGAAGACTTAGGCACCACAGAAATGCAAGATCTTTGCCTGGTTAGTAATATAAAATAGAATTTGGACAGTTGACTGCCTCACCAAGGGAAGATGGCCGAACCGACAGTTATGCTCGCTTTGTAGACATGCCATAGAGACAGTGATTCACCTCCTATCTGAATGCTGTTACTCTGCAAGAATATGGCCAGCCATTTCGCGATGGACTGCTTATGCTGTATTGGGCTCTGCCAACCACGTTCTTGGTCTGACATTGCTAGGAGTCCATTATCCAGATGTCTGGAGTCCCACGAAAAGCTGTGGCAACACTCTTAATACTATTAACTTGGCAAATTTGGAACAAATGAAACACATGAATTTTCCAATCGACAGAGTCTTCCTCAGAGTCCCCCAGATTTTGGAGGGAAAACCACCTCCTCCACTCATTTGCTTGAGTCAATTTACCAAATTGCCCCTCAAGCACCTTCCCGAAAGCTTCCGCATCCGGCACCTTGACCGTCTGGACCTCGACTTCTCCCTGAGTCTAGTCCGGTCCGCTCCGCTACACACGACCACACCCCGCATCTTGACCGTCTGGACCTCCGACTCCTCCCTGAGCCTAGTCCTGATCCACTCGTCGCTGCCCGTCATGTCCACCCGACTCCGACCAAGACCTCTGACTCTACCTGAGTCTAGTCTTGGTCTGTTCCGTCGCGTACGACCGCAACCAACATCCAACCGTTCTGGACCTCTGACTCCTTCCTGACCCTAGTCCCGGTTCTCTCGTCGTTGCCCGTCGTGTCCATCACCGGTAGCTCCAGCTCCGGTTCTTCGTCTCCCGACTCACAACCACCTCACCAACCTCGATCATCTTCGGCATCATCTTCGGCATCATACGCGAGGAGAAGCCTGAAACCGGGCACAAAGACACATAGCGAAGTGTATGTCCGGTCTCGAGGCAGTGAGGTACAAGATGGAGCCGATCATACTGCGATACTCCTTCTAATCAACTGGCTCGCCGTCCTCGTCTGGGTCAAGTGTGGCGGAAGACGCCATGGGAGTTGACACTAGCTTACCATCACTCATGTCAAAGCACTTCAGGAGGTCACGAGTGTACTTGCCCTGATGCAAGAAGGTACCCTCCCGAGTCTGTTTGATTTGGAAGCCAAGGAAGAAGGTCAACTCGCCCATCATGCTCATCTCAAACTCGGTGCTCATGACATCCGAGAACTGAAAAACAAGAGCGTGAGAAGAGCCGCCAAATATGATGTCATCTACATAAATCTGGACGAGCAGAAGGTCAGTGCCATGCTTACGAATAAACAAGGTCTTATCCACTTTACCCATCTCAAAACCATGACTCAACAGATAGAACTTAAGCCTCTCATACCAAGCTCTAGGGGGCTGCTTAAGTCCATACAAGGCTTTGGAAAGCTTGTAGACATGGTTTGGGTATTTGGGGTTCTCGAAACCTGGAGGCTGTCTTATATAGACTTCTTCCTCAATAAACCCATTGAGGAAGGCACTCTTGACATCCATCTGGTAGAGCTTGAAACCCTTAGAAGCTGCGAAAGCAACCAGGATTCTAATGGCCTCAAGTCTAGCTACAGGGGCAAAGATCTCCTCAAAATCTAGACCCTCAACCTGGGAGAACCCCTGAGCAACCAGTCTAGCCTTGTTTCGAATGACTACCCCATCCTCACTCTGCTTGTTCTTGAACACCCACTTAGTCCCAATGACATTGTGACCTCGAGGGGGCTCAACAAGCGACCAGACCTTGTTTCTCTCAAAATTCTCTAGCTCCTCATGCATGGCATTGACCCAAGACTCATCAGAAAGTGCATGACTAACATCCTTAGGCTCAAAAGAGGCAATGAAGGCAGAATGGAGACAGAATTGTTACAAACCAGACTCAAAGAGGTCTCCAATCATCTGCTCAGAAGGATGATATTTTTGAATGTTTCGAGGAGGTCCTGGGTGAGATGAAGAAGTGGCCTCTTGTTGACCGAAATGGCGACAGAGGGGGGGGTGAATGTCGATTCTCGCAAAACTTAACCGCTCAAAAATACTCCTGAAAATGTCCCTCTCCAATAGCTATGACAAGCTATGAAGTGGAGATTTTCCTCACTGAGAACTTGCAATTACAGAGAGAAAAATAAGACAAGAATACTAGAACAAGACACCAAGGAATACCAAGAAGAACAAAAAATTCAGCAGCTAATACCCTTGGGCCGGTCAAACCGCCATGGGGCCGGCGGTCAGACCGCTCTTGCTGGGCCGGTCAGACCGGCTACCCCGGGCCGGTCAGACCGCCGGCCGCCGACCGGTCAGACCGCAGGTCCAACGGCGGTCAGACCGCCCGTCGGGTTTTCAGGACAGGCAGAGCTGAATTTTCAGCCTAAAAACTTGGACTTCCAAACTGCAGATAAAATTGAGGAATCTCTCTGGAAATATTGGCCCTACACTGAAAGATAACTTTTCAAATATCAAAGGGAGCACAAGAATCTAAATAAAACCAACTCCCAACCAATAATTTCAGATTTACCCCAAAATCTGAAAACTACAGAGAACTTTCTCAAAAACCAAATTCCCAACAATTCTTTGATCCTTTGCCCATAAGACTTTGCAGATATGTTAGCAATAGCCACTCAACTCTACACGCAAAGATTCAGGACATCTCAAAGAGGGAAACCAGGAGAAGATCAAAACCCTAGAAACTGAGTTCATGAACAGAGAGAGGCCAAAGATGAAATCCTGAAATCAAACTTGATTTGCTCTTGGAGTTAGCTAGTCAAATGACTCTTGAGCATCATCCATGTCATAGCAACCCATTTGGGCACTCCTCAGCAACAAAGAACTCAAGAATCAAAAAGTCAAAAATTCAACATAGAAAGCAACGAAGAACAGGAGCACGAACAGAAAACTTCAGATTTTCATTCATTGGATCAAATGGAATACATATACATCCCGATACGCATGGACATTCGAACAAGAAGGTTGATTACAAGTCACTCCACTCAATCCCTCTCCTCTCCAAGCCAAGAATCCAACCCATACATGCTTGGAAGGGGATGAACTCACATGGAACACATCGAAGGTGGACAGACAACCCTCTGCCTTCTCACCCACTAAAGCCTAAAGCCAAAACAACCACTAAAGCCTTTTTTGACTAAAGGAAACCCTAAAACCCTTGAAGTGCTCAAGGAGGGCATGCAGCCCCTCCTCTCCTTTTATAGCGCTTGGCTAACGGGTCTCCGCCCCGTTACGCCCGCTACGTCCAACGGAGCCGCTCCCGCTTGTGCAGCCTTGCGAATTTCCCGATTCGCCCCTCCTGCACCTTCCAGGAAGCTTCCGCGCTCCTTGTCGCCCACGACTCGCAACCACATCGAATCTCCGCCGTCTTCGACACATCCGACCGTTCTGACCTCAACGCCACCTGTGTCTAGTCCGGTCACCTCGTGTCTCACCACGACTCCGCTTCGACATCCTGCAGTCACACAGACAAGAAACACGTCAAATAGCACCGCTCGACACATGAAAGCGTAAATACCATTACACTTACCACAGATGAAGTCCAAACCTGTCAAAACATTAGAATATGCATTCTAAGCCCAAATGACCAGGTTTGACCAAAGTTCGACCGAGCCCGATTGCGCCACGCAACGACTCGACTCCGAACCACTCAAACCAAACTCTACTGACCTAAACCCTTGTCAATTACTCATCACTCTCATGGAGACACGACCACATGGTCTCTCAATCTCCCCCTTGATGAGAATATTGATAAACTCAGAAAAAGCTTTAAGAAGAGTTTGAGTTTGAAGAATCCAACATGGTCCAAAGAATGAAATGAAGCTAATGACCATGTCGACAGAAAGAACACTAGAGCAACAACTGAAAGAGCAAATTGATCTCCAAAGCTCTAAATTGTTCCCAACAGACTTTTTCTTCTCTATTCTCCCCCTTTTGGCAATAAACGCATCAAGATGCAATAGAGAGAATATGTCATGTTAATGGATGAATATGGCTGAAGTTTTGTTTATTTAAGCATTTTGAGCCATGAGAATTATCCATAATGACCAACATGTAATACACCAAGCCATAACTCAATAAAACGCTATCTAGATCATGACAACATATATATAAGCTAGCTAGAGCACATAGATGACAAACTGAATTGTAATGCATTTAGTGAGCAAGTCAAGTCATCAATGAGCAAAGTCTAACTAGAGATATCCAAGGATGATGCAAGCCATGTCAATAAGCTAAGCGCAACAAGAAAGCTAATATTGAGTCCAAAAAGAGTGTTATGAGCTCAAGATTGAAACATTGGTTAAGTACTTGATTCTTTTTGAAGCTTAAGCAAGTTGAGCACAAATGATATATTTTATTTTGAAATTCAAGGTTGTTGGCCAACCAGATTTTTGTTTTATCATGTGCTAGGTCTCAAGCCTTATGCGACTACTCAAAGCGATAAGCTTAAGAAGATAGTCTAGGTCATCCAAAACTCCCCCTAAGTTCATGCCAAGTGCAATGGCAAGCCGTCTCATAGGAGAGAATTGGTGAGATCAGTTTTTTCGCACATAAAAAGAGATCGTTTTGCTTTTTAACAAGTTGTACGAACTCATGCATCATCAAGAGACTAAAACAACTCAATCTAAGGCTCAATATAGATGCGACGCTCTACTCAGCCTATTTGACATGGCATGAATCATAAAGGGATAGCTCAAGAAAGACTAATCTCGAATGCTAACATGACAAGTTTTAATTTAAGTTGATCAATTTTACTTAACTTATCATGGCAAACGCTAGTCTACACATATGAAGTCATGATAATTTTAGCAAGCTAAGCACAAGTCATGGCAAGGTGTAAAGCACTGAAGCATGTCATAACAGGATAATAATCAAGGCTCAATGCAGATTGATTATAATGCTAGAATGCTGAAAATGCAAGAAAAACCAGCTCCCCCTCAACATTAGATGCAACTTTTAGTTCAAGTTGAGTTATGTCACAATTAAACTTTAGAAGCTCCCAAATGAACTCCCCCTGAACTAAAGCAATAAAATCGAGAAGCTGGAAGAGAAAACATCAAACAGGCAGTCCTTAAAGCATAGAAAAGATATAGAAGCAACTATGGCTTAGACTGACTCTCATCTACCCCATATGACACTAGGACTATTAGACCGGTAATCTACCTCACTAGGGAGCAAACACGTACCCTGTCTACTCAAGGGCGGCCCGGCCCTTGCTAGAACCTGAAAGCAGTGAGTGGGCTCAACCTAGTGAGAGAAGAGAAGCGGCTAACAGAGCAGAATCCTAGGTCACAAGATAAGAGCAAGAAGTCTAAACAGCTAGACGAGAAGACCACTCTAACCTATTCTGGAAGGACTAAACCCAAAGCACCCACAAATGCAATGCAACAGAAATGAGACAGAAGTATAATTAAATTAGTAAAGCAGTAAAGCACCAAGCTCCCCCTCACTATAGTCCATAAGGACAAACCACCACAAGCTCTCCCCGCAGAGCTGAAAACCTCGAGCTGTCCAAAGGCTTGGTGAAGATGTCAGCCAACTGGTGGTCACTCTCCACAAACTGGAGAACTATGTCACCCTTCTCTACATGGTCTCTAAGGAAGTGGAAACGAATATCAATATGCTTGGTCCGAGAGTCTTTGATCTGGGTTCTTAGCGATGTTAATCGCGAAGTGTTATCACAAAAGAGTGGAACAACGTCTAAAGCTAACCCAAAGTCCCACGGTCGAAACCATCCAAAGTACAGCTCTGAGAATCGGCTGCAGCAACATACTCGGCCTCTGCGGTGGGTGTGCAACACCGGATCGCTTCCTCGAAGACCGAAAACGAGAGAAGTGCCAATGAATTGGCGGTGCGGAAGTGCTCTTCCTATCTATCCTGACCAAGCAAAGTGCGCATCCGAAAAGGCTCTCAAGGAAAGACGGGATGAGGAAGAGTACCGGATACCATAGTCAATGGTAGTTCGAAGGTACCGAAGATGCGCTTCACGCTTTGGCGGTGAGATACGCGAGAGAAGCTCAAAACGAGCAGCACGCATACACGGAGAAGTGTATGTCCGGTCTCGAGGCGATGAGGTAAAGAAGGAGCCGATCATACTTCGAACTCTTTCGATCAAGCGGCTCGCCATCCTCATCGGGTCAAGATAGGCTGTAGAAGCCATCAGAGTTAACACCGGCTTACCATCACTCATATCGAAGCGCTTCAGGAGGTCACGAGTGTACTTTCCTTGATGAAGAATTGTACCCTGCTGAGTCTGCTTAATTTGGAAGCCAAGGAAGAAGGTCAACTCACCCATCATACTCATTTCAAACTCGGTGCTCATGACATCCGAGACTGAGAAACCAGAGTATGAGAAGAGCTGCCAAAGATAATGTCATCGACATAGATTTGGACGAGCAGAAGGTCATTGCCAAGCCGACGGATGAACAAGGTCTTGTCCACTTTACCCATCTCAAAACCATGACTTAACAAGTAGGACTTAAGCCTCTCATACCAAGCCCTGGGGGCCTGCTTAAGTCCATACAACGCTTTAGAAAGCTTGAAGACATGGTTTGGGTATTTGGGGTTTTCGAAACCAGGAGGCTGTCGGACGTAGACCTCTTCCTCAATAAGGCCATTGAGAAAGGCACTCTTGATGTCCATCTGGTAAAGCTTGAAACCCTTAGAAGCTGCAAAGGCAAGCAGGATTCTAATGGCTTCAAGTCTAGCTACAGGGGCAAAGGTCTCCTCGAAATCTAGACCTTCAACCTGGGAGAACCCCTGAGCAACCAGTCTAGCCTTGTTTCGAATAACCACTCCATCCTCGCTCTGCTTGTTCTTGAACACCCACTTAGTCCCAATAATATTGTGACCTCGCGGGGGCTCTACAAGCGACCAGACCTTGTTCCTCTCGAAATTTTCTAGCTCCTCATGCATGGCATTGACCCAAGACTCATCAGATAAGGCATGAGAAATATCTTTGGGCTCAAAGGAGGCAATGAAAGCAGAATGGAGACAGAATTGAGATAAGCAAGATTTTGAGCGAGTAACACGCTCGAAGAGGTCTCCAATGATCTGCTCTAAAGGATGGTCTTTTTGAATGTGTCTAGGAGGTCCAGGATGAGATGAAGAGATGGCCTCTACCTCGTGAGCTGACGAGGTGGAACAGAGCCACCAGCTCTAGAAGAAGCAGAAGGCATGGGCTGATCACCTCGAGGTGTGGTGGAAGACGTCACCTCAAGGGGTGGATGAGGGACAGGATCAGGTAGACAACCGTCGTCTCCATCGTCCTCATCATCCACGAAGATGGTCTCGGACTACTCTAAAGAACCTGAGATATCAGGCCTAGTCCCCGGACTGGCCTCGTCGAAGGTCACCTCACAGGTCTCTACCATTTTACTAGACTCGCAGTTCAAAACCCTATAAGCCCACGAAGAAGGCGTGTAACCTAGGAAGATACCATCACAAGAGCGTGACTCGAACTTGTCTAGGTTCCCGGACTTCAAAACAAAGCACTTGCAACCAAACACACGAAAATGAGAGACGCTGGTTTTCGCAGTATCTCGACTCATAAGAAGTGCGGTGCAAGTGTGCCCAAGAAAACTCGATTTGAGACATGGCACGCGGTGGCTATAGCCTCGCCCAAAACTTCATTGTGTAGAGTACTCATCAAGCATCGTCCGGCCATCTCGACCAAGGTGCGGTTCTTCCTCTCCACAACGCCATTCTGCGAGGACGTATGGAGAAGAGAGCGGTGCTCTACACTGTCTCACCACGAAACTCTCAAAGTAGGAATTCTTGAACTCCGTGCCATTGTCACTGCGGATCGCTCGTAAGGCACCGGGAGCTCAACGAAAGCCTACTAAAAGACCTCGGAAATGCGAAACGTCTCATCCTTCGAGGCTAAGAAAAACAGCCAAGAATACCTCGAGAAGTCATCGACCACAACAAGAACATACCACTTCCCTCCTGCCGATCGCACTCGAGTGGTCCAAGCGTGTCCATGTGGAGCAGCTGTCCCGGTGCATCGGTCATAGTGCGTGGATGGAAGGTGAGAAGCGGCAACCATCTTGCCGTGCGGCATGGAGCGCAAACAAGATCTTTGACCATCTTGAGTTTGGCGGACCACGAATGAGATCGTGGTCGCTAACTCGGGTCAAATGGTCAAATCGATATGACCAAGTCTCCTATGCCGAAAGAGAGGTCGCGGGACTCGAAGCAACTAAACACCGAGAGGATCACGGAAGACTCAGAAAAATCAGCACGAAAGATCCTCCCATAAGAAATCCATAAACCGGACTACAGAAGAATCAAGAATTTTACAAGCATTTTCTTAAAGCTCACCTCGAAACCGTCATCGGTGGTCGAGAGACTGAAAGCAAATTGTACTGCAGCTTACTAACCAAGGCTACATCTTTCAAAATGAAAGAATCATTAATGCGCACAGTACCTTTGGCGATGATGCGCCCAGAAGAAGCATCTCCGAAGGTGATCGTCTCATCACCTGGAGCACGGGCAAGGGAAGAAAACCAACGGGAATCTCCGGTCATGTGTCGTGAACACCAGGAGTCTACGAGCCAAACCTTTCCCTTCCCTGCCCGGCGAACCTGAGTCAAGCAGAGAGTAAAGTATCAGTACTGGGGTAAATCAAGAGAGATTTTGGCACCCAATACTGAACAACACGTCGAGCAGATGAAGTCGTCAAGCACGACTGACCTCTATCTACCCTACGCTCTCTGAGACTCAAAGAAGCAGAAGGTCTGTGAGCAGACCTGAAGCTGTTGCGGGGTCCGACTGCTACGGGAGAGCGAGTTGGAAGACCGGCAACACGCTGATCACGCCGCGGATAGCTATCTCGATGGGGGAAACGAGATCTACCCTCAGGACGGCGGAAGACACGATTAAAGGCAGCATGAGGACGGAAAACAGAAAACTCGGAAAAACCAAGTCCTCTATGCTGCCTAAACTCCGTAACAGAAGCAAACCTAGACCTCGTGTTGGTCTTAGGTGTACTCAGGATCTGGGGCTGACCCTGAATACGCCTAAGAGACTCAACACGGTCTCTACGCGCGATCTTGGCGCGCCTGAAGCATCTCTCGATCGAGTGCCCATCCTTCTGACAGAAGGTGCAGTGGTACTTCACCTTCTGAGAGGTGGAAGTAGCACGAAGAGGCTTCGCCTTCTGAGAGGCCGAAGCAACAAGTGGAATCACCTTACTGTCAGAGATCCCTTGGACAAAGCCCGCTGATTTGAATTTCACCTCGTCAGACCTGGGCTCAACCTCGATCACACCTCCTAAGATAGGTCGGAGAATAGCAGGAGGATGCTTCCTCATATCCTCATAGAAATCATATCCTAGACCTTGATTGAACTTGCAAATCTTGGATTGGTCTAGAATAAGATTAAGCTTCTTCTTGCCACCTACAAATCTCTCGAGAGTGTTCATAAGATACTGACACTCCCGAAAGAGAGAGATGCAAGAAGAGCAGGGGGAAGAGGGAACAGCAGGAGGTAAGGGAGCAGATGAAGAACCAACAGCAGAGGGAAGAATGGCTTGTGCACGCACAGCCGACTCTGGAAGGACAGTCCTACTGCTAGTCAATTGGTTCACGTTCCTAGGCGTCTCCACCTTACCCTGGGGCTTCTCCCCATTCTCAGCACAGACAATACAAGCAGAAGGTTGCTTCTCTAGTAGGTCCTTAGTTAGCTTCACACATTTCTCATCCAATGCAATCAAGTCAGATTTTAGTTTGTTACAATTAATGCATGGTGAGCTAACAGGGTCCTTAGAAGCAAACTGAGCCAACTTCCTATCATGATCAATCATATCTTGAAACTGTTTGGAGACAGCTTCAAGTTCAGCAGTTAATTTAGGACAGTTCAAGCAGGAGTCAATCGGCTCAAGTAAAGCAGCTTGTAGTTCAGCAATTTTATGATCTGCCCGTTTTAAGTTCATCTTCAAGTTATTGCAAGTTTTACAAGAATCGGGCAGATCAAGGAGCATGGCATAAGGTCCTCTAGCAGCAATGTCCTTAACCTCAAATGAGGTGGGAGAAGTAGTCTCATCAGTAGTAAGTAGGGTAACAGCCATCCTACTCAACTCTAACTCAGCAAGTAGACTAACATTCTCCACCTTAACAATATCAAGCTCGGAGGACACACTATCATGAGAGGTCCTTAATTTCTCCATATCAACCAGCAAAGCAGAGCATGTATCACAGTCGTCACGGGAGGGAGCAGATATCAGTGAAGTAAGCTCCCGTGACATTCTATCTACTTCCTTCTCCAACTCGCTACACCTAGCTCTAGATCTAGCATGAAATCCTCCTAACTTAAGAAAAGCTTCATTAAGTTGGTCGTAGGTGGGACATACCTCGTCCGAGTCGGAGTACAGCTCGCTGTCGCTGAGTTCGCCCTCGAGGGCCATGAAGCACATGCCGGAGAAGTCGTCGTCGCCATCCTTGGGCTCTTGGTCACCCGTCCCGTCGTCATCGCTCCATCCCTCCACCTCGCTGAGGTCGAGGTCGTCGAAGGCGGTGAGGACGCGGTGGAAGAGCTTCTTGGCCTTCCCGAAGTTGCGGAACTTCTTCTTTCCCGGCGTCTGAACTGGAGGCTTCTTGTTGCGGTTCTTGTCGGTGTAGTCGATCTTGCCCGAACCGCCGAAATCAGCTTTGCCCTTCTCCAGTTTGGGGCAGTTTGCCCGAATGTGGTTGGGGCCACCACACTCGAAGCAAATCACGGGTCCTCCTCTCTTTCTGTCCCTCCTCCCCTTGTAAGCATGGGAGAATCTTCGAGCAAGGAGGCCCAGTTGCTCATCCGCAAGCTGCTCTAACTGATCATCAGTTACATCACAGAGAGCAGCAAGGGAGAATCCGCAAAGAGAACCAGAAGAAGAGGAACCAGAAGCCAGCGAGGGATCAGTGACCAAAGCCATCGACTGTGACTTCGACCTACGAGAGACAACGTCAATCTCGTGAGTCTTGAGGCGCGAGTACAGCGCGTCAAGAGTCAAGGTCGAGAGGTCTGTCGTGTCTTTGATGGTGGTCACTTTCATTTCCTAAACACGCAGATCGAGAGCCGCGAGCATCTGTCGAGCATTATCCGAGTCGGGGTATGTGAGACCGACCGCTCGGAGGCTGCTCAAGATCTTATGGAAGCGCGCAAAGCACTCATCAAGGGACTCACCAGCGTGCATTTCAAACTTGTTGTAATCACGCTTGAATTGGTCCTGTCGGACTGTCTTGATCTGGGTGGTGCCCTCATGGTATGCATCGAGGGTCACCCAGATGTCGAAAGCCGACGTAAGATGAGAGATGCGATCAAACTCGCTTCGGCTCAACCCCTGGATTATGATGTTCCTTGCCTTAGCATTCGCCTCGACATCAGCCATGTTGCCGACATTGATGTCCTCATCGGCAGGAACAACATACTGTACTTTGACCTTTCGCCAGATGGCGTACCCCTGAGCCTGGATGTATGTTTCCATTCGGCTCTTCCAGAAGGGGTAATCGACGCCATCGAAAACAGGCGGCTTGGTCGAGTACTTGTCCGTCGCCATGGCTCTTGAGACCGGTTAAGATCTATGAATTAGAGCTAACCGGCTCTGATACCAATTGTTGGACCGAAATGGCGACAGAGGGGGGTGAATGTCGATTCTCGCAAAACTTAACCCCTCAAAAATACTCCTGAAAATGTCCCTCTCCAATAGCTATGACAAGCTATGAAGTGGAGATTTTCCTCACTGAGAACTTGCAATTACAGAGAGAAAAATAAGACAAGAATACTAGAACAAGACACCAAGGAATACCAAGAAGAACAAAAAATTCAGCAGCTAATACCCTTGGGCCGGTCAAACCGCCATGGGGCTGGCGGTCAGACCGCTCTTGCTGGGCCGGTCAGACCGGCTACCCCGGGCCGGTCAGACCGCCGGCCGCCGACCGGTCAGACCGCAGGTCCAACGGCGGTCAGACCGCCCGTCGGGTTTTCAGGACAGGCAGAGCTGAATTTTCAGCCTAAAAACTTGGACTTCCAAACAGCAGATAAAATTGAGGAATCTCTCTGGAAATATTGGCCCTACACTGAAGGATAACTTTTCAAATATCAAAGGGAGCACAAGAATCTAAATAAAACCAACTCCCAACCAATAATTTCAGATTTACCCCAAAATCTGAAAACTACAGAGAACTTTCTCAAAAACCAAATTCCCAACAATTCTTTGATCCTTTGCCCATAAGACTTTGCGGATATGTTAGCAATAGCCACTCAACTCTACACGCAAAGATTCAGGACATCTCAAAGAGGGAAACAAGGAGAAGATCAAAACCCTAGAAACTGAGTTCATGAACAGAGAGAGGCCAAAGATGAAATCCTGAAATCAAACTTGATTTGCTCTTGGAGTTAGCTAGTCAAATGACTCTTGAGCATCATCCATGTCATAGCAACCCATTTTGGCACTCCTCAGCAACAAAGAACTCAAGAATCAAAAAGTCAAAAATTCAACATAGAAAGCAACGAAGAACAGGAGCACGAACAGAAAACTTCAGATTTTCATTCATTGGATCAAATGGAATACATATACATCCCGATACGCATGGACATTCGAACAAGAAGGTTGATTACAAGTCACTCCACTCAATCCCTCTCCTCTCCAAGCCAAGAATCCAACCCATACATGCTTGGAAGGGGATGAACTCACATGGAACACATCGAAGGTGGACAGACAACCCTCTGCCTTCTCACCCACTAAAGCCTAAAGCCAAAACAACCACTAAAGCCTATTTTGACTAAAGGAAACCCTAAAACCCTTGAAGTGCTCAAGGAGGGCATGCAGCCCCTCCTCTCCTTTTATAGCGCCTGGCTAACGGGTCTCGCCCGTTACGCCGCTACGCCCAACGAGCCGCTCCGCTTGTGCAGCCTTGCGAATTTCCCGATTCGCCCCTCATGCACCTTCCAGGAAGCTTCCGCGCTCCTTGTCGCCCACGACTCGCAACCATATCGAATCTCCGCCGTCTTCGACACATCCGACCGTTCTGACCTCAACGCCACCTGCGTCTAGTCCGGTCACCTCGTGTCTCACCACGACTCCGCTTCGACATCCTGCAGTCACACAGACAAGAAACACGTCAAATAGCACCGCTCGACACATGAAAGCGTAAATACCATTACACTTACCACAGATGAAGTCCAAACCTGTCAAAACATTAGAATATGCATCCTAAGCCCAAATGACCAGGTGTGACCAAAGTCCGACCGAGCCCGATTGCGCCATGCAACGACTCGACTCCGAACCACTCAAACCAAACTCTACTGACCTAAACCCTTGTCAATTACTCATCACTCTCATGGAGACACGACCACATGGTCTCTCACCTCTGCCTCATGAGCTGAAGAGGTAGGAACAGAGCCACTAGCTCCAGAGGAAGCAGAAGGCATGGGCTGATCTCCTCGAGGTACTCAACCCTAGAATACCCAAAACAAACTCAAACTCTCCAAACCAACCGTCAATTACTTATCACCAACATGGAGATACCTCCACATGGTCTCTCATTCAGAGAAATAGACACATCTGCCACGACGAGGTGGCTTACCAGCTCTGCAACATACGAAGATGTCATGTTGCGGTGCCTATGTACTGGCCCCGCAAGCTCGTAATTGTGATCCTTTAGCACCATTATCTGGAAGTCCGTGCTAATGCCCCTAAACCGCTATGCACGGACCTTGCCAGGATAAGACCCATCGACACACTTCACGATGTAGGTGTCTGGGTTTGACCTATGCACCCCATACGTCCAGCTAATGTTGACGGCGTATCTAGTAATGGCATGCTGGGCAGCACTCTTATTACGGAAGCTCTACCCCAAAATGAGTGTGCCCTCGTTGAACCCCCAATCTGCCTCCTCCGCCTGTGGCAGAACTAGGGATGCCGCTGCAATGTCGTCCAGTCTGGACGACACGTACGCAACGTCGGTTGTCACAACACCACCTAGCACCACTCCAATTGTAGCTTCGCCATCTTCTCTAGAACTGCATGTTTCCATGTCTTCGTCCTCCTCGCTGTGCACTTCTTCCACCTGGTCCGCAAGGTACTCATGACAATCAACATGGGCGGCCCACCACCTCTCCACACCTTCGTTGCCCTGAAAATTCTCCACACGCCTCCTGAGGTCTCCATCGCCCACATCCTCTCCGACATGAGCGCCAGAGAACAACCCACACACTTCATCTCACCAGCGGCATCAGAACCAGCCATGGAGGATGATTCTGTCATCTCCACGAAGTCAACATACACCATTGGCCTAACACGACCTAGCTATAGTGCACGACTAGCCGTGCACTCCCCCACCGCATGATCTGCCACACGTCTGCATTCTGTACTTCTGCGCTCACAAATAGGGCTAGAAATGGAATTTTTTTACACAGGGAGCTATAACTAGTATTTTTAAGCCAAACATAACTATAAATGTCCAAAACTCTCCTTTCGCATGTAGCCTAGAAGCTGACGATTCACACTAGCACACCGACTACACCTTGAAAATCAGATCGTGCCAAAACTGTGGGTCCCACCATTATCTCCCACGTGCAAGGCACACTATTGGAAGGCAATGGTGCAGCGTGGGCCCCACCAGAGAATTACAGCCGAGGGTTTGTTGCGCCCGTACCCAACAGTATTTTTAGTAGATTAGAGCAACTCCAGCAGGGTCTCTACTTGAGCCCTCAAACTCAGATTTGAGAGCCAGAGCCAAAAACTCAACTCCAACAGGGCCCCTACTTGGCTCTCAAAAATAGGAGGCCTCTCAAATGAGGCCTCCAAGCCCTCATTCCCAGGGGCCCTGCTCTGGCTCTCATCCTACGGTTTTCCTCGTTTTTTTGCCGCACCCGTGAAACTTCCCCCACGCTCGGCCTCCAATCCTCCGCCGCCTCCAATCCTCCTCTGCCGTCCACGGTGCGGCTCTCCAGACGATTCCTCCCACGCCGCCACCGCCCTCCTCGGCGGCTCCTCTTCGACGGCTCCTCTTCTGCGGCTCCCGACGCATCTCCAACGCGCCTACGCGGCTCCCGACGAGGGACCTCCGTGGCTCCCCAGCGAGGGACCTCGGCGCCCGACGCATCTTCGACGTGCCTCGCCGAGGGACCTCCGCCCGACGCCTCTCCCGGGACTTGCGGATGACGAGTGCGGGGGTGAGGGCGCGCACGGTGAGGAAGCCGTGGGGGAAGGAGTAGGAGTGCGCGTAGCGGAAGGCGGCGAGCGCGTCGAGCTGCGAGAGCGCGCGCAGCGAGAGGAAGACGCCGCCTCCGCCTGCGCCGGTGCCGCCGCCCGAGGAGGGGGAAGCGGAGGCGGCGGGAGGCGCGAGGCGGAGACGGAGAGGTGAGGGGCAGGGGGAGAAGAGGAGGTGGGTCCCATGTGTCAGTGTGTAGTGGAATGGATTTGAGGGCTTAGATTTGAGGGGTGCTTTGGAGTAGATGCAAAAAAACTGGGCCCTCAAAAATAGGAGGAGCCCTCAAATCAAAAGTAGAGCCCCTGATTTGAGGGCTACTGCTGGAGTTGCTCTTAGGCCCGCTTGTTTGGCGCTTGCTTCTGTTTTCTAGTATTCTATTCTTCAATTTTATCTTTTTTATTTTTAGTTTTATAGTTTTTTTTGTGTTTCTTTGCGTTGTTCGTAATAAGATAACTATTTTTCTATTTAATTTTTAAAAATTTAATTAAGCTAAAAAAGCTACCAACTGCTACAGTATAAAATAAATTAGCTATAGTAAAAAAAAATAAAAAATTACAAAAAACTCCACCTGAGCACAACCTAATTATGTACTTTTCCTTTTTAGTTTTCGAGTAGTAGTTGCAGTTCGTCTCGGCTATCCGGCCGAACAATCTACAAGTCGCTCTCTTGGGCCTTAAATACCTCATACTTTGGTTATTTTTGGTGTAGATTATATTATTTTTAAGATTATTAATATTACTTATTCTTGAATTTATGCTACACACTGCCTTTTGAGAATTGAGTGATTTTTTTAGAATATCTTCATTCTTCTTATGATTCCTCGTGTTTTATAAGAAGTCATATCTACTTTTGCGTGGTTGAGTAGACGAGAATCAACATATGTGGCTAGGCAAATTCTTTGTTGTATGTTGTTATTCTAACAATGATTGACGCCATCATTTGTTAGGTTGCACAGATCAAATTTATCAACATATTGTATCAGTGGGGCTCATGGGTGGCAGGAATCGGGTGGGATGGGCTTGGTCGGTTGGGCTGGATTTTGAAATTGGGCTACAGTCAAGGGGGGAGGGGGGGGGGGATAAGCGGGCAGTAAAAATTGCAGAGCCAATTCGAGCTCGGTGCATTAAAGCTTGCGAGCTTTGTGTTAGACTTGAGTTTAGCTCATTTCATATTTCGAGTTGAGCTCGAATTAAGTCTAAAACGAGCCGAACTTAAATAACTTGTTGAGTCCGAGCTTTTCTTATAGCCCTATTTCAGCGAACCCGGCTCTCCGACTACTAAACAAAGAATTAATCAAACAACCAATCCAGTTTTAAAAATATTATTTTTTGAGATCGCAGTTTCAAAAATGACGTGTAATTTGTCAAAGGGAAAACAAATGAGAAACAACATTTAAATGCAACTTGAGAAAATGAATTCTAAAAAAACTCGAGATCTCTGCTATTTAAGCCCAGCCGGGGACTGAATGTTGTCCGCCGATCAGAACCGTCCAACCGATCAGCAAAACCAATCAACGAGCAATTTAATCAATGTCGACAGTAGCGTTGTTACTGCAGCATGCGCTGCTTTTGGCCGCGCTGGCGGCCGCCGGCGAGAGCCTCACGTTTACTCCCGGGTGCCAGGCGAGCTGCGGCGGCGTCGACATCCCCTACCCATTCGGCATCGGCAATGGCTGCTCCCGCAAGGGCTTCGAGATCGCCTGCGTGAACAACGGCACGGCTGGCCCCGCGCCGGTCCTCAACGGAACGTCCATCCGGGTGTTGCGCCTCTCCGTCGATCCAGCCGTGTCGCAGGTGATGCTTCCCGTGGGTTGGCAGTGCTACAACGCGGCCCAGCCTGACAAGGCCTCCAACTGGAGCTTTGCCGAGATGGACATGAACCCCAACGGCGTGTACCGCATCTCCAGCACGCACAACATGCTCGTCGTCCTCGGGTGCAACACCCTCGGCTACACGGCGAGCATGAGGAGCGAGGGCGGCAGCTACTCCCGCACCTACTACACCGGATGCATGTCCTACTGCAACAACTCCGCGAGCGCGCAGGACGGCGCGTGCGCCGGCGTCGGCTGCTGCCACGTCGACATCCCGCCGGGCCTCACCGACAGCTTCGTCGACTTCCGGGTGTACGACCACTCACCATGATGGACTACAGCCCCTGCGACTACGCCTTCCTCGTCGACAGGAACAACTACACCTTCCGCAGGGCCGACCTGAAGATGGACGTGAACCGGAACGTGCCGGTGTGGCTCGACTGGGCCATCCGAGACGACAGCATATCCATGTCGTGCGCCGACGCGGCGAAGAGGCCGGACTACGCCTGCGTCAGCGCCCACAGTGGGTGTGTCGACTCCACCAACGGGCCTGGATACGTCTGCAACTGCACCAAAGGCTACGAGGGCAACCCTTACGTTACCAATGGATGCACAAGTAAGTTCGTAGTATCTGCGTACCAAGTAAACTTCAGTGAGTAGATCTACTGTCCGCAGATTTTGACAGCCTAGTCAAAGTAACATGCATCATTCCACAAAATAAAAAAGAGTAAAATTTAAAAACCGTAGGTTTTATTGTCATAATGACAGAAAACCTTAGATTTTCTATGGTCGTAAGATTTTATAAAACCCATCCTAACCAAAATCGGAACTCCTCGTTGGATTTATAACGAGGAGTCCTCATTGAAGCCGGCGGAGAAGGTCGGAGGCAAGGAAAATATTAGTTAGGATAGGGCACTGTGAAACCTTATTACCATGAAGCATGTGGCTAAGTGCCACTAACCAATAAACCTAGGGTTTTCTACAACTATGACAATAAAATCTGTGATTTTCTGAAATGTGCTAAAAAAATAATATGCATGATTGATCCATTTGCTCTTGAAATTTGGAAATGTCCTACTTCAGTACTCGTGCAAAATAAATAAATAAATAATTTGTTCTTTAAATCATGGTCTAACTTGATTTAAGTTAAGAAAAAAATCGGGATATGTATTTCTTATTTTTCACCTCCCCGGAAACCCATTTAATAGTTGGATTGTAGTTTAGTATCCTAAAAGAACTGGATTGTGAAGGCATTACTACACGTAATTTTGATTCTTTAATTGCTCAAATAATATAGACGGATTGCTTCCTAACGGGCAGAAGCGTGCAATTGATGTGTGATGCAGATATCAATGAATGTGCACGCCCGGAGAAGTTTCCTTGCTACGGCGTTTGCAAGGACACCGATGGATCTTACGATTGCAAATGCCGTCCAGGTTATCAAAGTAGTGGTGATCCAAAAGAAAAACCATGCAATCCAAAATTCCCACTTGCAGCGAAGCTTGCCCTAGGTATATATATATACACGCCACACTGCTCTACCAGTTCTATATCTCCCAGCGAGCTGAATCCCAGTATCTATTGTCAATTTTTTGTTCTCTTGGCAATATTTATTGTCATATCTGCATATCATACCTTAACAACGAAAATTGTTCTCTAGTTTTTAAGTAAGATACAATTTCATCAAAGCAATCAGCCGATGCAACCCTAATTTATGAGGAAATAGTTCTCATACCGCTTAAAGACTAGTGAATGCTTTTAACTGGGTCCAAGAAACTGGTGAAAATCGGTCAAACCATTATTGACCAGTTTTTATTCAAAGGGCGAGTCCAATGCCTAAATGGTATCCTTTGAACCCTATTTTTTGGGTAATGAATGTATTATTACTTCTTAGAATTGATCCAAACATCAACTCCTGAAAAGCTAAAATTCGAAATTTTGAAGAAAATAAAAAGCCGAAAAACTGCCGTTTTGTTTTATAGAAAAGCCTTCCTGAACCCATCTTCTAGCTGTCAGAGTGCTATATGCTTGTAGCTTTCCCATTGAGGGTCGCTTGAGATCATAACTTAAGCAATCCATAATATTATTGATCGAATTATATACATTATTCACAGTTATACAGTACTCTAGTCACAAAAAATTGTTATCGCTTATGTGGTACTGGATCTAAAATGACGATATCACATAGCTAGAAAAACCACTGCAGTGGCAAATGCGCCTTTAAATTGACGTGCACTTTTCATTCGAATTACAGCTATATATATGCAGATTGGAGAGTTGGGTCGGGCCTCTAATACGTAGAATTAACTTGGTGCATTCATGTCGCCGTAGTTGAGTTTATGTTACATAGAGTAGTAATTAAGTATACCACTTCCAGAAAATGAGACCTAGTACTATACCAATATATAGAGGTACGTAAACCAAATGAACTTCATATTTATCCAGCTATTATTTCTTTTGGGATGCACTGTCCACTTTGTTTATTAGAAGGAACTTGACATTAATTAGAGTTCCTAAAGTGAAACATCAACATTGGAAAAACTAAGCTTTGAATTTACAAAATGATGTGCTAGAGGGGGCTAAACTACTGAATTTTTAGTTTAAGCTATTAGCTTTTTAACTGGGCATACAGAGGTGCCAAAACGAAATGGGGAGCCGCGGCCCAGGTTAGCATGCATGATGATCCGCCCCTGCTTGTAAATTTGTAATGTTCTAATAAAAAAACATGGGTTTCTCTCTTTTAATCCGATTGAATGGTTTACGAGTACCATAATGCATACGTGTTCTTTGTAGGCATCACTCTGGGTGTTTCCTTCTTAATCGTTGCGCTACTTTTGACACTAATAATGCTCCAAAAGAGAAGACTGGACCAACTTTTCGCAAAGAATGGAGGTGAGATACTTCAAAATGTGACGGGACTGACTATCTTCACAAAGGAGGAACTAAAGAAAATCACAAAGAACAATGCAGATTTTATTGGTAAAGGAAGCTTTGGTAATGTCTACATGGGGACTCTTCCTGACAATGGAAAGGTGGCAGTTAAGGCCTCTATCGAAGTAAATGAAGCCAGAAAGGTCGAATTTACAGAGGAAGTGAAGATCCAAATGAATATGATCCATAAGAACATTCTCAAGCTCTTGGGTTGTTGCTTGCAGCTGGATGTTCCAATGTTGGTGTATGAGTATGCACCTAACGGGAGCCTCCGAGACATTCTCCATGGTAAAACTAGTCACCAACTCCCTCTACCACTGGACATGCGTTTGGACATTGCAATCGGATCTGCAGAAGGATTGAAATATATGCACTCGTCTGCAGCTCAAACCATACGACACGGTGATGTCAAACCCGATAACATACTTCTAGATGAAAATTTCACACCAAAAATCTCGGATTTTGGGTTATCGAAGTTGCTTAAAGTGGATGAATATTTCAGCAAGATTGTAGTCGGGTGCAAGGCTTACATAGACCCAGTATACATTAAAAGTGGACTCTTAACACAAAAGAGTGATACATACAGCTTCGGAGCCGTTCTCTTGGAACTCATTACCAGGAAGCCAATTGTATATGATGGAAACTGTAGCCTCTTAATTGAGTTCCTCAAGGCTTATGAGAGAGAGAACAGTGGAAGGGCAATGTTCGACAAAGACATTGCAACTGAGGAAGATATTTCCATCCTAGAAGAAATTGGTAGACTGGCAATTGATTGTTTAAATGAAAAGATAGAAGATCGACCAGAAATGACGGAGGTAGCAGAGCGGCTTGTGCTGCTTAGAAGAGCTAGGAGGCAACAGCAGGCAAGCAACGAAGGTCCTCACCGATTTAAGGAGATTAGTATTGATGGTGCTCCCAAGGGCTCTCCAAATCAGGTCAAATTAATGGACGAGATGCAAACAAGCAATACCTTTGGGTGCATAAACTTTCGCACTACAGATGTTAAACCAGTCTCTGTTTTATGAGTTAAGTGATAAATGTATTGTGCCATTCTATGTTACCAATGATCAGGCAAAGTACTTGGTTGTTTATTCTTGTAAGGTTTATTATGTATCACCTTCATGTAAAATAAATTGGGCTGTGTCTCCTACTTATTACTACTGCTATTTTTTTTCTCCGGGGCAATATACTCTGTAGAGCTGGGATCAGTTTTTGGTCATTGTGCTGCACCGTGCAACTAATTATCTAATTCAAGTTTCTGGAATTTTTATCAATTTCAGTATATCTTACTGTTGTGGCTGGAAGGACATAGGCCCCTAATTTAAGTTTTGGTGTTAATGACAACTGAATCATATCGGAACTAACGAATTTATGGAGTTAATTAAGTGCAAGGACCCAGTGATTAAAGTTCCGGGCATTCGACATGATAAGTAAGGACTGAGTTCCACAGTGTATATCAGTGGCTGCGGGAGCCCTTTGCCTAGTAGCCGTGCGGTGGGAAGCGTGAGTTCAACGGAGCTGAACGGAGTTGCTCGCCGGTGAGCCCGGCAGCTGTGTAGAGTTGCCGGGAGTATATGCAGGATTCCGAGATTCTTGACCTTGTTTGGGTTCAAATGAACATCACTTAGTGGTTCCTGCCAGCCTGCCACCTAGATCCCCAAATGACTTGGAGATGTTCCTGATGATCTTCCATTAGTGATGCTTGGTGGAAGCCGGAGTGGAGAAAGATAACTACTAGTGAGTCGGATGTGCGTTTTGCGAGACTACATGTTGGGAGGGAGTTTTTAGCATATATGGGCCTGTTTGGCAACGGCTGCGGCTTATGGCTTTTGGCTGAAATTTTTGAATTTGGCTGTTTACAGTACAGATTACGGAGAGATAGATACTCACTTACGATTTTGGATGGTACAGATGTTGGGCTTTTACCGTATACATCGTTTAACTTGTAGACCCCATCTTAAGAAAATACTCCGTTTGAAAGTTAGGTACTGTAGCAAAAGCCAAAAGCCGCCAGCTTCGGAGAAAAAGAACAGGCCCATAGCACTTTTGCAGCATGTATATAGAAATAATTGTATAGCTCGAGTATTAGTAAAAATGGTGTTTTTACCGTCTAGTGATCGAACGGCAATGCTGGAGGGTGACACCTGTCACTGCCGTCTCGTGGCTAGACGAGAAGCACCTCCCCTCCGGCAAGTAATTAAGCCGGCTAATTAGCCAGCTTAATTACCTGCCTTATTTTTTTATAATATTTGTTTTAATTTTTAAATATAGAAAATGAGCTCAAAAAATTAAAAAAATTTAAGTGCATCCTCCTGACATATCGTGCTTTATTGTCTAATTTTTAACAATTTTACCTGATACGAATGTTGTTGAAAAATTCGTACTATTGAGATACTTACAGGAATTGTTACATATAGGAAACCAGCCTTGAAAATTATAAAATTTTATGTGTAACCTCCTGACATAATCATAGTAATTGTGTAATTTTTTGAAAATTTTATATGCTCCGAATTTGGCACGTTAATTCATGTTAATTTAATCGTGAAATTAGGGATGCTCAGGCATCTTTTGCAATGCGTGACTTCTGTCATTCGCACATATGTTGGCCCATTGCTGCTATCTTTTATTTCTTGCCGTGTCCTTTGCACATTTGTTAGTCTGTTCGTATCGTCCTCCCTCGCGCGCTCTTTCGTTTGCACTAATGTCGCTAAGTCCATGCCGCCGCCACCCCCCCGGCCCGCTTTCTCGTCTGCATATTTGTTAGTGTTACCATATTATCCTCCCTCGTCCGAAGTGCTGCACGTTGACAAGGAGTCCTTAATTTGCGGGGTGAGCGCACTGGGTTCCCTTTTCGCTCAGCTATAAATATGAATCTCTCGTAGTTCGTCATCGCTCATCTCAGTTGCTCATCACAGAACTTAATTCTTGTGGTCATCGCTCAAAATTAAGAGTGCATAACTCATTATTTCGAGAAGGTAGTGCATAGCACATTAAGGACACGACAATGCTGATTGCTTCTCCCAAAAGGCAGGTAATTTTTTATCGCATGTTTTTGATGTTACTCCTGTAGTTGTAGTTAATTAGTGTTATTTAGTTAGTCATAATTAATATAGTTTGTATTATGAAGTAAGTAGGTCATAGTATTTATACATTGTTTTTACTATTTTGTATACGTATGGTACCCATAATCTGTTATTGTATGGTAGTGTGTAGTTAAGCAGTCGTAATTAATATAGTGGTAATTAGTTAGGGTTAAGTAATGAGTTAGTGCTAAGTAATTAAGGGGTAACGACGACGGTAATGAATCACTCATAATTTTTTTGGACTAGTAATCAAATTGTCGGTAATTAATAAATTTTTCGTATGTAGTTACATGCATGTAATCACTAACTTGTAGTATTTTACTGTCATTATCAATCTTTGCACTAATATTTCATCTATCCCATTTGTTGCAAAGTACTCTCAAAATTAAAAGTGCATAGCTAATTATCAATCACTCCTAATGCTTACTGTGGATCTGGTTGTTGTGGCTTCAGATAGTCACAGACAAAGAACACTTGACAATGTTCTACGGTGATAGTCTTGTACGGGCTGGACCCGATGGGTTCAACCTATCGGCATGTCAATACAAGGTGCTTTGGGCCGATGGGCTTGGAGTCATGAATATTCACAATCTACAAAGCTGCATCTGGAGGGAGTTCGCCATAGAGGCAATGGCAATGAAACTTGCGATCGAGGGGATCACGTGCACAAATGGCGTGCGGGAGCTCATGAAGGTGAATGGCACCATAGCATAGAAGTAATACATGTTGATTGCCTCCCAGCCTGAGGCGGCCATTTACGGGAGGCCGATGGTGTACCTCAGTTTCGTGCCTCAGGCGTCAGAAAATGTTAATGAGCCTCGCCCCTCGACATCTAGGAAACCACAGGTGGAGCTTGAAGACGACACCACTGAATATGCTATATCAGAGGGACCAATTGCCCCTGATTTCGTGCAAAATAATGGGGCGGGCATGTGGTGGTTAGCTCATATTGACTACCACGAGTATCTACCGGAGTAGGCACTCTGGTTGGAGTCCGACAAGGACACCGACCCAGGCTCCGATGATACTGACGATGACGCATAGTAGATGGCTGGTCCACCTAGGGGAATTGTCTCATCGAAAGTGCACTATGTGTCCTCCAAACTTGATGATGGTGCGGTGTGTTCCCTCATATTGCTACAAGACGATGGGTCCTAGTGGGGGTTTCAAGCTGACACCCTTCTAGTTAGACAACGCTTCTCTAATAAGGCGGCTGTGCAACAAGCTATTGCATGGTATGACTTGTCTATTAGTCGTGTGTACCAAGTGCACCGGTCTAACCCAGCCAATTATGCAGTGAAGTGCATAGTGAAAAGCTGCCCTGCAAAAGTCAGCGCTCAACGAGCCAAGATTTTTGGCTCAGTCTTCTCGATCAAGGTGATAATCGACCACATTTGTGTTCTCAGCGAGCCCATGTGCCATCATCGGAACGTGACTTCCGCATATGTGGCAAACATCATGATAGACCATATGGAGGTGCCCCGTGTGTGATGAGTAATTGACATCGGTTTAGGAAAGTCGAGTTTGGTTTGTGTGGTTCGGACCATGTCGTTGCGCGGTGCAATCGTTTCGGTCGGACCTTGTCAAACTAGTTCGAACGGGCTTAAGTCGTTTATTTTTCGTTTCGATCAGTTTGGGCTTTGAGTATCTCTTCTGATGCTAATGTATGGTTACAATATTTCGAGCGGTGCTATGTGATTTGTTTCTTGTCTGTGATGGCTGCAGGACGTCGAGGTGGAGTCGTGGCGAGGCACGGGATGACCGGAGTAGGTGCGAGCGATGCCGAAGTCAGAACGGTCGAGGCGTGCCGAAGACGGCGAGGACTCGAGGTGGCTGTGTGGCTTGGAGGGCAAGAATGAGGAAGCTTCCTGGAAGGTGCGCGAGGGGCGTTTTGGTGAATATGCAAAGCTGCACTAAAGGAAGTGGATTGTGGATAAAGCGCCATGAGTTGTTGAGAGCTAGGTAAAGTGGGTTGTAAACCCATTAGTGGAGACTATAAATAGAGAGGTGCTCTCTAGTGCTATGAGCAGATTTTTAGAGAGATGAAACGAGAGAATGATTTGGAGAGATGATTTGAGAGAGTAGGTGTAAGAGTTAGGGTTTTATTTGGTTCTCTCCTTCCATGAGTTGAAAAGGTTTAGGGCAGCACTTGTGTTTTATTTTGGGTGTTCTTCTTGAGTTATGAGATGGGGTGAACTGATGTAATCATTCCTCTTGTTAATCATTCATCTCTCTTTGTCTCAATTTGTGAAATCTTTGTTTGAGATGTTATGGCCTCTAGTTTTTCCCTTCTTGCATTTGATTCTTTCTTCTCTGTGCAATGTTATTTTTAAGCTTCTTGCCCTAAGTTCTTTCTGTTGCTTGTTTGAGGTTTTCATGCAGCCATCTATGAAGAACAACAATTGAGCTTCTTTGATTTCATTTTTACTCGGCTCCTTGAGAGTTCTTGCGTCAACAAACCTTGTCAAGTGCAGTCTGTTGTTTAAGCCGAGTGGGACATGCAATCTGACTATGTGCTGTTTTTGTGAATCCGGCTGGCAGCAGGTTCCTTTTGTGCTTTAGTCTTTCGGCAGCAGAAATTGCCCCTCTTAGCCTTTTTGTTTGTTCGGCTAGCAGTCTGTCCTCCTAGCTGTGATCTTTGCTTTTGGTATGGACAAGGTGCAGCCAGCAGATTTGAGCAGAAATTCTCTTCTGTGCAGAATATGTAGTTTGGCCAGCAGAGAATGTCATGCTTATTCACTCGGTTTTCTCTGCCGTGGCAGCATTATCACTCAGTTTTCTCTGCCATGGCAGCATTTTACTGTTGTCTCTTTGCCGTGGCAGTCATTTTCTGCTGTTTTCGTGTCGTGGCTGCAGCGTCTTGCCGTGGCATTTTTTTAAGCTGTTTCTCTACCGTGGCAATATATTACTGCAGTTTCCTTGCCGATCAATCTGTGGTGGGCTCTTAGTGGTATTAATCTGAGGGAGGTCTTCCGCTCAAGTTCTTTGGTCTCTGTTGATTTTCTGTAAGCTTTGTTTCTTCATCTTCATAGCTCTTTATAGCTATTGGAGATACTTTCAGGATTACTTTGGAGGGGTCATTTTAATAGTCGACATTCACCCCCCCTCTGTCGTCGTTTCCAATCCAACACATCACCAGTCACCTAGCTGTGGCAGACGTGTCCATTTCTACAAAGATGCTCATGTTGGAAGTCACCAATGTGATTGGCTATCCAATTAGCTACAGTAAGGTCCAATGAGGCAAGTAGAAGGTCATCGAGTCCATGTACGGGATGTACGAAGAGGCGTACAATCTTGTACCAAGATTGCTTCACCAGATAGTTGAAGCAAACCCCAGCACATACATAAATAAGTTGAGCATCCAGATGATCACAGAGGGCCCAACTACTTTAGACTAGGTTGGTTATTTTAGGCTTTCACCCAGACCGTCAAGGGCTTTAAGTTCTATCATCCCATGCTCACGATGGATGGTACTTTTCTAACAGGGAGGTACAAGGGAAACATTTTCACCGTGGGTGCAGCTAACGTGAACGACTAACTTCTCCCAGTGGCATTTATCATTGTAGAGAGTGAGAACACATCCAGTTGGCTCTGGTTCTTGGCAAATGTGAAGCAAGCAATGGTTGGCGACAGACCCACCATCTGTGTCATCATGAATTGCAATGCTAGGTTGATGGCTATGTTGAACACCATGCAGCATGGGACTAAACCCCCTCAGTAGTGGAATAACGTGCGGCCCGATGGTGCATGAGGCATCTTGCATCTAACTTATTCACATGGTTCTGTAGCCAGCAAGTTGTGAAGATGTTCAAGGCATTGTGTCTGCAAAACCAGAGGCAGAAGTTCTAGTCTATCTGGACAGAGCTAGGAAGGCGAACTACGGAGGAAGAGTAACCTCGTGGCATTATAAGTTTCTTGGAGTGGATTCATCGGCGTGCTCTTGAATTAGAGAAATGGTCCCTTCTCTATGACACGGACGGTGCGAGGTATGGGATTATGATAACTAACATGTTCGAGGTATACAATAGCGTCCTGAAAGGCATGCGGTGCCTCCCCATCATCGCAATCATGGAAGAGACATGTACTCATACTGTTGGTTATTTCATGAATAGAGCCACCGCGGTCAGGCGACAAATAGATGAAGGCAAGAAATGGTCCGAGAAGATGTAGAGGCACTTGGAGCAGAAGATGGAGAAGGCTCGAATGTATGACATCCGGGTAATTGATGGCCTCTAGAGGAAGTATGAGATAAGACTTTGGCAAAAATATGTGAATAGTCATGCCACTTGTGAAATGAAACAGGCATGCACACTCGGTAATGTTGCAACATGCACTGCAACAAGCCGAAACTCTTGCACAAGCCATGCTCGCATGTGTACAAGGCATGTGTACAAATGAGATAGATGTTCGAGCCATACATCTCTGAGTACTATAACATGCAACACCTTTTCAGTACATGGAGTGCACAGTTTCACTCCTACGGCTTGGACATGAACTACAGGGATCTTTGGCCAGACATGCTACAATGGCCCCCAATAAGGAGTTAAAGATAACTACAAAGGAACATTGGTAGACGCAGCACTTCTAGAATGACATGGATGTGAGCCAATGTAGCAGCATTACCCACAGAGTGAAATGTATAATATGCAAGACCTTCGAGCACTCAATGAAGGATTGCTTCAACAAACTGAGCTCGTCTGGTCGCCATTCAGTGTTATAATTTAATGTATGTTTTACGGTATTACATTAATTCATATTTGTACCAATTTGAGATGTAATTGGAAATTAATCAGTTGTTACCTAAATGATTAACTCTGTAATCTATTATCACACGTGATGTATGTAATATTGTTACGTTCTTATTTGTACTTCTTTGTATAATGTACATTTATTCAATGCATATCGACCCCTCTAGCTTATGCACACGACACAACATTTGAATAGTCCACTCAATAAATTCCAACCACAATGACGCATACACCATTCAGTTACATGCTTTACAAGATTGAACATAACTGCAAACTACATGGGAGAGTACCATTTTACAAGCTTCTCTATACATGCCTCCTGGTAGAAAGTGCCTCGCGCTACCAACATGGAGTGTTGCTAAGAGACCATGTGGAGGTCATCCCGTGTGTGTGATGAATAATTGACATCGGTTTAGGAGAGTCGAGTTTGATTTGGTTGGTTCGGACCTTGACGTTGCGTGGTGCAATCGGGCTCGGTCGGACTTTGTCAAACCTGGTCAAAATGGTTAGGATGCATATTATGTCGACTTGTCAGGTTTCGGATATTTTATTGATGCTAATGTGCTTTCATGTATTGAGCGGTGCTATTTGATGTGTTTCTTGTCTGTGTTGGCTGCAGGACGTCGAGGCGGAGTCGTGGCGAGACACGAGGTGACCGGACTAGACACGGGCGGTGTCGAGGTCAGAACGGTCGAGATGTGTCGAAGACGGCGGAGACTCGAGGTGGTTGCGAGACTTGGACGACAAGGAGCGCGGAAGCTTCCCAGAAGGTGCAGGAGGGGAGAAATGGTAATTTTGCGAGGCTGCAAAAGCGGGAGCGGGCTCCGTTCGGGTTTAGCGGGCGTAACGGGTTGGAGACCCGTTAGCCAAGGGCTATAAATAGAGGTTGGTGGCTGCATGCCCACTCAGGCACTCCAAGGGGTTTCTAGGGTTTGCTTTAGTCAAAATGAGCTTTAGAGGGTTGTTTTGGCTTTAGAAGCTTTAGTTGGTATGAAGTAGGTGAGGAGAGGCAGAGGGTGTCTGTGCTCTGTCCCCTCTTTGATGTGTTCTTGAGTGTCCCCTCTCTAGCAAGCATGTATGGGTGTGTGTTCTTGAGATGGAGAGGGAGAGGGAGAGTTGATCCTTCATATAATCATCCTTGTTCTAATGTCCATGCGTATGGGGACTCCTCTGTAATCGTTTGATTTGGAATAGAAATCTGGAATTTTTCTCCCGTGCCTGTTTTCCTTCGATGGTTCTTTTGGATGATTTCTTGATTTTCAGCTTTCTTGTTGTTTCTTGCTGAGAGGTGCCAAAATGGATTGCTCTGTGATGGGAATGTATTTCTAGACTCTTTGGTCAGCTAGTTCTAAGAGCAAATCAAGTTTAATTTCAGTTTTTGAGTTTTGGCCTCCTCTGTTCATCTTTTTCACTTCTAGGGTTTGAGGTAGATTTTGATTCCCTTCATGAGATGGCATGAAACTTGGTTTCTAGAGTCCAGAGGCTATCTTTTAGCTATCCTCAAAGTTTCATGGCCAAAGGATCAGAGATGAAATGGGAATTTGAGTTTTGGTGCTGCTCTATGCATTTTTCTAGTTCTTGGGCAAAATCATGAATTTCTTGATTTCTCTTGGTCTTGGTCTGAACTCTCTTTGTCCTAGGTTTGTTTTGCTATTTCACTTTAAGTCATGCCCAAAAATCCTGAAAAGAACAATCAATCTTGCTGCAATTTCAGTTTTTCGGGTGGCTGCAGTAAACTCTGTTTTCAGCTGATTTCAGGGGCTATAGACTGCAGTTTTCAGCTCTCATTTCTGCTGCTTTCAGCTTTTGATCTCTGCAGTTTTCAGCACTTATTCACTGCAGTTTTCATCACTCATTTCTGCTGTTTTTCAGCATTAACTGTGTGCTATTTTCAGACTGAACTACTCTCTGTTTTCAGCACAAAAATCAACAGCAGACTGCAGTAATTTTCAGCAAGTTTCAGCTCAGTTTTCAGTAGTTTCAGGCAGCAATTTTCAGCAAGTTTCAGTTCAGTTTCCAGCAGTTTCAGCAGTCAAAAATCAGCAATTTGGATGCAGTTTTGCTGTCTATTGTTGTGCAGTTTTCAGCAGTCAAAAATCAACAATTTGGGTGCAGTTTTGCTATTTACTGTCATGCAGTTTTCAGCCTAGTGCATTTAAGTTACTTGCTGCAGTTTTCAGCCTTTTCAAGTAGTCTTTTTATCTTGTCAAGTTCAGATTTCAGCATGCAAATTTCAGCCAAATGCATTTGAATTTCTTGGTGCAGTTCTTGTTTCTCGGCAGTGCAGGATATGTTCTATTCAAGTTGGCTGTTGGTCAAGTCCTGTGATTCCTTGCTTTCTTTATTTTGACCATGATCTGCAGTGTCTATTTCTCTCAGTCAGCTAGCTTCAATTGATCCCTTTTGATTGTCGGTCCTTCTTGTGTTTGTCTAGTAGACCTCCAGTGAGCTTTTACTTCATCTTCGTAGCTCCTTATAGCTATCAGAGATAAAAGTTAGTCGTGGGTACTTGTGGGGGACAAAATTTTGAGAGCAACATTCACCCCCCGCTCTGTTGCCGATTTCGATCTAACAATTGGTATCAGAGCCGTTTAGCTCTTTTCCATAGATCTTAACCGGTCTCTAGAGCAATGGCGACAGACAAGTACTCGACCAAGCCTCCCGTCTTCGATGGCACCGATTAACCCTTTTGGAAGAGCTGAATGGAGACATACATCCTGGCTCAGGGGTATGCCATCTGGCGTAAGGTCAAGGTCCGATTTGTTATTCCTGCCGATGAGAACATCAATGCCGGAAATATGGCTGATGTTGAGGCAAACGCTAAGACAAGGAACATCATAATCTAGGGCTTGAGTCGTAGCGAGTTTGACGCATCTCTCAACTTTCGTCCGCCTTCGATATTTGGTAGACCCTCGATGCTTACCATGAGGGCACCACCCAAATAAAGACGGTGCGACAGGACCAGTTCAAGCGAGATTACAACAAGTTTGAAATGCTCGCTGGCGAGTCTCTTGATGAGTGCTTTGCGCGTTTTCACAAGATCTTGAGCAACCTCCGAGCGGTCGGTCTCACATACCCCGACTCGGACAACGCTCGTCAGATGCTCGCGGCTCTTGACTTACGCGTTTGGGAGATGAAGGTGACTACCATCAAGGTCACCACGGACCTCTCAACTTTGACTCTTGATGCGCTGTACTCGCGCCTCAAGACTCACGAGATTGACATTGTCTCTCGCAAGTCGAAGTCACAGTCGATGGCCCTAGTCACCGATCCCGCTTCTGGATCTTCTTCCGAGTCACTTTGTGGTTTCTCCCTTGCTGCTCTCTGTGACATAACTGATAATCAGTTAGAGCAGCTTGCGGATGAGCAGCTGGCCCTCCTAGCTCGGAGATTCCCCCATGCTTATAAGAGGAGGAGGGACGGAAAGAGAGGAGGACCCGTGATTTGCTTCGAATGTGGTGGCCCCAACGACATTCAGGCAAACTGCCCCAAGCTAGGGAAGGGCAAAGGTGACTACGGCGGTTCGGGCAAGAACGACTACACCGACAAGAACCACAACAAGAAGCCCTCAGCTCCCGCATAAGACAAGAAGAAGTTCCGCGACTTTGGGAAGGCCAAGAAGCTCTTCCACCGCGTCCTCACCGCCTTCGACGACCTCGACCTCAGCGAGGTTGAGGGATGGAGCGATGACGACGAGACGGATGACCAAGAACCCAAGGGCGGCGACGACTTCTCTGGCATGTGCTTCATGGCCCTTGAGGGCGAACTGAGCGACAGCGAGTTGTACTCCGACTCCGACGAGGTTCGCCGGGCAGGGAAGGGAAAGGTTTGGCTCGTAGACTCCGGGTGTTCACGACACATGACCAGAGATTCTCGTTGGTTTTCTTCCCTTGCCCGTGCTCCAGGTGATGAGACGATCACCTTCGGAGACGCTTCATCTGGGCGCGTCATCGCCAAAGGTACAGTGCGCGTTAATGATTCTTTCATTTTCAAAGATGTTGCTTTGGTTAGTAAGCTGCAGTATAATTTGCTTTCTGTTTCTCAGCTTGCCGATGACGGTTTCGAGGTGAGCTTTAAGAAAAATGCTTGCAAAATTCTTGATTCTTCGGGTAGTCTGGTTTGCGGGATTTCTTGTTTTGGGAGGACCTTTCGTGCTGATTTTTCTGAGTCTTCTGGTGATCCTCTCCGTTGTTTGGTTGCTTCTGAGTCCCGCAACCTTTCTTTCTGGCATAGGAGACTTGGTCATATTGGATTTGACCATTTGACCCGAGTTAGCGGCCACGACCTCATTCGTGGTTTGCCGAAACTCAAGATGGTCAAAGATCTTGTCTGCGCTCCATGCCGGCACGGCAAGATGGTTGCCGCTTCTCACCCTCCGGTCACAGTGACTATGACCGATGCACCGGGACAGCTGCTCCACATGGATACAGTAGGACCAGCTCGAGTGCAGTCAGCAGGAGGGAAGTGGTATGTTCTTGTCGTGGTCGATGACTTCTCGAGGTACTCTTGGGTGTTTTTCTTAGCCTCGAAGGATGAGACGTTTACACATTTCCGAGGTCTTTTTAGTAGGCTTTCTGTTGAGCTCCCGGGTGCCTTACGAGCGATCCGCAGTGATAATGGCACGGAGTTCAAGAATTTCTACTTTGAGAGGTTCTACGATGAGACAGGTGTAGAGCACCAGTTCTTTTCTCCGCACGTCCCACAGCAGAATGGCGTCGTGGAGAGGAAGAACCGTACCTTTGTCGAGATGGCCAGGACGATGCTCGATGAGTACTCTACACTGCGGAAGTTTTGGGCTGAGGCTATAGCTACCGTGTGCCATGTCTCAAATCGAGTTTTTCTTAGGGCACACTTGCACCGCACTTCTTATGAGTTGAGATATGGGCGAAAGCCCAGTGTATCTCACTTTCGTGTGTTTGGTTGCAAGTGTTTTATTCTGAAGTCCGGGAACATAGACAAGTTCGAGTCACGTTCTTGTGATGGGATCTTTCTAGGTTACTCGACTTCTTCGCGGGCTTATCGGGTTTGGAACTGCGAGTCTAGTAAAATGGTAGAGACCTGTGAGGTGACCTTCGACGAGGACAGTCCGGGGACTAGGCCCGATGTTTCAGGTTTTTTAGAGCAGTCCGAGCCCATCTTTGTGAATGATGAGGACGATGGAGATGAGGGTTGTCTACCCGATCCAGTCCATCATCCACCCCTTGAGGTGCCCTCTTCCACTGCACCTCGAGGTGATCAGCCCATGCCTTCTGCTTCTTCTGGAGCTAGTGGCTCTGTTCCTACCTCGTCAATTCACGAGGTAGAGGCCACTTCTTCATCTCATCTTGGAACCCTAGACACATCCAGAAAGCTCATCCTTCTGAGCAGATTATTGGAGACCTGTTTGAGCGAGTCACTCGTTCAAAATCTGGCGTGTCTTAATTCTGTCTCCATTCTGCCTTTGTCGCCTCCTTTGAGCCCAAAGACGTTTGTCATGCTCTTTCTGACGAGTCTTGGGTTAATGCCATGCATGAGGAGCTAGAGAATTTTGACAGGAACAAGGTCTGGTCGCTTGTTGAGCCCCCACTACAACACAATAGGCCTTCTATGACAATTAAATATTGTCACAAACAGTGGTTTTTTTGTCACTATACCCAATTTGTGACGACTCAGTGACGAAAAGGCTACTGTCACAGAAGGTGCGTCTCTAAACACCTTCCATGACGAAACAACAAAAAACGTCATAGTTTTAGTGATGGTACATTTTCGTCACAATCAACTATGACGCTCCAGATTGTCATGAAAAACGTCACGGATCATTGCCTAGGGAGCTGCCACATGGACGCTAACGTGGCGAAATTGACATGGCAGATGACGTGGCAAGTGACGTGTAAAGAATATCGTGACAAATTTCGTTGTCATAGATTATTGGGCTTGGCCCATTTAAATTTAGTTTAGACTAAAATTTAGCCTGTTCTTAAATAGGCTTTAGGCCTGATTTTTGCCCATTTAAAACCCATTTAGCCTTTTGATTCGTGGATAAATTCATGGGCCTTATTATTTGGGCTTTAGCAGCCAGAACTGTTTCACCGTACCTATTTGCAAATTGCTGCAATAAACAATACATTTTATCAATTCATTGCATACATACAAAGATGAGAGTTCATACATCAACCATAAATTTGGAAACAGCAACATAGTTTGACCAAACTAGACCCATCAGACCATAGTATAAGTTCACCAAATAGCACAAGTAAGAAACAGTACAAGTTCAACCAAAACTCCAATTACAAAAATAAAACAGTAAAGTCACCTAACTTTAAAGCAACTAACCAGAACAGCTCTAACATCATAAGAAAAGTGATGGATACAGCATAAACTTGTATGTGCTCATGCTCACAAGCAGGCCCTGAAATTTCAAGGAGTCACCAGACTCTGATTAAAGTTAAGTAGTTGACAAACCAATTTTCTTCACAGCAGGCCCTGAAATAGCAAGGGAAAGTTATATAGATGTGCTTAACTAACTATTAAAATATCTATCTAAGAATAATTGACCCAAAAGAAATTCGTCACAAAGTGATAAGCTAAGTCTTTGGATATATGTTCTAGTATCATTGTCTTCATTTTCCTCCCCACAAGATCAAAGATCTAGCTAGTTTGGGTAGAGAAATTTCAAAAGCAAAGAAAATGAAACCTTCCAAAACAAAGCAAGTTCACTGGGAAAGAATCATCCAGATACAAAGATATAGTGACAATAAAGAAGATTTCCAATCTCAACAAAGAAGCATCAAACGAGAAGTTACCGTTGTTTTTCTTGCAAGAAACTTGAAGCTAGCATAGAAAGGGATTAATTTTCCTCAGAAAGAAGACAACGAGATCTAACCTGCAGCTAGCTAACTGAACAGCAAGGCTACGGATGCAGAAGATAACTGAATATTAGCATGTAAGGAGATAACCTAGCTAAAAAGGCTCTTCAGAGTTCAGAACAGGTTGATATGAAGCTCTCTCCCCCCTTTGTTTCTTGGACTATGAAAGGAGCTCCACTTTGCTTTTCTCCGAGAGTTGAAGTGGATTAATAGGAGCCAAGGGGAAGGAAGGAAGGAAAGTAGAGAGGTGCTCAAAGACCAGCACTGCCCACAAATGTGGTCTTCTTTGCTGGCCTTTGCTATCCTGCTTACCCATTTATAGCTATTTAGACACCTTTATATATTCTTAAAGCATTTAGTTATGGCCTCTCTTTTTCTCTGTACATTTTTGTGTGATTTATATATACAGGATAATTACTTCTAAGCATTGCCAAAGTATGTATGTCCAAGGATTGGTGGATGTGCAGCAGTAGTGCTAGTAAGCAAAACTAAGCAACCCATTCCTAGCTTGTGTATACGTATTCCTGCAAAATTCAACTCAATTTGTCATCTTTCTTGCAAAATTGTGTGTTCAGTCTTGGAAAGTATAGTTATACATATGCTAATTCCATATTTCGGTTTACATGAAAATTAGGCCCTTATTACATTAGTCCCATTATCACATGTTCAATAATACTACTTGCTCCCAAAGAGGCACTAGCTAACTCCGACATAATTAACTGTTGATTCAAATTTGACACTGTGTGGAACTTTTCAGTATTCTTCTGTCTTCCCCCTTGTCTTTAATTTCCTTACCATGGAAGAGAGGAGTTGCATGAAGAGATGCATGCATAGAAAACGAATGGAAAAACAAACCTGTGATCGCAACCAGCGGTTGCTGTAATCTTGTTATCTGGATGGATAGTTGTACCTGCTATACCCGGCCGCTCAAGTTCTATTTCTTTCCTAAGAGTAAACGTACCCTGTAATCATAAGAAAAACAATGCCAGTACATCAATACAACATGATCTATTAATAAATTCAAAAGTCATGGCTAACCAATGCAATTGCAAGCATTGCGGAGGAACAAAAACAGTACATCATCCGTGATGAACTAATGATGATGTTTGTGATGAACAGCAGAATATTTTGATTATTGTCACTAGAAAGAGCAAAAACTGTAGAAAGTTTTAACCAATTAAAAAAAACTTGGTCTATATGTGGAGCTCCCTCTCTGCTTGTGATATAAAGAGATTCAGCAATCACAGAGTAGATGACATGCTAGCTGTGTCAAACATTACTTTCAAGTTTCAATAGAGCTGCCATCATCAGCATCATTTAGGATGGAAGCACTCATGAACCTTGTAAAAACAGTAACAATATATCATTCACGATATTGCATGGTCATTTTCCTTAGTACATATCAGTTATCACACAGATATAATGCTCCAAATCCAGGCCTGCATCCAAGTACAAAAAACTGATAAACATAACTTTTAAGTTTCAACAGAGCTGCCATCATCAGCATCAAATAGGATGGAAGCACTCGTGAACCTTGTAAAAAGGATAACAATTTATCATTCATGATAACAACATAGCATTCACCATATACTCATAAGTCACAACAAGGATTGCACTAGGACAAAGCAGATAAGAGAGCAGAGGAGGATTGGCTACGAGCTTGATGATTTGGAGACAACTTCTTCCCCGATGGCCCGATGTATGTGGATGCTGGTTGCTGCACATAGAAATTGCAATTGGAGAACCGAGAGAGAGAGAGAGAGAGAGACGAGGAGCTCACACCAAAATGGCGAAGGCGATCCAGCGAGCCGCGAGGCGCAGAGGCGCGGTGGCGCTGAGCGGAGCCGAGCCGGAGGTAAGGCGGCGGCCGCCGCCGAGCGAACCCGAGCTGAACGCCAGCGGCTCGCCTCACTTTGCGCCGAGCGTGCCAAGCAAAGGTCTCGGACGTGGTAGGGGAATTCACCCGATGCGGTAGCCGCGGCAGGTGCCGCACCAGGGAAAGGCCAGTAGGCGGTGGTGCGGTGCCGGCAGAGGCGCGGAGCGAAGCCAGAGCATGGAGGTCGCGCGGTGCGGCGCCAAAGCCTGGAGACGCGGGCGGCGCGGCGCTACTAGGGTTAAGGGATTGGGGAGGAACCGGATGGGGCATCGGGGAGCAGTTCAGCAGCTGACGGGAAATCGTGGGATGGGGTCATCGGGAGACGGCGAGATGGTCCGACCGGCGCACAAAAATGGGCCTGGGCTGCTGCTGCGTGGCTGATCAGTGAATAGTGAGCTACAAAATAGCTATTTTGGCCCAATTAAATATATATATGTATTATACCTTGTATATACTAGTTTTTTTGCCAAAAAATTTAGGTGTTCAGCTGAACACCCATAAACTACTGTAGATCCGCCCCTGCCTGGTGACACGATGTAACACTTGGCAAGTGGGCTAATTTTGTTTTTCTTTTTCATATTTTCAACTCTTGATGACACGTGGGCCCCACGCTGGTACGTTTGACGATGTAGCCGGTACGGTTTACTGGGCAAGTGGGCCCGTGGATGCTATAGTGGAATATATAAGATTTGTTTTTTTATTCACTAAATAACTATGACAAAGCAATATATTGTCATATAAATTTGTCACAAACACTATGCTTAACTAGTTAATGACGATTTTGGATTGGACTTTATGACGAATAATATACTTCTGTCATTAAGTAGGACCGGCTAATGAAAAATTAACGTCATAAACAGAAGCATTTAATGATGAATTGTTCCATTGTCATCACATATTCGTCATAGAAGGCCATGTTTCTTGTAGTGCCCCTCGTGGTCACAACGTCATTGGGACCAAGTGGGTGTTCAAGAACAAGCAGAGTGAGGATGGGGTAGTTGTTCGAAACAAGGCTAGACTGGTAGCTCAGGGGTTTTCTCAGGTTGATGGTCTAGACTTCGAGGAGACCTTTGCCCCCGTAGCTAGACTTGAGGCCATTAGAATCCTGCTTGCCTTTGCAGCTTCTAAGGGTTTCAAGCTTTACCAGATGGACGTCAAGAGTGCCTTCCTCAATGGCTTTATTGAGGAAGAAGTCTATGTCAGACAACCTCCAGGTTTCGAGAACCCCAAATACCCTAACCATGTCTTCAAGCTTTCCAAAGTTTTGTATGGACTTAAGCAGGCCCCTAGAGCTTGGTATGAGAGGCTTAAGTCCTACTTGTTGAGTCATGATTTCGAGATGGGTAAAGTAGATAAGACCTTGTTCATCCGCCGGCAAGGCACTGATCTTCTACTCGTCCAGATTTATGTTGACGACATCATCTTTGGCGGCTCTTCTCATGCTCTCGTTTCACAGTTCTCGGATGTCATGAGCACCGAGTTTGAGATGAGCATGATGGGTGAGTTGACCTTCTTCCTTGGCTTCCAAATTAAGCAGACTCGGGAGGGTATCTTCTTGCATCAAGGCAAGTACACTCGTGACCTCCTGAGACGCTTTGACATGAGTGATGGTAAGCCCGTGTCAACTCCCATGGCATCTTCAGCCACACTTGACCCAGATGAGGACGGCGAGCCAGTTGATCAGAAGGAATATCGTAGTATGATCGGCTCCCTCTTGTACCTCACTGCCTCGAGACCGGACACTTCGCTGTGTGTCTTTGTGCCCGGTTTCAAGCTTCTCCTCGCATATCTCATCGCCAGGCGGTGAAGCGCATTCTTGGTACCTTCGAGCTACCATTGACTATGGTATCTGGTACTCTTCCTCGTCCTGCATTTCCTTGAGAGCCTATTCGGATGCAGACTTTGCCGGCTGTAGGATAGATATGAAGAGCACTTCGGGCACCTGCCAGTTCATTGGCACTTCTCTTATTTTCTGGTCTTCGAGGAAGCAGTCCGGTGTTGCACAGTCCACCGCAGAGGCCGAGTACGTTGCTGCAGCCGATTCTTTGTAGCAGTGCTGGATGGTCTCGACCCTGCGGGACTTTGGGTTAGTTATTGACAGTGTTCCACTCTTTTGTGATAACACTTCTGCGATCAACATTGCTAAGAATCCAGTGTGGCATTCTCGGACCAAGCATATTGATATTCGATATCACTTCCTTCGAGACCATGTAGAGAAGGGTGACATTGTGCTCCAGTTTGTGGAGAGTGACCACCAGATAGCCGATATCTTTACCAAGCCTTTGGATAGTTCTAGGTTTTCAGCCCTGCGGGGAGAGCTTGGGGTGGTTTGTCCTTATGGACTGTTGTGAGGGGGAGCTTTGTGCTTCACTGCTTTACTATATTGATTATGCTCTTGCTCCTTTCTGTTGCATTGCATGGGGTGCATTGGGTTAGTCCTTCTCGCATAGGTTATAGTGGTCTTCTTGTCTACCGTTTAGACTTCTTGCTCTTATCTTGTGACTCTAGGATGCTGCTTGTTAGCTGTCTCTCTTCTCTCTAGGTTGAGCTTACTCACTTCTTGTGGGTTCTAGCAAGGGTTGGGCCACCCTCGGGTAGACAGGGTACATGTTTGCTCCCTAGGTTGTTAGTAGACCAGCTGATAGTCCTCGAGTCATATGGGGTAGATGAGAGTCAGTCTGAGCCATAATATCCTCTATATCTTATTTATGCTTTGAGGACTGCCCGTTCTGTTCTTCTTTCTCAGCTTCTCGATTTATTGCTTTGGTTCAGGGAGAGTTCATTTGGGAGCTTCTGGAGCTTAATTTTGACATAACTCAACTTGAACTAAAAATTGCATCACATGTTGAGGGGGAGCTGGATTTCTTGCATGTCATTCTGTATTGTAAATAACTACATGGAGCCTTGATTATTATCTTTTCATGACATGTTTTCATCGCTTTACATCCTGCCATGATTTATGCTCCATTGCTAGATTGATCATGACTTCATATGTGTAGACTAGCTTTTTGCCATGATAAGTTAATTTAAATTGCTCAACTTAAATTAAAACTTGACATACTCGCTCTTGAGATTAGTCTTTCTCTAGTTATCCTTTTATGATTCATGCCACGTCAAATAGGCTGAGTTGAGCGTTGAATCTCTATTGAGCTTTAGATTGAGCTATGCTAGTTCTTGGTGTTGCATAAGTTAGTACGACTATTTATAAATGCAAAAAGATCTCTTTTGTGCGAAAAAACTGATCTCACCAATTCTTTCTCATGAGACGACTTGCCATTGCACAAGGCATGAACTCAGGGGGAGTTTTGGATAACCAAGATCATCTCCTTAAGCTTCTTACTTGGAGTGGTCGCATAAGGCTTGAGATCTAGCACATGATAAAACAAAATTTTGGTTGGCATCAATCATGAGATTTCTAAAGAAAAACTTATCATTTGTGCTCAATTTGCTAAAATTACCAAGATTACAAGTACTTAAACAAATGTTTCACTCTTGAGCTTATAGCACTCTAATTAGGCTCAATACTAGCTTCTTGGTTCCGCTTAGCTTATTGACATGGTTTGCATCATCCTTGGATACCTCTAGCTAGACTTTTATCATGGATGACTTGACATGCTCACAAATTGCACTAAATTTCATATTGTCATCTATTTGGTTTAGCTGGCTTATATATATCCTGTCATGATCTAGATAGCATTCTATTGAGTTATGACTTGATGTAATACCTCATGGTCATTTTGGATAATACGCATGGCTCTAAATGCTTAGAATAATCAAATTTCAGCCATTTCATCCATTTCCATGACTTGTTCTCTTCCCTGCATCCTTGATGTGTTTATTGCCAAAAGGGGGAGAATAGTGGTAGAAAAAGCCATTTTGGGAGCTTTGAGGAAAAATTGCTCTTTCTTGTGCTCCTTGTGTAGATTTGGTCATTAGCTTCATTTCTCTTTTCTTTGGACCATGTTTGACTTCTTTCTTGCATTTCAAACTCAACTTTACGCTTTTTCTGGGTTTGTCAATATACTCATCAAGGGGGAGATTGAGAGACCATGTGGACGTCATCCCGTGTGTGTGATGAGTAATTGACATCGGTTTAGGAGAGTCGAGTTTGATTTGGTTGGTTCGGACCCTGACGTTGCGTGGTGCAATCGAGCTCGGTCGGACTTGGTCAAACCTGGTCAAAATGGTTAGGATGCATATTATGTCGACTTGTCAGGTTTGGGCTATTTTATTGATGCTAATGTGCTTTCATGTATCGAGCAGTGCTATTTGATGTGTTTCTTGTCTGTGTTGGCTGCAGGACGTCGAGGCGGAGTTGTGGCGAGACACGAGGTGACCGGACTAGACACGGGCGGTGTCGAGGTCAGAACGGTCGAGATGTGTCGAAGACGGCGGAGACTCGAGGTGGTTGCGAGACTTGGACGACAAGGAGCGCGGAAGCTTCCCGGAAGGTGCAGGAGGGGAGAAATGGTAATTTTGCGAGGCTGCAAAAGCGGGAGCGGGCTCCGTTCGGGTTTAGCGGGCGTAACGGGTTGGAGACCCGTTAGCCAAGGGCTATAAATAGAGGTTGGTGGCTGCATGCCCACTCAGGCACTCCAAGGGGTTTCTAGGGTTTGCTTTAGTCAAAATGAGCTTTAGAGGGTTGTTTTGGCTTTAGAAGCTTTAGTTGGTATGAAGTAGGTGAGGAGAGGCAGAGGGTGTCTGTGCTCTGTCCCCTCTTTGATGTGTTCTTGAGTGTCCCCTCTCTAGCAAGCATGTATGGGTGTGTGTTCTTGAGATGGAGAGGGAGAGGGAGAGTTGATCCTTCATGTAATCATCCTTGTTCTAATGTCCATGCTTATGGGGACTCCTCTGTAATCGTTTGATTTGGAATAGAAATCTGGAATTTTTCTCCCGTGCCTGTTTTCCTTCAATGGTTCTTTCGGATGATTTCTTGATTTTCAGCTTTCTTGTTGTTTCTTGCTGAGAGGTGCCAAAATGGATTGCTCTGTGATGGGAATGCATTTCTAGACTCTTTGGTCAGCTAGTTCCAAGAGCAAATCAAGTTTAATTTCAGTTTTTGAGTTTTGACCTCCTCTGTTCATCTTTTTCACTTCTAGGGTTTGAGGTAGATTTTGATTCCCTTCATGAGATGGCATGAAACTTGGTTTCTAGAGTCCAGAGGCTATCTTTTAGCTATCCTCAAAGTTTCATGGCCAAAGGATCAGAGATGAAATGGGAATTTGAGTTTTGGTGCTGCTCTGTGCGTATTTCTAGTTCTTGGGCAAAATCATGAATTTCTTGATTTCTCTTGGTCTTGGTCTGAACTCTCTTTGTCCTAGGTTTGTTTTGCTATTTCACTTCAAGTCATGCCCAAAAATCCTGAAAAGAACAATCAATCTTGCTGCAATTTCAGTTTTTTGGGTGGCTGCAGTAAACTCTGTTTTCAGCTGATTTCAGGGGCTGTAGACTGCAGTTTTCAGCTCTCATTTTTGCTGCTTTCAGCTTTTGATCTTTGCAGTTTTCAGCACTTATTCACTGCAATTAGCCCTCCTTTTTACCCCTTTCATGCTACATCTGTTAGTGGAGGTCATCGTTCTCCTCATTGAGACGATTAATTCATGCCTCCATCTCTAAGATTCGCTCCCACAGTGTATCCACATACCTCACAACATAACATTCATGGAGAGGATCGATCCAGTGGACGAAGTCACATTTCGCCATCTGTTGGAAAGGAGGGTTAATATAGAAGATTTATTAGCAGTAAGAGAAAATAAACTATTGGCTAATTGTACCCTAGAGTGTGGGGATCGGAAGAAACGTTGCCCTTCACTGAAATGGCCTTCAATAACCTGCACGACCACGTCCTCCCTATGTCTGCATTTCAGCCATACTGGTTAAGCCTACCTGTTTGGCATCAAACGGTAGTTAGGGCCGAAGTCCTCCCTCCTTTACAGGGGAAGGTCTTCCTTCAGTGACCCCGCTCTGACTGGCCCCTCGCTGTTTGACATGCTATGTTACCGTATAACGGAGAAGGTTCTTCTTTCTACAAGAAATGAAAGGTAGTTTACATGACCAATGAGCGATTGTGAGAGCTCCGTATTTCAAGTTGAGCGAAATGGGAACCCGATGTGTTGCCACTAGAAATTACGGACATGTTGTCTCCACGCAGCACCACAGGAAACAGGGGACATCATGGTAAGGGTGACATATGTGCGCATGAGGGAGCAGGTGAGGCAGGACGATATGGACAGACTAACATTTGCCACTACATCAATTATGACTGCTTAATTACACACTACCATACAATAAAAGATTATGGTACCATACGTGCACAAAAATAGTAAAAACTATGTCTAAATTACTATGACCTACTTACTTCATAATACAAACTATATTAATTATGACTAATGAAATAACACTAATTAACTACAACTACAGGAATAACGTTGAAACCATGCGGTAAAAAATTACCTGCCTTTCGGAAGAAGCAATCAACACTACTACATTCTTAATGAGCTATGCATAGCCTTCTCAAAATAATGAGCTATGCACTCTTAATTTTGAACAATGACCACGAGAATCAACTTCTATGATGAGCAACTGAGATGAGAGATGATGATCTACGAGAGGTTCATATTTGTGGCCGAGTGAAAAGGGAACCTGGTGCGCTCACCCACAAATTAAGGACTCCTTATCAATGCATAGCACTTCGGACGAGAGACGACGGTATGGTAACACTGTCAAATGTGCAGATGAGAAAGTGGGCAAGGGGGACAGCACAGACATAATGATATTAGTGTGGACGAGGGAGCGCGCAAGGGGGAATGATATGGACAAAGTGACAAATGTGCAAAGGACATAGTGAAAAAACTATAGTAGCAATGGGCCGACATATGTGTGAACTACAAAGGTCAGGCAATGCAAAAGATGCTTGAACATCACTAATTTCACGAATAAATTAACATGAACTAACATGCAAAATTCAAAGCACATAAAACTTCCAAAATATTATACAATTACTATGATTGTATCAGAAGGCTTCACATAAAATTTCATAATTTTTAGAACTCATTTACTATATGTAACAATTCTTGAAAATATCTCAATAGTACAAATTTTTCAACAACATTTAGAGTGGATAAAATTGTTAAAAAATTACACAATAAATTACGATGTGTCAGAAAGCTGTGCTTAATTTGTTTTAATTTTCTGAGCTCATTTTCTATATATAAATATTCACAAAATATTATACAAAGAAAATTAAGGTAGGTAAATAAGCTGGTGCTAATTAGCTAGCTTAATACCTGCCGTCCAGCCACCAGATGGCAGGCCACCTACCGTCTGGCCACAGGATGGTAGGTGGCTTGCCGTTCACTTGCACGACGGTAGCGATAGGTGTCACCCCTCCGACGTTGTTGTCTGACCACCAGATGGCAAAAACGCCATTTTTACTGTTACTCGATGCATACAGATATTTCTATAATTACGTGTTGCAACAGTGCTATATATGCTAAAAACTCATTGGGAGGGATACTTTTGGGAGAGTACTATTAAGGAGGAGTATGGGAGAGACTGGGAAGTCTCCGTGACCTTGGTAAAAAGAAAATGTGTCTTCTGGTTATCTCTTTACTTTCTGTGTTTACTTTTTGTTTTTGAATTCCTAGAAATGCAGATTTGGTTCACACCTTGGATGTAAATCCACCGAATGATGTAATTTGGGCAATTGGTTTTCAAAACTATACTTAGCATTCTTTTGTATTTAGGATTTTGAGACGCCATTCTTCTTCGTACATGCATGAGATTGTTTAGGCCTAAAAGTTTTAAAATTCCCGATCTTTTGTATATCATTGATCCTTAAAAAAAGATGCCTCAACTAAATTTTATATCAAAATATCAAAACATAAGTACTTTTATAAAGGCATCACAATGCCAAACAGAGCCTCAGTAGCTAATCTTCTAATATATCCTTAATAGAGTCGACATATTTGCAATCCTATTAATATAAGGGTGTGCTTCTGTACTACTATTTTAAAATAGTTGACAAGTCTTATATCAAAGTAGTTAATATTAAGTGAGGGTATCAACCTAAAAAATAAATTAAACTGCAGATTATGTGCAGTCTATGGAGTGTTGTAGCATTCTTTAAATTTTTGATGCCAAAGTTAAAATTTATTAAAAAAGTTTTGCTGTGAACAACAACTTTTTGTTTTTTTTACTTTGAGTTATCATTTGTTAGAAATTTCTTATTTTTATTACTCTCAACAATCAACATATATGGAAATTGATCTTATGCATGAATAAAGTTAATGCCATTTTATGCAAAAATGGTTCCACATGAATAGGACAGGGATGTTTATCCCAAACAATGCCAACCACTACTACAAAACAAGCTATACTGGGCGCCTCGCCACAGACGGTTCATGTAGAGCCATCTATGCTTTAATTATTACAAACAGTTTATGGCTAAAATTGTCTCTGACACTATCACAGACTGTTAGGTTTAAAAGCTGTCTGTGATATACGCATTATCATAGATGGTTTTTAATTAGAACCATTTATGAAACTATCACAGACGGTTAGGTTTAAAAGCCGTCTATGATATACACATTATCACAGACAGTTTTTAATTAGAACCATCTATGAAACTATCATAGACGGTTTTTATTTACAACCGTCTGTGTTTTGTCCTTTGTGCCAGTGTGACTAGTCACTTTTACAAAACACAAATTCAAGGCAAATTTATTACAAAAGTCCTAAAAAAGATATTCCCAGATCTTAGTCTTCTGGGCTTCATATGCTTCTTCTTCGACTTTTGGAGTTGGAGGATTAGCCGCTGAGTTCTCGAATGCCATGAAGATTGTCCTTGCCCTCACCACTTCCTCCTGTAGCCTCGGCAAATCATTAGCATGGCACATAATCTCAAAGAGAATGCCATGATAAGCTTCCTCATAATCGGCCACTTCTGCTTGATCGGCAATGTTATCCATGTATCTCTTCACTGCCATAAGAGCCTATTCCACTTTGCGCACATTACAAAGAAGAACGAGGCTATGGGCGGTTTAGCAGCGCATGAGTGGAGGAGCTGCTCCAGACATAAATTGTTAGCTGCCTATGTAAGGTTGCGGCTGAACAACTCATGATGGATAGATGAGAGGAAGGAGTTCAAAAGAATATTAGATGTCATTATTGAGAAATCTGGTGAAGAAGATGAGGGAGAGGATAGTTTAGAAGAGCTAGATTAGGGCATGTATCACAGACGGTTATCATAGACGATTCGTACACCAAATCATCTCTGATATTAATATCATAAACAGTTCATATAACAAATCACCTCTAATATGTGACTTATCACAGATGGTTCGTATAACAAACAGTCTCTGATATGTGCATTATCACAGACGGTTTGTATAACAAACTGTCTCTGATAATGACACGTCACCGATCTGTGGCATATCCCCAGGATTTTGATCTCACCCATCCATTCTCTCCACATCGAATGGTAGGCATGGTTCCTCCCATCGCTCGGCCCTTATTAATTACTCCCCTCTCCCTTTCCAACGGTAGTCACGCGTGAGTTCATCCACTAGCTTCCTGCATCCTCCCCTTGACGACACCGACTACCACTGTGAGCTAGCTCTCTGCCTCCTGTTGTGACAGCATGGTGCACTGTTGCTCTTAGCTAGTTCATCTACTCCAAGCTTGTTTCTCGATGACGCCGACTACCGTCATGAGCTAGCGCCTGCGTTGTGATACCACGGCCGGCTACACTACACACTCTTGATGTAAGTGTCGTAAGAGTGTCTTATACAACCTCACCATCGTGACACAAAGGTGACGTTACTACCGTCTCTCCATTGCCGGTGATATCCAGCCGCCATCCAGTGCCCTCCCCTCTCTTCCTGGATGGCAGGCATCAAGGACATCATGCGCTACATCCAGCTTCTACTGTCTGCTAGGATCTCTGCTTCTTATATATTCTTGTCGTGTTAAAGAGTTGGGTTTGTTATCTTGTTATGCTGTAATGGTGAATTCTAATCTTAATGGAAATGGAATATGCTGTTGTGCTTACCACTGTATTTGCTTGTTTTCAAAGGGCATAGGTAACATTATTTCTTGAGGCTAGCCAAAAAATAAAAAAATTAGGTACAGAATGAACTACCACAGATGGTTTGTGCTATAAACCATCAATGAAGGACAATCACAGACAGTTCTATATACCAACTGTCTGTGATACTCGCCAATCACAGACGGTTGGTAATTAGAACCATCTGTGATGTGTGAGTATCATAGACGGTTTTTGGTTTGTGCTGTCTGTAATAATTTTATTCACAGACGATTCTAGTTACAAACTGTCTGTATTGTTTTTATCATAGATGGCTCACAAACCGTCTGTGATAACCTCCGATTATCACTGACACATAAATTCAGATGATTCAGAAAACCGTCTGTGATGACAGTTTCAAACCATCTGTGATGACCCTTTTTGTAGTAGTAAACATTGGTCTCCTACCTAAGAAGCTAGATCTAGGAAATGCTTCTGACTTTCAACCGATTAGCTTAGTTCACAGTGTGGGCAACCTTTTCTCCAAGCTACTTGTTGTACTTCTGTCCGTGTCAGAGTGTAAGTAGGAGGAGGCTGAGAGGGTTAATAAACGGTTTTAAATTTTCTTTTAGACATAACATGTGAATAGACGGTTTTAAATTTTTTGAAGAAAACCAATTTTACATGCGAAAACATAAATTCTCAAATTGTTTTGTATAATTAAAGTCTAAATAAACTTGTCTCAACTTAGTGTACGAATAACCTAAGTCTATATCAAGATTTGCAATTCCAAGGTAATAAATAAGAAATTTAATTCTAGGAATATAAACTACATAAAGGAAATGAGCATAAGAGAGCAAATCATAAAGGCACACCATCTTTTTACCGTAGTATTCGGAGATTCACTAGTGTCCTCTAATCCACGTTAAGGTAAAACGAAATGAATTAGACCAGCCTCACAAATTAAGCCAACACTTCAAATCCATTAGGGTTGCCTTCCTCTACTCTTGAGATGGCGAGCACCAAACCACTCACAACAACCGGATCTTTTCACAAACTTTTTTGAGAAGATTACCATCATAACTCCTCTAAGCCATCTAGGAGGCGGCAACCTACAAGAGTAACAAGTCGAAGATGCTCACTTGAATAAATCAAGTGCTGAAGCTTTATGATACTTAATCCACCACAAAGTATAACACATGCACAAGCATTTGCCTATCCATGTTCACTAGGTGCAACACATGCATGCAAGAGGTGAGAGGCTTCTTAGCTCAAGAAAATGAATCAAGGTAGTAGCACTCTTGTCCAATCGGCCATAAGGGGCTATTTATACCCTACACAAGAAATAAGCCTTTGGAACAAGATTTAGCACAAAATAGTTGAAACCGGTCTGACCGCTAACTGATGGCCGGTTAGACTAGCTTGCCCTACAACATCTGAAAAACATGCCATTATAGAGGCTGCCGATCAGACCGCCCATGCAAGGGCTAACCAGGTCGCCCACAAGAGCTGGCCATACTGCTCCACAAATTCCGAAGAGGAGCACAAAAATATGCTCTCTAGAAAAAGGCAACCAGCAACAAAAGCCCGGTTGGACCGCTTCAAGTGATTAGGCTGCTTGGAACATGGCGGTCAAACCGCCTCATGAAAACTTCAGAGATTAAAATGACATGCCTTTTGGAATATAACAATTGGCATCTAACCAGCAGTTCCAGCACACCCAATGGTTAAGCAGGGCTTAAATATCAAGCAAGACTCAAGCATGCATGTACTTCAATAATTCACAAAACACATTTACAAATCACAGTATGTGAGACCATGTGGAGGTCACCCGATATTATGTCCGGTCTGACAGCTATGTAGGCATGGTCAAACTAGCCTGCAGGGGCGATCTGACTAGTTGCTAGTTGAACTAGATGAAGTTACACCTAGTGGTCTGACAGCTTCCAGTGGTATGAGTGGGGTTTAGTTGTTGGTTGCAATTGTCCACAAAGGGTCATTTTGAGATGCCAAGGAAATTTGATGAGTAGTCTGACTAACCACCCCATGATAGTCTGAATGAGTGGTTTGATTGGCATGAGGTGTGCGGTAAGATCAGCCATGGAATTTCATAAAACATTGCCTTGATTTGCAAATTGTGAATTGATTAGAGAATGGTTTTTGAGTTATGTCATGGTTGAAAAAACATGATGCATTTTTGGGCTAATGTGACTCAAGTTGGAATAAACTTGTATATGAAAAAGGTCTACTTGGTCTATTGTTGTGCAAGTGGTTCTGGAGTCAACTATAGGCAATGGCAAGATTGATCATGATTTGGTTGAGAGAAGCAAGGTCCAATACAATCATGGAGGTTCGGTGATATGGTTGGACTCAACCAAGGCACAAGCTGGACAAAGACTAATGAAGGCGCAAGTGGTCAAAGCCAAACAGCGCATGTGGTGAACTAAATGACTTGAGCCTTGTTGCAAGCGAGGATGGTTTGATAAGACCTGGATGCATGGTAAGCTTGATAACAAGTCATTGGGACCACATGTAAGATAGCGAAGCATAGCAATGCTTTAAGGTGAAGGAAATGTAATATGTCACTTGATGTGCAATTTGGTTGATTGCTCTAAATCAGAAAGGAGGATGATTTGCAAAACCGCGGTCGAGGCGTAAACAGATTAAGTCAAGGAATCTCCAACTAGGGCAAACACATGGTAGCAATGGCAATTGGAGTCAAGCATGAAGACAATGCTTTGAAAAACATGATGTGTTCATATAGGTCAAAAAACCTGTGTAGGTATGGGTTAATGGGTTCCCATGAGTTGTTGGTGGATAATGTGCACTTTGTATGGAGGAATTAGGGTTTGATGTGAGCCTCCGCTATATAAGGATGAGTAGAAAGAGATATTGATTGATGCCCTTGAGACAAGTAGAGAGAAACTAGGGTTAAAGAGAGTGCTTGGAACTGACCATGGGGCTTTGTCTTCCAGTTGGAGTGGCTATAATCTTTCATCCTTAAGTGGTAATCGAACACCCTTTGCTCATCATATCTCTCTTGAGTTTGTGCTTGGTTTTTCTTTCCTTCTTGAGGTTGATTTGAGGTTTCTTGTTTCTTCTCATTCTAGTTTGATTCTTGCTGTGGTATAGGTTGTTGAGATGTCTTATGACCCATCTAGAACAATCTTGGTCATCTAGAATCCACGAGCTGGCTTAGATCAAGTTTTTCCTTACTTGCCAATTTAGGTGAACTCTTCCCTAAAATGAAAAAAGGTTGAAACTTTGACAATGATTCTTGAAATCATTAGTTGGAATAGGTTTCTGACATCCTAGGGAATGTGCCTACCAAATTTTGATTGATTTGGATCACTAGATCAAAAGTTGGATCAATTGTTATTTCAATGTTGGGCTGAAATTTCAGGCCGGGTGGTCGGTCGATCAGACCATTGTTGAGACACTAGTCAGACCGTCCCCTATGAGATCAGTCAGATCAGTCTAGGAGGCTCTGCTAGTTTTGGTTTGATTTGTCATTTTTGAGTTGATTTCCACTGCTGCGAGTTCAACCTTGATCTTCCTAGCTTTCTATATCTACTAAAGTGAAAAGATTGTGAACACCAAGGAGAAAAGTGGTCGGAGTCATTCACTCCCTTTGACTATTGTTTCTGATCCTAGACAGTGTCATGCAAACAAGGGTTAAAATATGATTCACAACAACTTACAGAACACATTCGCAAACTTTAGAATCATTACAGAAGGGTTAGAGACATGGATTCAAACTATTTGTAAAATACATTCGCAACCTTAAGTCACATGATACAAGAATAATGCATGAGCTTCAACTATTTGCAAAACGCATTTGCAAATAATAGCATCATGCCAAGGAGAGCTAGAGAAAACACAAAGAGTTATCAACACATGATCAACTCAAGCTACTAGTCACGACCCCTCTTTAATTGTATGGCAACATATACTAACAATTTGGTCTCTCAACCAAATATCGGGGCTGGTAAAATGACTAAGAAATATACCCTTAGCTTATGCTTGTTATATGTTTTCCTTGCACATCCACTTAGAGTTTTTTTGGTTTGTGATGCACATCTCTTCTCCATGTCTAAGTCCTTGTCTTGTGCATGAACACATAATGCAATTCACCATGTTAGGATCTTGACTTGATGACCATCAACATATGATGCTATTCAAAGTCTTCATTATCATGGAACATAACCTATTTGTGAGACCATATGGGGGTCACCCTATGGTGTATATTGAGTATTTGACCTTCTTATGCAAATATTGTCGAAGTTTGAGTTTGGTTTTGGGAGTTTGTAATTTTTAGATTTGCTGTTAGGTTTTAACCGGTTTGATCAGCCTAGCAACTACAGTCTGACTAGTGGCTACAGAGTAGTTAGATCACTCATATGCCTTTTGGACAATGGACACCAAACACTTGTGTAGGTGTCTTTGAGAATGTCTTTACACTAGGTGTCACCTAATTTAGGGTTCTAAGTTGAAACGAGATAGAGTTTAACCAAAATTCCAGAAAGGGTATTTTTTGGAGCTCTTAAGCAGTTAGACTAGCCAAAACATGGTGATTAGACCGCTCGTAGTCAGACCGGCGTGTGCCAATGGTCAGATCAATGTCGGTAGTTTGACCAGCCAAATAATGCTAGTCAGACTAGATTTTGCCTAATTGGTGCTAAAATAATGTATTTTGTTTTGAGGTTTGGTCGTAGGATTAGGATCAATGTATGAGTATGGTTGAGTGTGTGTACAACATAGATGCCAGTGTTATGTGTAGTGTGTTGCATGATGTATTGCTTTGACTAACGTGAGTCAAGTGCATAGAACTTATGCTTGATATGGTTGCTTCGTCTTTGGATGTGCAAGTGGAAATGGACCGTGACTAGGCAGGGGAGCTAAGGTCCAAGTGGTCATGTAAATCTGGGTGAGGCTACGTGGCTCAAGCAGGAGCACAGAGAAGAAAAGGATCATGAAGAGACGAGTTGGTGCATGTAGTGCACCAAGTGACAAGGTCGATGCATGTAGAGACGGTTAGGGGGAGTCCAAACATGTGAAGATATGATGGCTAGTCATTGGGCACTATAGACTACATGTCAAAGTATATGGAGATGCTTCAAGGTGATGGTAAGGATTCTTGGCTCATCGATTGTGTAAATTGATGATTTTGTGTCGTGTGGTGATATGTGATGGTTTGCATGTTATTATTAGTTGTATGACTCCAGAGCTAGGTCATGGTGAGGTGGAAGGGATCAGGAATAAACTAGGGGAGTTGAGGTCCAGAGTGATCAAGGTTCCACTAGAAGATGACTGAGACTAGCAGAGTGGTTACAAGCCGAGAAGACAAGGAACCAGAGTAGGAGCTACCAGTGTGGACACGATGGGCAATGACAAGGTGGATCCAGACTAAACTACGGGAGTTGAGGCCTAGAAAGGCTAGGGAAGTTGGGTGCCGTCATGGTGCATGGAGAGGCATGTTGCATGCCAAATGACTTGGGCCATTTGCATGCGAGGACTGTTCGGTGGGATCCAGACACATGAGAGACTTGATGACAAGTCATTTGGGTCATATGGAGTTGAAGATAAATAATGGGGCTACTTTAAGTTAAGAAAGCACGAAGCTTCGTAGAAGGTGGTTTTGCGACAACATGGTCTTTTTGCCCCCAAACCAGAACGTTGATACTTGATCAAACCATGGCATGAGGTGGTGCAAGAGAGGTGGTTTAGGTCAAGCATGTGCTGAAAATATTTAGTGGATCAAGTGTTGATTCACTAACGGTTTAATGGGTGTATGTGCTTTGAAAAGCATGTACGTGTGAGTGTAAAACCCAATATGGTGTTAGGTTAATAGGTTAGCCTATGTAAGTAGATGAACCCAACTAGAGGTGCTAGTTAGGGTTTCTTATAAGCCTCTACAATATAAGGAGTTGAATGATTTGGAGCTATGGTTTGAAAGTTTTGCAAGCTTCTATCTCTAGTTGTGCGGATTTTGTCGAGACGTCAGACGCCGATGTAAGAGAGGTCAAACTGGCCAAGGTCGGTCAGACCATTGGGAGGAGAGGTTAGACTGCCCCTACCTTGCTAGACCACCTAGGCTTGTTCAGACTCATTGGCTCTATTTTTCTTGGTGCTTTCCTTATGAGTGCTTAGTCTTTGATCTCTTACCGGACCTAAAAACAATACATCCGGATTCTCTACGTCAGTCACACTAGTGCAGGAAAAGCTATTGCACAATGTGGTAATAGGGATACATGTCATGCATAATGATAACTTTATTAAATAAAATAGTATGGGCCTTATGGCCAAGTTTACATCTTCACAGCCCATAGGCCAAATATAAAGGAAGATAACAGCAGAAGATAATAAGTACAGTGAAGAAGCCCAACAAGTCACCCATAGGCAAATGACTATGGGACATAGCCTACTCGTCTCGATCCTCATCATAATCAAAGTAGCCCTCCTCTGAGCAACAAAATTTAAGCAAGGGTGTGCACAAAAATATACTCCGCAAGTTACACAGGAAATGCAATATTAATGCAAGTATAACATGTGAAGGCATAATAGGGTTATTGGAGCGTAAAGCCAAATTGAAGTAAATACAGTAAATAGATGTAAATTACTGAATTTAATATAATAAATGAAAATAATAAATTAATCAAATTAATATCATTAGTGCATGTCTAACCTGACACTAACCTATCCATAGGTATCCCACCTGGACCATCTTTTCCTAAAAGATCTCATCACCTTTCATTTTAACCAGTTTTTGAAAAAAAAGTCTAATCCATGAAAAACTTTACTTGACTTACCCATGACCATAGGCATGGCTATCTAGGATAGTTCATGCACTCTGTAGAGATGGTACAACTTTACCCACAAGACATGATCATCCCATATTGCTGTCAGATAAGCACACTTTCTTTGGGGTGTGGCTGGGAGATCATGACAAGGTCTTTACAACTTGATGTTGTCAACCTGGTCATGCCCCTCATAAGATTTCACTCTAGTAAACAATCCACTAAATCGGGGCCCTTCTTGTGATGTGTGAGACTCAGTGGCCTACACCATGCCCACGTTCAACCTATTGCCAAACCAAGGTAGGGACCTGCAAATTAGTTAGCTAGACTTGTGGTAGTACGATATGACTTTGTAGTAGTAGCTCACAAACCGGTCCTTAATTGACTTAGGCAGACTTTTCACATGCCTCCTGTGCCACCAAGCACTCATCACCTAACCATTTGCCTAAGTCTAAACCATATTTTTATATTTTATTTTTAAACATTCACACACCTTTTTGACTAACCAAAGTCAAGAATATATTTTAATAATTATCATTTTATGTGAAAAGTTATCCTAAGCCTAGAATTATTTCTAAGCATATGTAAGCTTTAGTACAAAGATCCAACTAACACTAATATACTAACCAGGGTTTTATTCTAAGGTGACAAGGTATTTAGGTGATCAATGTCAAATGTGGTCATAACAAGTAGGTATTAACTATGCCTTTAAAACTAAAGTTAAAATACATTGAGTAAACATATGCATGTAGAATAATTTAAAACAACCTAATTTTATTTACAAACTAGGATCAACATGGTCAAGGAGTGTAACTTGCCTTATGGTGGTCAGAATCGTCAGTGAAGTAGTGCTCCTTGGAAACTGTGTTGGAGCTTTCCCAAAAATTTACATAAATTCTAGAGTCCATTTGCTAATTTTTAGAAACTCAAATTTTAAATATACCTTTAAATCAAAATGGAAAATCCATTTATTTAAATCTTTTCTACCGGGCCCACTTGTTAGCCTCCCATCTCTTCATCTCTCAGTCACTGCCATCCCAGCCCCACTTGCCAACCCCTCCTCTCCCCTCTCTTCGCTGCTCTGCCTAGCTTATCGCCTGTGCCATCACGCCAGCCCATGCCCAACGCTGTCTGGCGTGCCTTAGCCCACCACATCATGTTAGAGCCATCCCGCCTCATGCATTGGGCCATCTTGAACTGTGTGCCCTACCTTCTCCCTCCTCCCTACGCCCATCCCCTCCCCTCCACTCACATGCCATGATGGTGCCATGTGCTCGATGCCACGCAACTGGTGCTACCGCCTGACTCTTGCCATCATTCCTATGCATTGTCCTATCTCATTACATGCCAGCACAACTATGCACTGTAGAGGTGACTGCCATGCCCTGGAATCCTGCTGCGTGTAAAACCTGCTTGTCGTGACCTCGCCATCACCGCCAATGCTCGCCCCTACCCACCTGCGGCTGCCCCATCCCTCTGCCATCCCTGCAAATCCATCATAGCTGCACTTGTCTTCTTGCTCATGGCCCCAACGGTGCTCTTGCATGCCATCCAGAACAGTTGCTCGCCGCCAGCCATCTCGCAGCTATAAAAGCCCACCCAAGAGGAGTGCAAGCATTCCACACCATCCCCTCCTCCTCCCTTCTAGCACCCAAGCACCAATTTGGCTGAGAATGCCTTTTCTTCCTCAACTCCTATCACAGCTGAGACGAGGCCAATTTGATGCCACAGTGAGTCATTCCTCAATTCAATGCGCCCGTAACACCTCTGTGCTCGGCTAACCCCATTCCCCTCCTCAATTTTAGCTTCTGTTCACTAGAACACCACGCCGCAGGAGCTCAACTCCATCGCTGTCCCTAGATGCTCATCCTCCTCCCAATTTTGTCCCCATGCCACCTCTTCCCCCTCATCACCGTCCGTCATGACTGTCGCCGCCACAATTACACTGTCAATTCTCTCCAGCAATGCTCACCCATGGCCAAGCCTACCCAAAGCTTCCCCATGCACCTTTCTTGCTTCTTCGCGCCTCCTCTCTACACACCTCATCACTATTCGCTATTGGTAACACTCACCTAGGCTGCGCGTTGCTCAGAGTCACTAACATGTGGGCCCCACCTGTCAGTGCCATTGATACGGGTCTAAAAATAGTAAACACTTCAAGTGGTGTTAATTATTTTCTAGTTGGAAAATACTTATTAGTACCAAGTGGGAGGACAACATGGGAAGCAATGGTGCGGCAAGTACTTGTGTGTTGTGCCATCGGTGCACCAACAGAAAGTTTTTAGGCAACCAGAAAGAAGAGCAAGGTTGGCTACATGCAAAAACTCTGAGTGTTGGACTTGTATATGGGAATAATGCATCATTGCATGGAGCTGCTGTTGTGCATGGGACAGGTTGGATGTGTGCATGTGCTAAGTGTGTTGCACAAGATACCAAGCCAACAGGAAGAGGCATGGGAGTGGGAAGTGAGCCAAGAGAATCAAGCTAGGAACTAGAAGATTCGAGCTAGGTGTAAAATGAACCAGGAAGTCAAGTTGTATACATGGGATCTTCTTTTATTTGGATCGGTGCCATACAGGTCTAGAACATGGTGTGAGTTGGTTAGTTTAGTTCTTTAATTTGTTGGTTCATTAATTATTTTTATCTAGTCCAATATGAGTCAGAATTGTAAAGAACCAAAGTCGAATCAAAGTCGTGTCGTGGCATATAAAAGCCAAGGGGCTTATGCCTTGTAAAGGGAGGTTAGGTTTTATGGTGAGTGGAATAAACCAGGAAAACATCATGTTTGACAGCAAGATTGATCTTGTATTCTTGTGAATTCCTTCTCTAGGATTTCATATATGCATGTGGCTTCCAATCATCCTGTTGGAAATTCGCTTGCTGGATTGTGCATGATCCATCGATGCTATTCGTGCCTTGCCATGTGCAGGGGCTGCTGCGATCTAACGTGGAGGAGGCTGTACGGTGCACAGGGAGCTATCAATTCAGAGTTGCTGCTCTTGATACAGGGAAATTGCTAAAGCTGCTAGTGCTATTGGGAAGAAACAGGAAGGTTCTTGAATCAACGCTACTACTACTACTCGGGTTGGAGAGATGTGGAATAGATCAATACACTGCTGCTGTTGGAACAGATCAATCCACGGTTGTTGTTCAGCTGTGACAGGGAGTTGTTGTGCATGGCTAATGCTATTAGTACTACTGTTAAATCAAAACTTTGTTGTTGTTTTCTTCGTCGAGACAAGTAGAAGATTAGGCTGTAGATTTTCTTGTACCGTGAATGGGCCACTCATGCACAAATTAGGGTTCTCTAATTTGTGTCGTACCATCTTGGTATCAGAGCATGGTTGACCACGGAATGAGTTTGCTAAATTTTTCTTGATGGTGAGTTTTAGAGGGCAGTTTTGATAATGTCAATCACACTCAAGATGGTTTCCACCATACTGGCAATCACATCATCAAGCTTTGGAAATGAGGGTCCAATTCAAGGGTGTTGACATCTACATCATCAACATATTTTTTTCACTCCTCTCTATACGCATTCTATTTCTTCTTCTCGTCACCATGGTAAAAACCACCCTGAGTTGGATCCCCGTCAACAAAACCGCTCTGCAAAACCACCTTATGGTGTAAATTGATCCGGTTTTATAAGTTTGGGGTGCTAAATACCCAGTTTTATGGTTGAGGTTGTTAAATGGACTTTTGGAAAGTTTGGAGGTGTAAAATGGACTTATTCTTATTTAAAAACCATTTTCCAAACAGGGCTGTGGCCGGTCTGACCCTTTGCCCTATGTCGCTTAAAATGCCATGGACATCCTCGGCTAAACACTCACCGACCAATCTAAGTGTTGGTTGAAATCGATGAGTCCATTGGCAGCCAGCGGTAGACATCTCCTGGAAGAAGTGATTTACTTTTATGGTTCTTAAAGTTGTTAAATGCTCATCTCACAAACTTTGGGTGACCTACACATGGTCTCACATAAAGTTTATGAGTTTGTCTGAGATGGAATTCTACACAATTTTATGGATGCATGGAAGGAAATAAGAATCAGCAGGTAGCATCACACATTTTTTTTCAAATCTTGCCCATCAAAATGCGAGGCATGTTGATGTAAGCCCACATTAATTAGTAAAAAAGAAAAGGATTGTGTCTAGATTACAACACTATAGACTAATCAATCATATGTACTAGATTACAACGCAATCGACAAATACAGCTCTACTTTGAATTATAAGGCCATTTTCAAAACTTAGAAATTTTGCATCAAATAATAGAAATTCTCTCAAATTCATTTGAAAAATTATCTGCTCCAAACAGAACCCATGTATTGGAGTTGTATAACGAACAATTCTATTCCTAAACATAAAGATATTATTATAGCATATATGCAATTGAAGAGATGTATTGCTAGAATTCAAAATGGGCTTGTTTATATATATTAAAAATTATATATGAAGCAATAAAACATACACTATGAAAGTTTGGTGCTCATGCCAAATACTAGATGTGCAAATTGCACGAGCAACTCTGTTAGTTATTCAAATTGTTTGAGTACTTTTGCAAGGTTAATTGACTTGGAGTGGGAAATGAATGAAACATTGCCTAATTTGCGGCACATGGAAAGGAGCAAGCTTCACACTAGCATAGAAGAACAAAAATGAGCTGATTAGCATGTGTTGGGGTAATGGCCCCCACCTTTGCCCAGTCGGCCCACTGCGCCAATAGGGTAGCTAGTTGGCCAGACAAGGACTTTAGGCTAGGAAAATGGTATGCTTAACCCCATAACTATAGGGCCAGATTGGGGTATTTATGTAACTCTATATAGGGAAAATGATGCAATTTCCCCTTGTAAGTATAGACCCAAGTAGGGATATGTATGTAACAAGCCCCCATGGATATATATATATATGTGTGTGTGTGTGTGTGTGTGTGTGTGTGTGTGTGTGTGTGTGTGTGTGTGTGTCAGGGTGCCACGGGGGACAGAGGACTCTCTTTTCAAATAAGCTAAGATATCACAAACTTCTAGCAATGGTCTCCATGACTTGTAATGCTCCAAGCAGCCCATTAGAGGCCTCCTTGGTAGACCCTTTTATTTACTATTTGGTTTGTAATCACAATAGTTGACGTCGTCTGTGGGGACCTGTGTAGAAGCCGTGAAGCTAAGGTAAGGGGCGGTCAGCGACAATGGCACCAAAGAAGATGTTGACACTAGAAAAGATGGCAGCGTCGAGCACCAAGGAAAAAAGAAGCACCGTCTCCAAGCTCACAGTGATGAGAACAATGGAGACAGCCAACGAAGGACCCCGCCGCCCCAGCCGCAACGATAGGTGATGAAAGAGGCCCTTCAGAAACTACACCAACAGTAGGGTGGGAAGCACCACGAGCAGAGGAGGTAGTGGCCAGCGGAAACCCTAGGAGCAACGCTGTCGTCAACACCATCGCCATCACTGCGGGAGGTGCAAGGAACGCCCCTCTCCCTGCAACAGGCATGAACGGAGGCACTCTAGAGGCAATCTATGGGACGCCATAGCGAGAATTGGCAGACCTATGGAGAGCCATGCGTGACATACTATAAAGTCAGAGCCAACCGGTGCCCTTGTAGTAATAAAAGGGGCAACATCGGTAGGTGCGAGTGATCTACAAACGACGTAGGAACCTGTAGCATCCTAATTTTTAGAGCCTTTTTAGGCTTTTAAAATAAAATTCATCATTTAGATTTTTTGGATTTAATTAAAGCTTATATGGAATTTTTATCAATTAAAAGGATTTAATATGACTAAAGTAAATATTAAAATTTGCTAAGAATATTTTATTTAGGTTTCTTGTGCTTCAAAGATCTTTCTAGAAATTTTTGTTGTTTTTATAGATTTATTGGCTATTTTATAGATCCCAAATGAATTTATTTGAATTTCTAAAAGTAAAAAATGGCCCTTAAAAAATTCTAAAAGGCTAAATGGGTCGAAGCCCATTCCTTTCTGACCAGCCCGCACCCTTCCCCACCGTGCCATGCGTCAACCATCCACCGCACACCTCATGCATCTGCGCCATCCGCTCCACCTGCATCCTCGGCCGCTCGATGTGCCACATGTCACACATCCAGCGGTTCGTGCACTGTGCACCTTCCCCATTCACCTCCGCCGTGTGCATTACGAACTCATCTCGGTGTCCGTGTCCGCTTTGCGTGCGCCGCTAGTCGTGTCCGCCCAGGACTCAGTGTCTGTGCTGCCTAGGCCTCTTGGAATTTGTTCTATAAATAGCAATGTCTCCCCACCTGTTCTCCCTGTCTCGAGTCGTCGTCCTCGCCGAGTTCGCTGTGAGCCGCCGTCTTCATCCTCGTCACTGACCGCTTCATCATCGTCATCTTCGGCTAAGCCATCCCAGGCTGTCATTATCTCTATCGCTACCAGTGAGTAGCTACCGTGCCTCGCTGTCCTCACTGGTCAAACCCGCCGTGCCATTCCTCAGTTCATGAGCCCACCACCTCATTTCGCATACTACCACGTCATACTGCACCCGCATTGGCCACGCCGCTTCGACTTCCCATACACCTAGTTCACGGTGCGTTGAATCACTAACAAGGTAGTCCCACTTGCCAGTCGCACTGTGCCATGAACCCAGGAGCTAGCAGAGTCGAGTCAACCACCATGTCACCAACCAAATAAGCCCTAACATGACGTGTCCGCCACGTCAACCATAATGCCCAGTCAGCCACCACATCATCCACTGAGTTGCCAGTGCACTATTCTATGAGCTGAGTTCACCGTAGACCTGCTATCCCGTGAGTCGAGTCCATAGTATAGTAGGATTTTTTAATTTCCAGTATTTTTTAGATTAGATTTTTCAAGAGCTCGTTCTCCTTCGTCCTAGCTCTGTTTGACCTGATTCTTTTTCCTAAATCATCTAAAATTGAGCTCTATCTTTTGGTTTTTGTTTTGATGTTTTTGGAGTTCATTTGAATTTTATTAGATTTTATTTGTGTCTCGTTTCGTTTTCTCTCTCATTAGGTAACATCTTTAAAGGAGCTGAAGCAAGATTTGAAGATCAAGAGTCATTAACTGAGCAAGGCCAAGGCAAGTCATGTCCTTTGATCATGTTAACCTAGTTTTTAAATCTATTTATTTATTATTTTATTTTAAATTATCATGCATTGCTATTTTGATACAAACCCTTGTACCTGGTAGTTATTGTCCTATTAGATTAATCCCTCCTTGATAATTTGAATGCCATGATTTCATTGTCACCATAGTATAGGTAATTATCTAGTGATACAATACTAGTTATCACATGGGTTGTACGTTTAGTATGCATAGCCGTGCTTGTAATACATTGGGCTCATCATCACATGTTGATTAATTAATTAATTTTGACTTAATGAGATATCAAATCGTGGTGGTCAGCCATAGTTATAAAATATGAGTACCATGACATGGGTAGTGCATTCGTGTTGGTTATACAAAATGATTTTCATTTGGGCAAATAATCATGCAGTAAAGGGGGGTGCAGTTTGCACATTGAGATGTAGATGTTTCGCCTGGGTAATGTCTAAGGACTTAACTTTGTGCGCCATTGATCTGAGCTTTACTGTGCAAACCACATGTCTAGTATGGGATAGATCTGGTTGATTAATTTGTAATGTTTCAATTTTGATTTCGCCATTATGGTAAACATGGTTGCTAATTTCCATGAGGCGCAAGGTGGGTGTGAGGCGAAACCCTAGCAGGCAAAATCAAGATGCAATTGAGCATTGTAAAAGCTTTGTTGTGATTTTCTCTAGCGTGGGGATGATCACATCGTGTGGGTACTGTTGTGCAACCTCTGTAGAGTGTAAAACTATTTGAATAGCCGTGTTCCTGGTCATGAACAATGCTCAATGATTTCACACGAGGGTTAGGCTTTTCATAAAATCTTGGTTGGTTGGGAAGAAAGTTGATTGGGAAGTGAATGGTTAATTCACTTGTGGTTCATACAATCATTTGATTCATTAATTATTTATATATCCTTTCCAAAATTATGTTCTCAATCTATTTATTGTATTTACTCTAAAATGCCGCTTTCTACAAAATAACCAGTCAACCATCCTTTGATAAGCCTTGCATATTATATTTCATTATTGTTACAAATGACTTGTTGAGTACTCTATATACTCACAGCTATATTCACATTTGCTTAGTTGAAGAAGAACCATATCAGTAGGAGGTACCTAAAGTAGGATACTTCGACAACTTTGCGGATTAGGACTTCGCTTTCTAGTCGATTGCCTGTGGGCATGTCGAATGGCTACTACGCTTATTTTTGTTTACTGCTGCTAGTTTATTAAGCCCTTCAGGCTATTATCTATAATCTTGACCATAAGATTGCAACTCTGATAATTAATAATATTTGAGTCTTTTCTTGGTAAGTCGTGATGTGGTCAATATTTCATCTATGTTTACATTGTGTGAACAAGCGTGATCCTGGACTTGTGCAGAATACATAGGAGAGTCCGGATTTGCAGATTCAAGTCTCGACAGAACCTCCCAATGGACAGACCCAGAGTCACCCCTCTCTGCAGGGCTACAGCTGAGCATCTGGCCGAAGAATTTCAAAATGCGCACCGTCAAGCCATACAAGGGCGACATCGACCCTCACGAGTTCTTGCCCCTTGCTTTCCAGGGGTGGCGCTTTCCTTATTTTTCACCATCGCCCCCAGCTCTATATACGCATGGGAGCAGATCTGCAACCTTATGCACAACAATTTCTAAGGCAACTACATGGAGCAGGTCGACATCGGGAAAGAAGCTGTGGGCCTACTTCAAGCACTTCACGAAGGTTTGCTGCCAAGCAAGGGACGTTAACGACATGACCGTAATCAATGCGGCCAATCGGGGTCTCTAGAAGGGTCCACTCACTAAGTACAACACACAAAAGCCCATAAAATCAGCGGTGAAGCTCTTCAACAAAATGAAAGAATACGCCAAAGCGAAGGAAGATGGGATGCAACGGGAGGCAGAAGCCAAGCCGCTCACCCTTGAAACAATCACCACCTAGGGGCCATGAAGGAGGACTCCAATCACAAGTAGCAAAGGGTGGCTCGCTCGATGTACGTGTCTGGCATCGATGGAGCCGATAAAGCTAATGCCCCTGAAGGCCATGGCTATAGCCGAAGGGGCTACAGGCGTGGAAGGGGGCGGGGTCATGAAGACGGATGCCCACAAGGGCTTTGGTGTGAGGTACACAGTCGCTTTGCATCGTGGCCCTCCACGAAAGCGTGATTAGGGAACACACCTAGGACGCTAGTGCACCAGTGATATGTGCAACAGTGTCTGGAGGCACCCTCAATCCAACCCCCTCCAATATGAATCCAAGGTCCAGAATCCACCCCCCCCCCCCCCCGCGAAGTGGTCAATGCCATCTTTGGTGGATAGTCCCTTGAGTTCTCTTCCAAGAGACAGTGAAGAGTGTATGCTCATCGGGTCCACCATGTCGCCTCGTACCTAGTGCAAGTGCTCCTAGAATGGGCTCGCACGGACATCACATTTAAAGCGAAGATGCCATGGGGTAGACTTCCGCACCAGGATTCCCTTGGTAATCACAGCTAACATTGCGGGCAGCGATTATGCCAGGTTTTGGTCAACGGAGGTAGCTCCCTAGACCTCCTATTCATGGACATCTTCGACCAGATGGGTCTCCCCCAATGTAGACTAGAGCTGACGGGCATACCCCTACAGGGCTTTGGCAGAGGGTTGGTCAATGCGCTGGGGTGGATAGCACTGGAAGTAGTCCTCACATAAGGAGAGTTGAGCAGAATGAGATCATCACTTTCGATGTGGTTGATCTACAGTACCCCTACAACGCTATCCTGGGGAGGGCCATACTCAATGCATTTGGTGCGATCCTGCAACATAACTATTTATGCATGAAGCTCTTGAGCCCCAACGGAGTCATCATAGTGTTGGGCGATCAGGACCGTGCATGACAAATCAAAGTAGGCACACGAGGCCCACACCGAAAGGTCCATACCATGAATGATGGACCCACCCCACCTTCCAACCCAAAATGGACACCCAAGCTAAAGCTGACAAGCGATGTAAAAAGGATGTCGCTCCAGCCAAATGACCCAGTGAAGCCGGTATTGATCGGAGCGGGCCTCACCCCTGAGGTGGAGGAAAAACTCATGGCCGTGCTTTCCGGGAATGTGGACATCTTTGCATGGTCACCATCTGACATCGTAGGTGTAGACTGCTCCATCATCGAGCATAACTTGGCCGTATGCCCTGATGCGAAGCCAGTTAAGCAACGAGTGAGGCAGATGTCCTTCAAGCACCAGGATGACGCCAAAGAGAAGGTGGCCAAGCTAAAGGCCTCTGACATTATCATGGAGGTAGTACACTTCGAGTGGCTTGCCAACCCTGTTCTGCTGAAAAAGTCCAACAAGACATTGTGACTATGTGTTGACTTCACCAACCTTAACAAAGTGTGCCACAAGGATAATTACCAACCGTTGTGCATTGCTCAGTTGGTCAATGCGACAGCAGGATGCAAAATGATGAGTTTCCTAGACACGTACTCTAGATATCATCAGGTACAGATGGTGGAGGAGGACGAGGTAGAAACAAGCTTCATAGCCCCCAACGGCATGTACTACTTTGTCTGGATGCCCTTCGGGCCCAAAAATGCCAGGGCTACGTTCACCAGACTTGTCGCACTCATCCTCACATCACAACTAGGGCAGAATGTTGAGGCCTACATCGATGACAAGTTAGTAAAGAGCCATGAGGAGGATCTACAAGAAACATTCAACAATCTTCAATGGGAGAGCATAAGGCTAAACCAAGAAAAATGCATCTTCAGAGTGCAAGCAGGCAACCTCCTTGGATTCCTAGTCTCTCGGTGAGGATTGAGGCCAACCCCGATAAAATAAATGCCATACTAACCACGGAGGCCCCAAAGACCACTCAGGAGGTCTGAAGGCTTGCAGTTCGCCTAGTTGCCCTTAGTCGCTTGCTCTCTAGGGGTTAGAGCACACGTCGCCATTCTTCAAAATGCTATGCATCTCAGGTGATTTTTAGTGGACAGATGAGCGTGCACGGGCCTTTCAAGACCTGAAGGAATACCTCACCAAACTCCCCTACCTCGCATGCCTAAAAATAGAGGCTCCCCTCTTGTTGTACCTCACCACGACCCCCTGGCTGTCAGTGTGGTGCTCGTGCTAGAGGAGGGCTCTTCGTGCAACAGCCTATCTACCACGTGTCAGAGGCTCTTCAGGGAGCAAAGACTTGCTACACTAAACTTGAGAAATTAGCTTACGCTCTACTCATGGCTTTGCGCAAGTTGTGGCACTATTTTATTGTGCATAGCATCAACGTACCCTCATCCTTCCAAGTAGGAGAGATGCCACAAAACAAGGAGTTGACCAGCCACATCAGCAGATGGGCAACAGAGCTCGCCCCTTCTCTATCACATTCATCTCATGAACCACCATAAAATCACGAATGTTGGTAGACTTCATGACCGAATGGACCCCTAGGGGCCAGTAGGCCTACGAACAACCCCTAGAGCCAGTATGGGCTTTGCACACAGATGAGGCATATTGTGCCGCTAGGCAGGCTTGGGGGCTATCGTCACAACACCTCAAGGTCGGAGCCTCACCTACGCCATGCGCCTTGACTTCTTCACAACAAACATTACAGAATACGAGGCCCTATTATTCGGGCTACAGAAGGCTAAGGCACTCGCGGAAGGATGCTTGTACACACGGACCCCGTCTCCTCATGGGACACATTGAAAAATCTTATTAGGGTAAGGACCCCGAGTTAATCAGATACCTCACCGCAATCCGAGTGAGAGAACCTCATTTCCTGGGAATCTCCATCAAATCGATACTGCAAGTCACCAATGGTGAGGCAGACACACTGGTGAAACTCACCAATTAAGGAAGGGAGCCACCCGCGGGGGTCTTGTTTTGAGGTATTAACCTCCACGGTGGTCCCCCTAACTAGGCAAAAACCACCAGCATGCTACCGTCGCACAAGATGACGACTGGAGACAACCCATCGTCATCAATAATGTGCACATCATCCTCATCGCCAGTGGCACTAGTGCTGTCATCGTCATCATCATCACCATCCTTCTCCACCTCCTCGCTCTTGCCATCTTCCACCTTAGAGTTGCCACGCTCACTGAGTTCGACCACTTAGGTCTCTAACCCAGTGGGGCCAAGAGGGGCTGATGTGAGAGGAATGGCTATGATAGCTAAAGCAAAGCCCCCGCCCATTCAAATCCTCATAGTCGACAGCACCTTTGCCATTCTGCCCGCTCGAACCACACCCATGGCCGCTGTGCCGCCAGGCACGGGGCGCTCAGGCACAATAATCTCCAGGGCATCACACACACGGTTGATGTGCAGACCCCCCATGGTCACCGAAGCTCGAAGGCCATGCTCCTTAAGGATGTACAACCTGACAAACATACACGCAGCATGCTCCGCCTTTCCCAGCGAAAGCACTATGAACATATGGCATTAGGTGGAACAGAAATAACGAAGGCTGACATAATCGCAAGGACGCATAACAGCTAACTGGGGCCCATGGACTTCACCAGCATGGTTAGCTAGGGGCGAACGCCATCCACCCAGGTAGGCCCTATCCGCACCTCGCACCAATGAGCTAGTGGGGACACACCGAGCATGCAGAACTCTTTAGCAAAGTCCTGCTTGTTTAGTTGAAGGGCGACAATGTGGAGCCTCCGAAGCCACACTTCATTGTCGCGGTCGAGCACAACAGGGGGCGATTGGAGGAAGTCTATAAGGTAGCCGGTGAAGCGGAGGCTACTATCATGTTTGATTTTGTGGTAAAACCACTACTCCATCCAGTGGGACTCCCACTTTATCTGCATGGAGTTCAAGGGAAGTCCCTCGAGGCAGTGCCATGGAGCTACAAGCTGACACTACCTAAGTAGGAGCACTTACCAAGCCCAAGGTGTTTCGGCTAGCAACGTGTGTCATGAAGAGACGAGAACACCACCACATGGGTTGTGTGCCATTCGAATGGGCCGCCTAAGAGTGTATGGCCAGGCATGCGATGGTGTTCGGCATCAACTACTGGAGCTCTAGGGCAAATAGCCGTAGCAGGTCGCCGACGAAGTGTGCGGCCTAGATACGGAGCCTGGCATCAAAGTACACAGCAAAAACGACTATCTCGCCCTCCCGTGGCTTCATCTCAACCTCCTCGTCTCCAGGAAGGCGCACGGTGTCCTGGGACACAATCTTGCTATCACGCATAAGGGAGTCCACCAGGTCCTCATAGCAATCGATAGATCCAGCATGTTCGTAAATGCGTTGCTGCGTTTCCCAAGGCCTTCCATCGCTTCCTGACAGTCACTTCCATACGGTCGTCTCGACTAGCCTAACTGCTCTACGGAGCCGACGTCGCGCTGCGGCCATGGCGATCACTGGCATGCACCATCACAGTGACCAAGAGTGCAAATAGCAAGGAGAGCGGGGGGAGGAGGCAACAACAGCAAGCAATGGCAAATGATAGAAGAGCGAGAGGGAAAATACGAACAAATGGTAGAGATGGGCATCGGGTACACGCCTAAAAGGAAGATGTGATAGCCACAATTAATGCTCATGCAGCGCGTGCAAGAATTAAGGAGAGGTGCACCGAGCTGGGGCGAACGTGACACCTCATCTCATGTAAATCAAGAAACCAACTGCCGCCACGCATGTACCAGCACCCTTTGCCACGACCAAAATAGCCTAGGGGACATGCCCGTTGCCCGGTCAGCACCATCTTGGCAGGAATGCAAAATGACAACTTTTCAATGGCCTAAAGGAATGGAGGGGGCTAGGGAATACTAGACATGGTTTCAGCCCACATAAAGAAGTGCCCTTTATCCATGAGATGTAATTGTTAGGGAAGTAGTCCCCACCTTGATCCAGTCAGCCTATTGTGCTAACAGGGTAGCCAGTTGGCCTGGCAAGGACTTTAGTCCAGGAAAATGGCATGCTTACCCCTATAACTATAGGGTTAGATGGGGGTATTTATTGGACTCCAAATAAAGAAAATAACATATTTGCCCCTATAAGTATATACCCATGTAGGGGTATGCATATAGCAAGCCCCCATGGATATATCTCTAATATAAAGAGGAGTTGGTGGTCATCGGTGCGTTCTTCTCTCCCCTCTCTATAGCCATCCGATTTAATCTGGATCATTCATCTGTCTCCTCCTCTCTCTCTTAGGACACAATCGCCTACCCCTCTATTTTTTCCATCTCCTCATGTATTTTGACCACCCTTCTATCTCTATGTATCGCTTGTGACCACATGGCCTCCCCACGCCCTCACGCGCCTCATCAAACCCAACACCACCATGTCTACCGCCATCACCGACTGGCTCCCGTTCGCGGCCGTGATGTCGTCAGGCCGCCCAGTGCTATCCGCCAGTAAGGTCGAGCGGCACCTCCTCCCTCTCGTTGACCTCAAGCCCGAGGAGAACCTGCGCCTCGCACCCCTCCACGGCTACCTCCTTGCGCTCACTTCCCACCACCTCATCTTCCTCCACGAGCCCTCCCGCTCAGCGTGCAGCCTTCCCCTCACCACCATCGTCCACCCCTACCCTCCATACCGCAGGCACAGCCACAACCCGCTCCGCTCCCTCTTCTCATCCTCCTCGTTGTCCCCCTCCTCGTTGCACCACCCGTGCATCCGCTTGCAGATCTCCCTGCCCCCCTCACGATCGGAGGTCGTCGCCATCGTTGTCACCTACAAGGCAGACTAGATGTGTTCTACAGGAGGTTGCTCGAGGCCATGCGCACGAGGGCCTGGGAGGTGGCCCCCGCGGTCGCTTCTGCGAGCGGCGCCCCAGTGGTGGAGGGGCTCCCGGCGGAGGAGGATCTTGTGATCAAGATGCCCGTGGTTGGGGTGTCGGGGATACTGTGGATGAAGCAGGAGGCGTGGGAGAGAGAGGGGCAGAACTTGCAGGATGCCTTCCAGGATCTCAACGCCCTCATGGTTCGTTCCTTGTTGTTGGTTACTGCTTGTGATCATGTCGCCATTTAGTGCTTGTAATGGAGTACAATCATCCGAGATTGGATCACCATGCTCTAAATCGCAACAGATTTTTTTTGTTTTGTAATTTTGTGGACATCCTTTCTATCCAGAGCAAAGCCAAGGAAATGATGGAGTTAGCAGAGAAAATAAGGCAAAAGCTATTGACGAACTCATCTACTCAATCGAATTCTAATTATGATGAGATGGGGTCTAAGCAAGACATGCAGGATTGGCTACTGAATGTTGGCAATGTGTCTCCTGTGACAAAAGAAACCGCCAGAGCTTTGTACCACCAACAGCTATCACGATACGTAATGTGTGCTTGTTCATGGTTTTTCTGTATTCATGGTGGAGGATCTCACTGGTTGTTCAACCATATTCAGCCAATCTCATATCTTTCCAGTTAGGCATGCTTTTTTATAACGTCATATCTTAATCAATGAAGCCTGGTATGTGGTAGTGCTTATATTATGACAGGAACTAGCATCGATTATTTGTTTGTATTACCTTATATTATGACAGGAACTAGCATCGATTATTTATTAGTATTACTTGCATATTTTTGTTGTGTGAGATGGATCTAGATTGAATCACATACATATCTTTTCATGCTAACGAGAATATTGCTGGCTAATTTTGGATTTGACTCATTTTTGCTGGCGTTGGTTGTCAGTAGTTTGAGAATTACTTGGTTGCCCTATCTACTGCACAGTTGTCAATTTTGCACAGAAACTATGTTTTGTTTTAGATGTAATTAGCTAAGTTTTGGTTTAGATGTAAGCTACGGATATATCAACAGTGAGCACTATTATCTCATTATTCTTATAGCATAGTTATATGCAGACACCTTCATATTCTCCATTATCACAAAAAGAATTGGTTTATATATTTATCATGCATCTACCAAATGAGAACACCAAAACAAAATCATGTCACAATTAGGATATATCTCTTCTGTTTTGTATGACCGATGGAATACCATATTGAATTGTTCATTTACGGCCAAGACTAAAGGTGATGCCAGCTTGTGTCTGTGCTTCAGTTGTAGCAACCTGCAAATATATATTAGTGCAGAACATTAACATGAGAAGGTTCAGTTATTGTGGTTTGCATGAGCGAAGTCTAAGAGTCATTGCCTTCTACCATAGGAGATCTACCACATTATCAGTTGATGTCTCTCTGATAGTACAAAAGAATGTGTCGGTCTTCAATTATGGAGCAATTGGCAACTCTGTTTAAAATTGGAAAAAATATGAGAAGTACATTTGAAGACCAGTCTGCATAGGTTAATAATCATAAATAATGCCAACTCTGTTTAAAATTGGAAAAAATATGAGAAGTACATTTGAAGACCAGTCTGCATAGGTTAATAATCATAAATAATGTTATCCTACAGGTTCATGAATTGATCACATTTAGGACTCTTGATAGACATGATGAACTGGATACTATTTAACTGATTTTTGTTGAATCCATGACATTTTTTTGTGGGCAGCCTTCAGTTTTCTGTTATATCCTTCCTCCTGGTAAGACTAGGCCATCACCATGCTTGGTTACTAAAGGTGGAGCTATCAAAATCATGCTTATTGATTAGCCATTAGCATGTTCTTTCTTGGGCCTAAATAGTTTTTGTGTGTGTGTAAGATTGTTTCGTCGTTTCCTTTAGCCAATTTGTCACTCACACCAATTTAATACTTTATTGATGTTTTTCAATGTTCCATTCTATCTTGGACTTGGTAAAGCGATATTGTGTTGCGGCCAGGGTGTTGTGTGACAAGCATCGGCCCCGGTCATGGTTTCAATTGGGAGAGGAATCTAGATTTGTGGGTGCTATCCACTGATAATTTCACTGAGTTCAACCAACCAGATTTTCATTCTTGATAGTTGATTCTTTGATTGTATATTTTCATTCCAACAAACAACCTGGTTACGATTTTAGCATGGTACATCACATTGGTGATTAGATATGTGTCTTTCCCTGTGTTTGCAATAACTTTCTTTCTTTTGATACGAGTTACATGTACTTGTAGCTAAGATACAACAAATAAGGATTGACGAGCATGCCTCCATATCAGCAACAAACTCAAGCTTTTGCTTGGTTGCTCCTTTCCTTTGCATGTCTCATTGTCTTCTGGTTCTTATTGTTTCTATTCCCTACAAGACTTGAAGGGTTTGAGTTACTGATAGATTGTTTCAAATTTGACAAACATGTCTCGATGGATTATGGTTTAGCTCAAGGAACCCTTGAAGTTAGTTATGGGCGCAAGCAACTGGTTAACGATTAAGAGTGATAACATGAATTTGGGATAAAATTCAAGAAGGAAATGGCTAGGGCTCAGTATTGGCTGTTCGGAACATGGGAATCACTTGTGGCCCTGACAAGGGCAGGCTGAGAGGGACTGAAGCTAAGCCTCCACTGGAGGCAAGCAGAAAAATTACCCAACTCGACTTGACTTGAACTGGGACTATTGAGGGCTGAAATTTGCACTGTTATTGTCTGATAATTGAAGTCATGCTGAAGCTGATAGTTGAGGGATATTTGACACTAAATTCTGTTATATGAGTTAGTTTTATAGGGAAGAAAAATTGCATTTATTGACTATGTAAATCTTCGGGCTAAGGTCTCACAAAATTAAGGTTTGCTTTGTCAAGAGTGCAAAGTACCATGAGTGAACAAAAACAACAATATTATTTGATGTAAAACTCCGCTTTTGTCCATTGCAGATTTTGTTTTCTGTAGTAACGCATGGGCACTTAACTAGTATATATATATATATATGTGTGTGTATCAGGGTGCCATGAGGACAGGACTCTTTTTCAGATAAACTCATATAGCACAAACTTCTAGTGATGGTCTTCATAACTTGTAAGGCTCCAGATAGCCCCTTAGAGGTCTACTTGACAGACCTTTTATTTATTTAGTCTGTAACCACAACAGCTTGCTATATTTAATTAATACAACAATTCATCGACACGAACCCTCTACAAATCATAACGGTATGCCGTTGACGAGCGCGAGGGCGTTGCTCGTGTACTGGCTGACGCTCGCCACCCCGGCTATCGCCTCCTCCCCGGCCGACGAAGTCGCGGCTGCCTTGCCCGCGTCAGCGAACCCGTCAGCGCAGGTTCCTTCGTTCGTCATCGCCGCGCTGAGCCACGTCTGCGCGTTGGAAACTTCCCACCTCGCCTGCCTTCCGCCGGCCGTCGATGCCTCGCTGCTTGACCCGGCTGCCGTTGCCGCGTCAAGACGGCCGAGCTCCGCGGACGACCGCCTTGCCAGGCCGGCGGCAGACGATATCGTGCTCTTGCAGTCACGCAGGGCCGCGGCCATGCGCGACGGTCCTGCGACGTTGTCAGTGCCGGCATTGCCGTGGATGAGGTCCTTGAGGCGGGCGGATAAGGCGCCCAGCCGAGAAGCCGCGACATCGGTCGCAGCGCGGGCTAGCTTGACGTGGCTGGTCTGGAAAGTGGCGGCGTACGGGAGGAGGGAGTCGTAGCAGACGGCCGGGTACAGCGTGGTGGCGCAGCGAGCGCGGAGGAATGTCGCCGCCGCCGTTGGGGTCACCAACTGAGGCGCACCGCACGGCGCCAGTGCCGTTGGAGACACCGCGTCAGCGGCTAACGAAGCTCTAACAGCAATGGCAGTAAAGAAGAGAGCAAGGGCAAGGTGGTAGAATGCGGTGCGAAGCGCCATGGCAATGGTTAGCTTCTTGCTCAAGCACTCTGCTAGAAACCAGACGGGACGAGTTTATAGGTGACAAGGAAGAAGCTTTTCGAGGAATGTGTTTTGGAGGAGAAAAATAAGGACATGAATGCACATTTTCATGGTCAGAAATGGCGAAAGCGGAAGTTTATTTCTAGTGGTGCTAGACCTGTTTCTTCCTTTGTCTATTTTCCTTCTTGGTGACTAGCTACAGGGTGAAAGCCAGCAGATGTCCTGATTCTTAGTTCACACAATCTTGTTATGTTTCTCTCTCTTTATGGTAACAGTCTGCTAGGTCAAGTTCAGGTTAGATTGGACTTCGGTTTGCTTGGTGGGAGCCCGATGATTCTTGGACCAATCGTGTTTTTTTTCCACAGTTTGGTCCAGCCATACTGCCGCCTGCGAAATCTCATTACAGATTGCCAATCATTGTATAATCCAATTGGTACGACACCTGAGTTCATTGGCTAACGAACAGAGTTTGATTCCGACTAGTTGCAAGCTAGTTGATCTGTTTTTGGGCAGATTTTTATCGTAAGAAACCATCACGTTATCTCTCAAGGCTTACAAATTAAATGTTAATCAGACAAAAAAAATCTATATGTCAATTTTTGTGTATACAATTTATAACAATACCCAATTAAACAGGTACTAAGTGCCTGTTTGGTAGAGCTCTAGATTATCATTTTTTAACTTTTGCCCTTGATTCTTTGAGAATCTAGAGATGCCCTGGCTAGTAGGTTGACTTCAGAAACCATGAGAGGAAGGGTTAAGGGTAAATAGACCATGATACCTCTGGATATAACACTTTATTATTATTATTGTCTTACTCCTTTCTATTTGTACACAACTTATTGAAATTTTTTCTCAAATTTTTGAAGACCATATATAAACAAATTATGAAGAAAACATATATACACAAATTATGAAAAAATAAAAAAAATTTAAGACCATATCTACACAAATTATGGTAAGATCTGAACAAGACGGTTGACTCACTGAACTAGGCATCAGTCATTGTACCCCCAGGAGCTGTTGGAAATCTAGTCAATTTTCGGCATATTTTTATCCAGAAATTTAGCATATAAAACATGACATAAACATGCATGAGTGATCTATCAATGATGTATTCATATTCGCTAACAAACAAGCTAACAGAAACATCTATTAACATATTCATAGCGCACAGAAACAAATACACCAGAAAAGTAACAGAGTTATACCCTCGGCGGGGCGTGTCGAGACACCGAGGCGCCGTTACCATCGATCGACATGATGGCCTATTCGATGTAGTCGATCAAAGCGTGATGCAGGACGAAGCTTGATGCAGGAAGATGTTCGCAGTGCAGCCCCGCGAACGGTTCACCACCAGGAAGTAGACGTTGCAGATTGAGTAGTCGCGCCGATGCGCTCCCCAAAAACTTGATCGCCCGCCTACCCGTGCAGGTACACAAGCGGACGAAGTTCCGGAGGCCTACTCGCCCAGAAACTTGTGCGCGCAAGGTTCTAGACCGGAGATTGCAGAGAGCAGCCACAACACAGAGAGAGAGTTCTGTTCTTTTGTGTCCCTTTGGTATGGAGAGGAGAGCCCTCTTTTGTAACAGCACCGCACCGCACGGCACGGCACGGCACGGCTCGGCTCGGCTCGGTGTGGTGTGGTGTGGCGTGGCGAGGCGAGCGAGCGAGCGAGCGCGCGCGCGTGTAATGGCTCTCTGCAATTCCACAAGGGGGTTACCACGTTCCACCTTTTAAAGTGGTGTAACTCCCATTCAACTCTCCATATGGGACTAAACAATTTTTTCATGTGGGCCTAGGAATTTCATTTGATTAATTGCTAAATTAAAATGGACCAAGTCCAATTAATCCAACAATCCCCACCAAATTTCAAGGCACACGAGAAAAACTATCAGTTCTGCTGTTGTTTGATATACCAGTGTTTCGATGGAGACTGTTAAGTTGAACATCCACCTAGGAAAGGAGTTACACTCATCCACAACTGAACAATGGACTATGCCTTGAATTGACAGTTTTGTGCGAACAAGCTTTACCCAATTCCTTTACTAGTACTAGGCTGCCTAAAGCATCCCCTCTGGTTGGAGCGTATAAGTCATACTCCATGCCTATTCATGAGTATTTAGAGATCACCCAAATCTCATAGACTGTGACCAGCAGTCGAACTCATATAGGTGTGTTCCTTCTAAGATGTCCTGTAGGCCGACATCTCTGCTCTAAATAAGCCACTCGGATCACATTAAGGTAAAACCAACCTGCCATACAGAATAGGAGAGAAGCACATCATTGAAGAAATGAGCCTCAGTAAAGGTCTCTCCTCCCACCAACCAACAGCTTGTTTCACCATCCTACTTCACGGATCTCCGATCACGTAGAACAAAGTTACCACCGTAGTATGACTCATGTGGGTCTCAGCCCATCTCACTGATGCACTATCTATCACATTACGTGATAAACCCTTTGTAAATTGGTGCGCAGATTCTTAGCTATCTCGGACATAGTCCATGCTATAACTCCGAGTTTTTCAGCTTTCGACGGACTTCAACCGCCTCTTAACATGCCTAGATGACTTCATGTTGTCCTTAGAATCTGTTGACCTTGATAATTACAAATCGATTATCACAGTTCATCAGGATAGCCGGTATCGGTTTTTCAACCACCGGCAGATCCATAAGGAGTTCACGAAGCCACTCAGCCTCAACAGTGGCGGTATCTAACGCTGTGAGTTCTGCTTCCATTGTTGACCTCGTTAAGATGGTCTGCTTGCAAGACTTCCAGGAAACAGCACCACCTCCAAGTGTGAACACATATCCACTCGTGGCTTTTATCTCATCAAGATCGAGATCCGCTTTGAATCATCAGTAGCCCTCCAAAGATTTTTGGGTACCCAAAGATAGTGAATTCCATAGCTCACGGTTGCCTTTAGATAGCGCATTACTCTCTCAAGAGCACGCCAATTATCATCTCCCGGATTTGAAACAAACCGGCTTAGCTTGCTCACAACAAACGAGATGTCAGGCCTCGTAGCACTAGCTAAATACATCAATGAGCCAATGATCTGGGAGTATCTCAATTGATCCCTTATTATTCTTCGCTTTTCCTCAATAACACACTAGGATCATAAGGAGTAGAAGGAGCTTGCAATCACTATAACCAAAGCGACTCAAGACCTTATCCACATAGTGGGATTGCACGAGTGTAACCCCACCATCACCTTCTCTCAGTAGCTTAATGTTAAGAATCACATCAGCCACTCCCAAATCTTTCATCTCAAAATTCTTGGACAGAAAGTCCTTGACCTCCTCAATCACATTGAGGTTGGTCCCAAAAATCAGTATGTCATCAACATACAAGCACAAGATCACTCCTTCTCCCCCACCATAGCGATAGTACACACATTTGTCAGCTTCATTCACAACAAAGCCAGCAGATGTCAAAGTTTTGTCGAACTTCTCATGCCGTTGCTTAGGTGCTTGCTTTAGGCCATACAAAGACTTTAACAACTTGCACACCTTTCCTTCTTGACCTTCTACCACAAACCCGTCTGGCTGATCCATATAAATCTCCTCCTCCAACTCTCCATTTAGGAAAGCTGTCTTAACGCCCATTTGATGAACGAAGACCATGAGAGGCAGCCAGGCAAGTAGTACTCGAATTGTGGTCATCGGCAACAGTGAATAAGTATCAAAGAAGTCCTCGCCTTCTTTCTAGGTATAACCCTTGGCCACAAACCTTGCCTTGTACTTTTCAATTGTACCATCAGGCCTAAGCTTTTTCTTGAAAATCCATTTACATCCTACAGGTTTACACCCATAAGGATGGTCAACGACCTCCCAAGTTCCATTAGACATAATAGAGTCCATCTCACTCCGTACTGCTTCCTTCCAATAGTCAGCGTCAGGAGAAGAATATGCCTCTTCCATGGTTCTTGGAGTGTCATCCACAAGATATACAATGAAATCATCACCAAAAGACTTTGCAATCCTCTGTCTCTTACTCTTTCGAGTAACTTCATTGTTATCCTCTTCAGGATTTTCCATAGGCGTTTCCTCAACATGTTCTATCGGCACAAAGGAATCAAGGGAAATTATAGGTTCTTGACTAGATGAGCTAGGTACATCACATTTCATAGGAAATTCATTCTCAAAAAATGTAGCATCTCTGGACTCTATGATTGTACCAACACGCATGTCAGGTACTCCAGTTTTTATAATTAAGAACCTATAACCCACGCTGTGCATAGCATAACCAAGAAATACACAATCTATGGTTTTTGGTCCAAGTTTGCGCTTCTTGACAATTGGCACGTTAACTTTGGCCAAACATCCCAAAGCGCAAGTATGAGAGAGTCAACTTCTTCTTTTCCCATTCCTCGAATGGTGTTACTTCTTTATTCTTTGTAGGAACTCTATTCGTGACATGACACGCGGTCAATATAGCCTCACCCCACCATTCCTTAGAAAGTCCCGCAGTTGTCTAACATGGCTTTAACCAAATCGGTTAGAGTGTGATTCTTTCTTTCGCAACCCCGCTTGACTCGGGAGAATAGGAGGCGCCCTCTCATGAATAATTCCATGTTCCTCGCAGAATAAAGTAAACTCATTTGAAAAATACTCTCCCCACGATCGACCTTACCCGCTTGATTTTCCTCTCAAGTTGGTTTTCTACCTCAGCTTTATAGATCTTAAAGTAATCCAACGCTTCATCTTTTGTTTTTAATAAGTACACGTAGCAAAATCTAGTGCAATCATCTATAAGCGCCATGAAATATTTCTTTCCACCTTTAGTCAACACGCCATTCATCTCGCATAAATCGAATGAATGAGTTCTAACGGTGCCAAATTCTCGCCTCTTTTGCTGCCTTGTGAGGCTTGCGAGGTTGTTTCGATTGAACACACGCATGACACTTAGAACCTTTGACCAAAGTGAATTTCGGATTAAACTCATATTAGCTAAGCACGTCATACACCCAAAATTAACATGACAAAGTCGTGAATGCCAAACATTAGACTCATCATCATCATTACACACATGGTTCACAATTTTATTACAGAATCCATCAAAGAAAACGGAACAAACCTCCGCTCATAGCCTTTACCAACAAATGTTCCATACTTAGACACGACACATTTATTGGACTCAAAAGCAAGCCTAAAACCATCTCTACATAGTAGAGATCCGCTAACGAGATTCTTCTTTATGGAGGGACATGCTGCACGTTCTTCAATCGCACGGTCTTTCCCAAGTAAACTTCAGATCGACCGTACCAACACCATGAACAGCTGCATGCGAACTGCTCCCCATCAACAAGGAGCAACCTCGACCGACCTGATAAGATGAAAACAAGGAAATATCAGCACAAACATGAATATTAGCACCAGTGTCAACCCACCACTCAGGTGATTGACAAACAGAAAGAACTGTAGGTAAATAATTACCGTACCTCGATGTTCCTCCAGCGTCACTAATAACCATGTTGGCGCACTTCTTCTCGCTTATCCTTGCGATCCGACAATCCTTAGCCCAATGGCCAGAATCACCGCACACAAAGCAGCTGCCCTTTCCTTTGCCTTTCTTCTTAAACTCAGTAGTAGCCTTGGGCTTGACAAAAGGCTTATTTTTCTTTTTGTTGTGGAAAGCCTGAGGATTCTTCTTCGCACCAAATTGGCGCTAGAACCTCCTCAAGAAAGAACTTTCTTGCCACGAGTATCTTTTGCCTCGCCTTCTCTTCAACACCAAGAGTGCCAATGAGATCAGAACACCGAACTCTTGCCTCTTGTGCTTTAGAGAAGTAGCAAAATCCGACCAAGAGGGTGGTAACTTAGCGATAATACCGCCACCACAAACTTGTCCAGAACTCGCACTTATTGTTCTCAAGCTCCTTTACGGCAATACCAATCTCATGAGCTTGCTCTACTACGTAACGGTCATCGACCATCTTGTAGTCATAGAACGCTCCATGACATACACCATCGCCAAAGATCGGAAACTCGAACTTGGCCTCAAGTGCATTCCACATATCTTTGTCCGTAGGCAAATGCATGTACACATCCACAATGTTATCTCGCAAGATGTTGACAAGTGCACTCGAAAAAGTTATCCGCTACATTGAACTTGCGCTCATCCTCATCGACAGAGGCTCGTGGGCTTTCCTTGTGCAACATGAAAACATTCCATGGCAGTAAACCACAAGGATCGCGCGTGCACGCCATCTCTTAAAATTTGAACCATCAAACGGAGGGTGTGGCTTAAGCGACGCAGCAAAGCCAACTACCGAAAAAGACCTATCAAGTTTTTGGATTGTTGGAAATCTAGTCAATTTTCGGCATATTTTTATCCAGAAATTTAGCATATAAAACATGACATAAACATGCATGAGTGATCTATCAATGATGTATTCATATTCGCTAACAAACAAGCTAACAGAAACATCTATTAACATATTCATAGCGCATGAAACAAATACACCGTAAAAGTAATGAGTTATACCTCGGCGGGGCGATCGCGGAGGCACCGGAGGCGCCGTTACCATCAGTCGACATGATGGCCTCTTCGATGTAGTCGATCAAAGCGTGATGCAGGAAGATGTTCGCAGTGCAGCCCCGCGAACGGTTCACCACCAGGATGTAGACATTGCAGATTGAGTAGTCGCGCCGATGCGCTCCCCAAAAACTTGATCGCCCGCCTACCCGTGCAGGTACACAAGCGGACGAACTTCCGGAGGCCTACTCGCCCAGAAACTTGTGCGCGCAAGGTTCTAGACCGGAGATTGCAGAGAGCAGCCACAACACAGAGAGAGAGTTCTGTTCTTTTGTGTCCCTTTGGTATGGAGAGGAGAGCCCTCTTTTGTAACAGCAAAAACGAAGAGACTGGTAACTGCAGCCATTAGTCACTAGTAACAGCAACCATTACTCGAAAGTAACCGCAGCCATAATCGTGCACCGTTACTGCCAGCCATCAGTGCGTTTCGTTTTTCGAATAGATAAAGAAAAACGCGCCCGCACCCGACACGCCTGCGTACGTACGTACGTACGCACCGCGTGGCGTGGCGTGGCGTGGTGAGGCGAGCGAGCGAGCGAGCGCGCGCGCGTGTAATGGCTCTCTGCAATTCCAAAGGGGGTTACCACGTTCCACCTTTTAAAGTGGTGTAACTCCCATTCAACTCTCCATATGGGACTAAACAATTTTTTCATGTGGGCCTTGGAATTTCATTTGATTAATTGCTAAATTAAAATAGACCAAGTCCAATTAATCCAACAGGAGCTTCCTCTGCAATCTCTGTGCCGTGGATTTGTGAAATGTTCATGCGACCTGTGTTGCTGGTAACTGACGATCTCATGAGTGATTCCTTTTCTTCTTCGTTTATTTCCTTATAATTAATTGGTTTGGGTCTTGTTGCACTGTCACTGCCAAGTAAAACTGACGTATTTGAACAAAGAAACCACGGGACAAGACTGGGAAAAAAAGGATCAGGACGGCGTGTAGATAATATGAATAGTATTCATTCAGTGTTGTTCTTCCGTTCCTTTTGTATCCTCAGTAATGCAACCACCACTTTGGTGTTGTTGCTGCCGCTGTGGTCAGGGCACTCTGGAACCACTCAGGATTCAGGAACATATGCTTCTGAACCGGTTCCATGCAATGAGAGCATTTCTGGCACAGTTCAGGTTCCTGTTTCGTTTGGCCAATAGCTCCTATCGGCCATTTCAGCTAAGCAGAGAACCTGAGAGGGACTGATGTGAGAAAGCCATCCATTGCCATTGGTTTGTACTTAGTACTACCTAGTTTTTTTTTGCATAAAGGGAACTACTGTACACACAACAAAGCGGTTTTTCTGGTCTTCTGATTTGAAAAATCAGCACTTCAGCATGTGCTGTTCTTGCGCAGCCTTCCTACCTGTACTTCTTTTGACGTTTTGGTCTCATAAAATAGCGGCTCAGCAGTTCTTCAGTTTGTCCCTGAACCATGACAGGAATGCATCATCAGCATGACAGCATCCTCACATGCTGGTCAAGCTATCAGCTCATGATTGCTGGCTAGCTGGTTGGTAGAAAATTCATGAATGTCAGGTGAAAGCATAGTCTTTGCTACTTGATACAGTCATTCAAAGAAAAGAACAAAATCATACTTCACTGCTTGAACAAAAGGCTAAAAAGCCACATTGTCAATCATCCATAATTTCGCTTCCGAGTCTTACTCCCTTGCATCAAGTTCCGCTTCTGCGTCCCTTCGATCAGCCATGATCTCATCCAGGTTTCTCTCATCCTCTATCGAGTCATCTAATCAAACCGACCAGTGGTCCTGCTCATCCATCCTTCGGTGATCACTACAAAAAGAGGAAAAAAGAAATACTTATTAATCAAAAATAAAATAATTAGAAAGGCTTTCGCAGTATCTGATGTGTTTGTGTTGGTTTTAGAGTTATGGCTTATTTCATGAACACGCTAAAAAATACGAACTCTTTGTAGTGAACTCAACAAAACAGGGACTTCTGTAGCAACTGGATTGTTAATCGCAAGCCTGAATTCCCAAAATAGAAACCAATCCACAAAATTGAAAATACATTAGCAAATTTACTGGCAAATGTATTGGATCAGTTTATTTTGCCAACAGTATGTAACTGAACACTAATATGCATAAAGACAGCAGACAACTGATCAACAAATGCCTCACCAAACAATCAACTCCTCAAAGAGGAATAGACAAGTTAGCAACTAATTCACATAAGCCACCAAAGTTAGTAAATTTAGAGATAATCGAACAAATACCGAGCTTAAATAATGGGTTATATCATTTTCGATAATTCAACAAAAAGAAGTTAGCAGTCAGTGCTTTCTCCAACACTATCAATACCGAAGCTAACTTATCAAATTCACAGAATACAGGGAGTCTAACAAAACAACGATTTTGACACAAAGGGTACAATCTAGTCATGTAAATTCAGAATTTCCTCACATCTGAGTCCCACAATTTACCTACTCATCATGTGTATCTTGACCGCAAAACCTAATTCCCCCAACCTCTGACCGAAGCATGATGCAAAAATGTCATGTTCCTCCGCCATGAACACCAATCAACACCAAAGTCCAAATCTAATTTGGGAGAGAATGGAAGCAAGAACCGGAAGAAGCAAATCTCGACTGTTATTGAAAGAAGGGGATTTGGAAACCATAGAAATAGAGAGGAAGGGAAGCAAGGCGCAGCCTTCATCTCTGTGATCATCAATGATCCCCTCCTGCTGCTGCTGATTGCTTCTTATGTAGCATGCCTTGTCAGCCGATTGGGCTATAGGGCTAGCCCACTAGGTTTTTCCAAGCAGGCCCATCTCCAAGAGTCCAGATCCAGACATTCCTCCCCTGTTAAAATTCAGCTTGCCCCAAGCCAATGTCAATCTGCCAGGGTCCAATAGCACTTGCAATCTCTTGACCAGTATCATATATCCTTGTATTAGAGCGCCTGCAAAAGCTGTAAAAGAAACAGATTGCCTGCCATCTGGCGCCTGGCAAACTGTGCAAATCTCCAGCAGGTGGCAACTCAACCATGTCAAGATATTTCCATTATCATTACCATAGAGTTTAACATCTAGAATGTTAGCAGTAGTGTGGCCATCCTGCTTGGTGCTGTCAGCTGGACCATATCCGTTGTAGCCATTCTGCTTGGTGGAGTCGGGTGATCCGTATCCATGGTGGCCGTTCTGCTTGGGGGCATCGGCTGATCCGTATCCGTGGTGGCCACTTTGCTTGGAGTCAGCAGATCCATATCCATAAGGGTTCTTGCTAGCCCGATTCCACTGGTCCCTACACATTTCTTCGATGCCATTTTTCACTTTCCAGTTGACCTCCCTCTCTGCTTTTGCAGTTGGCGAAAACAGAATCCCCGCATCACCAGGGCGTCTTGGACCAATGATCAGAGGAATTTTCTTCCCAGAAGCCTCCTCGAATGCTTTAGCTATTTCCAAAACTTATGTCCCTTTTCCAGTTCCATGGTTGTATGCTTCACACCCTACATCAGAGTTTTCAAAAAGCTTCTATAATGCGGCGATATGTACATCCGCAAAGTCAACCACATGGATGTAATCTCGGACCCTAGTCCCATCTCTTGTTGCATAATCATTTCCTAATATTGTTAGAGCTGACCTCCTACCAACAGCTACATGCTGAACAAAGGGCATAAGATTGTTGGGAAATCCACATGGGTCCTCGCCAAGGTATCCACCAGGATGAGCCCCAACCTGATTGAAGTACCTAAGTAAAATGATCTCAATCCAATACCTCCTAGGAGTGGCATACTCATCTAATATAGTCCTAGTGAGAGACTATGTGGGTAGGTATGTTAGGTCCTTAATCATCATGCATTAGTCTTAACCCAAGAACTGAACATGAACACCTAGGCATGGCGAGTTAGGGGATGACTTACGGTCGCCGATGAACGCCATTTGAGCGAAGACCTCATGCCTGCGTGATGCAGGCGTGGGGACGAGTTGGTGCAGATCGGGATCCGGAGGGTCGCCGGCGAAAGTCCTGCAGAGGCAGCGGTCGACGGCCTTCCCGTTGCTAGCAGCGCGTAGGAGATCGGGTCACGTTAGGGTTTGTACGGGGTTTTGAGTCTCACGGGATTGGAACGGCGTGACCAAAACGTGAGGCCGGAACCCCCCCTTTTATATTGCGCTGCGCAACAGGGGACCGTAACCAAAATTGGTAAGGCACCCCCGATCAGGGCGCTGAAAATCAGGGACGTGGATTTCCCCACGTCCTTCCTTTTCTAGCCGTTTTGGCCTTAGATCAATATCCAACATAGATCAATTTGTGATGAACAATTGGCAGTTAGGTTGAGTTGAATATAAGGTTTTGCAAAAGGTTTGCAATTATCTAAAAATTCAAGTTGTTGTTAGGTTTTAGGTGGTTGTACTGGCTTGGCAATTGTGGTAGTACCATCCTAATTATAGTGGTATTACCAGGCAAGAGCAGTGGTACTACTACAAGTTCGGTATGACTGGTCTCTAGATGGCAGTAGCTATTTTTTAGAGGGGGTCAGTTTTGAGAGTTTTTGTGTAACACCCTGCCCACCATCTGGGCCAGAATGTTACCACCTCTGCATACTCTTACCATTTCATCAACACTAGAAGAATTTAAGCCAACATTAAATTTATTTATTTTGCTACATTCAGATACATTATAGCGCTTTTAGCGATTCTCTAGTCTAGTAAAGGCTAAAATTACACTGACAAAAGGTGATACAAGAGTGCTGTTGATTCGTGCCAATTATTCATGTGCTACTCCCGCCCGTACATGACATCTTCAGCGGTCACCTAAAAACATCAACAAAGCAAGGGTGAGTCCACCAACTCAGCAAGTACAAAGCAAAACAGCAAATAACAGGTTCATTCATTAGACCATAATCATTCCAGTTTCATTAACCACTTTTCCCATTAACCACTTCAAGTTCCGATGAACCATTCATCATGCATATGCACTTCTCTCTTGTCTCTTTAGCCTATACCGGTATAGCAGAGTGAGCACCCGTCGATGCTCACCTAGGCCCGCCTGTTCCCATGCGGGGATCACAAGCCCATCCTTTTTCATACGGGGATCACAGTAGCCCGTCATTCTCATACGGGGACCTCAAACTCCACTCCCGTGGAGTGTCCACTCGACGTGGATCAACACTATCTCTTTTCATGACATGCATGCAATGCAATTCTCCATTTATACATAACAACATGCCATGTCTCAACGTTCACCATTCATCATTTCTCATCATGCACCCAAAAATGGTAAATTTACCCCAACCTGGTAAGCAATGCATCATTCGGAAATAGTAAACTTACCCCCAACATGGTAAGCAATGCATCATCATTCATTTAACAAAAATCACTACCCGAATTCACCGCTTTATAATGCACTTGCCTGGTTAGCCTCAGGGATGACGTGTGGATGGCTCCGACCCGGGACCTCCACCTGCGTACATGTCAACCCGACTCAACGGCAGATCAAAAACCAGAGCTTAAACGAATATCAATGACTCTAAGCTCGTATCCCGTTCTTTGGCATAAACGCACGGGTTTTGAGGGACCTGTCGCGCAGGTACCGAACCCCTTTTTTTTCTTTTTCTCCTCTTTTCTTTTCTTTCCTCTTCTTTTTTTCCACTTCCCTTCTCTTTTCTTCTTTTCTTCTTTTATTCCTCTTCTTTCTTCCCTTTCTTTTCTTTCTTTTTCTCTCCCTTTTTTCCTTATCTGGTTCGGCCGAATGGCCACCATTTCCCAGGCCGCTTCTCTCTCTTCCCCCCATTCTACTCGGCCGAATGGCCTTCTCCTCCTCACCAGTTCCGCCTAGGGGCGGCGCGGTAGCGCGTGGCCGGCTCGGCGTCGCCGGCCCCCACCTCACCGCCGGCGGGCCCTCTACCTGCCCCGCCTCCTCCTTCTCCTCCTCCCCCCCTCTTTCTTGCGCGCGGGACTCCATCCACGTGCTTCCCCAGGCGGCGTGACGGCGCGCGGGCGAGCCCGACTCGCCGGCCCTCGGGCCCACCACCGCCGCCCCTACTCGCCTCCCCGCTTTGCCTCGGATCCGCCGGCCGAACCGGATCCGCCTCCCCTTGCGCGCGCGCGTGTGGCGGTGGGGCGCTGGCACCGCCGCCCGTCGGCACGACCAACGGCCGCCGGCCACCTCCTTCGCCCTCGGTCGCCTGCGCCACCTCACCTCCCTCGGCTCACCGGCCCTGGCTTGCAGCCGGCCGGCCGGGAGCCCAGTACCCGGCCTCCCCAAGGGCCCCCATTTGGGCCCACCGTCCTCGACTCACGGTCGGCCGACAACCCAAAGCCTCCTCTACACCCGGCCACCTCCCCAATCCACCATCCATCGGTTTGCTTCACTACTCTATGTGTTTTACCTCTGGCATGCTTTGTGCTATGGCACCGAACAAGGATGGGAGGTGAGCTTACTTGATTGCCGAGCTAGAAAAAAGAATGGATGAGGACGAGGTTGAGGTTCAGGTGGTTCCTCTTCTTGCCGACACGGTCGGCCGCTCCCTTGCTCCTCCACCTTTGGGCTCCATCTTCTTCTCCTGCTCTCTGTGGTAGACTTTGGGTGGACGTGCTTGTGTTTTGGGGTGGCTCTCGGCCTTGGCAGTGAAAAAGGGACCGAGGGAGATGGCTCCCTCTGGCTTTACTCTTACCTTGTTTGAGAGAAATGAGGTGAGAAAGTGTGGGCTTGCTGGAATGTGATGGCTTTTTAAGAGCATGGTTGGGCTGCCTTTGCATTCGTGAAATGACCGGCATGCCCTCGCTTAATGCCCATGCCCCTCTCACATAAATGACTGCCCATGCCCCTCTCGCTATGTTGGTTTTGGGGTTTCTACTGCAGTGGGTAAGTCGGATAAGGTGAGAATAGAGTTTTTCACCGGATGACGAAAACCCATAACGCGAGACGGTGTCGACTATCCCTGGGTAGTCTGGGAACCTCTGAGAGCGCTACCCGGCTCTCTAGATGGTGCCGACCGTCCTTGGATGGTTTGGGAACCTCTGCGAGCGATACTAATTTGGCGCTCTAAAAGCCGATGGGTCTGACGGCAAAACTTCTCTCTTTCTTTATCTCGGTTATTCCCTATTTGCATTTGGGTGGTATTACATTTTGGTTATGTCCAGGTCCGGTAGTACTGTGCAAAATTGCAGTACTACTAGAGAGCAGTATGACTAAGACTCGCACGGTGGGCCCGACCGGTGTGATGGGGTTGGTTGGGTGGCCAAGTCTTAAGGCGATGGAGATATCGGTTTAGGCGTAGTGGGCCTTGGGCCCTAGGCTGGCTGGTGTAAGCGTTTGGGCAGGCTGATGTGGGAGTGGGCCGGCCGGCCAGGTGTAGTTGGGGCGACTAGTGTGAATAGGTTGGGCGGTCGACCAGGTGCTGGCTGGGCCAACCAAGCCACCTTTCATCGACTTTTCTCTATTTTTCTGTCTTTTTATTGTATTTCCTACAAATTTGCCAAAAGTGCACTCTGCATGGAAATATTGACTAAAACTGCATTTGTCTGGGTTAGATACTAATTTAATGCCTATTTTTATGATTTTATTTGAATAAAAGAAGTGTAAAAAGAGGTGAAAAGGTGTGCCAGCACATACCTCCATGCTTAGATCTTTGCTTGCCCCAAGCAAAGTGGAGATTAGGTTGGTACCCTCTAGAAATTAATACCTGCAGGTGCATAAGATGGAATATCCTGTGCTAGGAAGATTATTAGAACATCTTGGCAATAACATGAAATGTCCTAATAACGCAAGGCCGAGGGGCTTTTATTATGAGACTTTGAATCCCTTAAGTAGTCCGGGAGACGCATAATGGAGCAACTTAAAACTTGTTTTAACCACCTCCTTTCTACAGTTTGTTCCTCAGTTTTTAAAGCATGCGGTGTGGAAAAACTTCTTTCAAGTATCAAGGGCAAATTTCTCCCAAAAACCTGGTTTACTGTCTACTCTCTCAACGTAAGATAAACTATGCTAATTTGTTGAGTCCTCACCTTTTAAATTATAGGGTTATATGTGGAGCTGTGTGAGGTGAACTAAGGGGCACACTTGCTCCTTGGAATTTCGACAGGGCAAGAGATGATCCACCCTGATACTTCCAACGCTCTTCATTCCGGTCATTTGGAGATTAAATGTAATGGTGAGGAAGAGAGATGGACAGCTGCGAAAGGAAGAAGAATGTTTCTGCAATGCAAAGTGATCGTAGGGTACAGATGAAGTCCCTAATACCGAAAATTGCACAAGGAAGAAAAGCATTGGGCCTAAAACGGCGGTGATAATGGTTTGGAGAGTACATGAACCTTGGTTTCCGAATTTATGTAGACCTTTTGGGAATCCAACACCTATTGTTGCGAAATTAGCCCTTGAATTCTAATCTTTATTTCTCTCAAATATTGCAATACATAAACTGATTACAAGCCTCTCAATTTATGTGCTTATAACTCCTACTAACACACGACTAGGACTTCGAATTGGACACTACTTCAACTCGAATTACACACAAAATCGAACTCAAATGCGACTAGGACTCTAAGTCAAGATTAAATCTAACAATCCCCCCTTAATCTTGACTTTCTAACTTCTTTCCATCTTATTTGAGTTTGGACGGCGACACATCTCAAACGTCCCTGACTCAACTCATCTTCAGAGCACTTCATCTTCGCTGAGCGCTTCGGCAACAAACGCTTTCTTCGTCTTCGGCTTTTGGCATTCTGAAGCAAAGTGTCCATAATCATTGCAGTTATAACACCTCACTTTTGCCTTATCAAACCTCCGACCTTTACGGCCTTGGCCATCACCCCTGGAAGTGTTCTTGCCTTCACGCTTCGATGATTGTGTCTCCCACTCAGCGCGAGTTAACAAGAGCTGTCATTCACCTTTGTTGCTAGTGTCATGGATGCGTTCCTCATACGCCTTAAGACGACCGATGACCTCCTCCATGGTCATTGCCTTTAAGTCTCTAAATTGCTCTATGACTGAAGCAATCGGGAGAAACTGTGAGTGAATAGCACGAAGGAATTTCTTTATCGCATACAACTCTTCCACCTTCTCGCCAAGGGCCCGTATCTTGTTGACGATGACCGTCAACCGGACGGCGAAGTCATTGATCGACTCCGTTTCCTTCATATGCATCACCTCGAACTCGGTTTTGAGAGTTTGTACCTTTGCTTCCTTCACACGATCTGCACCAAGATGCATCGCTTTCAACGCCTCCCACGCAGCTTTGGCCGTTTCCTTTTCGGCCAGTAGGAAGAGCGTCTCCTCTGGGATGCTCTGGTAGATGGCCGCCAATGCCATCTGATCTTTGCGCATATCGACGTTGCCGTTCTCGATCGCATCCCACACACCTTGAGCCTTCATGTATACCTTCATCTTGATTGCCCATGCTGCATAATTGCTCTCCGTGAGCATCGGATAATGCAGTGAGATAGCAGAACTCTCCTTCGCCATCGTACCGGATGATGCCTCGTTGCCGTCGACACCGCTTCCCGAATTACGTGACATGATCTTGGGCGCGGATCAAAAAACTCCGACTACTTTGAAGGCTCTTGGACGGAGAGAAATGGAAGGAAAAATTACTGTTCATTTTTCTCTTTTCTTTGAATTTTGCTCTTGCTTTTGTTTGGACCTGCTTTTGCTGCTCTGCGTTTGGGTTGCCTGGATCTGCACTTGGCTTGGACTTTTATTGCAGCGTCTTGTCATTGCGACTCGGAGACGGAAAGCCAAAAAAAAACCAACTCGGCTACTACTTGAATTTGCATGGGTATCGGATTAGTAACCGACACGTACAGGCTAATACCCTTTTCTTTGACTTTGCTTGGATCGTTCTGTTGCCTTCCTTTTGTGTTGCTTTACCATTGCTTAATGCATGACGTGATGCCTTCTTTGCACGTGGTTCGAGATCTGATGGAAGTGAAGCTCTCTCCAGCCACTTGCTTTGACGTGAAGGAGGTACATGCAATGTGTTGATTAGGGCATCTGTAGTGTATGAAAAGAGGAGGTCTTAAGCCACTTTAAGGTCAACCTTATACATTACAGGGGTGATCTTAAGCAGACCCTAAGCAAAAAAAGCTTAACGCTGGTCCTCAAGCTAAAGACCTGGCCATAAGCATTAAAATACAATTTTTCTTTCTCTGCCAAGTGGGACCGTCTTAAGGCCTCTTGGGTTATATACACTATGAAGTTGGTCTTAAGGTTTAGATGGGACCCACCTTAAGACCCTTTGAGTTATATACACTACAGATGCCCTTAGTCTTCTCTTTTTCCTTTGGATTCTCCTGCACACTTTTGCCTCGAGTTTGCTGCTGCTGCTGGGCGAGTCGTTGGCAGCATTGCACGGGGTGCGGAGACGACTTCGATTCGTCGATTCGACGACGCCGAATTTTTTTTCTTCTCTGCAGCGGCGGCGATAACGGTGGTCGCCCCCAGAGCAAAGATCACCCCCGGGGCAGCAACAGAAGAACTCAAGATTTGGCTCTGATACCAATTGTTGCGAAATTAACCTTTGAACTCTAATCTTTATTTCTCTCAAATATTACAATGCATAAACTGGTTACAAGCCTCTCAATTTATATGCTTATAACTCCTACTAACACACGACTAGGATTTCGAATTGGACACTACTTTTCGAATTACACACGAAATCGAACTCAAATGCGACTAGGACTCTAAGTCAAGATTAAATCTAACACATATCTTTCTCCTTGTTTTTAATGAGAGATTTTTTTGTTGCGGTATAGAGACTTTTACCTTGATGCTGGATTCGTGGCCTTCAGAAAGCCTGAGTAGTTTTGGCAATGGTGCTTTCTCCAGCTTGCCGATTATTAAGATGGGCCCGAATGGCTATGGTGGGAAGTTGACACTAATGGAGACATTTTGGGTTTGTGTAGGAAGGAATATGCAGTAGAGTGTGCCCGATGTTGGTGTGGCTTCATCATTGCTGAATATGAAAGGCTAGCAATCAAAATGTACGCAAAAGGAAATGACTGGCTTCAGAGCATCAGCTCCCAGAAAGAATGTCACAGTTGCCCTAACTCACCAAGAGTAGCAAATGGCTAATAATAGAGTTTTAGAATTTATTTGTTTGCGCTTTGGTAGGTGACAAAATGAAACTAGTGTTTTTGGAGAAAAGAGCTTGCCTGTGCCGAGAGTTATTTTAAAGAAAGGGTGCCAGAAAACGACTGAGGTTGCTAAGCAGGAGAGAAGTTAAAACAGGGAATCATGCCACCAAGATGTCATACTCCACAGGACTAAACTATTTTAAGTTTGTATTTTTAGCCCTCAAGTTGTGCGTCAAGTAAGGTGAAAACATGATGATGCCAATTTATTCCCAAGATGTCATACTCCACAGGACTAAACTATTTTAAGTTTGTATTTTTAGCCCTCAAGTTGTGCGTCAAGTAAGGTGAAAACATGATGATGCCAATTTATTCTAAAATCTTTCTATTGAAAGTATTCCATTGAATGCAGATACCGAGGCATACAATTTAAAGATAAGGCAAAATTATTTAATGACGAAAAGGAAGATATATTTATGTCATGGGTGAGCATGATACAATTTATTTTCAAGGAGGGTAAACAAGCTAAGCAACATTATTTTTAAGTTAAAACAGGAAACAACTAAAAAGAATAATAAAGATAACTACATCTCGAACTTGCGAGATGTCCCGTAGCCTTCACTAGCTTCTTGAGCTTAGAGGAAAAAGCCTTTCTGAGTGTGTCAAATTTATCATTCAGCTCGTAAATATCCATGCACATTTCAGCAAGGTTTTCCCTCTAATTTCTTGTTTCTGCACTTGAGGTCTACAACATAACGCACCCACGGAGAATTAGCCTCTTCAGAGCTTTCCTCACTTGGATATGGGGGCAGATGACGTGCAGCTTTTGGTACAGGACTGTCCACCTACTTAGATACTGCAGGGGCAAATGCCTTGCCTCCGAGATACTTGAGCTGTTTCCCTCGCTGTGGCCTAGGTGTGAAGCGCACCCTATACTGAGGAGCATTCAGCCTGGCCTTCTTCTTGCTAGGATTAGCATCATCATCCTCCATCACCCTCAGTGAGCAGACTTGCTGGACAGAGAGCCTCTAGGATTTTCTCTTCATTGGGATCAGAGGCAGTGAAATGGTGGCATGATCTGATCGCATGACCATGGTATGAGGTTCGGGCAGAGAGACGATTGTGCCGAAGGGTGTGCCGCCTTGGTTGGCTAGAGAAGAGAAGGGGCCGGCCGGCCTGGGTTCTTGGCCAGTGATGTAGCCTCCTGGCCAGCGGATGATGCTGGACGGCCAGCCAAAGTCCTCCCCCGCGGGGTGGTGTTGCTATTTGCTAACTATGGCCATTTTTTTGGTGAATCGGGGGTTCTTCGGCAGGTGAGAGGATTTGGACGGCCAGAGCGATCCCGAAGGTGGAAGCGGCTCTTTGGAAGTGGTTGAGGCGAGACAAGGCTTCAAGTCTCACAGAGAGGAGAGGGAGAGCTACAAATTTTGAAAAGGCTTCTCCGATCGGGCAGTACGGAGGGGCTGGCCGGCCAACCTGGGCCCACCGATCGGCTAGAGTCACCACTACGCCAGCTAGCCTAGGCTAGATCGGGTCACGATTCCCTGATTAGGGTTCAGCAAGGCACATTTTTTTTGAAGAAGTGTAGGACCGAAATGGCGATAGAGGGGGATGAATGTCGATCTTTAAAAATCGCTCCCAACAAGTATCCTCACTTAAGCTTTTTCTCCAATAGCTATGATAGCTATGAAGATAGAAAATTAGCCCTCACTGGAAATCACAAAGACAAGGATAAACCAGATCCAGAAAGAAGCAATCAAGAAAAACAAATTCAGCGCAAGTCTGGCTGCAAGCAGTAGTACCGCTGACCCGAGCGGTACTACCTTTGAACGGTAGTACCGTTGACCCGAGCGGTAGTACCGCTGCCTGAGCGGTAGTACCTTTCGAGGAAATCAGACAGCAAATAGCAGATTTTGAAACTTCAGATTTTTGGCCGAAACAAGAGTTTGCTTCCAATCTTTTTGGTCCAAAGCCTTACTACAACATACTAAATAGCAAGGAGACTTTGGGAAACAAAGAAATCACACCAAGAAGCAAGAATTTCAGATTATGACAAAAATCTGAAATTTTGCAAGAACTACACCAAAACTCAAATTACTCCCCAACCATTGATCCTTTGGCCATGAAACTTTGAGGATAGCTAGTTAATAGCCTCTGGACTCCACATGCCAAGTTTCATGCCATCTCAAGAAGGGAAACACGAAAGCACCAGAACCCTAGAGAGGCACAGAGAAAGCTCAAGAACAGGGAAGAGCCAAAAACATGATTATTGCAAAATTAATCAAGTTGCTCTTGGAACTAGATGACCAAAGAGTCTAGAAATGTAATTCCAACATAGAACAACTCATTTTGCCACTTTCCAGCAAGAATCAACAAGAAACTCAAATAGTTAAGAAATCACCAAAAAGGAAGAACGAAGCACAGAAGCATGAACAGAGAGAAATAAACTTCAGATTTCCATTCATTGAAGCAAAAAGATTACAAGGAGTCCCGATACGCATGGACATTCGAGCAAGAGGAATGGTTACAAGATTCTCAATCCATCCTCTCCCTCTCCTCAACTCAAAAAATCCCACACGCTACATGCTAGAGGAGGAGGAGCTCAAGAACACATCGAAGGAGACAGAACCTCTGCCCTCTCCAACTACTCTCAACTACCAAAACCTCACCCACTAAAGCTTAAAGGAGAAAACCACCTCCCAAAGCCTCTTTTGACTCACAAAACCCTAATTCACTCCCAAGTCCCTATTGAGGGCATGCAGTCCCTCCACCTATTTATAGCCTTGGCTAACGGGTCTCCAACCCGTTACGCCTGCTATACTCGAACGGAACCGTCTCCCACTTGTGCACCTCGCGAAATTCCCGATTCGCCTCCCGCACCTTCCAGAAGCTTCGCGCTCCTTGCCTCGCACGCCCGCAACCACCTCGAGTCCACGCCGCCTTCGACACCTCCCGATCTATTCGACCTCAGCGCCACCGCGCCTAGTCCGATCCTCCGTGTCTTACCACGACTCGCCTCGACGCCCTGCGATCCACGGACAAGAAACACGTCAAATAGCACCGCTCGATACATGAAAGCGTAAATATCATAAACACATCATGCTTACCCATGATGAAGTCCAAACCTGTCGAAATATTAGAATATGCATCCTAAGCCCATACGACCAAGTCCGACCGAAACCGATTGCATCGCGCAACGACATGGCTCAAACCACTCAAACCAAACTCAAACTACTCGAACACGCGTCAATTACTCATCACACAACCGGGGTCACCTCCACATGGTCTCTCAATCTCCCCCTTGATGAGTATATTGACAAACCCAGAAAAAACATGAGGTTGAGTTTGTTTTGAAGAGTCCAACATAGTCCAAAGAAAGGAATAAAAACATAGTCCAAAGAAAAGAATAAAACTAATGACCATGTCGACAAAAGAGCACTAGAGCTACACAAGAAAGAGCAAATTGTTCTCTAAAACTCTAACTCTAAAATGCTTCCAAATGGCTTTTTCTTCTCTATTCTCCCCCTTTTGGCAATAAACACATCAAGAATGCAAAAGAGAGAATATGACATGATTTTGGATGAAATGACTGAAGTTTTGATACCACTAAGCATGGAGAGCCATGAGAATTATCCATAATGACCATAAGGAATTACATCAAGCCATAACTTAATAAAAAAGGCTATCTAGATCATGACATGATATGTATAACCTAGCTAGTACACATAGATGACGATCTGAAATATAGTACATTTTGTGAGCAAGTCAAGTCATCAAGGAGCAAAGTCTAGCTAGAGATATCCAAGGATGATGCAGGCCATGTCAATAAGCTAAGCAGAATCAAGAAGCTAATATGGAGTCCAACTAGAGTGCTACAAGTCCGAGAATGAAACATTTGTTGAAGTACTTGGTTCTTGTTGTAGCTTAAGCAAATTGAGCACAAAAAACATATTTTCTTTTGAAATTTATGGTTGTTGCCAACCAGATTTTTGTTTTATCATGTGCTAGATCTCAAGCCTTATGCGACTACTCCAAGCGAGAAGCTTAAGAAGATAGTCTAGGTTATCCAAAACTCCCCCTAAGTTCATGCCAAGTGCAATGGCAAGCCGTCTCATAGGAAAGAATTGGTGAGATCAGTTTTTTCGCACAGAAGAGATCTTTTTGCTTTTTTAACATGTTGTACTAACTCATGCATCATCAAGAGACTAGAATAGCTCAATCTAAGGCTCAATAGAGATTCAACGCTCAACTTAGCCTATTTGACATGGCATGAATCATAAAAGGATAGCTCAAGAAAGACTAGACTCAAATGTGAGTATGACAAGTTTTAATTCAAGTTTGATCAATTTTTAATTAACTTATTATGTCAAAAGCTAGTCTACATATATGAAGTCATGATAAATCTAGCAAATGAGCACAAGTCATGGCAAGGTGTAAAACATTGTAAACATGTCATAACAGGATAATAATCAAGGCTCAATGTAGTTATATTACAATGCGAAATGCTGAAATGCAAGAAAATCCAGCTCCCTCTCAACATGTGATGTAACTTTTAGTTCAAGTTGAGTTAAGTCAATATTAAGCTCCAGAAGCTCCCAAATGAACTCCCCCTGAACCAAAGCAATAAGAATCGAGAAGCTGGCAAAGAAAATAGAAAGACAGTCCTTAAAGCATAGAAAAGATATAGAGGCAACTATGACTCAGACTGACTCTCATCTACCCCATATGACTCTAAGACTATTAGTCTGGTAATCTACCTCACTAGGGAGCAAACACGTACCCTGTCCACCCAAGGGTGGCCCGACCCTTGCTAGAACCTAAAAGCAGTGAGTGGGCTCAACCTAGTGAGAGAAGAGAGGCGGCTAATAGAGCAGGATCCTAGGTCACAAGATGAGAGGAAGACGTCTAAGCACTAGACTAGAGAAACACTCTAACCTGTGCTAGAAGGACTAACCCAATGCACCCCGAATACAATGCAACAGAATGGAGTAAGAGCATAATCAATATAGTAAAGCAGTAAAGCACAAACTCCCCCTCACAGCAGCCCATAAGGACAAACCACCCCAAGCTCTCCCCGTAGAGCTGAAAACCTAGAGCTATCCAATGGCTTAGTAAAGGTATCAGCCAACTGGTGGTCACTCTCCACAAACTGAAGCACAGTGTCACCCTTCTATACATGATCTCTAAGGAAGTGATAGCGTATATCAATATGCTTGGTCCGGGAGTGCTGCACTGGGTTCTTAGCAATGTTAATCGCAGAAGTGTTATCACAAAAGAGTGGAACATTATCGATAACTAACCCAAAGTCCCGCAGAGTCGAGACCATCCAAAGCACCTGGCTACAGCAACTGGCTGCAGCAACGTACTCAGCCTCTGCGGTGGACTGTGCAACACCGGACTGTTTCCTCGAAGACCAGGAGACGAGAGAAGTGCCAATGAATTGGCAGGTGCTAGAAGTGCTCTTCCTATCTATCCTACAGCCAGCAAAGTCTTCATCCTAAAAGACTCTCAAGGAAAGACAGGAAGAAGAAGAGTACCAGATACCATAGTCAATGGTAGCTCGAAGGTACCAAAGAATGCGCTTCACCGCCTGGCGGTGAGATACGCGAGGAGAAGCCTGAAACCGAGCACAAAGACACATAGCGAAGTGTATGTCCGGTCTCAAGACAGTGAGGTACAAGAGGGAGCCGATCATACTCCTATACTCTTTCTGATCGACTGGCTCGCCATCCTCATCTGGGTCGAGAGAAGCTGAGGTAGCCATCGGAGTGGACACTGGCTTACCATCACTCATATCGAAGCGCTTCAGAAGGTCTCGAGTGTACTTGCCCTGATGCAAGAAGATACCCTCCCGAGTCTGCTTGATTTGGAAGCCAAGGAAGAAGCTTAACTCGCCCATCATGCTCATCTCAAACTCCGAGCTCATGACATCGGAAAACTAGGAAACGATAGCATGCGAGGAGCCGCCAAAGATGATGTCATCCACATAAATCTGGACGAGCAGAAGATCAGTGCCATGTCGGCGGATGAACAAGGTCTTGTCTACTTTACCCATCTCAAAACCATGACTCAACAGGTAGGACTTAAGCCTCTCATACCAAGCTCTCGGGGCCTGCTTAAGTCCGTACAAAGTTTTGGAAAGCTTGAAGATATGGTTAGGGTATTTGGGGTTTTCGAAACCAGGAGGCTGTTTGACATAGACTTCTTCCTCAATGAAACCATTAAGGAAGGCACTCTTGACGTCCATCTGGTACAGCTTGAAGCCCTTAGAAGCTGCAAAGGCAAGCAGGATTCTAATGGTTTCAAGTCGAGCTACAGGGGCAAAGGTCTTCTCGAAATCCAGACCCTCAACCTGGGAGAACCCCTGAGCTACCAATCTAGCCTTGTTCCGAACAACCACCCCATCCTCACTCTGCTTGTTCTTGAACACCCACTTAGTCCCAATGACATTATGACCTCGCGGGGGCTCGACAAGCGACCAGATCTTGTTTCTCTTGAAATTTTCCAACTCCTCATGCATGGCATTGACCCAAGACTCATCAGAAAGGGCGTGACAAACGTCCTTGGGCTCAAAGGAGGCAACAAAGGCAGAATGGAGACAGAATTGAGAAAAGCCAGACTTAGAGCGTGTGACACGCTCGAAGAGGTCTCCAATAATCTGCTCTGAAGGATGCCTTTTCTGGATATGTCGGGGAGGTCCTGGATGAGGAGAGGAAGTGGCCTCTACCTCGTGTGTAGACGAGGCAGGGACAGAGCCACTAGCTCCGGACGAAGCAGTAGGCAAGGGCTGATCACCTCGAGGTGCCGTGGAAGAAGGCATCTCAAGGGGAGGATGAGGAGTTGGATCAGGTAAACAACCATCGTCTCCATCGTCCTCATCATCCACAAAGATGGTCTCGATCGCTCTAAAGAACTCGAGATATCTCGACCTAGTCCCTGACCGCCTCGTCAAAGGTCACCTCGCAGGTCTCTACCAACTTGCTAGACTCGCAGTTCCAGACCCTATAAGCCCGCGAAGAAGTTGAGTAGCCTAGAAAGATACCGTCACAGGAACGTGACTCGAACTTGTCTAGGTTCCCAGACTTCAGAATAAAGCACTTGCAACCAAACACACGAAAATGAGAGACGCTGGGCTTTCGCCCGTTTCTCAGCTCATAAGAAGTGCGGTGCAAGTGTGCCCGAAGAAAAACTAGATTCGAAACATAGCACGCGGTCGCAATGGCTTCAGCCCAAAACTTCCTTGGTGTAGAGTACTCATCAAGCATTGTCCTGGCCATCTCGACCAAGGTACGGTTCTTCCTCTCCACAACGCCATTCTGCTAAGGGACGTATGGAGAAGAGAACTGGTGCTCTACACCTGTCTCACCACAGAAACTCTCAAAGTAGGAATTCTTGAACTCCGTGCCATTATCACTGCAGATCGCTCGTAAGGCACCTAGAAGCTCAACAGAAAGCCTACTAAAAAGACCTTGGAAATGTGAAAACGTCTCATCCTTCGAGGCTAAGAAAAACACTCAAGAATACCTCGAGAAGTCATCGACCACAACAAGAACATACCACTTCCCTCCTGCTGACTGCACTCGAGCTGGTCCAACTGTGTCCATGTGGAACAGCTGTCCCGGTGCATCGGTCATAGTAACTGTGACCGGAGGATGAGAAGCGGCAACCATCTTGCCGTGCTGGCATGGAGCGCAAACAAGATCTTTGACCATCTTGAGTTTCGGCAGACCACGAATGAGATCGTGGCCGCTAACTCGGGTCAAATGGTCAAATCCAATATGACCAAGTCTCCTATGCCAGAAAGAGAGATCGTGGGACCACGAATTATACTGCAGCTTACTAACCAATGCAACATCTTTCAAAATGAAAGAATCATTCACGCGCACAGTACCTTTGGCGATGACGCGCCCAGATGAAGCATCTCCGAAGGTGATCTTCTCATCACCTGGAGCACGGGCTAGGGAACAAAACCGACAAGAATCTCCGGTCATGTGTCGTGAACACCCGGAGTCGACGAGCCAAATATTTCCCTTCCCTGCCCGGCGAGCCTGAATCAACAAGAGAGTAAAGTCTCAGTACTGGGGTAAATCAACAGTGATTTTGGCACCCAATACTGAGTAACACGTCGAGCAGATGAAGTAGTCAAGCACGACTGACCTCTATCTACCCTACGCTCTCTGTCACACAAAGCAGAAGGTCTATAAGCAGACCTGAAGCTGTTGCTAGGTCCAACTGCTACGAGGGAGCAAGTCGGAGCATCTGCAACATGCTGAACACGCCGCGGGTAGCTATCTCGATGGAGAAAATGAGATCTACCCTCAGGACGGCGGAAGTCACGACCAGGAGCATATCGAGGATGAAAACCAAAAAAACTTAGTAAAACCGAGTCCTCGATACTGCCCAAACACAGACTCAACAGTTGTAGACCTCATGTTGGTCTTAGGTGCACTCAAGGTCTGGGGCCGACCCTGAATACGCCCAAGAGACTCAACATGGTCTCTATGCGCGATCTTGGCGCGCCTGAAGCATCGATCGACTGTGTGTCCATCCTTCTAACAGAAGGTGCATTGATACTTCACCTTCTGAGAGGTAGAAGCAGCACGGGGAGGCTTCGCCTTCTGCGAGGCTGAAGTAGTAGGTGGAATCACCTTACTGTCAGAAATCCCCTGGACATAGCCCGCTGACTTAAATTGGACTTTCTCGGTCCTGGGCTTAGTCTCGATCACACCTAGTGCTATGGGTCTGAGTACGGCAGGTGGATGCTTCCTCATGTCCTCATAAAAATCATATCCTAGACCTTGATTAAATCTGCAGATCTTAGATTGGTCTAGAATAAGATTGAGCTTCTTCTTACCCCTACAAATCTCTCGAGAGTGTTCATAAGGTACTGACACTCCCGAAAGAGAGAGGTGCAAGGAGAGCAGGGAGAAGAGGGAACAGCAGAGGGTAAGGGAGCAGAAGAAGAACCAACAGTAGAGGAAAGAATGGCTTGTGCACGCACAGCCGACTCTGATGGGACAGTCCTACTACTAGCAGGTTGGCTCACGTCGCTAGGCGTCTCTACCTTACCCTTGGGCTCCTTTCCCTTCTCAGCAATCACATTACAATCTGATGGTTGCTTCTCTAGTAGGTCCTTAGTTAGCTTCACACATTTCTCATCCAATGCAATCATATCAATTTTTAGTTTTTCACAATTTTTGCATGGTGAGCTAACAGGGTCCTTAGAAGCATAATTAGCCAGTTTCTTATTGTGATCAATCATTTCTTGAAACTGCTTGGAAACAAATTCAAGTTTAGCAGTTAATTTAGGACAGTTCGTGCATGAAGCAACTGGCTCAAGCAACCAAGAATACAACTCAGATATGTTATGATCTGCCCGTTTTAAGTTCATCTTCAAGTTATTGCAGTTTTCACAAGTCTCGGGCAGATCCAACAGCATAGTGTAAAGACCTCTAAAAGCATTGTCCTTATCCTCACATGAGGTGCAAGCACTAGTCTCAACAGGAGTAGATGAAGTAGAAGCAATCCTACTCATTTCTAGTTCAGCCAAGAGACTAAGATTCTCCACCTTAACAATATCAAGCTCGGAGGATAAACTATCATGCGAGGTCCTTAACTTCTCCATATCACCCAACAAAGCAGAGCATGTATCACAATCATCACTAGAGGGAGCAGATGTAAGAGCAATAATCTCTAGTGACAATCTATCTACTTCCTTCTCTAACTCAGTACACCTAGCTCTAGCTCTAGCATGAAATCCACCTAGCTTAAGAAAAATATGATTGAGCTGATCGTAGGTGGGGCATACCTCGTCCGAGTCGGAGTACAGCTCGCTGTCGCTCAGTTCGCCCTCGAGGGCCATGAAGCACATGCCGGAGAAGTCGTCGCCGCTCTTGGGGTCTTGGTCACCCGTCCCGTCGTCGTCGCTCCATCCCTCCACCTCACTGAGGTCGAGGTCGTCGAACGCGGCGAGGACACGGTGGAAGAGCTTCTTGGCCTTCCCGAAGTCGCGGAACTTCTTCTTGCCTTGTGGATGCGCTGGAGGCTTCTTGTTGCGGTTCTTGTTGGTGTAGTCGTTCTTGCTCGAACCGCCGAAGTCAACTTTGCCCTTCTCCAGCTTGGGGCAATTTGCCCGAATGTGGTTGGGGCCACCACACTCGAAGCAAATGACATGTCCTCCCCTCTTTCTGTCCCTCCTCCTCTTGTAAGCATGGGAAAACTTTCGAGCTAGGAGGGCCAGTTGCTCATCCTCGAGCTGCTCTAACTGATCATCAGTTACATCACAGAGAGCAGCAAGGGAGAAACCACACACGAATCGATTTAAAGACCGGTTTAATCGGGATGGTGACTAGGGCCATCGACTGTGACTTCGACTTGCGAGAGACAATGTCAATCTCGTGAGTCTTGAGGCGTGAGTACAACGCATCAAGAGTCAAAGTCGAGAGGTCGGTGGTGTCCTTGATGGTAGTCACCTTCATCTCCCAAACACGAAGGTCGAGTGCAGCGAGCATCTGACGAGCGTTGTCCGAGTCGGGGTATGTGAGACCGACCACTCGGAGGTTGCTCAAAATCTTATGAAAACGCGCAAAACACTCATCCAAAGACTCACCAGCAAGCATCTCAAATTTGTTGTAGTCACGCTTAAACTGGTCCTGTCTCACCGTCTTAATCTGGGTGGTGCCCTCATGGTATGCATCGAGGGTCTCCCAGATATCAAAGGCGGACGAAAGATGAGATATGCGGTCAAACTCGCTACGACTCAGGCCCTGGATAATGATGTTTCTTGCCTTAGCGTTCGCCTCAACATCATGCATATTTCCAGCATTGATGTTCTCATCGGCAGGAACAACAAATCGGACCTTGACTTTGCGCCAGATGGCATACCCCTGAGCCTGGATATATGTCTCCATTCGGCTCTTCCAGAAAGGGTAATCGATGCCATCAAAGACGGGAGGCTTGGTCGAGTACTTGTCCGTCGCCATGGCTCTTGAGACCGGTTAAGATCTATGAAAAAGAGCTAACCGGCTCTGATACCAATTGTAGGACCGAAATGGCGAAAGAGGGGGGTGAATGTTGATCTTTAAAAATCGCCCCCAACAAGTATCCTCACTTAAGCTTCTTCTCCAATAGCTATGGGAGCTATGAAGATAGAAAATAAGCCCTCACTGGAAATCACAGAGACAATGATAAACCAGATCCAGAAAGAAGCAATCAAGAAAAACAAATTCAGCGCAAGTCTGGCTGCAAGCGGTAGTACTGCTGACCCGAGCGGTAGTACCTTTGAACGGTAGTACCGCTGACTCGAGCGGTAATACCGCTGCCCGAGCGGTAGTACCTTTCGAGGAAATCAGACAGCAAACAACAGATTTTGAAACTTCAGATTTTTGGCCGAAACAAGAGTTTGCTTCCAATCTTTTTGGTCCAAAGCCTTACTACAACATACTAAATAGCAAGGGGACTTTGGGAAACAAAGAAATCACACCAAGAAGCAAGAATTTCAGATTATGACAAAAATCTGAAATTTTGCAAGAACTACACCAAAACTCAAATTACTCCCCAACCATTGATCCTTTGGCCATGAAACTTTGAGGATAGCTAGTTAATAGCCTCTGGACTCCACATGCCAAGTTTCATGCCATCTCAAGAAGGGAAACACGAAAAGCACCAGAACCCTAGAGAGGCACAGAGAAAGCTCAAGAACAGGGAAGAGCCAAAAACATGATTCTTGCAAAATTGATCAAGTTGCTCTTGGAACTAGATGACCAAAGAGTCTAGAAATGTAATTCCAACATAGAGCAACCCATTTTGCCACTTCCCAGCAAGAATCAACAAGAAACTCAAATAGTCAAGAAATCACCAAAAAGGAAGAACGAAGCACAGAAGCACGAACAGAGAGAAATAAACTTCAGATTTCAATTCATTGAAGCAAAAAGATTACAAGGAGTCCCGATACGCATGGACATTCAAGCAAGAGGAATGGTTACAAGATTCTCAATCCATCCTCTCCCTCTCCTCAACTCAAGAAATCCCACACGCTACATGCTAGAGGAGGAGGAGCTCAAGAACACATCGAAGGAGACAGAACCTCTGCCCTCTCCAACTACTCTCAACTACCAAAACCTCACCCACTAAAGCTTAAAGGAAAAAACCACCTCCCAAAGCCTCTTTTGACTCACAAAACCCTAATTCACTCCCAAGTCCCTATTGAGGGCATGCAGTCCCTCCACCTATTTATAGCCTTGGCTAACGGGTCTCCAACCCGTTACGCCTGCTATACCCGAACGGAACCGTCTCCCACTTGTGCAGCCTCGCGAAATTCCCGATTCGCCCCTCCTGCACCTTCCAGGAAGCTTCCGCGCTCCTTGCCTCGCACGCCTCGCAACCACCTCGAGTCCACGTCGTCTTCGACACCTCCTGACTGTTCTGACCTCAGCGCCACCTGCGCCTAGTCCAGTCCTCCGTGTCTTACCACGACTCCGTCTCGACGTCCTGCAGTCACACAGACAAGAAACACGTCAAATAGCACCGCTCGATACATGAAAGCGTAAATATCATAAACACATCATGCTTACCCGTGATGAAGTCCAAACCTGTCGAAATATTAGAATATGCATCCTAAGCCCATACAACCAAGTCCGACCGAAACCGATTGCATCGCGCAACGACATGGCTCGAACCACTCAAACCAAACTCAAACTACTCGAACACGCGTCAATTACTCATCACACAACCGGGGTCACCTCCACATGGTCTCTCAAGAAGAGAAAGACACGGGTTACCTCCCGCAAGAGCTCTTTTATGGTCACTTGGGCTCAGAAATTTCGATGACGTCGAATTCTTTGATGTCAAGCTTAGTGGTCTACAGGAAAACCTTGAGGTGATGACCGTTAACTAGGCGGTGACCATTAATCTTATCCTTGATCCGGACTGCACCATAGGGTTTTGCTTCTTTGACATAATATGGTCCTTCCCATTTGCTTCGAACCTTACCATGACCAAATAGCTTAACCCTAGAGTTGAAGAGGACTTTATTACCAGATTGGAGGTCTTTTTCCTGAATTCGTTTGTCGTGCCAGTGCTTCGTTCTCTCTTTATACATTTTGGCATTGTGGTAAGCTTAGTCTCTTAACTCTTTGAGCTCACTAATTTGGAATTTCCATTTTTTACCCATGCCTCGGAGGTTGAGATTCATATTCCTAATGGCCTAGTGAGCTTTGTGCTCCAATTCTATGGGGATGTGGCATGTCTTCCCGTAGACGAGTTTGTAGGCAGTCATCCCTACGGGAGATTTACGGGCCATCTGAAAGGCCCAGAGCACATCATTTAGCTTGATTAACTAGTCTTTTGTTGAGTGCTCGACCGTCTTCATAAGGATATTCTTGATATTCTTATTGGAGGTCTCAACTTGTCTACTAGTTTGGGGGTGATAGGGCTAGGCTAGCCTATGAGTGATCCCAAGATCTGTTAGGGCCCTCCAGAGAGTTTGCTTAATAAAGTGCGATCCGCCATTGCTTATCACGATACACGGAATGTCAAATCTTGGGAATATTACTTCCCAGAACAATCTCTTAGTTGATTAGGCATTGACATGTTTGTAGGGAAAGGCTTCTACCCATTTTGAGATAGTCTACTGCCACAATGATGTACTCGTATTCGAAAGATATCAGAAATGGACCCATGTAATCTACCACCAAACATCAAAGATGTCGATCTGAAGGTTATAGTTTAGGGGCAATGGCACGGAACACAGACGACTGATGGTGCTTGGAACTCTGGCAAGAACTTGACAATGGCATGAAGCTTTGGTAATTGCAATGGCGGCACAAGGTGAAGGCGAGGAGGCAGCTTAGGGTGCAAAAAAGCAAGGCACGAGTGTGCTATTCACTACTACAAAAAGGGTTATCACAGACGGTTCGGAACTGCCATCACAGACGGTTTTCTGAGTCGTCTGTAATAAAGACAACACAGAAAGTTTATGTGTCAGTGGTAATTGGAGGTTATCACAGACGGTTTGTGAGTTGTCTGTAATAAAGACAACACAGAAAGTTTGTAACTAGAACCGTCTGTGAAGAAAACTACTGCAAATGGCTCGAAACAAAAATCATCTGTGATAGTCCCACATCACAGACGGTTCTATTTACCAACTGTCTGTGATTGGCGAGTATCACAGACAGTTGGTAAATAGAACCGTCTGCGATAGTTCATCCTATACCTATGCCCTTTGATAACAAGCAAATACAGTGGCAAACACAACAGCACATTCCATTTTTATTATGATTAGAATCCACTATTATAGCATAACAAGATAATGAACCCAACTCTTTAACACGACAAGAATATATAAGAAGCAGAGATCCTAGCAGACAATAGAAGCTGGATGTATCGAATGGTGACCAGATATCATCGGTAATGGAGAGGAGGCGGTAGCACCACTTTTGTGGCACGACCGTGAGACTGCACAAGACACTTTTATGACACTTACAACAAGAGTGTGTTGTGCAGTCGACCGAGGTGTCACAACAGAGACGCTAGCTCATGGCGGTAGTCGGCGTCGTCGAGGAACAAGCTGGATGCATCGGATGGTGGCTGGATATCACCGGCAATGGAGAGGCGATGGTAGCGCCACCTTTGTGGCACGATGGTGAGAATGAAGAAGACACTCTTACGACACTTACAACAAGAGTGTGTTCTGCATTCAACCGAGGTGTCACAATGGAGGCGCTAACTCACAGAGGTAGTCGACGTCGTCGAGGAACAAGCTAGATACATCGGATGGTGGCCGAATATCACTGGCAATGGAGAGGCGGCGGTAGCACCACCTTTGTAGCACGACGGTGAGACTGCAGAAGACACTCTTACGACACTTATGAAAAGAGTGTATTGTGCAGTCGACCGTGTGTCACAACAGAGACGCTAGCTCACGGTGGTAGTCGATCGGCATCGTCGAAGGGAGGAAGCTATATAGTGGATGAACTCACACGTAACTACCAATGGGAAGGTAGATGGGGAGTAATTAATAAGGGCCAAGCGATGGGAAGGTAGATTGGGAGTAATTTATAGGGGCCGAGTGGTGGGAGGAACCGGTGCCTGCCATCTGATGTGGAGGGAATGGACGGGTGAGATCGAAATCTTGGGGGATACGCTACGGATCGGTGACATGTCATTATCAGAGACGGTTTGTTACACAAACCATCTATGATAATGTACATATCAAAGACGGTTTGTTATCCGAACCGTCTATGATAATTTCATAGATGATTCTATTTAAAAACCGTCTGTGATAATGCGTACATCACATACGGCTTTTAAATCCAACCATCTGTGATAGTTTCAGAGATGATTTTAGCCATGAACTGTCCGTAATAATCAAAGCACAGACAGCTCCACATGAACCGTCTGTGTTGAGATGTCCAGTATAGCTTGTTTTGTAGTAGTGATTTAAGGCACAAATGTCGAGGACTCTGAGGTGATGCTAAGGTGATGGGTTGGGCCACATGCAGGTGAAGGGATGGGTCGGCTTCTAGGTTTTGGACCAAAGGCTTTAAGGAATTTTCTACATTTGTGAATTTCAGAAAATGAGAAAAAAGGATTGAGCTCTAAAAAATAGCAAATAAATCCAAAAAATCCAGGAAAATACATAAATATTTCTTGAAATGTAAGGAATCCAAATAAAATAGATTTTGAATTAATTGAAGTTTATTTTAATCACATTAAATCTTTTTATGTTCTTAAAAATCAAATAAATTTTAATTAATTCAAGAAAATTCCAAAAGATAAATTTTATTTTAAAAGTTTCAAAAAGAGTCTAAAAACTAGGATGTTATAAACCTTCCACCTTAAATGGAATCTTAGCATCGAGATTTAGTCTTACTAAAGGAATAGGTTTGGAAACTCTGTTATGAGATTGTCCTCACGTTCCTAGGTAGCTTCCTCTTCGGTGTGGTTGCTCTACTAAACCTTATAGTAACGAATGACTTTATACCTAGTCACATGTTTAGGTAATTGAAGAATCGACAGGGTGCTCCTTGTAGGTAAGGTCCTCTTGAGATCGATGGCTTCTACTAGCACTAACTTCTCTGGCACATGCAGACACATGGAAGACATCATGTATCCCACTAAAAGACAAACACAACTCTAACTAATAAGCAACCTCTCCTTTAAGAATCAAAATTTTGGCGCAAGCTTTCCTTTCATCTGAAATCGCTTGACTCCTTTGAACAGCGCAGTCCTGAGATACATATAATCATTTGGCTCAAAACTAAAATCTCGATAATGATTATCTACATAGCTCTTCTATCTAGATTGAGCTATTCTCAATCATTCCTAAATTAGATTAACTTTTTCTTTAGATTCCTTTAAACATTCTGACCCAAAAACCTAACTTTCCATCGTCTCCTTCCAATTAAGAGGGATTCTGCACTTTTGTCCATATATACAAAGCTTTAAATGGTAACATCTACAAATTAGACTGACAATTGTTGTTGTAGGAAAACTCTATCAAAGGCAAATATCTGTCCCACTTGGCTCTATAGTGAAACACACAAGCTCTTAGCATATCCTTAAGAATTTGATTTACATGCTCAGTTAGCCCATCCATCTAGGGATGATAGGTTGTACGAAAATTCAAGTGAGTACCCAATGCTTCATAGAAACTCTTCCAAAACTGAGACATAAACTGCAATCTATGATCTGACACTATCTTTTTAGGCACTCCATAGAGACTTACAATTCTTGACATATACAAATATGCCAACTTATCACCTGCATAGGATGTTTCAACTAGAATGAAATGAGCAATGTTTGTCAAACGAACCACAATTACCCAAATTGAGTCAAACCTTTGCTTTGTCTTAGGTAATACTATGATAAAGTCTACACCAACTTCTTCCCACTTCCACTTGGGAATTCTCAATAGTTACAATAAAGCTACTGGCCTTTGATGTTCAGCTGTAACTCTCTGACGGCTTTAACTCTCTGACACACAACACAAAAACTAACATACTCTGCTATCTCTCACTTCATGTTAGGCTACCAATACTTTCCCTTGATATCCTAACACATCTTAGTACTACTAGGATGAATCGAATACAAAGACTCATGAGTTTCCTTAAGTAACAATTCCTTAATCTCATTCTGGTTTGGCATGCATAAACACTTCTTGAACCACATGGTACCTTGTTCATCCTCTGTAAAACCTAAAATTTTACCTTTTCTCTTATTAGTCTTAATACTCTTGATATCCACATCATCAACTTATGCTTTATGAATCTAAGCATCCAAAGTAGGCTATAGCTCCATCGTAGCTAAAAATCCTTCTTCAACCATCTACAAACTAAGCTTGTAAAATTCATCATGTAAAGTAGGCTGCTTGCCTTAATCATCATAGTATTGCAATAATTTTTTTTGCTCAAGGCATCTGCTACCTCATTGGCCTTGCCTAGGTGTTAATGAATCCCAATATTATAATCCACTATCAACTCCAATCATTTTCTCTGCCTTAGATTAAGATCGGCTTGAGTAAAGATATACTTTAAACTCTTATGATCCATATAGATCTCACAATGGTTACCCATGAGATAATGGTGCCAAATTTTCAAAGCTACTACTTTTATGTCTTGCATCCACACACAACCCAAACCTTTACGGGAAGCATCACAATAAATCTCAAAATCCTTGTTAATATCTAGCAAAACCAACACCGATACAATAGTTAAACATTCCTTCAATTTTTAAAAACTCTTCTAGCACTTTGGCATCCAAACAAACTTCGTTTCTTTCTTTAGTAACTATGTAAGTAGCCTTGCTACATTGTGACTACCATCCTTCTTCACAAACAACATTGGGACACCTCATGGCGATGAATTAAGTCTGACATTACATTTCCTTGTAACTCCTGAATATGCTTCTTTAACCCTGCTAACTCATTAGGTGGCATTCCATAAGGTTTTTTGAATATGGGCAGAGTACTAGGAACTAAATCAATGGAAAACTCAACGTCTCTATCTGGCGGCATTCTTAGAAGATCACATGGAAAAACATTGGGAATTTATTTGAAAATAGGCACATCCTTCAACATGGTACCTTTACTCTGGCAAACCATAGCTTCTCTCAGCTACACCAAAATAGCTTATGTGACACTATGCAGAGGTCACCCCATGGTTGTAATGAGTAATTGACCTCTGCTTTAGAATTTGGTTTTTGAGTTCTATGCTGAAGGTTACTGGTTTTATGACCTCTGTGCTTGTCTTTGTGATTAGCAACTCGTGCTACAACTTGGTGGTCGTAGGCGCTGTTATGACTTGGTGGTCGTAGGCGCCATTATGACTAGGTGGTCATAGGTGCTGTTAGGGATGGCAATCGGGCGTGGCGGGTACGCGTAGTGCTCGCCCATACCTGTACCCGCGACCCTGATTTTCGCCCACGGGCATACCCGCGAAGGACCACGGGTAAAAAACCTCGCCCATACCCGTCGCTCGCGGGTACCCGTTGCCGGCGGGCATACCCGTTTACCCGCGAACTGAGTACATCACATTCAAACATCACCAATGCATCACAAATTCATACATTCAACAACTACAATGGAAATACAAATTAACATAGTTCCTCACACATAAATAAATTAAGTTTACAACAATAGTTCAATTTCAACAGTTCAACAAATAGATGAAAAATAGTAAATAGTTTGCCAATCAGAGTCGACAATTGAGATTGAACAACAATCTTTAACCTCCTCTTCAATGTCTTCAAGGCATGTCCATAAAGCCTCAACTCCTTCACCTAAGAAGTAAATATTGCATTACATTTACATCACTAGCTTCGAATCACACATAAATTTTGAAATATTTAAATCACTAGTTGCATACCTTTAAGGTCATTTCAAAGCCAGCTTTGTGAGCACATCAATGCCTCCAATATAGCTGGAGTGAGACGACTGCAATGTTCACTTAGCACTCTACCACTAGTGCTAAAAGCTTATTCAGAAGCTACTGTTGTTATTGGAATAGCCAAGATATCACGGGCAATCATACGCAATGTAGGATAACGTGTCCCAGCTACCTTTCACCAACTCAATATATCAAATTCCTCATCTGTGCAAGGAAGAGTTTCTTCTTCCAAATAGCGATCCAACTCACTTTTGGTCTTCACCACACCAATATTTTTCTTACTAGCAGCTAGTGTTTTAAATATAGAAAGCACCTCATTAGCACCAATTGGAGCAGTAGTAGTAGATGATGTAGCCATACCCTCTTGTTCACTATGCACTTGGTACTCATTCATCAATTCACACAAGCAATTATAACTCTCTGTAAGCTTCTCTTCAGAGTTTTATTCACCAAAGATGGCAATATAGCATGTATGTAACATTGTCATTTTTCCACGTGGATCAAGAATAACAGCAATAACCATCAAACCATGAATATCAGACCAATATTTTAGATCTCCACATCTCAATAGACATAGCCTCAATTATTGGATCTCCACATCCTAGCCATTTATTCATATGTATTTTGACCTCACATATCTTTGGGAAGAAGATGTTAGCTGTTACGTATTTAGTTCCATAAAACATATTAGTGAGCTCATAGAAGAGGCTTAATTTTTCACAAACAATTGAGGCAAAATTCCAATCAGCAATAGTTGGTGCACAATTAAACTGCATATCAATTTGCTTCAACCTTTCAAAGACTTTCTTATAGGGAATAGCAGTACTAAGCATAACATAGGTTGAATTCCATCTAGTTTTGCAATCAAGACCAATCTTTTTAGTTATTTCAACCTTAACAAACCGAGCTACTTTCACAAATTTTTCGTACCTCTTCGGTGTAGCTGTCCAATAAGAAACACTATCACGAACTCTTTTGATGCTATGCTCCATGACACTCAGGTCATCTTTCACAATTAAGTGAAGAATATGTGCACAACAACGCATATGTCGCAGCTTTCCACCCAATAAAAGATTAGATGTACCAACCTTCATCTCTATTGCTTCTACTAATTTATCATTCGTTGAGCAGTTGTCCATAATCAAAGTAGAAAGCTTACAATCAAGATTCCAACTCTGCAGGCTTTTATGTAGTGCTTCACAAATAACCTCTAATGTATGTGGGCATGGCACATATATAAACCTACATGGTTCAACATAGCAAGACAATTAGTATTTGAATATAGCAATAAGATTAATAGTATTCAGCATAGCAATCACCTCAAAATGCAGCTTCTAAGCTTCCAAGAGTCATCAATAAAATGTCCTGTCATTGCCATGTAGCCTCTCTTTTGATTATCAGCTGTCCAAAGATCAGTTGTAACAGCAACACGACAACTGCTTTTATCCAAGTAACTGAGAGCTCTCTTTCTCTCTGAATCATAATAATCCAAGATATCCTTTCTAATAGTATTTCGAGTGACCATTTTAAATAAAGGTTGTAGTGCACTAACAAATGAACGAAAACCATGATGATCAATAATGGACAATGGGTACTCATGCAGAATAATCATGGAATAGAGACCTTTCCTAGCAATTTTTTGATCAAAGACATAGCTCTCTACAGTTACTTGCCTATGCTCAGAAGATCCATACCTCAAACTAGTTTGTACCTTTCCTTCTCTCTTCCGATAGATGCAAACCTTTAGATGTTCATGCAAATGTTTAGTGCCATTCTTTGTTTCTGCCGAAAGGTATTTACTGCACCAAATACACTTTGCCTTCCAAGCACCATTAACCTTCAATCTTGTAAATTCGTTCCAAACGGGTGAAGTGAGTTTTCTCTTCGTGCCACGAGAGTCTTCCTCTTTTGCTTGTGCATCGTCGACATGTTCTTCAACTTGAGGTGCAGATTTAGATCCTACTTGCTGATCATGTAGTATTGAGCCTTGAGAAGATGTCCCATGTTGGCTACTATTTCCCGGAGTTGCCATCTAAGAGTTAAAACATAAAAATGAGAGCTCACAAAGTAACAAATATGATAATTGAACACAAACATTCAGAGATATGATATAACTTACAAATATTCCAAAGCTAAACATTATCAACTTCTAACAAATTATTTGGCCACTGCTTAAAAATCATTCCAAAGCTTACAAACATTCTAACAAAATTTTTTGGCCACTGACAGCACATACAGAACACATTAGGAATATTGTCACCAAGATAGCACATACATAACACCTTAGAAACCCTCGAGTTGATATGTAGCCTTTCCCCCTTGAGGTATCAACAGTGAGCTTACTCTCTATAGAAGAATATCGATACAGTCCTGCAGAAATGTTAACACAATGGTAAGTTAACTTTTTGGTTGTACAACTAAGAACATTGAGAGCCATTTGGAAGTAATCTTTGTCTACGAGACTATGACTCTATGTTACTACTACAATATAAACTAAGCCAATGTACTTATCTGGAACCTCCTCCAATCACGGTGGTAGTTTATCAATTAGTATTGTTTTCTGGAGGAAGAGTTCAGATGTTAGCTTATTGATGTTTAAGAGGTCCATGTGAGCTCCAGATCGGAACCTTGTCTCACATATGACATCAGAAGGCTTATACTGTTATTTTGATTGATCAGAATTATCAAACTATTCTAAACATCGCCGATCTGCACAAACTAAGAACATTGAGAGCCATTTGGAAACCCTTGCATCACACCAAAATGTAGGGAACAAGGATCTTTGCAGGAATGAGACGTTGCAAGATATAAGCACAAATCAATCTACTCAATCTACTCATATAGCCATCTATCGTTGAATGAGAAGACTATGAGGCGGCCAGATCTAATGAAACTCCACTCCATTAAGCCGACCGCTAATGAAACTCTCGGCGATGAGTAAGAAAGGAGGGAGGACCGGAGGAGGCTCACGGCTCACCTGAGTTTTGCCAACGGCGGAGAGGGGCGAGCGCCGGATCTGGTCGGTGGAGGAGCGGCGGAACGAGGGGCGGCGCCGGATCTGGTCGGTGGAGGAGCGGCGGAACAAGGGGCGGCACCGGATCTGGTCGGTGGAGGAGCGGCGGAACGAGGGGCGGCGAGGGGCGCCGAGGAGCGACGAGGGGCGGCGAGGAGTGGCGGAATGAGGGGCGGTGAGGAGCGACGGAACAAGGGGCGGCGAGGGCAGAGATTTGGTGTGTCGGCGAGGAGGAGAGGCGGCGCGTGGGAGGTTTCGGTGGAATGGTCGCGTGGGAGGACCGCCCGAGATTTGGTCATTTGGAGGCGTGGTGGAGATGTTAGGGTTTAGTGGTTTACTGGTTTAGGAGGGCCCACTTGTCAGTCCACTTCACGAGTAAACGGGCGAGACGGGTACGGGTAGAGCTAACCCGTACCCGTACCCGTTTACCCGATGGGTAGGGATTTCCTCCCATTTTTCTACCCATGGGTAAAAAATCCATCCCATACCCGACTCCATTAGGGTATTTACCCACGGGTACACGAGTAAACGGGCACAATTGCCATCCCTAGGTGTTGTTACAACGAATGGCCGTATGTGTTGTTACGACTTAGTCGTCATAGGTGTCGTTATGACTTGGTGGTCGTAGGCGCTGTTATAACTTGGTGGTCGTAGGTACCGTTACGACGAATGGTCATAGGTGCCATTACGACTTGGTGATCGTAGGCGCTATTACGACTTGGTGGTCGTAGGCACCATTACAACTTGGTGGTCGTAGATGCTAATACGACTTGGTGGTCGTAAGTGTTTTTACGACTTTGTGATCGGCAATAGCGTTTTACGACTTTGAGGTTGGCACTCGATTTTATGACTTTGTAGTCGGCAGTCGATTTTACGACTTAGTGGTTGGCAGTCGTTTTTACGACTTGGTAGCCGACAGTCGGTTTTATGACTTGGTGGTCGACAGGTGCTCCTACGACTTGATAGTCATAGCCTTTACTGGCCATGGTCGATAGTCGTAGATCTGACTAGTCGTGGTCGATGGTCGTAGATTCTACTGGTTGTGGTCGGTGGTCATAGACTCTACTGGCTGTGAGCGATGGTCAGTGCTATGTTTGTGTAATCATAAGTCGTAGCGACTGATGCATGGTCGTAGATCTGCCTGATTGTGAGTGATAGTCATAACATTCTGTGTGCCTGTGCACTTGATGGTTGTAGCGTCTGCTACATGGTTGTAGCAGATTGCAGCGTGGTCATAGGCTGCTGGAAGGATCTCGAGGACTATGAGTACCTCTGTCTTGTGCTTAGAGTACTCGTAGGTTGTTTTAGACCAGTGGTTTGTTGAGATTGTTCACTTGGATATAATCTGATTATGCAAGTTGATGATTCTTGTGTATTGTGCGGTGTTATGTGATGGTTTGCTTGTTGGTGTTGGTTGCAGGACTTCAGAGCTAGGTCATGGTGAGGCATAGGAGGACTGGGACTAGACATAGGGAGGTGTTGAGGTCCAGAACGGTCAGGGAGATGCCGAAGATGATCAAGGCTGGTGAGATGGTTGCAAGCCGGGACGACGAGGAACCAGAGCAGGAGCTACCGAAGATGGACATGACAGGCAACGACGAGGTGGACCGGGACTAGGCTCAGGGAGGAGTCAAGGTCCAGATGGTCAAGGATACCGGGTGCCATCATGTGCAAGGAGAAGCATGTGGTGCGTCAAGTGACCTGGGTCGTTTGCAAGCGAGGACGGTTTGGTGGGATCCGAACGCATGAGAGGCCTGTCGACAAGTCATTGGGGTAACATGGAAGCTGCTTTGAGAAGCGTGTGTTAATAAAACCCAGTGTTAGGTGGGGTTAACAGGTTATCCCCAATGTGGACTAATGGTTGGATCCATTAGGTCTAGGGTTCATTTCTGAGCCTATAAAAAGGGGAGTGGAGGTAAGAGTTAGTTGAGGCTTGAGGCAGACTGTGAGTAGGTCTGGTGGTAGGTAGCTCTTCCTCCCTCCATGGTTGTTAGGTTAGAGAGTGTGTGGCGGTTCTAGGGTTAGAGCTTGGTCCTCCCAAAGGGAGCGGTTGTGAAACCAATCATCAGAGCAATACATCTATGTTTGATCTCCTTGTTGTGTATTGTTATCTATTTGGTATTGTGTTGGCTTGGTCTTGTTCATCTGTGTTCTTGGTTTTCTCTGTTCTTTGATCATGTGTTTCCTTACTTGATCTGAGAGAATAGTTTTCCCTTTTTTTTGTTGATGATCTGACTTGCTATGTGTGGGGAAATCGTACTCAAAGCCATCTTGGCTGTTCTATTCCCATGAGCAAGGTATGGTTGAATTTTCACTCTCTCAGTTTCAGATCTGAGCACTTTTGGTTAAATCTCAGAAAGCTCTCGATTTGGTTGCTAAGTTTTCAATTAAAGATTAGAGCAACCTCTTGAGACCTTAATCTTGTTATGTACAAAGTTTTATGGCTGATTGATCTTTGAATCAAAAGTTCTGTGGAGTTTGGTTATGGCGGTCGTACGCTCTTTGCTTTCCTCTGTTCTTCCATGAAAGCTACGGCCGTTGCCAGTTCTACAACCACGGTCAAGTTTCTGACTACATCGCTTTGCTGTTCAACCACGTTCAAGCTTTCGGTCGCTGCAAGATCTTTGGGTTTCTTTCAGATCTAAAATAGTCGCGATGGTTACTGTCTCAAGTCTCGATCGCCTTTACGATCATGTTGGTTTCAACCACGGTCAAGTCTCAGATAGTATCGCTCTGTCTTTCATCACATTTGGTCTTTCAATTGCTTCATGTGCTTTCGACCACGTCAGTTGTTCGACCACCTGTTGACTTACGACCACGTTGATCCTTTGGGTTGCAGTCTAGTTCGACCATGTTGGTTGTTCGACTATCTCATTGGCTTACGACCACGTTGGTTACGACCACGTGTCGAGTGGTTACAACAACACTAATTGTTTGACCACTAGATCACATTGTCTACGACCACATCAGGTCTTGGCTGCACTCATTTTCGATCACGTTGGTCTTGGTCTCGGTGGTTATCGACTACAGTGACTTCTGTTTAGTAGTCGATTTCCGACCATGTTGAATTTTCAACTAGGCTAATTTCCAATGAGCGGTCAGTTTTTGACTACGGTAATGTTCATTTGGTAGTCGATTTTCGACCACGTTGTACTATTGTCTGGTAATCGGATTCATTGCCACTCTGTCAGCTCATGACCACGTTGTTGAGACTTATGACCACGTAGTAAGTTTTCGACCACTTTGCTGGTCTCTGACCACGGTCTGTCCTCTACTGTGTTTTCTCTGCTGTGCTGGCCTTTCGAGTGAGATGAAAGTCTTCATAGCTCAGTAGCTATCGGAGAAAGGGTTAAGTGAATACTTGGGGAGAATTTAAAGGCACCATTGACCCCCTCTGTTGCCTGTCCGGTCCTACAGCTTCAAATTTCAGTTAATTCTATTTTGATTAACTAGAGTGATAGCTTGATGCTTCACAAGCCAATCCATTCCCAGGATTACATCCAAAGACTTGATATCCAGGATAATAAGATCAACAAGAAATTCTATCTCTTGGGTAGTTATCTTAACTCCAAAATATTCTTGATTCGTACTCAACTCAAAGAACCAGGAGATTGAACCAAAAGAACAGATCTAAGAACAACAGTTCCCAACTATTGCCTAATAGAAAAACTCTGAGAAACAAAAGAATGTGAAGCTCCATAATCAAATAAAATTGTAGTAGATATTGAATTTACTAGAAACTTACCCATCACAACATCCTGAGTTGCTTGGGTCTCCTCTGCTATGACATCATTCACCTAACCTCTACAACTAACTGCCGTGTCCTGGTTGCTTGGTTTGGGGCTTGGAGTGCTCCACGAATTGCTCTTGGAATAGGGGTCCTGCCTAGTGTAGCCCCCAAGTTAAAATGAATTGGCATTGGGGTTTGATTCTACGGACACTTGTTAGCATAGTGACCAGGTTCATGGTACTTGAAACAAGTAACTAATGTTGTAGGATTGATATTCCTCTAAGGCTGATTGTCAATGTAAATAGGGCGTGTTCCTAAAATATTCTAACAGGGCACTGGTGCTAGAGTCCTAAAACCTGGCTATTGAGGCACACGTGCTGGTTGGTATGCACTAAAGTGAGCTTTTTGTAACTAATGCAACTAAGCTTCTTGCTGCATCATTCTTCTCTTGCTAGATTCTTCCAACTTACGGTGACTCTCATCTACAAGTATGGCCTTATCCAACATATTCTGGAAACTAGCATAGTCATTGCCCACAACTTGAACCAGTAATTCAGGATTAAGTTCTTTCTTGAATCGCTTCTGACGTGCATCATCTGTGGCAACATTCTTTGGTGCATAGCGAGCTAATTGAGTGGAGTTGTTAGGATACTCACTCGCTGACATATTCTTTTGCTAAAGATCATAGAGCTCTTCCTTCTTCATATCAACCAACCTATCCAGAATATGGGCATGGCGAAAAGTAACTATAAATTCTGCCCAAGTGATCTTCTATCACCTCATGAACAGGAAAATAGTTCTCCCACCATTCTGCTGCAGTACGTTCCAGTTGGTGAGTGGTATGGAGAACTTTATCTTGATCCATGCACTGAGCGAGATTCAGCTTCTTCTCCACAGAATGAAGCTAATCATCTGTTTCCAAAGGTTCATATGAACTGGAGTAGTAAGTAGGTGGTCTAGTCCTCATAAATTTGGTAAATCTTGATGGTAGACAAGCTTGTTGAGGTGCAACGACTTCTCGATTTTGTCAATTCATCATATTGTTCACATTCTGCATCATCATATTCATGAGCTAGGTCTAGGCAACCATGTATTGACTCAAGATTGGATCCAATCTTGTTGGCTCTGTCTACTACCCCTAAGCTAAAGGATCTATGGCACTGCTACTAGGATCTAAAGGCATCTGACTATGACCAGCTGAATCCCGAGTATTAACCATTTGCCAAGTTGACACAAAGGTTACAAAGGAAAGAGGTAATAGCCAAAATAAGGGGTAAACTCATCTAAGAGAGATAAACTAAGGACAATTCTAGACTAAAAACATTCACTTAGCCAAAAAGGCTAGCAAAACTACATTAAATCCACACCAGGAAAACTTTGACATGACTACAACATAATACCTGAGGCAAAATTGCAGCTCATGTCAAACACAACAACAAATAAAAAGTGAAACAATCTATTCGATGCTAAAACTATTCAAGGTTCTAATCTAATGGCTCCAACTCTAGTTCTACCAAATAAGGCTCACTTGACTCTGATTCTGAATCATTGTAGAACACTAATGAGTTACGAACTTGTGGTGACTGCTCTCTTGCTTCGATTGGAATGAAGCAACGAAGATACACTTGATGATTGCCAATTATGCACTGTCTTTCCTCCTGACTGAGAGGTGTAGGTGAAGGTGGTAGAACTGGCAACTGTGGTGGCGGTTCCTCCATAACTACAACTTGCTCTACAATGCTAAGCAACACTGCATATTGCTCCTCAAATTTCTGGATAAGCTTTGACAAAGTAATTCTATATAGCTTGCAAAGATGCCAAACCACTTTACACGTGGCTCCATGCACAGAAAAGTCTTCATGAGTGCATTGTACTTTTAAGCTATGGTGAAGAACTTGGCTTCCAATCATCATAGTAAAGTACGATCTTGTTCAGAATCTAATGCATTGGCGCATTGCTATCTCATGCTTCGTGAAATAAATTAGTTGTCTCTTTGATCCAAAGCTTTGCAATAAAGCTTGAAGATGTCTAGTCCAACCTCCACTCTGGTTGTGGAAAACTTGAAACATCTATAGCATTATAAGGATAAGAAGTCACTTTAAGGACGGAAAACCCAATTCTAGAAAAGGCAAAGAGCATGTACCTTAAGAACGAGGAAAGAATAGAGAATTACTAGATATCCAATTAGTTTAGTTGATTTACAAAATATATTTTGAAATTTTTTCTAAAGCGATCTTTCTAACTAGGGCTTTGTCTTACAGTCGATATAGCTCTGCTACCACCTTTGTTGGGAGCCAAATATGCAAATCTGGACCTCTCTATGTATATTGCACCAATCTAAGATCACATTAGTGCACACAATGAAAACATAGATAAAATATCAACTATGACCACGATTAACTTATCAGAATAATGACCTCATGGCCAAGATTACAAATAATAGCATGAAGGGCTTAGCAAAATCTAGTAGCAGAAAATAAAGATAAGCATAGTAGCCATTCAGCATGCCACAGATAATCGACTGGGAAGAGAAGTTCTATTCTGAAAAGTCATCGAAGAATCCTCTTTCAAGTACCTCTAGCTGATATGGTTCTTTTTCAGCATCTAAGCAACAATTGATATAGTTGTGAGTACATAGAGTACTCAGCAAGTTGTTTGTAACAAGATGCAATATATAATGATGCAAGGCTTATCAAAGAAAGGCTAAATGTTTGTTTTGCCGAAAGCAATATTTTAACATGACTACAATATATAGATTGAAATCCTACTTTTGGAAATGACATAAATAATAATAAATCAAATGATTGAACAAACCACAAGTGAACTAACATTCACTTCCCAACCAACTTACATTCTAGCCAAACCAAGATTTTAGGGAAAACCTAACACTCATGTGAAATCATCGAGCATTGTCTATAACAGGGGACATGGCTATTCAAATAGTTTTATACTCTGTAGAGGTTGCACAACTTTACCCACATGATAGGGTCACATTGTAATGTCTGCACAACAACACGCTTCCTCAGACATGCCGACAAAGAAGATCATAACAAAGCCTTTACAATGCTCAATCTCAATCTAATTTTGCCCACTATGGTTTTGCTACTGAGTAGGCTAACCACCTAGTTGAAAAAGCCCCCTTGTGCCAATGTGAATCAATGGCTACGACCACAACCCACATTCATCTCAGTGATGAAATCAAAGATAAAACATCACAAGTTAATCAGCCAGGTCCATCCCATACTAGACATATGATTGCATAGTAGGGCTTAAATCAATGGCATACAAAGTTAAATCCTTCGTCAGTATCCAATAGAGACATCACACTTCCCCATTTAATTCACGATCCCTCACCCACGTGAAAATTATTTTGTTTAATTAACACCAATGACACACCCATTTCATGGTACACAAATTTTATAACTGTAGTGACCACCATAATTCAATATCTTATTAAGTCAAAGTTAATTAATTAATCAACATGTGATGATGAGCCCAATGTAACAATAAGCATGGCTAAGCATACTAAATGTACAACCCAAGTGAATACTAGTCTTGCATCACTAGATAGTTACCCATCCTATGATGACAATGAAATAATGGCATTCAAGTTATCAAGTGAGGGATCAATCAAAATTGGTTAATAACTACCAAGTACAAATGTTTGTATAAAATTAGAAATGTATGATAATTTAAAACAAAATAATAATTATTATACTTGAAATAATAGGTTCAACATGATTAAAGGTCATGACTTACATTGGATTTGCTCAGTTACCAACTCTTGAATTTTAGGTCCTACTTCTGTTCCTTCGAAGACATTATCTAACGAGAGATAAAGTGAATGAAATATGAAAACAAATCCAAAAATAATCAAACTAGAACCAAAAGATAGAGCTCAATTTTAGATGAATTTAGGATGAAGAATTGGGTCAGTCAGAGTTCGGACAGAGAAAAACAGACTCTCGGAAGATTTGAATCTAAGAAAAAAGTGATACTGTTTGGCTTTTTGAAATTATTTTTTCTAAAGCAAAACTGATTTAAGATGTCAGTAGGGCTTTTGATTTTGGCTGAATTATTTTCCTAAGAAAATGGGCTTAGGTCTCTCTCAGATGGGCCATTAGTCTATGGATTGGGTCATGGGCTTGATTCAAGGGACTACATTCCACCGAGTTCACGGAACAGGGACTAATGCATGGGCCCTGGGTGTCATAGACACGACTCATGGTGGACTAAGTTCATAGATGAATCTAGAGGTGACATGTCTCGGGATGACACAAAGCGGCACAACTTCTGAGGAGACTCACAGGGACCAAATGGTTGGTGCGACGGGCGAAGCGGCGGGTGAGCGAGCAAAGCGAGGCACATAGTTGGTTGGCGGTGAAGGCGGATTATAGAGAGAAGGCTGCGCTCAGTAGAGGGGTTTACCAGCAGGGAGATGGTGGCGACGGTGAGGAAGACATATGCGACGCTTGGAGCTCCATCTAGAACTCGATGATGGCATGAAGCTTTGGTGGTTGCGATAGCGGCGCAAGGAGAAGACGATGAGGTGGCTCGTAGTGCGAAAAAGCGAGGCACAACCACACTATTCAAGACAAGGACACCAGGACTCCAAGGCGGAGATGACACAAACTCCGAGTTGAACACGATGAGGTGGTGAGGCAGACTCTGGTGTGGACTCCCAAGCAAAGATGACACAGCGAGGAAGATGAATAGTAGACACAGTACTGTGCATCTGACATACGGAGCATGCATGTCAGCGGCTGCGCAAAGGAAGGTTTAGATGGTGACACATGGCAAGAATTGAATGGGGCAAGGTGGGTCGATGGGCTGGGCTGGGTCGAGGTGGTAGGTTGGGCCACAAACGGGTGAAGGGATGGGCCAACTTTTGGGTTTTGGCACAAAGGCTTTAAGTAATTTTCTACAATTTTTGAGTTCCAGAAAAAAGAGAAAAAGGGATGTGAGCTCTAGAAAATGGCAAATAAATCCAGAAAAATCTAAGAAAATAGAGAAAAAAATCTTGGTAACACAAGGAATCCAAATAAAATAGATTTTGAACTAATTGAAGTTTATTTTAATAACATTAAATCTTTTTAATTGAATAAAATCCAAATGGTAAAATTTATTTTAAAAGCTTCAAAAACACTATAAAAACCAGGATGTTACACAAGGGTTTTGGGACGAGATCTTGTTGAGGCTATTCTCTCTCAGAGTCATTGATTTTCCAATCATCTGGCTCATCGATTTGGATCCTAGATAGGAACTACACATTTAACTTTTTGTTTAATACAACTAACACATTTAAGAGCAAAAATTATCAAAGAACAACAATCTGTCTCTTGGGAGGCTAGCTGATAGCCTATGGCGGAACAAAGTTAGCCTATATGGTTCACGAGTGGTGCTGGGTTGTTAGCTAGCCTCCCATGTGATGGTGTTCCTAGATAATTTTTTACTCTTAAATGTTAGTTCTCTCAAATAGAAAGTTAAACGTGTAGTTTATGATAGTTTTGCGACATTTACTCCTTTTTAGAAGGGTGATATGGATTGTGTGAGGCCAATACGAAGTGATAGAGTATTGGAATGACTGTCTGTTTGTTGATATACAAGATGTAGAACGATTTAGGGAAAAATGGATTGGAGATGCCCTTAGCCCCTTCATCCGTCGAACTTCCAATTTAATCTAGTACACATATACATGCCTATTACAATAGTTTAGTACGATGGATTTCAATCCTTGCGATAGCTTATTAGGACAAAAAAAACTGTTGCCACATATAAATGTTGTGGAATAATTCATTTGTAGACATGTTTACTTGAAACCGGACTATTAGACCTAAAAGCCTATTAGCATAGTCTAGTATCATATTGCTTATATATTCATGGCATACTCAGCATATGTAAAAAAGGAAAGGTTACACTCTTTGTACACCAGTCACCAGATTCTGGCTTAGATCAATAAAGTTTGAAGAAAGCCGTGGTGACTGCATCTTATGGCTTCTTCTCATTTGTGAGTGGCGAAGCCAAGACGAACATACAGGGTGGGCTTAAATGACTAGGCTAAATTGAGACAAGCACAGCAAGCAAGTGAGGATTTCACTTCTCCATTATTGCAAATCTATGAACAAATTGTAAATTCCATCACTTCGTCAAAAATTATCAATTAAACGATTATCAAATACTAATTTTATCAAGTACTAGCAGACTAGAAGAAATTGTGGCTTCAAATTGGTTGGTCAAAGAATGATTGTCCAGAAGAATGCCATGGGATATAAATCAAGGTTTCAAATAGCCGGCTAAGACATTTAGCGGATGGGTTCCGCAGAGGTTACAAAGGCTATAGCGGGCTATAGCCTCAAATAGCCTCATTTAGCGGTTTAGTAAAAGTATATGTAAAAAACTCAGAATTCAATGTTTTATGCACATACAAGCATATAATCAAGGATATTTTAGCATACAAAAACATTCATAGCAACAAATAGTGAGGCATAGTGCATTCCTTCAGGACATTATCATGCTAATTCAATTTTGAACCTAATTCATAGCAGCAAATAGATGACAATAACTTGAACCTAATTCAATTTTGTAATATATGAGCCTCCCTGCACTAACATGCTAGCTATTCAAACTAAAACCTCTCAATCTCTAAAGACTGAATGGAGCAAAGGAAGGAAGAAGAACACTGGAACAGAGGAGAGTAAAAGTGTAAAACTTGCCTTGTTGTTGCTCTGGTTGGGACATGGTCTTCAGTCTTCCTCAGCTGCCGCCACCGACGGGTCAAGCGCAAGGTTTAAAATAGCTGCCACCGACGGGTCAAGCGGCGGCGCGCGGCCGGACGCGCGCGCGGCGCACGGGCTCGGAAGTCGGAGTCGGGAGGTGTGGCGGCGGTGGCGGCGGCGGCGGCGGCACGGCTCGGAGAGCGCGCGGCGGCGGCGGCGGCACGGGCTCGGAGGCGTGGCGGCGCGCGCGCGCGGTCGAGAGTCGGGAGGCTGGTGTGAGGACCGAATGACCGTGGTGAGGGTGCAGAGCAAGAGCTAGGGTTAAGCACGAGTTGGGCCAGACAGGAATTCGGCCCACTTCAGATTTTTTCCCTCCAGACTTAGCGGGCTAAATAGCAGTCCATTTAGCGGATTTAGCGGGCTAAATCCGACTAATAGCGGAAAAAAATGTTTAGCGCTAAAAGTGATTTCTCTTAGCCCTTAGCCTTCCCAAAGGCTAAATCCGGCTATAGCGGTGGCTATAGCCGGCTATTTTAAACCTTGATATAAATGGGATCACTGTTATTGATCAGAGATTCAGAAAGGCATTCCCATATGCATGTTGTGAGATATAAAATTCAGAGTACTCCATTGGAATGCAGTCAGTTGCCATTGTCTAATTGGGTGTACTGTAATGTGTGTTCGATCCTATAGTATAGTATGGCAGATGTACTACAATGTGTGTTCAATCCTATAGTATGGTATGGCAGAATGAAGAACTAAGCCAATCAATGGAACCAACAAACAACAAACATATACTCTGCCTGGTAGTACCTAGTACATTCCTGTAGATTCTGAGTATACTAGAAGGCTAGAAACAGAGTTTTGGATGGAGATGTAGCACCACCTAACTGGTAGTACATTCTTATTAAGATACTAGCGCATCGAATTCTTTTATGAATATTCTATTTTTTATTTAAAATAATAAAAATATATCCACGCAAAAAATTTTATAAAAATAGACTCCAGTCACCTAACGGTCGAGCGATTGGAGCCTATCGCCCAATGGGCACGTGATAGAAAAATAATCCGCTAGCCGTTGGGCGAATTGATTGCAGTCGCCGAACTACCAGGTGACTACTTCTAGTCGCCCATCGATTAGGCGACTACGCTTCCAGTCGCCGAAAGGTTAGGCGACTGGAAGCGCATATAAAAGGACCGCGCGACAGAGCGGGCGAGCCCGCTCGACCACGCGGTGAACAGATGCGACAGAATCAAAAGAAACAGATGAGAGGGAAGAAAAGGTGATGAGAGAAGAGAAAAGGAGAGGGAGGAGGAGAGAAGAGAAAAAGGAGGAGAAGAGGAGAGGGAAAGGAAAAAGGAGAAATTTTGCGACTCTTGTGAGATATTTTTTTCTTTGTTATATTTTAAATTTTGTATATGAAATAGATAGTTTATTTAGTGTTAGTACGCGTAGAAAAATGTAAATATAGAAAGAATAGTACAACTTTGGTATAGAAAATTTAGTCAATGTAGTTTTAGAAAATTAGCAGCCGTAGTAACTTATAGTTGTATAAAATTTAATGAACATAGTTGTAGAAAATTAGCATCGTTAACAAATTAGCATGCGTACAAAATTATAGTTGTAGAAAATTCATTGAACATTACATAGAAATTTGTAGTTATTCAAAATTCAGTCAATATTTTTGTAAGAATTTAATAATTTGCTTTGTATAAAACAATAATACATAATATTTATGATTAATTACGAATGAATGTAATGCCGTTAGTACATTGAAAAACATGTGTACTGTTATAACTAGTATATAGACATTTAAATCGATATGCTTTGTAAATTGTCAAAATCATTAGGAATTATTTGCAGTAGGGGAGAGCCCGAGTAGCAAGAAAAGAGCAGCGTTGGTGCGCGGTCTGTGGATAGGAAGTTCATGCTACGAGGGTAGTGTAGTTAGTTACGATAGGCGATCGGCCGTTGAAATGTAAATTACAGTACATCGGTACTTCCGTAATGTGCGATGCGATTTGACTAGTTGCAGAATTGTAAATATATGTAGGAATGCATCAGTAATGCCGATACCCACTACATTGAAAGTGCATTACGGTGTTGGAACCATTCGTGAAGGTCTGAATGGTGTGGACTTGAGCGGTTTTGCGTAAGCCACTCTAGTACACTCGAACGGCGAGAATGCTCGAATCGCAGATGTGGTGCATTGGCTTACCCGTAGTTTTTTGTTAGACCCCGAGGTGTGTATAGTGTCGTCATACAAGGGCTTTGGAGCCGGTCTCCCATGGACATCAGATGGCAGTTGAGAACATTGATGTGCACTGTTGCGTGGAAGGGGTTTGTGCAAGGGTCCTAGCGTTGTGAATACTTGTACGTGATGCTTGTGCAACCATGCCCAATAGAAGCTATGCAAGGTCGTGTGGACGACCCTCATCCGAGAGGTGTGAGCAGCTCGGGCGCCCCTCATGTTAGTGAAGAGAAGGAAGTTGCTCGTGACGAGGCCGATGCGGTACATGGAGGAGAGGGAGAACAATCACACTATGGTAAGGGTACAGGAGAAGCCGATGAAGGGGAGCATATGGAGTACGTGGTGCATCAAATGGAGAGTGATGACCGGACGGCTTGGGCTAAGAAGTAAGCTGTACAGGACGACGACGAGGACAGTTCGGATGAGGACGAAGCTCCCATCCCGTAGGAATGGAACCGTTAGATGATGAGGTTGTTGACACACATGACAAGCACGAATCATAGTGGGAGTATCATGGCATATAGGTTCAGTTGCATTCAATATTTGCTGACAGGGCATCGCTGCAGGATTCCATCAAGTTGTGGGCCCTGTCTATACAACGGACTTTTTGGATCATCAAATCTAGCCACGAGCAATACACCGTGAAGTGCAAGCAGGACAGTTGTCCTTGGAGGGTGCACGTATGTAGACTGAAGTATGAGACTCACTAGATTGTATCAAAGGTGGAGCCACACTCTTGCATTCTCAGTAGTGTTTTGGTGAGGCATCATAACCTAACGTCTGCCTTTATAGCCAATCTGATGTACAGAGAGATAGTGGACAAGAAGGACATAGAGGCCACACACATCGTGCTAGCTATCGAGAAGAAATTCAAGTACAAGATTAGCTATGTAAAGGCGTGACATGCAAAGTAGAAGGCGTTGGAAAAATGGTTTGGGTCAGGCGGCATATGATAATCTTCCTCCTATTCTTCAGGTATTGCAGGATAGGAACCTGGGCACATATATTGCTGTGAAGGACAAGCCATCTGCAAGCCCGCCAAGTTTTGCGCTGTTGAGAGGGCCTTCTTAGCATTCAGTGTGTGCATCAAGGCATTCAGGCATATGCTACCTGTGATCTCAATTTATGGGACCTTTTTACCAGCAAATACAAGGGTCAGATCCTTACAGCCATTGGTATTGATGGCAACAATCAAATTATGCCGCTGGCCAATGCATTCATAGAGAGTGAGAATTACAACAGTTGGTTGTGGTTCCTTAGACATATGAGGGTTGGAGTTGTCGGCGCTCGTCCTAGTATGTGCATAATCTATAATTGCCATACCAGGATTGTGAAGGCCATAAGAAAACTTCAGGAAGACCTCGAGAAGCCCTTCCCCTAGCCGGATATGAGGAACAGAAGGTGCATTCGTCACTTAGGGGCGAACTTCTTCAAGCAGCTCCTAAAACAACCATTGATGAAGCTATTCAAGAGGTTGGCTATGCAGAAATAGCAGAGAAAATTTGATGCTTTGTGGGCATTGTTGGATGAGCACAGCAGGAAGCACGTCGATGAGAGGAACAAGGGGCCGGTTGTGCCTAGGGCAGCACAACAGGAATGCCTGATAGCACTGGATGAGCCTAACGTAGCTGGTTCGAGGAGCTCACAGAACATCATGTGTTTCTCGCAGTGGATTGAGGGAGAACTATTAGAGAAGTGGTCACTGCTACACGACACGGATAGCACAAGGTATGGTATAATGACGACTAACCTTGTGGAGGTGTACAACTGGGTTTTCAGGGGGGTCTTCATTCTCAGCCCCTCGTCCCATCGTGGAATGTGTTCTACACAGCACAATTGGCTACTTTAGGAAGGCATGCGAATGCTGCACTTCATGCGGCCAACCCACGAACATCGTACTCATCGAAAATTATGGTATACATGGAAACAAAGACACAGAAGGGACAATTACACACGGTGCACATCATGGGCAATAGGGAGCATCATTTCGACGTGGTACTCCAGGATAAAGCTAGATTTGGGATGGCTTGTGCCCTTGTTACCCACGAGGTATGCCATGGAGATCATGTAAATGAACCTAGATACTCGTGCAATAAGCCGAAACTATTATACAAGCCATGCTCTCATGTCCTCGCTGCATGCAGGACTGTGGGTATGGATCCTTCGAACTTCATGTCAGAGTACTTCTTCAAAGAGAGGGTTATGCATGTGTTGTGTGGCGAGCTTAGGGGATTCAGGGTTGTGGGGAAATTCGCCACCTCGAATATTGCAAGGAGGGCCTGGATTCCAGATGTTGACATGCTAAAGGGTGGGAAGGGTCGGCGATAGAGCCAGCGTATTACAAATGATATGGACGAAGCGCAAGTCAGAGCACCTGGTGCACACGTCAGTCAGGAGGGGCACACAGCTAGACGATGCAAGGCATGTACTGATCACTAGGCAGATCGGCATGATTTCTACAACTAGTTGTTGGATACTACAAATAAATGTCCATTGTAATCTGTACTTTGTTAGTTGGCACTTTTGACGTGCGTACTGTCATACTAAGTGTATCGTATGTTGCATGTATCGTTTGTACAATTGTTATGTTACTTCCCCCTTTTCAGTAATGTAGTTGGTATTGTGCTGGTAGCCTAATATTGTTTCGTTTGTTTATTTACAAGTTCTATTTACTGTTGTTTTACAAGGGATGTTTTTTGTTTGCATAAATGCTAACTTGAATTCATTTTGTAGGTATGGCACATGAGCTTCGCAGATCGGACTGGCCTTACGGCATATTAGACGAGCACGTCGACCAGCTATATCACGCTTCCCATCGTGTCTCGCCTCCAAGGAGTGTAGAGGAGCTAATTGACTTGGGAGTGGTCCAGACATGCACACCACATGTGGCCTAGAGGCTAGACCCCTGCTGGACACCAAGTGTGCACTCCGACAGTGTTGTACTATTGCCATAAGTAGGTTGTGTACTACCTTTACTTGCTTTGTAGGCTGCGTGATGCCGGGCTACTCCCTCTCGCCCGGATGGTGTAGGCCACCAACGAGGATGGACTAACCTTGCCTACAGGTGGGGACGACAATGTGGAGCAATCACAACGCTTCCCGTTTGACTACTCTCTGCTGACATCTTTGTTGGACCACTGGCGGCTGGAGACACGCACTTTCCACCTCCCATTCAGGGAGATGGCACCTACTCTACAGGATGTGTCCCTGCTGCTCAGTCTTCCCATCATAGGAGCTACTGCCTTCCTACCGGATGCTCTGGCTAGCTGGTGCCACACCTGCTCGACAAATTCCAGGGAGTCCTTCCGCCTGGCGCCGCAGAGGAGTACTACATCTTCCCATCGGCTCAAACATACGAGCCGTCATTGAGGTGGCTCTCACAGTTCTGGGTACATGCTTGGCACCCTTTTTGTTCTATCCTATATGCTCTCATTTCTGCTATTCTGTACTAATAACTTTTTGGATGCATTTAGGTGGAGCGGATGGACCCAGAGGTAAACGAGTAGCAGGTCTCGCGGCACTTGGAGGTGTACTTGCTGTGGCTATTTGGTTGTGTGCTCTTCACTACCAGCCACGGCAACACCATCCACGCGTGCCTCATCGCTCACACTAGGGCCATCGTCGATGGCAAGTCCCCTAGATCAACTGGGGTTCGGCCACACTTGCCGCGACCTATCGCGGGTTGTGCGAGGCGTGCGCCAGGACCAAGGTGAACTCAGTCCTCGCGGGGTGTCTGTTGCTACTGCAACTGTGGTCGTTCGAGCGCTTTAGCCTCGGATGGCCCATGCTCGAGGACATGACTCCGTATGGGCTGAGATGTACCCCAGGGGTGACGTCAACCGGCCTACGATGGGTTCTCTCTGGTGTCATCGAGGGTAAGTAGTCTGATAATCAATTATTTCCTTCGTATTGATGATGGTCGTATGTAACAGCTGTTGTTCCTTGTAGGTACAGTTCAAGCACGTCCATGTCACATGGGCATATCTACCCTTTGTGGACCAGTTCGACTGCCTTATAGTTGACGACGTGCGTTGGGAGCCGTACTCACCTGCGGCAATTTTAAATCTTCCATGGAAACAAGTTTCTTCATGCTAGTGGAGTGACCGAATGGAACTTTCACACCATGTAAGCACTGACATAGTTCAGTTCTCTCTGACTTAGACAGAGTGTAGCAAGCCAGGGGAAGGTACGTCCGGCCTTTATCTATCTCTATTGGCCCCGAGTCGTCCTCATTTTTTCGTCAAATTATTTTTTCATCTTGCGGTATGGATGATACCGTGGAAAGAACCTATGGTGATGCATGTACACAGTTTTACACAAGTTGTTTAACCATACACGCTTGGTATAATCTAAGCAGTGCAGACAGGCTTTGGCTCCTTTCGTACTCAACCCCGACAAGTTACCATAGGCAGAAAAATCATTGATGGTGCAGAACAACATGGCATGCAGAGTGAAGTTCTCTCATTTGTCCGCATCCCATATATGTACCCCTTCGTTCCACAGTGTCACAAGATCTTCCATCAATGGTGCTAGGTACACATTAATATTGTTCTCAGGTTTCTTCGGTCCTTGGATAAGTACTGACATCAAAATGTACTCTCATTTCATACACAGCCAAGGAGGAAGGTTGTACATGCATACATTCATAGGCCAGATGCTATGTCGGCTGCTCATATTACCGAAAAGATTCATTTCATCTGCACTCAACCAAATTATATTTCTTGGTTCTACACTGAAGTCTACAAACATCCTATCGATGTTCCTTTACTGGGCAGAATCAGCAACATGTCTTATCATTCCATCTTCCTTATGCTCCTTTGAGTGCCAACGCAGCAATCTTGCATGTTTTCAGTTCGCAAATAAATGCTTCAAACGGGAAATCATATGCAAATACCACAACATCTTAGTAGGAGATCCTTACTTCACCTCGATACCCTCGTCGTCATTGGAGTCATTCTTATGCTTGTATCGGGATGCTTTGCATACCAAACAAATATGTAATTTTGCATACTCTTTACAGTAGAGGATACAATCATTCGACATGCATATATTCTTTTCATTTCCATTCCCAATGGACAAAGAACCTTCTTGGCTTGGTAGATGGTTCTCAGCAACACATTTCCCTCTTGCAGGATGTTCGCTAGGATACCTAACAACACCGTGAAACTCTTGTTGGACCAACCATTGCTTGCCTTCAATTTTAGCAATTCGAGAACAGATGACAACCTTGTGTATTGTGGCTTGTAACTAGGAAACAAAGGTTTCTCCAAGTTCCCTGGCTGCAAGCCATAATACATTTTGATGTCACTACTTATCCAAGAGTCGAAGTAACCTCGAAACGATATTGATATATACCTAGCACCATTGATGGAAGATCTTATGACACTATGGAACGAAAGGGTACAGGTACGGGATGCGGACAAACGAGAGAACTTCACTCTGTACGCCATGTTGTTCTGCACCATCAATGATTTTCCTGCGCATGGTAACCTGTTGGGGTTGAGTACGAAAGGAATCAAAGCCTATCGGCACTGCTTAGATTATACCGAGAGTGTGTGGTTAAACAACTTATGCAAAATTATGTACATGAATCACCGTAGGTTCCTTCCACGGTATCACCCATACTACAAGATGTAGAAACAATTTGACAAAAAAAGAGGATGACTCGACACCAATGCCTTTTAACAGGAAAGAGGTCTACGATATGGTCAAGGATATCGATGTTGTGCTTGAAAAGGGACGTAAGTTGAGGACACATTAGAAGAACATGTGGAAGAAGAGGTCAGCATTTTGGAACTTGCCTTACTAGGGGCACTTAGAAGTTCACAATTGCATTGATGTCATGCATGTAAAGAAGAATGTATGTGATAGCTTGATTGGTCTCTTACTAAATATTCGTGACAAAATAAAGGATGATGTAAACGCACGGCGTGACTTGGTTGCTATGAACATCAGGACTGAGTTAGCACCAATAAAGACCGATAAAAGCTAGACATACCTTCCCCTAGCTTGCTACACTCTATCTAAATCCGAGAGAACTGAACTGTGTCAGTGCTGCATGGTGTGAAAGTGTCATCCGGCCACTCCACCAGCATGAAGAAACTTGTTTCCATAGAAGATTTAAAATTAATTGGCATAAAGTCTTATGACTGCTATATGCTAATGACACAATTGCTTCATGTTGCAATTAGAAGTATTTTGCCGAACAAGATTCAAGTGACAATCATGAGGTTGTGTTATTTCTTTAACGCAATTGCTCAGAAAGTCATCGATCCCAATGGACTAAATGCTCTTTAGATTGAGGTGGTAATGACTCTATGTCATGTTGAGATGTATTTTCCTCCATCATTTTTCGATATCATGGTCTATCTCATTGTCTAACTTGTGAAAGAGATAAAGATATGCGGCCCCATGTTTCTATGTCATATGTACCCATTCGAGATGTACATGAGAAATCTCAAGTCCTATGTACACAATCAATCTTGGCCGAAAGACATCATCATTGAAGGTTTGCAATCAAAGAGTTCATTGAGTTCTGCATCAATTACATGGCTCAGGTCGAACTGATAGGTGTGCCTGTATCTCGTCACAAGAGAAGGCTAGAGGGTATCAGGACCATCGGAAGGAAAGCAATAACTCCCGATCTGGATACGTATACTCAAGCCCATTTTACAGTCTTGCAACATATGACTGAAATGTCCCCATATATTGAATAGTACAAGGACATACTACACTAAGAGAATCCATGCCGGTCGGATGTTTGGATCATAAGACAACACAACCGTTGGTTCAACAAATGGTTGGGGGTGCAATTACTAGGAGGTCATCAAGTGAAACATTGTAATGGCTAGCAAAAGGGCCAAACTTTACAATTGTGACATGACAAGGATATGACATTAATGGGTACACATTTTATACAACAGATCAGGATAGAAAGAGTACAGTCCAGAACTCAAGTGTCCGCATAGATGCATTTCGTGATGAGCAGTTCAATATAGCTAGCCTAAGCTCCTACTTTGGGCTTCTAGAGCAGATTTGGTAGCTCAACTATGTGATTTTCAAAATCCCTCTATTTCAGTGTCATTGGGTCCACCTCCCATAGGGTATAAAGGTCGACATGTATGGCGTCACTACTGTGGACCTCGAACGTGTAGGATACAAAGATGAACCATTCGTACTCGCAAGTTAAGTTATTCAAGTTTTTTATGTAATCGAACTAGCAAATAAGAAGCACCACGTAGTTCTTAATGGAAAAAGAATGATTGTCGGAGTTGAGAATGTCGTGGATGAGGAAGAGTACAATTAATTTGACGAGTTGTCTCCATTCAGATACAGCATCAGGCTTGACGAAGAACCAAGCAATGAAGCAAGCTATATGCGTATTGACCATCGTGAAGAGCTTTATTTAAAAGGAAATAGCCAAGTGTAATGATCCCATGAAGTTCAGTACATCGGCTCCCATGAAGGCAACACCGAAAATGTATCGCAAGCGAGGCACCAAGGCCAAATCAAACAAGATTAAGGCGCCTCTCAAGGAATGGAAGTTCATGCTTGGAGTGTCGTTGGTCCCTGAGTCACAATTACTGAGCCTTGGACTGATTTGCATGACTTTGCATACCTAGCATATGCAAAGGTTCAACATGAAGCCAAACCGGTACAGTGGATTTACCTTGAAATACACAATGCGCATTTCCTCTATGACTTGGGCCACTTTGTTGTGACCTTCGAAAACTTATTCTTACTATTCAATCTCAACAAACTCGACACCTCACTTCTATGATGCTGGACACTGTAAGTGTACTGTACAATCAAGTTGTACATTCGCGTAACACCGATAATGTACAGCTTGTTGGCTCATGGATCTATACAACTCATTGCTTATGTATAGATCCACGAGCCAACAAGTCCGACGATGGCAAGAACTAGTGGGTTTCCTTGACCCACACTTGGTCTTTAAGCAATCCATCAACGATAACGTATCCTTCGTCCAAGATTACATACCGAAGGAATTGCTTGCTCATAGTGACAAAGACTACTTAGGAGCAACCACGACTTTACCCATATGTAACAAACAATTGACAGGTAAACTCATTTCCTCCATACATAACTCTATTGTAGTCTTCCCTTCGTTTGTAATTGTCGAGGCTAACTTTTTGGAATCACATAGGCCGTTCAGCGCTTACGTTTGTCGTTTGCAATGTATGTGGATTCTACATTTGTCGCTATATGGAAGAAATCATGGACACTAAGACGAATGATCCAGAGGTTTGTCAATTTGTCAATAAGTATTTTGCAATTATCAATATATATGTGTGTGTATGCGCTAATGCTACACTACTCCTAGCGACAGCACATGAAATTCGACGAAAGTGCATTCGATTTTAACAAACTCGCTGAAATAAGACTAAAGAGTTCTACCCAGCGATGATTAGATATTCAAACATTTGATATAATTGTAATCACTCAATTGTGCTTAATCAAATAATTCATTCAAATGTACATCATTGAGTTGAGATATGTGTAATGATTGTCGTGTGTTATATATGTAATCTGTTTACTTATTTTCAGAGAGTATGACTAGCATTTGTTGAGACTAGCAGAAAAACAAGAAATAATATAGGTACTTAAATAGCTATCATAGACAGTTTTTAGTACTAGTCGTATGTGATATGTAAGATATCACAAACGGCTATGTCCGAGAACCGTCTGTGATATATGGTATATCACAGATGGTTTTTGGTATTAACTGTCTGTGATACTTGATATATCACAGACGGCTATATTAAAGAATCATCTATAATACTTGATATATCACAAACGGTTTTTAAAAAACCGTCTGTATTGTAATTGTCACAGATGATTTGAGAGCCGTCTGTGATAACCACATATTATCATAGACATATAAATTCAGATAGTTCAGAAACCATAATGGTTTCGAATCATCTATAATCTATAATAAATTTTTCTGTAGTAGTGCAGGAAGTTCTTTGCCAGTTGCGGCGTCGCTGGGTACTGCGCAGAAACTATCGCGGTTGCCAATTCGCGTGCACGACGTGACTGGCTGTCGCGCCAGGCTGAGAAGCCGTGGCGGGAGGAGGCCGTAGCGACGAACTTGATGTCCGGACTTATATATGCAATTGTTGTTACGCATGCATGCATGTAGTAATCATACAAACAAAAAAGGTTTGAATCAATCCCATCTATTTACCCAAAAACAAAATCAATCGCATCTGGTAGCAGCAGGAAAGTGGTATTGGGTCTGCTCTCAAGGAGTCATGGGTTAGAAACCAAGCAAAAGAGTATCTCGAGGGTGCGGCAAATGAGCAGCAGAAGAAAAGAAAATATGATGATACAGGAGAGATGGATGCAGGTAGGGTGATGGCAGTGCTATTAATCGCGTGAAGGGAACATCCCGACGACAGGGACTGATTTGGCAGCGCCAAGGAAGCATATGTATGGGGCATCGATGTTGGTGAGGACGATCAAAGGCCATGGCAGCAGTTGTGCTAAATAAGAGAAAAGCGAGGTACGTTAGGGCCTATTCTTTTAGACCGAAGTTAGTGATTTTTTAGTTTTTGCTATAGTACTTAACTTTTAAATATAGTATTTTCTTAAGATGGAGTCTACAAGTTAATTATAGTACATGTTAAAAGCTTAATATCTGTATTAACCAAAATCGCAAGCTAGTATCTATCTTTCCGTAATCTCTGCCGTAACTAGCTAAAATTCAAAAATTTCAGCCAAAAACCATAAGCCGCAACCGAACCAAACAAGCTAGACACACAATTGCAATGGTCAGCAGATTCAACAAGAAATATATTAGAGACTAGACTCGGTGCGGTAGCTTGCATGTTGGATTGGCATAGGCATGAGCCAGTAATGCCTCATACGATTTGAGTTGAGATAATGTCCCACATACACTCATTTTAATGTATAACATATAGCTTTCCAGGATGAAAATTTGGCTAAAGGATATTATCCTGATACTTCCTTTGTTATTATTCTCTATTAATGTAAATATCAGATTTTCAGTTTAGACAAAGCTCATTGTTTAAAAAAAAGAGATAATTGATTCTATGTACTGAATAACGTCTGCTTCTACAAAATACCACTGAAAAGTACTCTCTCTATTATATACCACTGAATTGTACCAAAATTCAATTATATGCCACTGTCATTTGTGCACCGTTACAGGGAGGCCATTATCTTCTAATAAAAGACCAAAATGCCCCTACCAAAAGATCGAAAGCCCGATTTATTTAAAATAGCAAATAACCTGCACAAATTTTGAATATTCATAGGAATGTTGTTCAACATTTTATTGATCTAGAAAAATATTTCAAGGCACTGTTTAAAGAAAATTTTCAGATTTTTAATTTAAATGCTAATAAAGGCTACTATTTACAAACAGAGACTAAATGAGGTCTAAAAATTCTCAAAAAATTCTCACAAGCTCCTATAATGTCACATGGCTCCATAAAATTATTATTTTGCATTTTTATACAGTGAATTTGTTCCGGTTTACAAAATAGCTCAAATAGTCTGATTTTAGATTTGAATTTCAAAAATTGATCAAATGGAAAGGTCAGTTCATGAAATTTTATATTTTAGTTCTACACTACCACAATGATCCACCAAAAAAATTTGATATTTTTGGCTAAGCCAACGTGCCCTATATTTAATTTTTATCACAGAGGCAGATTTTGAACTAAGGGTAAAATCATCTTTCTCCAGGGGCAACGAACCCTAACTGATAGCAATGTTATGTAATTGAATTCCAGTGTAATTCAATGATATATAATAGAGATGATATTTTTTTTAGTGGCATTTTGTAGAATCGAATGTTATTCAGTGGTATAAAATCAATTTTCTCTTTTTTAATAACCCTCTTACAGTTGGAAAATCAATTATGTGGGTCTTACACCCAAGTTGCTCCAAACATTGTCACATGTTTGCACCGAGAGTAGGTTAGAACTTAGAACTGGATAGCAATTCACACTAACATAGCTCGTCACCTGAACTCACAATATGGCATTCTCGCGTTTAATTGATAAAATTTCTAATTTGATATAACCCATAGTAAGTCTATACGAAATCTGTAGTCCTGGTGCACCGAAGTACATGCATGGCTGGAGGGAGGTACAGATCTTTTAAGTAAAGAGATTGCTATATAATATTATGTGTACTAAATCGCATTGAAAGGTCCTTCCTGGGTCCTAGTTGGACCGTTGAGGCTAATTATGGTACCATCATGGGCATGATTAATTAGTTTATGGCCATGGTTGAGACTAACATTGTTGAGAGCAACCGTCCTGAATTGTATACATGTAGCAGGTGGTGGTGACGGACGAATGGAGCTGTTCCAGTGTACCACTCGACTCGAGGTTTTTGTCATGGCAATGAAAGTCCAACAAGAGCGTCACGTGATAGCTCCTTACAATCTAACTGCATTATGTTTTGTTTACCTTGTGCTATGTTGTTCTTTTCCTGTATTCTTTTGTTAGTGTGTCTTTCAAGAGAGATTTTGGTTGGTGGAGTACATATTAATCTATATTTAACTTTTGCAGTTTCTTTTTTTTTAATTGCAAGGGACACAACGTCAAGAACACGGAGCTGTTCATACGGTCTCTAGTTTAGTGCACAAATTTGCATGTTGGGTGTAGTGAGAGGGTCATCTTCTAGAAACTAAAACAAATTACAAATAATTTGTAATTTGTTTTAGTTTCTAGAAGATCTTATTTGTCTTGTGGAGTTGATACTAATAGAATCTCTGTTCAACATATCACAAAGGTTATGTAATATACGTTTCTTCCTAAGAAAGTTCATCCATGCTCCGTCGACAATTTTTTGCGTCTAATTTTTGGCCTTCATCTCTAATACTGTTTAAAATGCATTCCTCAAACGTCAAAATCATACAAATGTCCCTAGACATTTATCATGTGCAATTTTCACCACGTTGGTTACCACATCATCACCTCAACTCCACTTGTCAGCCATACATCCTTTTCATCATACTTGTCTCCTTCCTCCATATTTATATTCTTTCCTTTCCTCTTCTCTTCTCTTGAGTGTTGGCAACTAACATGGGATCAAATGATGATGTGGTAGTCAACATGGCAAAACCGTCTATCATACCTATTTAGGGATGTGATTTACATGATTTTGTTAGTTGACGGATGTGTACTAAACGGCATTGGATATGAGTGACAAAAATTAAATAACAAAAAGAGTTAAGGATCATAGATGTACTTTTTCCTTCTTTTATTTGAGATGGCAGAAACAACTGGCTAGTGCAATCAACTTAAGGCTAACAACACACAGGTCATGGGTTTAAATCCCTGACAATTATAGTAAAAAATTCACACAAATAATACGCTAAATATGTGGTTAGTGGGAATCAAATTTTGGCAATCAGCCACAGAGATGCGGGCATCCTCATACCTTAGCTTACAAAGATGTGCTACGGTGTGCCACATCGGATTCTCTCTTTGGTCATATGTTAGCTCCATTTGCTCCATGCTTTGGCATCTACCTTAATGCATGATTGAATACAGGTGCCTTGATTAATTAGAACTAAAAATTAGATATAGAAATAAATATTACTCCCTCTATCTAAGTTTTTAGGGCGTATTTTTTGAACGGCGATGTCCATAAATATAAGATGTATTTTATGTTTCAATATAAAATTAGCGTGATATTTTCTTTATATCCCTAATAAATAGTAGCTTTATTTGCAATTTTCTAAGTGCATGTATTGAATATAATGCTAAGAGATAATAATTAAGAATAATCTAACTATTTTCACTATTTTTTAGTCTATGTATTAAGAAAAAAATATGTTTTATAAATTTGGACAGAGGAGTAAGTTCTGCTCTTGATTAGTCTAGCGCAGAAAAAAAAAATCTCCGCTCGATGCGCACATTCAATTCTCTACTGGCTTAGCGCAGATGATAGCTCAAGCGACCTTCTCAAGCGAACCGAGCATGGCGACTAATGCTCCAACTGTTGGTGCCTGCGCCCAACACGCTAACGCTCGGCCAAGAGTGTCATACCTGCGACTCCTCTTTTCGGTTTTCAAAGTCTGTTTTTTAATTTTTTTTATTGTAACTAATTTTTAAATAAAGTATCTTTTTAAGATGGGTATATAAATTAATTATAGTACATATTGTAACAGCTTCATTTATATAGACCAAAACCGTATGTAAATTTTTATTACTCTATACACTCTCTCACAAGCAGTTCAAAAAATATAAACCACAACTAAAAGGTATAAACCGAAGCCAAAAGAATATGTCTGCTATTCTTTGGTTGGCTAGTTATGTTATAATATTCTTTTGGGTTGTATCCGGCAAAAATGATGCAAAAAAGCAACAAAAAATTGCTTATTGCATAAATTAATATTTAGCACCAGTCGTTATACTTATGTGTAGGCTAGGATTCGGGGCAAAAAATCATTCCTAAAATACCCTTTTCAATCCCCCGTGGATCGCTCTTGTTGCTGTGGCGTGTGTGTGAAGGATCGAAATGGCGACACAGGGGGATGAATGTCGCTCGCTTCGATATCGCCCCCGAGAAATCGAACACTGATTTCTCAAAAAGATGCTAAACAAAGCAACTTACAGAAAATTAAAATTAATTTTGCTGAAATCTGGAACGCATGCGATATTAAAAAATTCAGCATAAATCAGACAATAACCAGTAAAAATTTCAGCTGAAAATAACGTCGTTTGATCTGCATGCAAAAATGTTGAAACTGAGAAAAAAGAAAAAAGAAAGAGCACAAAGTAGAGATGCTTCCTGCTGGCCGTAAGCTCCTAATGTAGCAAGTAGATGGCATCAGGTTCAGAGAGCAGCCTGAACCGAAAATGAAAATCTTAACTACTGAACCTTTGAGAATACTTTCAGACCTTCTACAATCTGACTAATTGATGGGTTTCCTTTAATAAACTTTACTCAAAGCAAAACCACAATACTCACAATACCCAGACCAACCTTAGGAACCAACAGAAATCACTCGAGAGAAGGAAATTCAGATTATGCCCTGAAAACTGAAAATACAGGAGGCTTTCAACAAAGGCAAATTCCTCTCAAACCCCTGATCCTTTGTACATGAAACTTTGGGGGGATATTAGCAATAGCCAATGGACTTTCCAGACCCAATTTCATGCCATCACAGCAAGGGAATCAACAGCTGCACTTAAACCCTAGAATTTCAAGAAAACTTCAGAGAGGGCTCACAAAATCCAAATTACTCCATGGTCTCAAATCCATTGCTAAAGAGATTTTGCAAATATATTAGCAATAGCAAAAGGATTACCCAGACCAAAAATCAGGCCTTCTCTCAAAGGGAATCCAAGACTAACCCAAACCCTAGAAACTTGCAGAACATGAACAGAGGGAGGCCAAAAAGGAAATTTGAGGATTAAATGAAGTTGGCTCTTGAGATCCTTGATCAAATGATCTTGAAGTACTCACCCATCATGGAGCAACCCATTTTGGCCAATCCCAGCAAGCAAGAACTCAAAACTCAAAGAAATCAAAAATCCAACATAGAGAGCATCGAAGAACAGAGAGCATGAACAGAATATAACTTCAGATTTTCATTAATTGAATCAAGAGGAATACAGAGGAGTCACCATACACATGTACATTAGAACAAGATGAAGGATTACATGACTCTCCACCAGGGACGGACCCACAGGGTATGCCAGGTGGGCCGCGGCATACCCTGGGGCCAGCCATGCCTTTTGCGGCTCAACCCCACAGCAAGCAAGCAAACACATGCAGAGATCGCCGGAGATGAAGGTGTAGGCTGCGGGTAGGATGGCGTCCATGGAGTTGGAGCCCAAGACGCTCACCCTCGACCAGCTCAAGTACGCAAGGGTAAGTACGTATGCTGCGCGTCATACTATACGTATACGTGTGTTTATACATACCGCGTGCCGGCTGGGTTGTCTTCTTCGACTTTTTAGATCAGGTGTCTTTAATCTGTTAGGCCTGCTTCAACCAAATTCGATCGGCCTTCGCTAGAAATGACTATGCATGTGCTCCGTCTCTCTCCTCCCCTCCCTTCTCCTTTTTCTTTTTCTATGAAAACGCAACAAACGCAACAGCGAGATTGAGATATGACCTTTTTGTGTTTTGATTTCTCTATAAAGCAAAAAAAAACTTGTCTTTTGGCTTCTCTAAAAGACAAACAGACTAAACATCGAAACAAAACGGTATCTTAAAATGGATTTTTTAAACAGTTTTCGAATCTAAAATCGTACGTGTAAACTATACACATCAGCGATTTTACCATCCGCTACCATATCAAAAAGTACAACTAAAAATTATTAGCTAAACCAAAACACATCAGATACAGTAAAGAAACACCTCCGAGTGTATTACTCTATGTCTCTATTTGAATTGCTTTCAAAATCCTTGCCAACATCGATACCATGTTGCTCTTTAATCTTCGCACTTGCAAATTGTTGTCCACACGTATATTACCTCTTCTGTGAAATATTTGTATGTCCCATTCGTTCTTAATTAATTTGTAGGATCTATGGCGCCGTTAAATTTCCTTAAATTTGTTCACTACTGTTTATATAGCGGCGTACGTTTAATATATACAGATTATATAGTAGACTTAGAAAAATTATATAACGGGCCTCCTCGCAAAAAAAGGCAAAAAACTATATACCATAATTGTTCTCAAAATTACTACTGTTTAAGAAATATATTTTTAGTAATATAATGTTATAAAAGATAAAAAAAACTTCAGAATTCCATCTCATAGTGCAATAATAATAATAAACCATTCACGGATAAATATTGCGGTGTTCACCGGCGGGTTTCTCTTCCGTACATTCTCTATACTAGCATGTTCTTTTCATCTTCTTAAAAACTGTTATTTTGTTTTTTATAGTAACTAATTTTTAAATGGAGTATTTTTTTAAGATAGGTTTATAGATTAATTGTTGTATATACTATAGTGACTTCATTTATATCGAGACTTTCATGTCCTTTAGAAAGCGTAGACCAAAAAAGTCAGACAAGTAGTATTGTAAGTCTCTTTTATGTATATTTGAGACTATTAGTATAGTGTTTGAACTATTTATATTGTAATTTGTGCAAGCTTCCAACTTAATCCTTGAATTTAAGACTTATCATATTATTTAGTGCATGTATACCGAATTACGGTGCAAATTTTACAATTATTTACCGAATTGGAAATGGTTTTACCGAATTGCATATGAAAATTTTGGTGCGGCATACCCTTTGGTAAAATTCTGGGTCCGCCACTGCTCTCCACTCAATCCTCTCCTCTCTCCATCTCAATCCCTCTACCATACATGCTTAGAAAGGGAGAAGAACACTCTGTTCTATCTAGAACCCATCGAAGGGGACAGAGGGAGCACACTCTGCCTCTCCAACCACTCTCACCCACTAAAGTCTAAAGCCAAAACAAACTCTCAAAGCCTTTTTTGACTCAGCAAACCCTAATTCTCCTCAAGTGCTCAAGTGGGCATGCAGCCCTCTCCACCTATTTATAGCCTACGGCTAACGGGTCTCCGCCCCGTTACACCCGCTATTTCCAACGGAGCCCGCTCCCGCTTGTGCAGTCTTGCGAAATTCTCGATTTGCCCCTCTGCACCTTCCGGGAAGCTTCCGCGCTCCTTGTCTCGCACGCCTCGCAACCACCTCGAGTCCACGCCGCCTTCGACACCTCCCGATCGATTCGACCTCAGCGCCACCTGCGCCTAGTCCAGTCCTTCGTGTCTCACCACGACTCCGTCTCGACGTCCTGCAGTCACACAGACAAGAAACACGTCAAATAGCACCGCTTGATACATGAAAGTGTAAATAACATCATACTCACCATGATGAAATCCAAACCTGTCGAATCAGCAGAATATGCAACCTAATCCCATATGACCAAGTTTGACCAAAGTCCGACCGAGCCCGTTGCACCACGCAACGTCAGGGTCCAAACCACCCAAGCCAAACTCGACTTAGCTAACCCAATGTCAATAACTCATCATACGCACAGGAGGACCTCCACATGGTCTCTCAGTGTGACCTGTGAGCTTTTCTTTTTTAGGGGGCGTGACCTGTAAGCTATGAATTATCTTACACTGTCCATTGTTCCGTCCCAACAACGAAACAAGGTGAATCAAACCAAAGGTTCACTTGTCCGCGGGAGATGCACCTTCCAGCCTCCAAAATCTGTAAGTAGGCAGGCCCATAACTTTTCACTAACCTTATAGCTTTCATGGAGTTTCAGAATTGAAAAGGCTGCTTTCATTCATTGAAGAGATAGTAGGTAGCCGCGCCATGGTGCACGGATTCGGAGCAACTAGTTGGAACTTCGAAGGGTGCAGATCCGGTTATAAGCATCTTCTCTGCGACTCTTTTTTATAAGGTGATAATTCTTGCATGCAAATTATTTTCCTTAGTAATTAGGGAGCAATTAGTTGTTAACTAGTCGCCAACCCGTGCATACGCACAGGCTAGTTTATAAACTATTGTTATAAAAGCTTAGATTACTTAAATTTCAAAATAGATATTATTAGAAAAGAAAATTAAAATATCCAGATATTACCGCTAATATGGATCCTACTCAGCACATGATATCAGATCTTTTACATACAAATTGAATATACTATCTAATGCTAAAATTAATTTTTTTGCTCGATTTACTGTTATCATGTTTTTATTACTTTTATCTATATGTGTCATCAAAATCGTAATGCTTGCAAAGATCCACATGGTTCAAGATGATTTGATTTCCTCAACAATGAAATTTTATTTGAAAATTTAATTATGAATTTGTTTAAATTTGTAAAGTAATTTTTTTAAAAATTTATAATCTAGATCCGTATATATTTTGACACCACTATATATATATATATATATATATATATATATATATATATATATATATATATATATATATATATATATATATATATATATATATATATATATATATATATATATATATATATATATATATATATATATATATATATATATATATATATATATATATATATATATATATATATATATATATATATATATGGGCCTGTTCTTTTCCTCCGAAGCTGGCGGCTTTTGACTTTTGCTACAGTACCTAACTTTCAAACGGAGTATTTTCTTAAGATGGGGTCTACAAGTTAAACGATGTACACGGTAAAAGCCCAACATCTGTACCATCCAAAATCGCAAGTGAGTATCTATCTCTCCGTAATCTGTACCGTAAACAGCTAAATTCAAAAATTTCAGCCAAAAGCTATAAGCCGCAGCCGTTGCCAAACAGGCCCTATATCATGTGTAATGAGAAAATTCCGGATTTGGCACTTTTGCGCATGGTATTTACAAAACTAGCCGTATGCGCATCGTATTCGCAGAAATGTCACTTCTTCCATTCAGTGGGCGGGCGGCAGCGCTGGTGAGACGACATGTGGCGAGGCCATCGAGGGCAGGCGCCTGCTGCCCTGCCAGCAGATGGTAGGTAGCCTGTCGCCCGATGAGGGGACGGCAGGTGATTAGGCTTGCTGATTAGCCGACTTAATTGCCTATCCTAATTAATTTTTGATATTTAATACTTGTTTGAATTTTTAAATATAACAAATGAGCTCAAAACATTACAAAATTTTATGTACAACCTCTTAACACAACGTACTTCACAATGTAATTTTATCCATTATGAATGTTGCTCAAAAATTCATAAAATTTTAATATTTGTATGAGATTTTACATATAGCAAATGGCCTCCAAAAATTACGAAATTTTATATGAAGCTTTGCAACACAATTATAGTTATTGTGTAATTTTTTGGAAATTTTATATGGTCCAAATTTTTCACGTTTATTTGGTTAATGTAATCATAAATTTAACTTATAGAAAATCTACTGTGTAGATCGTGCCCACCAGACTTCATTGTATAAATTTTTTACAATTTTATTCCCTCTAAATATTGCATCTAATTCATACGATTTTGATATTTGTAAGAATTGTTGCATATAGCAAACTTGGTGCTACCCCCTTGCCCACAGAAATGCTAGTCTGTCCATACTATACGCCATTCCCTGCTCCCTTGTTTAGACATGTGTTGGCTTGACATACTGGCCCACCTCGTCCGCTCTCTCGCCCGCACAAATGTTAGTCTGGCCATGCCGCCCTACCTTGCCCGCTCCCTCATGCGCACATATGTCAATTTTACTATGTTGTCCCCTGTCGCCCATGGTGGTGCATGTGGACAACGTGTCTGTAATTTCCGGTGGCAACGTACCGGATTCTCTTTTCGCTCGCTTCAAATACAAAGCTCTCACAATCGCTCATGTAAACTACGTTTCGCTTCTTGTAGGAAGAAAAACCTTCTGCATCATACAATAACATAACATGACAGACACCGAGGGGACAGTTGGAGCAAGGTTGCTAAAGGAAGAACTTCCCCTAGAAAGGAGGGAGGACTTTAGACCTAACTACCGCTTGATGCCAAACAGGGGGCTTAACCGGTATGGCCGAAATGCAGATACAGGGAGGACGCGGTCGTGCAGGTCATCGAAGGCCATTTCGATGGTGGGCGACATTTTTCTGATGCCCACACTCTATGGTACAATTAGCCAATAGTTTATTTTCTCTTACTGCTAATAAAACTTTCATGTTAACCCTCCTTTTCAGCAGATGGCAAAATGCAACTTCGTCCGTTAGATTGATCCTCCCCATGAACACTATGTTGTGAGGTATGTGGATACACTGTGGGAGCGAATCTTAGAGATGGAGGTGCGGATTGACCATCTCAATGAGGAGAACGGTGACATCTGGCAATAGATGCAGCGCGAGAGGGGCAACGAGGAGGTCATCAACACAGGAAGTTCGTATGATCCCACATGCTATTGCAGAAACCCTAACTGCATATGTGCGTGCCACTACAATGATGGCCAGCCACATCCGAGGCGCCCCGCATTACAACACTCCATGTGGGTACCACGAGACACCTTCTACCAGTAGGCATGCATAGAGAAGCTTGTAGCATGTAGCTAGTGGTATGTTCAATCTCGTAAAGCATGTAACTGAATGGTGTACGTGTCGTTGCGGTTGATGTTTTTTGAGTGGACTATTCAAATGTTGTGTCACGTGCATTAAGCTAGAGAGGTCGATATGCATTGAATAAACGCACATCATACAAAGGAGTACAAATAAAAACGCAACAGTATTGCAGACATCAGGTGCGATAATAGATTATGGAGTAAATCATTCAGCTAATCAATTGATTAATTGCCAATTACATCTCACATGGGTACAAATATGAATTAATGTGATACATTAAAAGATACATGAGATTATGATACTGAGTGGCGACCAGACGAGCTCGGTCTATTGGGGCAATCATTCAATGAGTGCTTGAAGGTCTTACATATTCTGCATTTCACTGTGCAGGTAATGCTGGTACATTGGCTCACATCCATGTCATTATGGAAGCACCGTGTCTGCCGACGTCCCTTTGTAGTTATCTTCAACTCCTTGTTGGGGGCCCATTGCAGCATGTTTGGCCAAAGATCCCTATAGTTCATGTCTAAGCCGTAGGAGTGAAACTCTGCACTCCATGTACTGAGAAGGTGTTACATGTCATAGTACTCTGAGATGTACACCTCGGACATCTACCTCATTTGCGCACATGTCTTGTACACATGCGAGCATGACTTGTACAGGAGCATCGGCTTGTTGTAGGTGCATGTTGCCACATCACCTAGATGCATGCCTGTTTTATTTCACTCCTGGTATGACTGTTCACATATTTTTGCTGAAGCCTGATCTCATACTTCCTCTGGAGGCCATCGATTATCCTGATGTCATGCATTCGGGCTTTCTCCATCTTTAGTTCCATATGCATATGCATGTTCTAGGATCATTTCTTGCCTTCGTCTATTTGACGCCTAGCTATGGTGGCTCTATTAATGAAATAACTGACAGTGCGAGTCCATGTCTCCTCCATGATCGCGGTGATAGTGAGGCACCGCACACCTTTCAGGATGCTGTTGTACACCTCGAACATGTTGGTCATCATAATCCCATACCTCGCACCATCCATGTCATAGAGAAGGGATCATTTCTCTAATTTAGGAGTGTGCCGACGAATCCACTCCGAGAAACTTATGGCGCTGCGGGGTTGATCTTCCTCTGTAGTTCGCCTTTCTAGCTCTGTCCAGATATATTCAAATTTTCGCCTCTGGTTTTGCAGACACAATGCCTTGAACATCTTTAGAACTTCCTGGCTATAGAACTGTGTGAACAAGCTAGATGCAAGATACCTTATGCATCACCGGGTTCTCATATCGTTCCACTGGTGAGGGGGTTCAGTCCCATGCTGCATGGTATTCAGCATGGCCATCAACCCAGCATTGCGATCCGTGATGACACAAACATTGGGTCGGTCGCCAACCACCGCTTGCTTCATGTTTGCCAGCAACTAGAGCCAACTGGATGTGTTCTCACTTTCCACAATGGCAAATGCCACTGAGAGAAGCTGGTCATTCGCGTCAGATGCCACCATGGTGAGAATGGTTCCCTTGTAACTCCATGTGAGGAAAGTGCCATCCATCATAAGCACAAAACGATAAAACTTAAAGCCCTTAATGGCCTGGGCGAAAGCCCAGAATAGCCGGTCCAGTGTGAAGCAGTTGGACCCTCCATCAGCATCTAGACGCTCAAGCTTATTTACATATGTGCCAGTGTTTGATTCGGCTATCTGGTGAAGCAATCTGGGCGCAAGGTTGTACGCCTCTTCGTACGTTCTGTACATGGACTTGATGACCTTGTGCTTGCCTCGTCGGACTTTACTGTAGCTGACTGGATAGCTAACCACATTGACAACTTCTGACATGAGCATCTTCGGGGAGATATAAACGTATGCCGCAACTAGGTGGCTGATGATGCTTGCCACATATGTCGAAGTCACGCTCTGATGATGGCGCAGGGGCTCACTGAGCATGCAAGTTTAGTCGATCATCGCCTTGATCGAGAAGGCCGAGCCAAAAATCTTGGCTCATTGAGCGCTGACCTTCGCATATCATCCTTCCACTACGCACTTCACAGCATAATTGGCTGGGTTGAACTAGTGCACTCAATACACACGGTTGATAGACAAGGCATATTGTGCAATAGCTTGTTGCACAACTGCCTTGCTAGGGAAGTGCTACCCAATTAGGAGGGTGTCAGCTTGAAACCCCCACTGGGACCCTTCTTTTTGCGGCAGTACGAGGGAACGCACCACAACATCATCGAGCCTGGAGGACACATAGGGCACCTCCGATGGCACAATTCCCTTGGGTGGACCAGTCATCTACTGTGCGTCATCCTTGGTATCAATGGAGACTAGGTCAGTGTCCTCATCGGACTCCAACCCGAGCGGCTAGTTCGGTAGATACTTGTGGCGGTCAATTTGAATTGACCACCACATGCCCGCCCCATCATTCTGCACAAAATCAGGGGCAAGTCTTCCCTCTGATACAACACATTTAGTGGTATCATCTTGAAGCTCCACTTGTGGTTCCCTAGGTGTCAGGGTCGGGCTCATCAACGTTTTCTGACTCCCGGTGCGCGAAACTTAGGTACACTATTGGCCTCCCGTAATAACCCCCATAGGCAAATAGATAAATCACACAACACATAAGTAGCATATTACAACCATCACATACTAGCGTCTACATGCACGAATGCATGACAAAAGGGGTACAAAGCTCACACAAAAGAACACCAACTAGTGAACTCTAGCACTCTAGCCCCATAGGCCTAGTCCTTGGTACCGTCAATCCCCTCGGGAACCATCAGCTCCTAGGGATCCTCCTCCCCCTCGGACCCCTCTAAGTCACTCGTAGTCTGGATGATACAATGGCACTGTGCGACATGCGAACTCTCTCCTCTATAACCATAGGACCGTAGACGTGACGATACCCCATCATAGAGATGTAGGGCAACGGGAGACAAAGCTGGGGTAAGGAGTCAGCTCACAAAGCAACAGACCACTAGGAACGGGCAGCTGGACAACAGTGGGTGGTGTGGCGTTTGGCCTCCTGTGCAGCACCATATGAGGCTCCATCCCCGTGACAACATTTGGCTCGATGCACCTCTCAAGGTAAGACACCCGGCGGTGAGCCACCACTAGCTCACGAGCCACCTAGTGGTGACACACATCCAAGGTAGACCTGAAGACTGCGATATATCGAAGAGTCATGCCCATCTCATGGTGATTGTTGCTGTAGAGGTTGTAGTCTCCAATGGCCAAGCATGATGAAGGGTAGTGGTACACAATAGACAGCTCCATAAGTGCATGGTGGAGGTGAGCCATGGCTACATATGTAGCATCTCTCATGGGCATGTAAATGGTGGATCTGTATCCCTCAAAGTGAAGTGGAGGTCGTTAAGTGTGATCTCGGGATTGTATCAACACCACAACATGGTAATCGTCCAAAACCTAGCTATTGATGGTACGGTACGCTGAGTAGTCTAGGTTCTACACGAAGTCGGCAAGCTGCAGCATGGTAGCCAAGGTACCGGTAGTTCACTCGTCGCATGGATGGTCAAATGCTGGCAAAGCACCCACTAAGACATCTACAATTTGAAAGGGGAAAGATTAGTAACTATTTTGTAAACCAAATATATATGAAGAGATGCTAAGTTAGAAGAGAGGTGTAGCAGTATATAAAACTTATATACTTCACAAATATTTGATAAGGTTTGCAAATAAAATTTTAAAACCACTGCTCCTTAAACTAATGGCCATTCCTAACTAAGGTTTGATTTACATTCAATATGTGCCATAGCCCAGGTTTTTATTTGAATAAATAAAATATAATACAAAATTAAATTAAGTAAAAATAAAAAATTACTTCAGTTTCAACCATCTCCTTTGCCTGAGGTTAAGGTCAAATTGATGAAAATTAAATGTACTTCGGACTCTTATGGTCGATATAGAACTCACAACGATTCCCCATGAGATAATGATGTCAAATTTTCAAAGCATGCACTATGATTGCTAATTCCAAATCATGCATAGGTCTCTTCATGCGGTCTTAACTGTCGCGATGCATAAGCTACTAGTTTTCTAACTTGCATCAACACACATCCCAAACCTTTACGAGAAGCATCATAATAAATCTTGAAATCCATATTGATATCTGGCAATACTAATATGGGTGCGGTAGTCAAACATTCCTTTAACTTCTGAAAACTCTTTTCGCACTCTAGCATCCAAACAAACTTCTTTTCTTTCTTTAATAACTATGTAAGCAGCCTGGCTACAATGGAAAACCCTTCAATGAAGCAACGATAATATCCTGCCACACTAAGAAAATTCCTAACTTGTGGCACTGTAGTAGGCAACTTTCAGTTAAGTACATCCTTAACTTTTCCAGGATTAACTGCAACGCCTTCGCCCAACATGACATGGCCTAGAAAAACAACTTCCTTTATCCAGAACTCATACTTGTTAAACTTAGCATACAACTTATGCTCTCTAAGCTTCTGCAACACTAACCTCAGGTGCTCTTCATGCTCTTTTTCATCCTTGGAGTAGATCAAGATGTTGTCGATGAACACGACAATGAACTTGTCTAAATACTCGATAAACACCTTGTTCATCAAATACATGAAGTAAGCGGGGGCATTAGTTAAGCCAAAAGACATCACTGTGAACTCATATAGTCCATAGCGAGTAGAAAATGCTATCTTAAGAATGTCCTCTTTGCGAATTTTCATATGATGGTACCCTGATCTTAAATCAATATTTGAAAACACACCAGCTCCCTTAAGCTAATCGAACAAATCATCGATCTTGGTAAAGGATGCGTGTTCTTAATAGTGACCTCATTGAGTGCTCGATAATCCACGCACATGCACTGACTACCATCCTTCTTCTTGACAAACAACACTAGTGCTCTCCATGGGGAGGAAATAGGTCTGACATACCCTTTGTCTAGCAATTCTTAGATCTATTTCTTTAATTCAGTCAACTCATTAGCAAGCATCTGATAAGGTCTCTTGGATATCAATGAAGTACCTAGAACTAACTCAATTGAAAACTCAACCTCTCGATTAGGTAGCAATCCTAGAAGATCTTCTAGAAACACATCAGAAAATTCCCTTACAACAGGCACATCCTCCAACTTGATGCCTTCGCTCTGACAAACCATAGCTTCTTTCAATTGACTCATGCTAGCTTCAAACTTCACCCTCACTCCATCTGAACTTACTAATGAAATAGCCCTACTTCCACTATCCAACATGGCTGGGTGATTATTAATCTAATCCATTCCTAGGATTACATCCAAGAACTGTATATTCTAAACAATGAGATTAACGAGAAATTCCACCCCTTGGATGGTGATCTTAACTCTCGAACATCCTAGATTCATATGCAACTCCGAACCCGGGGATTGAACCAAAAGAACAGAACCAAGAACAACAGTTTTCAACCGTTGTCTAACCACAAAATTCTAAGAAACAAACGAATGTGAAGCTCTATAATAAAAAAACTATAGCAGGTACTGAATTTACTAGGAACTTACCCATCACAACATCTGGTGCTATTTGGGCCTTCTCTACGGTAATGTGGTTCACTTGTCCTTGAACAATAGACTGCTATGCTTGATTGACTTGACTCAAAGCTTGAGACACTCCACGTCCTAATACTAAGCAGGGGTTTTGTCTGGAGTAGCTCCTAGATTGAAATGAACTGGTGTCGAAGCTTGCTTCTATGGACGCTTGTTAGCATAATGGCCTAACTCATAGCACTTAAAATAGGAAATTGCTATCATGGGATTGGCATTCCTCTGAGGCTGACTGTTTCTAATAATTAGGCGTGGTCCTGAAGCATTGAAATGGGGTGCCGGTGCTGGAGTTCTGAATCCCGACAGTTGTGGCCCATGAGCAGGCTGATAGGCATTGAAGTAAGCTTCTGGGACTGTGCATGTGAGCTCCCTGCTGCATCATCCTTCTCTTTCAAGTCTCTTCTAGCTCACAGTAACTTTCCTCAATGAGTATTGCTTTGTCCGCCATGTTTTGGAAATTGGTGTAGTCACTGCCCACAACTTGGACTTTCAATGCAAGGTTAAGACCTCTCTTGAATCACTTCTAATGGGCATCATCAGTTGCCACATCCTCTGGGGCATAACGGGCTAATTGAGTGAACTTGTTGAGATATTCACTAACTGACATATTCTTCTACTGCAGCTCACGGAATTCTTCTTTCTTCATTTCAATCACCCCATCTAGGATATGGGTATGGTGAAAATCTACTACGAACTCTACCCAAGCGATGCTATCCTGATCCTCATGAGCGGCACAATAGTTCTCCTACCATTCTATGGCGACACCTTCCAACTGGTGAGTGGTATAGAGAACTTTCTTTCAATCCGTACACCGAGTAAGATTCAGGTTCTTCTCTATAGAACGAAGCCAATCATCTGCTTCCAAGGGTTTAGAAGACCAGGAATAAGTAGGCGGCCTTGTTCTCATGAATTCGATAAACGTTGACTATTGATGTACTAGCTGAGGTTCAACTGCTTCCTGATTCTATTAGTTCATCACTGCATTCATGTTCTACATCAAGGTGTTCATCAATTGGATCTAGTCCCACTGGTGTTGCCTGTGGTCCTTGGGTTGGTAGATCTGCGATGCTGCTTCCTAGGTCTTGGTTCATCTAACTTCGACCAGCTGAGTTCCAAGTATCAACCATCTAATAGGACGACAACAAGGTTACCAAAGAAAGAGGGAAAAACAAAAGATAAGTGATATACTCGTCTAAAGGGATAACTAATGGCAACCTAAACTAAACACACACTTAGCCAGAAGGCTAACAAAAGAAGCATTTCAATTACTCAAATAAAGGCCGTTGACATGACTACAACATAATGCTATTCTTCTACTCTTTGTCCAAATGTTCACGTCACAAGCAACCATAAATAAAAACCAAATTTTCTATTACACATTGTTTGTTTGGATGGCTACAGACTAATACTACTACTGCTATTCTAGTGCTGTTCTTCTACTCTTCATCCTCCTAGGCATCCTTATCAAACTCGCACCTCTCGGGGTCCTCTTCCTCTTCTGGTTCTTCTGCTTTACTGAGCCATCCTACTCCTCTAGCAAGGGGCCTTGTTGGGTGCATCACATGATACTCCCTCATAGGCACAAAGCTGTCCAACTGACGAGGGCATGAGGCCTTCTTGCGTGCGGTGGTTCGGAGCTTCAGATGTCGACGATGAACTGGACATGCTTTCAGAGTGAACACCTGAGGTGGTAGCTCCATGGGAGAGTACGAAGCCTACTGCTCCTGTGGTGTATGATGTCGATGCTCCTTCTCATGCTCAAGCTCCTGTTGATACACCAACTCTTGTTGCAATGCTTGAAGTTGTTGCATGTCTTAATGCAGCTCCTTTAATTGTGCCAACTCCAACTACGCCTCTCTTAGCTTAGCATAGGTACTCTCCAACTCCAAGTCCAAGTGGTTGTAGGCATCATCTTGCGCCTTAATGAGCAAATCCATGTGGATAACTGTAGGATCGGCTCCACCTTCTAAACTCCTGAACGTGCTAAAGACTGCCCCCTTCTTACGATAGGGAAAGTAATGAAAAGGATGGCATCCCAACTTGAAAGTCTCTTGATCCATGGTGAAATGATCAGGGCGGTTGTCTTGTCCATTCTCGGAGAAGATGGTGATTCTGACCCTCTAGACTTCCCTACCATCCCTGGTGGTAGTGAATCCATGTAGCTGAGGGCAGCAAGTGTAACCTAAGTCCTGAAGCATGAGCCACAACTCTTCACAAAAGCCACCTTTCTCACTAGCGAATGAATTGGAAAACAACATCTACAAAAGTTTTAAAACAGAAGTGGATCGGTGATAGTTTTAGCGATTTAGATAAAGACAAGAATAAGACTCTAAGAAGGAGGTGAGAAAGAGAAGCAAAGAAACTTAAGATTTAATTTATATGTGATTTAAATTATGTTATTTTGTGAGTTTCATAACTCCTTAAGGCTCTTCCATTGTAGCTAGGGCTTCATCATACAATCGATATGGCTCTGATACCATCTCTATTGAGACCTGAATATGCAAATCTAGACTCTCTGTGTATACTACACTAGTCCAGGATCACGCTAGTGTACACAGTGAAAACATAGATGAAATATCAACCCTATCATGAATAACTAGGTGAAAGACTCAAATATTATTAATTATCAGAGTTGTAACCTTATGGTCAAGTTACACTTTAATAGTAGGAAGGGTTGACCAAAACTAATAGCGGAAACACAACGAAGACGAAGTGGCCATTTGACTTGCCCATAGGCAATTGACTAGGGAGTGGAGTCCTATTTTGAGAAGTCATCGAAGTACCCTCCTTCACATACCTCTAGCTGGTATGGTTCTTATTCTTCAATTGAGCAAGTATGGATGTAGTCATGAGTACACAGAGTACTCAGCAAACCGTTTGTAACAAAAATGCAATATAGTCTGTAAGGCTTATCAAATGATGGCTAAGAGGTTATTTTACGGAAAGCAATAATTTAAAGTGAATACAGTAAATAGATTGAAAGCGAACATTGAAAACATGTAATAAATAACTAATTCAAGGGAATTGAGTAAACTATAGGCGAACCGACCTTCTACCCGATGATCTCCTAGTGAACTAAACATTCACTTCTCCAACTTAACCAAGTTTTTATAAAACATCTACCCCTTATGTGAAATCACTAAGCATTGTCCATAACTGAGAACACGGCTATTCGATTAGTTTTACACTCTGCAGAGGCTACACAACTTTACCCACAAATGTGATCATCTCTACGTGAAAGAAAATCACAACAAGGCCTTTATAATGCTCAACCTCAATCCAATTATGCCCGCTAAGGTTTCGCGGCTAAGTAAGCTGACCACCTAGTCGGAGAGCCCCTCTTGCTCTTAGTGGAAAAAATCTATCCAACAACCACTTTCATCTCAACAGCGAAATTGAAATTGAAATGTCACAAATAATCAACCAGTTCCATCCCATAATAAACATGTGTTACACAATTAGGCTCAGATCAATGGTGTACAAAGTTAAATCTTTAGACATTACCCAAATGAGACATCCACATCCCAAAGTGCTGACAACACTCCCCCTTTACTGCATGATCACTCACCCAAGTGAAAATCAATTTGTATAGCAACACCAATGATATTACCCATTTCATGGCACTCAAATTTTATATATATGGCTGACCACCACGATTTAGTATCTCATTAAGTCAAAATTAATTAATTGAATAACATGTGATGATGAGCCCAACGTATTGTAATAAGCATGGCTAAGAACACAAAGCGTACAACTCATGTGACAACTAATATTGCATCACTAGATAATTACCCATTCTATAACGACAATGGAATCATGGCATTCAAATTATCAAGGTGGAATTAATCAAGTTGGACCATAACTACCGAGTGCAAAGGTTTATACTAAAATAGCAATGCATGATAATTTAAAATAAAATAATAAATACATAGACTTGAAAACTAGGTTCAATATGATCAAAGGACACGACTTACCTTGGTATTGCTCAGATAATAGATCTTGATGTTCTGTCCTTGCTTCTACTCCTTTAAAGATATTATCTAACAAGAGAGAAAAATAAATAAGCCAAAAATAAAATAAAAATGAACTTCAAAAACTTTAAAATCAAAATTAAAAGATAGATCTTAATTTTAGATGAATTTTGAAAAAAGAATCAGATCAATCGGAGCTAAGACGGAGAAGAACGGGCTCTTAGAAAATTTAAATCTAAAGAAAAAGGAAAATAAGATTTACTAAAATTATTTTTCTAAAGGAAAACTTAATTATGATGCCAGCAACTAATTTATTTTTTGGCCAAATTATTTTTTGAAAGGAAAATAGGAATTATGACATCACTACTGACATGGCGGCTAGCTGGGCTTCTAGGGCTGACGTGGACACTTGCATGGCTGTTGGTGCGGACGGCTGACATGTTTTGGTTCATGGTCTATAGCACAGTGGACACCGATGGGTGGGACTGGCTGTCAATGAGGTGGCACACCGTGGACCGAGGCAGCGATTCAGTCAGGTAGAGCTGTGTGTGTGACAGGCGAGGCGATGGCCCATGGACCGAGGCGAGGCAGCGTCGGGTTGACCGACAGACACCTAACAACGAGGCAAGGTGGGTGGAGCGGTGCAGTGAAGAGGACGGGGACAACGGACTCACGTTGGTGAGGCAAAGACGGCACCGCACAACAGAGCGGACGGTGGCAGTGGCGGTGACCGACGTTGGGTCTCAGCTACGATGAGAACAGCGGTGCACAGTGAAGCAATGATGGCTCCTGGGCATAGAGATGTGATGGCTCGGGAGATTGGAGAGGACCGAGGTGGGGCAGTGCGGTTATAAAAGGCGCGGATGTCGAGAGTTCGACGCGTGCATGGCTCGGAGTCCAAGGCGATGGTGACACGGATGCCGAGACAGACTCCATCTCAGAGACAGTGGTGAGAGACCACGAGGAAGATGACGCGTGCAAGGGCGACATGTGGATAGCCGGATGCGGAGGTGCGAGCGAGGCAGATGGCATGGATAGCCAACATGTGGCAGCATCCAGCAAGGCGAGGCGGTGGGCGGATAAGTGACACGTGGCAGGCACGAGTAAGACGGACCAGGCCGAAGTGAGAATGGGTTTTCGCCCACAAGGGTTTTAGGGCTTTCTAGGGAGTTTCCAAAAATTAGGAGAAAACTAGGTGAGCTCTTGAAAAATAACAAATAAACCCAGAAAAACTCCAGAAAATTTAGAAAAATTCCTTGAAGCATAAGGAACCCAAATAAAATACTTTCAATGATAATTAAAGTTTAGATTAGTCAAAATTAAATCCTTTTTATTCATAAAAATCATTTTAATCTTTAATTAATTCTAGAAAATCCATTGGTGAATTTTATTTGAAAGGCTTCAAGAAAACTCTGAAAAACAGGATGTTACACGACGTCTAGAAATGAAACCGATGGCTCAAACCCGACAATCCACTATAGCAAACATGCAATAGGTTGAGGGGTTTGCACAAGTGGATGGTGGAACACAATGTAACGTGAAAGGAGGGAAGAACTCACCGGAATAAGGAAGACATGGCCAAGGACGGGCGCGCCCGCCAAAGACAAAAAAGACAATGATGACCCAACTCCACACAGCTCCAACTGCGGAATTGAGTATGAGAAAGGAGTCATTAAGGCTTTTGATGAAGAGTAACGTGCATATCGAGAAGAGAAGCTCACCAGAGCGACTAAGGGCATGCGGCGTGCTCGCCGTTGTCTTATCGAACGTCTCACGTTCCCAGCGAACCAAGGGATAATAGCCCTTGGTTCTTATAAAGGAAGACAAAGGGCCAGCTAGGAAAGGATTACATGAGAAAAAGAGAGAGGGAGGGATAGCCATGGTGTGTTATCGCATCATGCGCGCGCTCTCTGCTACATGGACAAGAGGGAGGAGACAAAGAGGTATGCTGCCTCCCTGCTTAGGTTAGCGTGGGCTTGGCTTGGGCGAGAAGGCAGCAGACCGATGCGGCCGATCAAAATGTCAGTGATGGTGGCAATGACACTGCTCAGTGTTTACCCGCGCGAGTATTGGCCCTCAATGCCGGTAGAGGCACGAAGGTGGACAACGACAACTATGGCACAACCTCCTGGTTCATTGGGCAACGGCGAAGAGTGACGTCGGGCATGCAGCGCGGCTTTAGGCGCAGTCATGCTGTTGCTGCGTGCGGGCAAGAGGGGAAGACACCTACTATCGTGCTGACCAAGGATGTCAGTGATTTCGGGAGGGTGACAAAAAGGAGACGCACGCACAGAAATACGCCAATGACATGGAGGAAGCAAAAATCGGAGAAGAGGGAGGTGACTCGGCCAAAGGATGGCAAGTGGGCCGAAACTGGGCCAAAATAGTAATGGGCTGGGCAAATAGTAGAGGATGCGGCCTTAGAACAAGAGTTGATTTTCTAATTCTTTTACCAATTGATTTTATTCCAAAAAACAAGTTTCAATTTTTAAAATTAGCAAACCAATATAAAAAATTATGAAACTTTTTGGAGAGGCACCTTAGATTATTTAGAACTCAAATAAATTACTAGCATGCCTTGATCTGGTATTAATTAGTTACATAATTTCATTTTTAGCTACTAAAAAATAAAAGAACCTCCTCTTTAATGCTGAAAATTTTGAAAAAACAAGGAAATACAAAAATGATGATCATCAAATTATTTAAAAAGATGTTAGGAATTTGAGACGTTATGCCGGGTTGTAATGGCTTAAGCTAAAAGAAAGAGCCTATGCAAGTACAACATCTAAGTGAAATTCAAAATAAATAATAAAAGATAATTAGTAATTAGGTTTACATACAAACTCCAAAATAAAACTCCTAAAGAGCTGAAAGTTAGTATAAACATTAAATTAAAATTAACATTTCAATTTGCATACGAAATATAATATAAAACTAAAATTTGAAAGAAACTAAAATAAAATTAGGCCATGTTTGTTTCCACTTAAGATTATTATAATCTAGCTTATAGGTGGGGATTATATAAGCTAGCTTATAATAAGCTGGTGGGAAATAAGCTGTCAGTGTTTTTGTGATGGATTATCGAGTTATGGATTGTTGTATTCGAATGTTTAAAGACTACAATGCCCTGGGAGAGAGAGGCATGGGAGTTGGGGGTTGGATGAATGGCAAAGGTGGGTAATATTTCTAAAGTTTTATGGTCATTAAGATAAAAGGTGGATCTATAAGTTGAAATAAGCTCCTTTTTTGAGCTTATTAGATTACAATAATATGGGCTATTAGATTATAATAAGTTACCTTATAATCTGGACTGTTTGTTTCCACTTATGATTTATAAGCTAGATTATAATAATCTTAAGTGGAAACAAACAGGGCCTTAGTAGTTGTAAAGAAATAAAATTGGGAACAAAAAATAAATAAATAATAGCACTTTGGTTTGCGCTCAAAATGAAAGTAAAATCCCTAAATATGTGAAATTTACGTTAAAATTACATAAATATTAGCAATTGGATTTGTTTATGATTTCCAATCTAAAGATGAGCTGAAAAGAAACTCTATGAGAGTTACAATCCAAAAATAAAATAATAATATCAGTTTAATTTCCATCTGAACTCTTCCATCAAATCTCTAAATAACTGAAATTCAAAATAGAAATTAAATAAAAATTAGCAATCGTGCGAGCGAAGTAGCTGTTTCTACCGTATCTCACAACGATGATTTGATTTCTCCTCCGTCGCACAAGGTTATTGATTTGATGCATATGAATTCGTCGATGAAGAATCACTTTCTACCCTTCCCTGAACATGGACACGTTATTAACGAAGTTCTTTAGCACGGGGTGCCCACTGGTTCATCGAATTCTCGGACCATAAAAACTCTGAAAGAGACGTGTATCGCTATAGCTGGCACCTAAGATTCGTGCACACGGTACACGTGGCGCTGAGCAAGTAGTTACTGGCCCCCGAATCCCGTGGCAGCATCCTACCTATGGACCAGGCGTACATTGACTTCTTCCCCGAATCGAAGCCCTTTACTTTCTGAACACTTGTCGACTTAATTAATCACCAATTACGAGCTCGTATCCGTCCAAAGATTCATTCACCCATCGTCCTCTCCTCTCCTCACAACCCATCCTCCCGAGCACCGCACACCCCACCACATCACACCCGTACAATCCATCACACTGACAGTGGTCCAACCGTGCATACGGCCCCACGCCTCAGCCAAATCAACGGCAGACCAGATCCGCATGGCGCACGCGTAAACCATACACAGATAAGTCCCGTCCTCTGAAATCCACACACAGCTGTGCACAGAGTCAGTGAGAGACATCTCATCTCGAAGACTCGAGCTCGGAGTCGAAGCTAATGGTGGAAAGCCAATCCGCTTTTCGCCTTGTCCTCCTCGACTCCGCACAGTCCCGATGCCCTCTCGCCAGCCTCCTCTCCCCTCCCCAGCTGCACCGCCTACCATCGCCCATCACCACCTCCCCCGCCGCCGCCACTCCGCAGCCGTCGCCGCGGCGGCGGGCGCGGCGGCGCTCGTAGTGGTCGCGCTCGCTCTCGTGCTGCTGTGGTGGCTTCGACGGAGGAAGCGGCTCGCGGCAGGGGAGGCCAAGGAGGGGGCGGAGAGGCTGCAGCGGGTCTCGTACCGGCAGCTGCAGCGCGCCACGGGGGGATTCGCGGCGGGGAGCAAGCTGGGGCAGGGGGGGTTCGGCCCCGTGTTCTACGGCGCGCTTCCGCCTACCCGTGGCGGCGGCGGCGTCGGGAGACCCGTCGCCGTTAAGGTCATGGACGCCGCGGGGTCGCTTCAGGGTGAGCGCGAGTTCCACAACGAGATCGCCGTCGCCTCGCACCTGCTCGCCTCCGCTTCCTCCTCGGCCTCCTCTCCTGACCCCGACGCGGCCGCGAAGTCCGGTGAGAAGGCGCGTGACTCCATATTGCTTCCGTTCGCGTACTCGATGTCGTCGCGGGGCGAGGGGCGGGCGCGGCGGATGATGTTGGTGTACGAGCTGATGCCGAACGGGTCGCTGCAAGACGCGCTGCTGGGCCGACGCTGCCCCGAGCTGGTGGTGGAGTGGTCGCGCCGACTCGCCGTGGCGCGCGACGTGGCCGCCGCGCTCCATTACCTCCACTCCGTGGTCAACCCGCCCGTCGTTCACGGGGACGTCAAGCCCAGCAACGTTCTGCTCGACACGGACCTCCGCGCCCGCCTCTCTGACTTCGGCCTCGCCCGCGTCAATTCCGACCCCGACCATGACGGGAAGCCGGAGAGCGGAGTGATTGCGGAAGGAAGCGATGCGAATGGGAATGCCGATGGGGAATGTGACGATGACGTCTCGGTGGTGGCGGAGAGCACGATCACAACGACGGTGAATGGGGACGGGAATGCTGCCCCCAAGTCGCCGGAGGATGACGAGGGCTTCACATCGGCTTCGCCGGCGGAGGCTGCATCCACATCCGGGTTCGACCGCACTAGCGTTGACAGTGGTATGAACAGCCGTAGCTGCAATGGTGGCGGCTCACGCACTGGTGGTGTCGCGGCGTCGTCGGGGACTGGGAGCGACTGGTGGTGGCGTCAGGACAATGGCGGCGGCGGCAATGGCGTAAAGGACTATGTGATGGAGTGGATTAGATCAGAGATCAAGAAGGAGCGACCCAAGAACGACTGGATTGCAGGGGCAGCTGGGACCAACCCAGGTGCAGAGAGGAAGAAGCCGAAGCGGAGGGCGCGCGAGTGGTGGCGCGAGGAGTACGCTGATGAGCTCGCAAAGAAGCAGAAACGAAGGGCACTTTCCAAATCGAGGAGCGAGCAGGCAGGGCTGCAATGGTGGGAGCGGGATATCGACGACGACCCGGATGGGAAGGGGCGGTCAAAGTGGAGCATGGTGAAGAGCTGGAGTCGGAGGAGCAACAGTAGCAGTGGCAACGGCAATGGCAGCATTAACTGGTGGGTCAACGGTGCAAGAAGCAGCCGTGATTGGGCAAGTGGGGAATTCGTGCCCAAGAGCGGCGGCGCAGTGAGCAGCACGCCGAGCATGCGCGGCACAGTGTGCTATGTGGCTCCGGAGTACGGTGGTGGTGGTCCTCTGTCAGAGAGGTGTGACATCTATAGCTATGGTGTCCTGCTATTGGTTCTTGTCTCCGGGCGCCGGCCATTGCAGGTGGCGGCCTCGCCCATGTCGGAGTTTGAGAAGGCAAGCCTCATATCGTGGGCGAAGCACCTCGCACGCGCGAGCCGCCTGATTGATCTTGTCGACCCGGCCCTGCAGGATGTTAACCGTGACGAGGCTCTGCTCTGCATTACTGTCGCACTCCAATGCATCCAGAGGTCTCCAGCTCGTCGTCCATCGAGCGAGGAGGTGCTCCGGATGCTCTCCGGTGAGGGAGAGCCACCGCACCTCCCGCTGGAGTTCATGCCGTCGCCACCTGGCGGGTTCCCTTTCAAGTCCCGGAAGAAAGTTCGGTGAGTTCGTTTCGGTTCTTGCTTAGGTGCGAAAGGTAGCATTAGCCTTGCACCTTTATGTATGTTTCCTCCTGTACACATTCCTATTTTACGATTTTTTACTCTTTAGGGGGAAAAGGTAATGGCATTCTTCATTCACATGTGACAAGAACTGTGTCCCCATTAATCACATGCGCCATCAGGGGCCCTAGTTTCCGTTTTTCTACTCTCTAGGGGGAAAGGGTAATGGCAATCTTGATTCACATTTGACAAGAACTGTGTCCCCATGAATCACATGCGCGATCATAGGCCTGGTCCTCTTTAAAGCCGATTCTGGTTTCAGAACTTCTAGCTTTTAGCAGCAATAATCCGTTTTTGAACATGTTGGTTTTTTATACAGTTTTTTATTTTTTTTCTTTGTATTGTCTATGGAAGTATAATAATATTTTTATTTTTCTCCTTCTTTTATTATTTTAATTAAATTTTTCACTTAAAAACTAACGATCATTACAGTATCTATTTTAATCAAATACCAACAACCAAAATTCATCATGGATGCAAGCTTTTGTTGTTCGGACATGCTTTTATGCTCCTCTTGCATGTGGCACTACCACTTTTCCTGCATAGTCTATTATGCAGGGTTCAGAGTCAACCAGGACATTATGCTATCTGGGAAAGCTTCATTGAAGTGGAAAATCCCTCCCCTCCGGTTCTTCTAAAAAATAATTAAAAAAAGTACAAGTGGAACTATCTATCGGTCTTGCTATTGTGGTTCACTAACATGGTTTACACATTATACTGGTAGGTTGGCATACATGCTTTGGAGTTACTGGTAGGTTGGCATACATGCTTTGGAGTTTGGTTGTCCTGAACTTGATGTTGCTAGTCTTGGTACTAGAATCTATGCGCTGTTTGATGTGAATGGTTCGGAAGCCTGTCAGGCCCTGATCAACTCGGCTTCGGCTTCTGGCTTATTTTTCACTATTTATAAGTTTCGTCTTTTTCTGAACTTTTGGCTTTTTGTTAAGCTTTTTTGCCGGTTCTTTTTTTCCCGTATTTGTTTGTATTATACGTAATGGGCTAACATATTTTTTTATTTTTAAATTTTTTTAAATTTAATTATGCTAAATAAGTCTCTGTCATTCTGATCTTTTTTCAGTACACTACTGTGTTTTCAGCCATAAGCCACGAGCTTTTCAGCCGAACCGATAATTGGGGCATTCAAAGTCTCAACACTTGTCAACATTTCTATAACCCTATTTTGTGCTTAAGAAACTGATATCGAATACCTTTACGTAAAATACTAGAGTTCATAATCACGGGCTCTGTAGGAAATCTATAAGCTGATGGGTAAATACTAACCGATTACTGTTGCAATTTTCTTTTGATTCCTTAAAATTTAGCGTTCTCTCTTCTTAGTTACTTCCTCGTGTTTTTCATTTGTTCATCCAATATGTGCGTCCTTGGTCCATTGATTTGAGAATGGCTTACTCTCAACGCCTAAGCGCACTTTAAGGGTATTATGTTGTTTACACCACGATTCATGTTGACGGTAAATCAGTCCTCTGGGTCATCGTTATTGCCCATTGACCAACAACATTTTCATGTCTACCGTATGTGATGACAGTGACACATCAACATCTTATGAGACGTCAGCTAAACATAATATTTAAGTAAATCAGATAGTGATTTTTTTCTTTGGCTCGCAAAAGTTGAATTTCAAGTGCTCTGTGCTCCGTTATTTGCTTACCACGGCGTATTATTATGTTTTTTCAGAACTAAACATGCTCCTGTTGGCAGTACATATTGACTAGATTCTTGAAGTGGCATATACTGCAATATGTAACGATGGTCAAATGTTGGTCTAACAATGATTGTGAGTTTGTGACAGGGTGCATAGTTTACAACAGAAAACGATGACCTCCATCCCCCAGCTTGGAATTTTTGGGCTCCTTGCTAGCCAACGAAAATCATACCAAAATTTATTAACGTCAAAAACTAGACAGTCAAATATTGACAAAAAGAATGTTGTTTGAATTGTATCCAAATTAAATTTTGGCGTTACCAAATTTTGATAAACAATTTCTCCGTGCTCCGATTGCTCATGTATGATATTGAATTTCATTGGTATTACCAAATTTTCTTAAGTATTAACTAAATTTTAATAACAAACCAATGGTTGACAATTTCCATTGACGTTAGTAAATTTTAGTAAGATTTTCGTTAGTTACTATCCAAACAGGCTCTTTATTTTGCCTTGGAGCATCTCGTGCGTTAGCTACCATCCAAACAGTCTCTTTTTGCCTAGGAGCATCTCGTGCGTTAGCTACCATCCAAACAGTCTCTTTATTTTGCCTAGGAGCATCTCGTGAGGTTCATGCCAGAATGAACTGTTTGATACTTCTGACTTCTAATTCACTATTCATTAATTTATCTTTTTTCTAGCTTTTTTAGCTTTTTGTCTTTTCTTTTTTTATATTTACTTATATTGTCTATGATAGGTTAACCTGTTTTTCTATTTTTAAATTTTTAAAATTTAATTACACCAAAAAAGTCACAAACAGATACAGTCCAAAATAAACAGCTGATTTCTCAATTCGGCTTATCCATTTCTCTCACTTCCATCTCTAAAGAAGAAACATGCCACTTTGTTGACTAGTAACGGGAACATGACATAGCCCACTGGGCACTGGTTGCAAAACTATTTGTACTGTTCTAGTAATGGAACTGCTAACTTGGTCATATAGAGGAGCCCAACCAAGTTCTTCAAGGCATTTGGCAACGGTCTGTAAAATAGCGAGACTGCTGCAGCCAATCTGGTCTTCTGAAATCAAGACAATGCTGTTCTCTGCAAAACAGAGGACACCCACTAGAGTGACGTCATATCTTGTGCAAAACTTCATTCTTCCATCTCATTTATTTGATAAAAGTAGAAGACAATTTTATGGTGAAAATAGCAACATCTTTCCAGTTAATTTTGTTTTCCATTTTTATTTGGACAGCATTTTTATTCTCATTTTGTCAATCGATTGAGGAATTGATGTTTTGCAGGATGTTGCGTCCCTCTAGTTACTACTTATATTCTTGTAGAACTGTATAGTGATACAAGGACCCAAAAATTGGCAGTTTTTTAATTTCTAATTTCAAGTGTTACCGGTAAGTCCAAACTTATATTAAAAACAACCCCTTTTGTCCCTGGCACCGTCGGTGGCGTGGCGTTGTTCACATGCCAAGGTACCAATGGTGGCGTGTTTAAAAGGAGTTATTTAAAAAAAAGGTTGGTTTGAGGTTATTTTAAAATATTATCAAAGAAAAGGTTATTTAGTAAAAAGTATTCACACATCCAAAACCTATTTTTACTAGATTTTTTCCCCTGTTCAAACCTTCAATATTTCTAAGGATGGGACATTGGCTTGGTGGTGGAAGTGAGCGTGTTTGTTCCACACTCATTTGGGTTCCATCCTACTATTGATACGGTATGTCTTATTTAATTAAAGTATATATGTGTATGTATTTAGTGAAAAAGTATGTGCCTGTGTTTCGTACTATCTTGAAGCCTTTGAAAATTTCTAACGTGTGTAAAGGATGTTCACACATATGTATGTGTATGTAGCGTGAGTCAGGTATACATGTGATGTACGTCCTATGTATACTCTCAGTGTTCCTTAAGGTCAACATAAATGGGACATAAAGTAAGCAGGCATTACCATTGTCAAGAGAAGTTGGTTGAAGGGATATAGAATGGAATATTTTATAGTATGGAGGGGCAGGTGTGTAGGGTTCCCGTTTTGACATTCCTGTCGTGTGTAACGTGAGATGCGCAACAGCAGCAGTTTTGACATGGTAGCTAGAATTTTTTTTACAAATAATCTATTTTTTATTCAAAATTACAGAAATATACACGCCACAAATTTTTTTACAAAAATAGGCTCCAGTCGCTCAACGGGTGGACGACTGGAGCCTATTGCCCAACCAGAAGCCGACACATTGCCTCTCGCTTTACCGTGGAGCGGCTGGCTCTAGTCGCTTACCTGTTGGGCGACTTTAATGCAGTCGCCCAATGGGGAAGCGACTGCATGTGCTCCCCCGTGAATATTTTCAATTTTGTCAATTTTGTAATTTGAAACTGGTAAAAAATCTGGTAAGTTGTAATAAAAGTTTATGTTCATTGTATGTTGTAGGTGCCTAAATAATTTTGGAAATTTTTTTTACGAACGATTGACCGTAAAACGATTGATACATATGATGGTAAGTGATATTTTGATGTTAATGAGTAGGTAACGAGGAGTATAAGCACGGCACGGTACTAAAAAGTTTACATCGTTAAAAAAACGTAAGCAGTACATGAAACAATGGTGTACAATCAGGCGCCACCCTAAGGTGCCCCATCACCGCGCCCGCTCCTCCCGTACGGCCTCGCTTGGCCGCCCTCCGGTGCAACGGGTGACGAGGCTCCAAGAAAGTAAAACGTGCAAGAGGGTGTCGCACCCGCCCCTGCGCTGGTGGAGTCAGCTGCACCTCAGGTTATGTGCCTTCCGGTGCACCGAGGAGGGCACTGCCGGAGAGAACCTCTGGTGCTGTGTCAGGAGGTGCAAACCCAGCCTACTGCCTGGCCCACTCAGAGAAGTACTGATCCACATCGTCCGGGCTCGCAGTGGGGTCGTGCCGGGTCTCGGACTGGAAATGACCTGCAAAAGTAATATCGTTAGTTTCAGATGTCAAACATTACGATAAAACAGAGATTGTATGATACGTACCCTTAGCGAAGGCCATCGCGCCTGGAGAAGGGGCATATGTCGAGTGCACCCCATGTGTGGGTAAACCAGGGATGTACGGAGGACGCGAGAACAGCTGGCCTGGCGGTGTACGAGCCCATCCCCAGGCAGATCCTCCAGCCTCGTTCGGGTGAGGTGCCGGAGGACATGCCCACGTAGAGCCTCCAGAGTACTGCCACGCCGGTCGGGGAGGCACTGGTGGCCGAGCCGTCCGTGTGCTGGGCGTGGATGCCGCTGGTAGCCTCGTGCAAGATAGTAGGTGCACGACACATGTACCCCACTCCTTGAAACGACGGTACGCGCCTATTTAGCATACTCTCGGCCTCCGTGACGATGGAAAGACCCACGTCAGACTGAAGGAAAAAATATAAAATGGTTAATTATCCAAGATAGCATTGCCAGTAGTGAATGTTCGAAAATACGTGTAACGTACCGCGATGTGCGTATCCCGCGCCAGGTGCGCGGGATACGTGTCTGTCGGACCGGGGAGGTGTGCGGGGGGCGGATCCACCACATATACGAGCCTCGTATGTGTTCGCGTCTAGTACCACCGCAGATACTCCGTGTACTCTGTGCTGTCGTAGGGGCGGTCCTCGTCAACCACGTCGTCAAGGGCACTGATGTGACGATGGCCCGATCTTCCGAGAGGTACTGATAAGTCGATTGTGGAGATCTCGACGTTGATGATCCAAAGGCTCCGACCAAAACAGATCGAACCCCTCGCAATCACTACACCATCGCTCCGTTGGTTATCAACCGTGCGAACACGATTGACCTCGCCAAGAAGGCTATCTCCTGCAAGCGAATCGAGAACACAAGCAAGAGAGTACAAGATGCAATCTGAAATTGCGAATAATGTTTAAGTTCACAAGTTGGGGTTTCTCAACCGAACATGCGGTGAAACTGCTAAGCAGAATAATCTCTTAAGAAAAACCCGAGGAAAACTAAAGGGGTGTGACCTCCTTAAATAGGGGAGGGGGAACCACACTTATCTAATGAAAAGGGATATGGTACTATTCATGGTTACTGTTCACGTGGACGTGGTACTGTTCATGTGAACAGTACCGGCCCAAATAGCCCAAGTTATAAGGCCCTCGGCCCACTTGACTCGGACTGGAAAAGTAACATGACTTGTTTTTGCAGTTTTTTATCTGCTCGAATGGAGTTTAGAGGTGAGACCAGACCCATCTGAAAGTAGACTCCAAGATCTTTCCAACGAGTACTCACGGGCCCTGAGAAGCCTTCTGGATCAAAAGTTATGGCCGTTTGAAATTGGCCTGTCAGGCTGAATCCGAATTGATCTGGAGGCCGAATTGGATTCCAAAACCTGTCCAACTTGAACCCTTGCTTCAATTGGTTTCAAAGTGATGTGGTGCTACAAATATATATATTTTCATCATTAGGTAGCATCATATTCTCATTTAAAATGTGTTGAAGTTGAAGAAACGAATTCAACTTTAGTTCAATCTTGATATTGACCGCTATGGTCGTATGTGTTGGTGGCGTGGTCACATCATCCTCCCCTTCTTGACAGAAAACCGTCCTCGATTTTAACATAGGTGTAGCATCACGTATTGCATGATCTTGATCATAAATCTTGGTACATGATAACAAACGCAACAAACTCTCATTATGTAATATCATAAGTTCTTTATCAAATAAAGTAAAATCTCTTTGAAACGAGCTCACCTCATAATTTAAGTGATGTGTAGGAGCTCTTGTAATCGGAACAGCAAGTATAGCAAATATGGTTGTATCCATAGGGTAAATGTTCTTATCATCCTCCCCTTCTTGCAAACAAAGCCGTCCTCGGCTTTTGATAAGCTGAAAAAATGGTAACAAAGAAGCCAAGGTGTATGCATGGTATATGTATATGTCATCCGTTTTAACCGTTCTTCGTTGTTGTTCAATTAATGTTATAAAACAGCAATGATCATAAAAACTCATTGTATTATTAACCCAAGAGTAATCATATATGTTAATGAGCAATTCAAAATTTCTCACACAGTAATTATTGCAACTTGTTTTACAAATGTAAGTGAAGTATTTATGCAATTCAAATCTTTGAATTTGTAAACTTGTAGTGGTGGCACATATGGGCAAAACTACAACTTTTAGAATCAAGCAAAGTTCATCTATATAATCATATCTCAATCGAACTATAGCAAATTCATCTAGTAAGAGTGAAGAGCTTTGTATGTTCTGCCATAATTCATCATCTTTATTCAGATTGTCTATACTAGATGGTGCAAAAAGAGATGAACGCATAGGCATTGAATGAGTACTAAATTTTACTTCCCTCTCACATTCAACATGATTCAGCATACAAGAATTGTTATCCCAAACAACAAGTTTCAATTCATCCATGTGATCGCAAGTTATGCATATTCGATATACAAGAATTTGATTTTCCACACCATAATCTCCAATTAAATTAAACTTATATCTAGGGGTGTAGGTACTAAATAAGAATTTTGAACATGCAAGTTCAGAAACTTTCTCCATAGCATGTGACAATTTCATAGGTAGATCTAACATGATGTAACACAATGAATTAGCAGGAGAAATTCTAGTCAAAACTTCTTTATGTGTTATTAATTTAACATGTACAAAATTATGAGAATTTAGATCAGCACATGGTTTATTTAAGTCAACACAAGGAATATCAAAAGATTGCACTACAGTAGGTATATACTCACAAGGTTGCTCTATGTCTTGTTGTAGCACCAAATCAATACCGTGAGCGATGATAGTACCATGTTCTTTACCTTTTTGGCTCTCCTCAGATGATGTAAGTGCATCCATCTCCTTATCTTCATTCTCAACCAATGGGGTCAATGATTCAATCAGCTCATGCTCTTCTTTGGCATGGTTCTCAACTACCTGCAAGTTGTTAGTCACAGAAAATGGCACAAACACAGGTTTGTTCTCATGATCATCACCATTACCTGCAAGGTTAGCTGCAAGAGCATATTCATCCTCAACATCACTAGCACTTACATAACCACCATCTTCACGCCGCAATGTACGCCACGACTTGGGCAATCTCTCATGACGTGGCCCATCCCTTTACAACGGTGGCACACAATGCCCGTCGTACGGCCCGTGGAAGCAACCGATGAAGAGCTCTTTGCTGGTGTTTGCACACTAGTAGATTTGCTCGTCTCGGGTGCGCGTGATGGTGTCGGCGGTGCTGCTGAACGCGCCCTACTCACAGAGGGGGCAGCAGCTCGACAAATAGGAGGTGGGGCTATCTTGGCTTGCCCAGGCGTTGATCTCGATGTAGACGTACCTCCAAAGTTGCTCCTTGTCCTTTGTTGCCTACCCCGCAATTCTTTTCTGCAAGCATAGCAAGCTGGAACAACTGGTTGTGATGAGTAAAATCTTTATAATAAACAATGTCCTGAATTTCACGCCGTAAACCCCTGTAAAAACGACAAATCTTATCCTCTGTTTCCTCAACAACATTACAACGCAACATGCCTATTTGTAGTTCTTGATAATATTCCTTGATAGATTTATTACCTTGGTCTAAGCACTGCAATTTCTTATGCATTTCATGTTTAAAAGTAGGAGGAAAAAATCTAGCACGCATAGCTACCTTCAATCTATCCCATGTATCAGGTTGTAAGCGTATGGTACCCAGTTCATTCCACCAGATAGTAGCAAAGTTCTTAAACTCACTAGTAGATTGTCTAACTCTATGTTGTTCAGGAACTAGATGAGCATTAAATTTTTGTTCAACTGTCATCTCCCAATCTAGATAAGTTTCAGCATCATAAGTACCCGCAAAAGATGGTATGGTAAACTTGACTTTAGCAAATGGGTCATGATTAGAACGATCATTGTGGTGCTAAAAATTATTACCTCCCATACCGTGACGGTTTTGATGTAGGCGGTGTCGTGGGCGTGCATCTTGGGCAGCAAATGAAGCACTGGCGTCACGGTTTTGTCTCTCATTATCATCTCCCTCCTTACGATCTTGGCCTGCATAGTGATCATACTCGCGTCCATTGTTTGGCGGCCGATTCACCATTCTTTCAAGGCGTGTAGTGAGTGCTGCAATACTCTCATTGATGGAATTGATGGAGCGCTGAAATGCATCCGTCGAAGCTTCCTATCGATACGTGGTTCATCCAAGAGCTTCATGAACTCTCCCTTTAAAACACACTCTTGATCATCAGACGACTCACCTGTCATGGTTAGTAGAAAACAAAAGACAACACAAAGGTATTATCCCTATCAACTACTAGGTGGTGGAAGGTGGAATCACACATTCTCAAGCGTCTTACCACACTCTTACAAGTGTTCTTACCAATGCAGCAGGTGGTACAACCGGTGGCTGGTTCGTTATACCATGTCGAGCGTGGGTACAATTGCAAGAGAGAACCTGTTCTGATCAAGAGTAGGTGTAGCTTGGAAGGCACAATATGGTAGCAATGGAGAACAATCAGTTCATTTCAGAATTGCATAGAATTGAATTATAGTTCGTATCTACCACTTAGCCTATGTTGCTGATCAACCAAGGATGGAAGAAGTCTAAAAACAAGTGTATGGCAATGTGTAGGAGTGGTAAATACAAGATAATTCAATCCAATGCAATCTGGAATTGAAGAACACAAGGATTGACCCAAAACTGAAAACTCAAGATTTCTGTCCACTGGACAGTACGTCGGTATTTTGGCCGTAACGTTTTGTCAGATGCCTCTTTTTCACTGATTATTTTTTTCTCTGTTTTCTGATGGCTTTTTCTACATATTTTTTTTGGGGCCAACTTTTGAAACCTGACACAGAAATTCGCACAAATATCACAACTGCTGACAGTTGCAGATTCAAAACAGATAATTGGGTCAACTTTCACCGCATATATCTCTTAACTGCCTAACTGGAATGACGTGAAATGCTACAGATAGATGGATAAGGAATTTTTGAATCTAATGGCGGTGGTCTCAATCAAAAATAATCTCGGAATCAAAAGATATGGCATTTTTGATGGCGGCTGTAGAGAAAGGAAAAATCAGCCGAATTTGGAAATTAGGGTTTGGGGTGGAGAATTTTTCTTTTGTTTGGATTTTTGATGGAACAAAGATATGACCAGGAACTAGACAATGCTAATATGGACACAAATTCAATTTAGCAAACCAAAACTAACAGATTGAAAGGCACAACGGGGTTTGGACAGCGGAATTAATTCTTTTTGTGGGCAATTTTTTTTCTGGACAATAGGAAATAAAAACCAATCTACTAACTAGGGATACAAGAATTACCTCACGGGCAACCATTGCTCTGATACCAACTGATGTGACGATGGCCCGATCTTCCGAGAGGTACTGATAAGTCGATTGTGGAGATCTCGACGTTGATGATCCAAAGGCTCCGACCAAAACAGATCGAACCCCTCGCAATCACTACACCACTGCTCCGTTGGTTATCAACCGTGCCGAACACGATTGACCTCGCCAAGAAGGCTATCTCCTGCAAGCGAATCGAGAACACAAGCAAGAGAGTACAAGATGCAATCTGAAATTGCGAATAATGTTTAAGTTCACAAGTTGGGGTTTCTCAACCGAACATGCGGTGAAACTGCTAAGCAGAATAATCTCTTAAGAAAAACCCGAGGAAAACTAAAGGGGTGTGACCTCCTTAAATAGGGGAGGGGGAACCACACTTATCTAATGAAAAGGGATATGGTACTATTCATGGTTACTGTTCACGTGGACGTGGTACTGTTCATGTGAACAGTACCGGCCCAAATAGCCCAAGTTATAAGGCCCTCGGCCCACTTGACTCGGACTGGAAAAGTAACATGACTTGTTTTTGCAGTTTTTTATCTGCTCGAATGGAGTTTAGACGTGAGACCAGACCCATCTGAAAGTAGACTCCAAGATCTTTCCAACGAGTACTCACGGGCCCTGAGAAGCCTTCTGGATCAAAAGTTATGGCCGTTTGAAATTGGCCTGTCAGGCTGAATCCGAATTGATCTGGAGGCCGAATTGGATTCCAAAACCTGTCCAACTTGAACCCTTGCTTCAATTGGTTCTAAAGTGATGTGGTGCTACAAATATATATATTTTCATCATTAGGTAGCATCATATTCTCATTTAAAATGTGTTGAAGTTGAAGAAACGAATTCACCTTTAGTTCAATCTCGTATGTGTTGGTGGCGTGGTCACATCATCCTCCCCTTCTTGACAGAAAACCGTCCTCGGTTTTAACATAGGTGTAGCATCACGTATTGCATGATCTTGATCATAAATCTTGGTACATGATAACAAACGCAACAAACTCTCATTATGTAATATCATAAGTTCTTTATCAAATAAAGTAAAATCTCTTTGAAACGAGCTCACCTCATAATTTAAGTGATGTGTAGGAGCTCTTGTAATTGGAACAGCAAGTATAGCAAATATGGTTGTATCCATAGGGTACATGTTCTTATCAGGCACCGTCCCACTGAGCAACCCACGCCTGCATCTTCACCGTCCACTCCGTGCCGCGTTTCACTCCCTTTCTATTGTGCATGTTTGTAGGACCACTTCGTTAGTAATTTCCAATGAAGTAGTAAGTATGTACAAATTTATAAGACACCGGCACTCACCCGTGCACAGGAGGCGGCACTGCAGGTCCGACAGGTACCGGCACAGCCTGGAAGAGACCAAACTGCCGCATCACTCGCTGCGGCGAGTAGTCCTCCACGAAGATGTCGTGAGCGAGCCCGCGCGTCACCGAAAGCCCGGCCGCGCCAAAGACGGACTCGACAATCCATCGGGAGCACGGTCCTCCACTGTCGCCTGTGAGTACGGCTCCCAGCGCACGTCGTCGGCCGTGAGGCGATCGATCTGCTCAACAAAGGGCAGATACGCCTGCGTGACCTGGACATGTGCGAACTGCACCTACAAGGACGAATAGATGTTACGTACGACCGTCGTTAGTACAAAGGAAATAACTAATTGACATATGACTTACCCGTCGACGACACCAAATAGAACCCATCTTCGGCCGGTCGATGTCTCCCCCCTGATATATGTCGGGCCCGTATGGACTCATGTCATCTAGCAATGGTCGTCCGAGGCTGAAGTGCTCGAACGACCATAGCTGCAGTAGTAGGGGACAACCCGCTAGGATCGAGTTCGCCTTCGTCCTCGAGCACGCACTGCATAGGCCGCGGTAGGTCGCGGCAAGTATGGCCGATCCCCAGCTGACCTGGGGGGCTCGCCGTCCGCGATCGCCCTAGCATAAGCAATGAGGCGCGCGTCGACGTTGTTGCCGTGGCTGCTGGTGAAGAGCACCCAGCCAAACAGCCACAGCAAGTATGCCTCCAAGTGGCGCGAGACCTGGTGATCATTCGCCTCTGGGTCCATCCGCTCCACCTAAATGCAAACAATATGTTATTAGTCCATAATAACGCAAATAAGAGCTTCGATGACACGATCGATTGTAAAGACCACGTATCCGGAACTGTGCCAGCCACCTCAGCGACGGCCCGTCGGTCTATTTCGCCGGGAAGATGTAGTACTCACCCACGGCACTCGGTGGAAGGACCCCCTCGAATGTGGCGAGCAGGTCATCGCGCCGCTCGACCGGGGCCTCCAGTAGGAAGGCAGTGCCTCCCGTGATCAGAAGGCCAAGAAGCAGGGACACATCCTGCAGGGTCGGCGTCATCTCCCCGAATGGGAGGTGGAAAGTGTGCGTCTCGGGCTGCCAACGGTCCACCAAAGCCATCAGCAGGGAGCGGTCGAACGGGAAGCACGTGATCGATCCCCGACCTCGTCCCCGCTCGCGGCCAAGGCGGGTCCATCCTCCTCCGTGGCCTGCACCATCCGGGCAACAGGGAGTAGCCCGGCATCTCATAGCCTGCAAACAAAGTGAAGGTCAGTACGGAACGTTCTTACGGCAATACTAAAACAATGGCGTAGTGCAAACCTGGCTATCCAACGGGCATCGAGTCTCCAGGCCACGCGAGGTGTGCGCGTCCGGACCACTCCCACCTCAACCGGCTCGTCCGCGCTCCCCGGTGGCGGCACACGACGGGAAGCGCGATGCATGCGGTCCACGTGCTCGTCCAACACGGGACATTGCCAGTCACGTGCCATACCTGCATGCAAATTTCTATACTAAATTTTCTATACTAAAAATTGTACTAAAATTTCTATACCAAATTTTCTATACTAAAATTTGTATACTAAAATTATCTATACTTCAAAATTCTATACTAAATTTTCTATACTAAAAATTGTACTAAAATTTCTATACTAAAATTATCTATACTACAAAATTCTATACTAAAAATTGTACTATAATTTCTACACTAAAATTTTCTATACTAAAAATTGTACTAAAATTTCTATACTAAAATTGCTATACTACAAAATTCTATACTAAATTTTCTATACTAAATATTGTACTAAAATTATCTATACTAAAATTTTCTATACTAAATTTTATATATTAAAATTGTACTAAAATTTCTACACTAAAATTGCTATACTAAAAATTGTACTAAATTTTCTATACTAAAATTGTACTACAATTTCTACACAAAACAATCCTATAATAAAAATTTCTATACTAAATATACTACAAAAACTTTCGAAAAATACCTAAATTTGAAGATCCCACGCGCTCTTTTCCCCCTCCTCTTCTTCTCCTCCTTTCTCCTCCTCTTCTCTCCTTTCCCTTCTTTCTCCGCTCCTCTCTCGCGTCGCCGAATGAATGCGCGATGAACACAGCGGCGGCCACGGCCAGGCTTGCCGCTCGGGTTTTAACCGTTGTTGTCGCCACCGTTGGGCGGAGTCATTGTCGCCGAACAAGACAATGATCGCATGTCAGCCGCTCAACGGTTGGGCGACAGCAATAACTCGCCCAACCGTTACCAAACTGCCTAGGTGTCGCGCTGTGGTTGGGCGATTTTCTCTAGTCGCCGAATGGGGAGGCGACTGGAGCCTATTTTTGTAAAAAAATTTTGTTGCGGGTATATTTCTGTAATTTCGAATAAAAAATGGATTATTCGTAAAAAAATTCTGGTAGCTGCGGCCTGCGGCCAGCTCGTACGGAGGCCCTTCGGCCGGCCGATACGTCAGGAGGTAGATGCGCAGGGCAGCACCAAGAGCAACTCATCACACTTTATCACGTCCGGCATCTTATGCAAGCAGTTTATATAAGAAGTTAAGGAGTATTATTTGGTTCTATTAGCATTCTACATATTGCTGAATCTCACTCACATGGTCGTGAACTTCAAGTACGTTACGTGGTCGTGAGCTGGAGTACTCGAAAGACTCAGATCTTCCTCATGTAATCATGAGCTCAAGTGCTCGTAAAGATTCTAACTGCTACAGTACTTAGATGAACAGTACTCGGAGTACTCGACTCGATTACTACTAGATACTCGAGTCTTCCGACTACGGCAAAACTCGATTATACACACTGGTTGAGACTCAGACCATCCAACTCATACGAGATCACTTTGGAGAGAAGCACACACAAGGACATTGTGCCGCGAAAACAAACAACTTTTTTGGTTTTCTCTTCCTTATATAAGAAGTACAAACTACCGTTACTTACAATATAATGGACACTAATGCTATTCATTAAGGCACTAAAACGGTCCAACGTAAACACACACATCTCGTCGACCATGTGCAACCAATTAGGATTGCAATAATGCAATCCTATGAAACCGACGGCCAGTTCTTTACAGACTGGAAAATAAAACTGACGCGATGAGATTACTCAACAAACTCCTCCTAATCTCGTTGCTCATCACTTGACCCTAACTAGTAGAGTGCCCGTGCTAACGCTACGGCGGCATTTGAGGGATGCACATGACAATTTTTCAAAGCCGCAGAGGGATGGTAAAATACAAAACAAGATAAAATTTGTAAAAAATAAAATGAACAATCAGATTCATTAAAATTCACGTCTCATATATTGTATAACCAAATATTTTTGTCACATAATGAATGTCACATAACAACTGATCCTTTGAGGAGGCGACAACATCATTGGACTCACCCACCGACGACTTTCTCCATCCCCACATTGTTTAAACTTGAGGCTACAAAGAAAACAAATATTTTTGTCACATAAAGAAATATGAAACACAGTAAGGAAATAGGTGTTTGTGGACTATTTAATTACCACATCACCATGCTAGGACGTCTTTATACACAATATTTTTGGTGCTCTTCCCTGATCATTCCTATTCATGATCAGGCTACAAATAAGAAGAAATAACTCTCAATCATAGACATCTCTAAAACATTATTGATAACATCAAATGTCCATACCTTGAAAGAAGCTTATCTGCAAAGACTTCCATAATGCTAAAAGATCCATACGCTGCAACACATTGGGATATAAATGTTACAAGCAACAATCAATTAAACAAATCTTGACCACATATTTTAGACCAAAATACATTAAATAAAACTGCACTTTTTGAAATTGTTCATTTGGATCATTGAACTATTGAAGTCTTTATACTAAAATCCATAAAGTCATACTGGTATGTCATCAACTATGCAATCGTGTCAAGATGACCTGGCAAGTTAATGTACATGCAGTGTTGGTTTTGAGTTTTGTCTATTCGTAGCATAGAAATAGTATGTCATTGTGCAGTTTTCCTTAATTAACAAAAATACCCTTTTCATTAAAACTAATTGAGCAATGCCAACTGCATCTAGCAGAAATGGTTTTTAAGAGTGCAGATACCCACATGAACAATTTCAAAAGGTACTATGACCTGTGTTGTAATTTGGCTTTTATTGAAAGAAGTTGCTTCAAAGGTAATAATGAAAATTTTATTATGAATCCATTTTATTACAGACCTGCCCAATAAAGGAGCCACCGTTCTTTCTCATTTTGATCTTCCTTCTCTATAGCCCTGTAAGTGGAGTATACAGCACCAATCCCTCTTGCTGTTGCACAAGCACAAGCATGAAGTGAGGATCATAAACATGACAGATTTCTTATCCACAACAGAAAGATAGCTTATTTTTTTAAAGGATTGTTACAACAAATTATAAGTTTTCGGTTTATTGCATCCAGCTAGACCAATACTTACGCTGATGCTAATATGAAATAAGTAATTACAATAACAACAGTTTGACAATTTGTAGTAATTTATAAACTAAAAAACTAAAAGCGCTGATGAAGTCCAACCAGCAGTACAATCAGTTCACTGACATAATCTATGTAATTGCCTAAAAAAGCACAACAAGGTATCAAATAAGGAAAATAGGCTAACCGAAGAAAAACAATCAACTTCCAATTTCCAAGAAGCACAATATGAAAATAAACAACCAGATAACAACATGCTGATTAACATACTACATTTGAAGTATACCTGGCTGTGCGGATGACAACATTAGAGCTTAGTGGGGCCAGTAAGAGCCGTAAACCCACCTGTGACATCAAATGCAGTTTCAGACTTTCAGCACAAGTTAAAGAACAAAGTAAGAATGCTTTGTAATAATCTAGGTAAAATAGGAATATAAGACACTCATGGTTGATGATATAGTACACTTAGTAGTTCACTTGGGAAGAAAAGGTCACATTTTGACACTAAGTAATTTTCCAAGTTTAAAGTGCAACCTATAGCTTGCAAGATCACGCACACTCACATGGATGAGTTATGAAAGATTGGTAGATTCTCGATACCTCCTAATCCTAATTCTAGAACTGTCTACAATTGAACATATATATGATTTCTCCTTGTGCATTACAAAGGTTTTGCGTGCATATGTAGTTGAAGTTGGTAATAGCAATCCAAGTCTTTTCGAAGGACAGTAGTAGTGATGTTTGCTCATCGCTACCGGTGCTTATGAGCCGATCTTTGTGTTGCAGCTCTACATTCATGTTAAAGTCTAAAGGCGTCAGAGAAGTGTAACATACAATAGCTTTTTGCCAGTGCAATTCTTTGGAATTAACATGCAGGAATTTGAATCAGCTAGTGAAAGAAATACATTGACATATCATTAGTTAGCACAAAGAGGTCCACAGAACAAAAAAGGAACAAAGCTAGATAAAATTGATTCTAGGGTGAAAAACAAACACCACATCTTGGGAGTAGTATGCCAACAAATACCTTCTCACTTCTTAATAATTTGCAGTAATGAATGGCTCTCAAAATATTTATTGAAATACCAGAACAGAAACCTGAATTAGACCCTCTTCTTCCGCGAGAGAAGGTCTAAGCGATGAACCAGATAGGGCATTGAGCATGAGCGAGTCCTCGCAGAATTGCAATAACAGCAAAAACGGCAAAGGAACATACATCCGAAGCAACTCGTGTCGATTTCCTGAACCCAAAATCTCTCCAAGTATTGCAGACTGAAATGATTAAAGCGAATATTAATAATAAACCATGAAAACGAACTAATACAAGAAGAAAAGGACATCAACCATTACGCATACTCACATTAGCCCTTCCTAAGATGGTATGAAGCAAAGATTTGATATCTAATGTTCTGACAAGCAAACATTTCATACACCTTTATCCATGGCATTAACGATTGTTCATTGCGATCAAGTAAGCTAACATGCGATTGGGTCAAACTGAATATAGAAATGCCCCAATTTTGTCATATTTACCTCAAAGGGAACCACAATACAGAGAAAATGTTGGCAGTTGCTTAATCAAACAGGTTCTGAAGTCATCAATAGTTAAGTACAAGAAATGAAATTGATATATCAAAACAATCTGCAAGTCACTCTTAATCCCATGGAATAACAAAACATTATCCATCACTGTTACTATAATTAGCACAATAGAAAATAGTAGTTGGGAATTTGGACAATAATACAATCGTAGTACAAGAATGATATCGAGCGGATAGTTGTGCGACAATTGGCTCAAAGCATATTAGATCTAAGGGAGAGTTGCTCAGTATTCTCGCTATCCAAACCATGACCACTGAAAAAAGCAATGTTGCGAACGAGGCCATCAAGTGATCTATCACAAGGCAAACAGTCAGCCTAGTTGAACGATGCAGTATTTCAGTCAACCTGGAAGTAATGTTCAGAACAGTATGTAAGAACGAAAGCCAACTTCCAACATATATAGATTAATGTTTGATGAGGACATCCTTTCCATGCATACAACCATGCCGACTCCATATCAAACTGAAACTATGATACAATGACCAATGACTAGAGCGCGAGCACGTCAACTTAACCATCAGGTGAATGCGTTCCTAAGTTTGCATACAAATGTTTCAAACAATGGAATACTACTTAATTCTTGTGATGATTTAATTGTCCTTAGGAACCATGGGGAAGAAACACATGAGCTCAAGTATAGAAGTGGAACCGTCAAGCGCAAACCAAGTCCTGTTCACGAGTTTGACTCGGATTCGGCCTTGTTGACAACGCCTACTTCAAACGGCCGTAACGTTTGATCCAGAAGGTTTCTCGGGGCCCGTGAGTACTTGTTGGAAAGCTCTTGGAGTCTACTTTCAGATGGATCCGTCCTCACCTCCAAATTCCATCCGAGTCGACCAGAAACTGCAAAACAATTCACATCGCTTTTCCAATCCGAGTCAAAGTGGGCCTTGGGCCTTGTAATTCGAGTCCTATTCGGCTTCCTTGTGTTTTGGCCGACCCTCCACCTTCCGTGACCCTTAAATAGGCAGCCGCACCCTCTTCTAGGGTTTGGGTTTTGTTTAGACTAAGTTAGCTTTTGCTGCTTTGCGTTGTACTCGCGCATGTCGGTTAGACCGCCCGAATACTTGTCTTCGGAACCCCACCGTTTTCTGTTTTCGATTGAATCTTACATCATTATTTGCAATTGAGTTGCTGTTCATCTTATTCTTGCTTGTTCTTCGATTGCTTGCAGGAACGAGAACCCTCGTGGTTAGGTTGATCGTGCGCCGACAAGGTCACGAACAATCTCTGGAGTTGGTGTATCGATCGCTAAGGCGCAACGTCCTTGGATGGTTGTAGTCGGGTCGTCAACGTCACCTCCTTTCCCAATCGAATCTACCACTCTCATCGAAAGATCGGGACCCCTAGTCCTATCAGTTGGTATCAGAGCTCAAGGTTGATCGGTGAGAGATCTTATCTAGGCTTTGCAATTTTTTTTTACCTACAGTCCAGAAAACCAAAAAAAAAATAGTAGATCTATTCCCCAAAATCCGAAACAATTTGAGCCTTTATCTATTGTTGCATAGTCTTTGTTTGTTGAGTCTTCGGTTGCATCGTCGTGTCCTTTGCTGGTCTTAGTGTCTAGTTCCTTTAGAGTTTCGAGTTTTGTTCACGTTTTGGACTCACCGTTGCAGTTAGATCCGAACTGTCATAGGAGGGTAGAAAAGGAGGAGGACTCGGTTGCTAGGGAGGCTTTGCCCTAATTGGTCTTGGAGTAGGGCACGAATTCGGATTCAACTGCATCGTGTGTGAAAAAAAAGAGAGAGAAAAAAGAGAGACTAGAAGGAACAGGCAGCCGCATCTAAAAGAGCCGCGGCATAAAAAAAAAGAAGAAAAAAAAACAGAAGAGAGAGAAAAACCTAACTTTTGCATACGACCTCCGATTGAGGCGATTCTTGATCCGTTGGAAAGGAAATCGGAAGATAGAGTGAAAAAAGAAGTCTGGAAAAACTGGAGATTTCAGATCCGCGTAAGCCACCAGGCACATACGCGGCAGCTTCGACCCCAAAAAACGTCATTTTCAAAACGGGCCCGCAAACCGAGGAAAAATCAAGTTTCTCAGAATTTGCTCAAAATTGACCGAGCCTTTCTGCACGTGATTCTAAGGTCCCCTGTGAAGATGACACCCTTTTTCGAGCTCCAGAACTCCGTGTGCAATGCCATCTAGTTTCTTCCTGCACGATGTGTCTTCGTTTGTGTTCTAGGCTCGCGTCTCTAGTACGGTCTAGCCTAGGACCAGCACGGTGCCGTCGTTGAGCGATTATTCAACTTGCTTTGACTAATGTGGTTCTAGTTATCCTTTGTTCACTCTCACCCACCTATAGCTCCACGATTTGGCTACCACATCACAGGACTAGCGGCCGAGGCAAGCGATACACCCAAATTTCCAGGAGATATTATCTTGACTTGTCGGCTGCCATCACCTCCTGCTCGCTGTGGTAAGAACTTGTAAGAGCTTGACAGAACAGGTTGAGAGTGTGCGACTTGATTTAACCACATCCCGGTAGTTGTGAGGGCATAACTGCGCTTTATTATTTTTCTCTTCTTGGTTTGTTCTTGTCTTCTTCTAACAATGTCGAGAACCGAAGACTGCGGGCAGCGCCACATTCCCCTCGGACTAGGGGCATCATACAACACTTTGAGCGCCAAATGAAGCTACACACGAAGGACTTGATGAGGATGTACGGGTCACCAACGAACGCCTTGGCCAATTGGAGGCGCGCAGATCGACACCAACACTACGCTTGCAACATTGGAGGCTTCGTTGGCACCGTCAACACCTCACTTGCTGAGATTTTAGACGTCTTGATGAGAGGGCGTGCATCTCCGCTGCACCGACTCACCTACTCGTGCCAACATTGGTGTCTTGGGCAGCGGGGTGGACGAAAATGGTGGAGACGAATATGCGGTGACACGAGATTAATGATGATGAGGACGCCACCGTCAACGCCAACCACGCCGGATCGAGGTGCGTGAGAATGATGAATCGCTTGGTAAGATTAAGTTCACTATGCCACTTTTTGATGGAAAATATAACCCCGATGCTTATATCACTTGGGAATTGGTCGTTGATCGAAATTTGCTTGTCATGCATTCCTGAAAACAAAAGGGTTAGGGCTGCTACTAGTGAGTTTACTGATTTTGCGTCTGTTTGGTGGAGTGAATATTGTAAGAAAAATCCTTTCACCATACCACAAACTTGGGATGCATTAAAAGAATCATGCGAGCTAGATTTGTTCCTCATATTATGCACGTGATTTGTTACATAAGTTGCAACAATTGAGGCAAGGTAGTAAAAGCGTAGAGGAATATTTTCAAGAATTGCAAACAGCATGCTGCTTGTGACTTAGAGGAAATCGAGGAAGCCGCTATGGCTAGGTTTATGGGTGGTTTGAATCGGAAATTCAGGATATCTTAGCTTACAAGGAATATAATTCTATCACTTGTTTATTTCATCTTGCTTGTAAAGCTGAAAGAGAAGTCATGGGACGGCGCGCGAGCACTAGGACTAATGTTTCGCAGTCGTGGAAACATTTGGTCTCAACGTGCATCCGCCGCACCATCAAGCCAACCCCTGCACCTTCTTCCTCCAACAGCAAGCCACGGTTTTCATCATCAAATTCGGCATCTCGGGCATCCGAAGCAACAAAGGGCAGCCCAAGCACATGCAAAGAGCTCTTCGTCCGTTGCATCTACGGGACGAACGAGGATATCCAATGTCATCAATGCAAGGGTATGGCCATGTGAGGAGTGAGTGCCCAACCAAGCGTGTTCGATTGTGAGAGATGATGGTGAGTATTCTTCCGCTAGTGATTTGGATGAGGATACATATGCTATGCTTGCGGTGACCATGCAGTAGTGGGAAGGAGCAAGAAGAAGAGCACATTGGTGCTGAAGATGCAGAGCGCTATGAGAGCCTCATTGTGCAGCGTGTGTTGAGTGCACAAATGGAGAGGGCGGAGCAAAATCAACGGCACATCCTTTTCCAAACAAAGTGCGTCGTGAAGGAACATTCATGCCGAGTGATAATTGATGGAGGGAGCTGCAACAACTTGATGAGCTCCGATATGGTGGAGAAGCTTGCGTTGAACACCAAACCTCACCCACACCCTTACTACATTCAATGGTTCAATAACAGCGGCAAGGTGAAGGTAACACGAATGGTGAGAGTAAATTTTGCTATTGGTTCTTATCACGATGTGGTAGAATGCGATGTTGTCCCTATGCAAGCATGCTCTATGCTGTTAGGTAGACCGTGGCAATATGATAAAGATTCACTGCATCATGGTAAGACAAACCAATATTCTTTTGTGCATCATGACAAGAAAATTGTGTTACATCCTATGTCTCCCAAGCTATTTTCAAAGATGAGATTGCTAGAGCTAGTAGAGAAAAAATCAGGAGCATAATAGGAGTGAAAATCAGATTGTTGCAAGTGAACTTGAGCAACATAAAAGAAAAACTCTAAATCTGTTCATGAGATGAAAAATGAGATTAAATTGAAAGGTGCATGTTTTCTTGCTACTAAGTCGATGTGAATGAGCTGGATGCTAGTACTTCTATTTGCTATACCTTACTTTGCAAACAAGCTTTATTTTCATTCGAGGAGGTACCTTCTTCCGTGCCTCCTGCTTGTCACTAATCTTTGCAGGAGTACATGGATGTCTTTCCAAAGGACGTGCCACGTGGCTACCACCGGTCGAGGGATTGAGCACCAGATTGATTTGATTCCCGGGCATCTTTGCCCAATCGTGCGCATATACAGACCAATCCGGAAGAAACTAAGGAGATTCAGCGTCAAGTTCAAGAATTGCTTGATAAAGTTTATGTGCGTGAGTCTCTTAGTCCTTGTGCTGTTCGGTAATTTTAGTGCCTAAGAAAGATGGATCATGGCGTATGTGTGTGGACCGTAGAGCGATCAATAATATTACCATTAGATATCGTCACCCTATTCCTAGGTTAGATGATATGCTTGATGAATTAAGTGGCTCTATTGTCTTCTCTAAAGTTGATTTATGAGTGGGTACCACCAAATTCGCATGAAATTGGGAGATGAATGGAAAACAGCTTTTAAAACTAAGTTCGGTTTGTATGAGTGGTTAGTGATGCCATTTGGTTTAACTAATGCACCTAGCACATTCATGAGATTAATGAACGAGGTTTTGCGTGCTTTCATTGGTAAATTTGTAGTGGTCTATTTTGATGATATATTGATATATAGCAGATCACTAGAGGAACACCTTTGCCATTTACGTGCTGTTTTTGATGCTTTACGTAATGCACGTTTATTTGGTAACGTTGAGAAGTGCACATTTTGCACGGATCAAGTCTCTTTTCTTGGCTATGTTGTTACTCCACAGGGCATAGAAGTTGATCAAGCCAAGGTTGAGGCAATACAGAGTTGGCCGACTCTAAAACGGTCACGCAGTGCGAAGTTTTCTAGGACTTGCTGGATTCTATCGTCGTTTTGTGAAGGATTTCAGCACCATCGCTGCACCATTGAATGAGCTCACTAAAAGGGGGTGCCGTTTACTTGGGAATGCACAGAAGACGCCTTCAACACATTGAAAGATAAGTTAACACATGCACCATTACTCCAACTTCCAGATTTTAGTAAGACTTTTGAGCTAGAATGTGATGCTAGTGGAATTGGATTGGGTGGTGTCTTTGTTGCAAGAAGGTAAACCTGTGGCATACTTTAGTAAAAAATTGAGTGGGCCTAGTTTGAACTATTCTACTTATGATAAGGAATTATATGCTCTAGTTCGAACTTTAGAGACATGGCAACATTATTTATGGCCCAAAGAATTTGTTATTCATTCTAATCATGAGTCATTAAAGCATATTAGAAGTCAAGCAAAATTGAACCGTAGGCATGCAAAGTGGGTTGAATTCATAGAGTCTTTTCCTTATGTCATAAAACACAAAAAGGGAAAGGAGAATGTTATTCCTGATGCATTGTCTAGGAGATATACCATGCTCTCACAACTTGACTTCAAAATTTTTGGATTGGAAACAATTAAGGAGCATTATGTTCATGATGATGATTTTAAAGACGTGTTGCTGAATTGCCAAGAGGGAAAAACGTGGAATAAATTTGTTCTAAATGATGGATTTGTGTTTAGAGCTAACAAACTATGCATTCCAGCTAGCTCCGTTCGCTTGTTGTTGTTACAGGAAGCGCATGGAGGTGGGGTGATGGGGCATTTGGAGCGAAGAAGACGGAAGACATACTTGCTAGTCATTTCTTTTGGCCAAAGATGAGACGTGATGTGGAACGTTTTGTTGCTCGCTGCACTACGTGTCAAAAGGCTAAATCACGACTTAATCCTCACGGTTTATATATGCCTCTACCTGTTCCTAGTGTGCCTTGGGAAGATATTTCTATGGACTTTATTTTAGGACTGCCTAGGACAAAGAAGGGGAGGGATAGCATATTTGTTGTTGTGGATAGATTTTCTAAGATGGCACACTTCATACCATGTCATAAAAGTGATGATGCTACCAATATTGCTGATTTGTTCTTTCGTGAAGTTGTTCGTTTGCATGGTGTGCCAAATACAATAGTTTCCGATCGTGACACTAAATTCCTTAGCCATTTTTGGAGAACTTTATGGGCTAAATTGGGGACTAAGCTGTTATTTTCGACTACGTGTCATCCCCAAACTGATGGGCAAACTGAAGTTGTGAATAGAACTTTATCTACCATGCTTAGGGCTGTTTTGAAAAAGAACATTAAAATGTGGGAAGAATTCTTGCCTCATATTGAATTTGCTTATAATCGTTCGCTGCATTCTACTACAAAGTTGTGCCCTTTTGAGATTGTCTATGGCTTTGTGCCTCGTGCTCCTATTGATTTGCTACCACTTCCATCTTCGGAGAAGTTAAATTTTGATGCTAAACAGCGTGCTGACTTGATGTTGAAATTGCATGAGACAACCAAAGAAAATATTGAACATGAATGCTAAATATAAACTTGCTGGTAGTAAAGGAAGGAGGCATTTAACTTTTCAACCGGGTGATTTAGTTTGGTTGCATTTGAGAAAAGAAAGATTTCTGAATTGAGGAGGTCTAAGTTGATACCTAGAGCTGATGGTCCATTCAAAGTGTTGGAAAAGATTAATGACAATGCATATAAACTTGAGTTGCTGCAGATTTTGGGGTTAGTCCCACCTTTAACATTGCAGATTTGAAGCCATACTTGGGAGAAGAAGATGAGCTTGAGTCGCGGACGACTCAAATGCAAGAAGGGAGGATGATGAGGACATCCTTTCCATGCATACAACCATGCCGACTCCATATCAAACTGAAACTATGATACAAGGACCAATGACTAGAGCGCGAGCACGTCAACTTAACCATCAGGTGAATGCGTTCCTAAGTTTGCATACAAATGTTTCAAAGAATGGAATACTACTTAATTCTTGTGATGATTTAATTGTCCTTAGGAACCATGGGGAAGAACCACATGAGCTCAAGTATAGAAGAGGAACCGTCAAGCGCAAACCAAGTACTGTTCACGAGTTTGACTCGGATTCGGCCTTGTTGACAACGCCTACTTCAAACGGCCATTACTTTTGATCCAGAAGGTTTCTCGGGGCCCGTGAGTACTTGTTGGAAAGCTCTTAAAGTCTACTTTCAGATGGATCTGGCCTCACCTCCAAATTCCATCCGAGTCGACCAAAAACTGCAAAACAATTCACGTCGTTTTTCCAGTCCGAGTCAAAGTGGGCCTTGGGCCTTGTAATTCGAGTCCTATTCGGCTTCCTTGTGTTTTGGCCGACCCTCCACCTTCCGTGACCCTTAAATAGGCAGCCGCACCCTCTTCTAGGGTTTGGATTTTGTTTAGACTAAGTTAGCTTTTGCTGCTTTGCCTTGTACTCGCGCGTGTCGGCTAGACCGCCCGAATACTTGTCTTCGGAACCTCACCGTTTTCTGTTTTCGATTGAATCTTACATCGTTATTTGCAATTGAGTTGTTGTTCATCTTGTTCTTGCTTGTTCTTCGATTGCTTGCAGGAACGAGAACCCTCGTGGTTAGGTTGATCGTGCGCCGACAAGGTCACGAACAATCTCTGGAGTTGGTGTATCGATCGCTAAGGCGCAACGTCCTTGGATGGTTGTAGTCGGGTCGTCAACGTCACCTCCTTTCCCAATCGAATCTACCACTCTCATCGAAAGATCGGGACCCCTAGTCCTATCAATGTTCAAACCGGTTGCTTTTTTGAGAGACCATGTGGAGGTCACCTCATGGTTGTGATGAGTAATTGACTCTTGTTCTTGGAAGTGTGAGTTTGGTTTTTGAGGTTTGAGCTGCCTCTGCAAAGTCGTAAGCCTTGAGAATGGCTCTTTCTGTTGGGTAGGCTTGAGACCCTGTGGTAAAAAGGGGTTTTACGACTTGGTAGTTGTAGTCAAGCTTACATCTTTGTGTTCAGCAGAGTGTCAAGCTTTATCGAGTGGTTATAGATTGCCTACGACCTCGGTGTGTTGTCTCTGTGAGGTCGCAAGTTCCTTCGGTGGTCGCGAATGTTTACGACCATCTTTGTGACTATTGAGTGGTGTGGACCAGTTTGCCATGGTCGGAAGTCACCGGGAGGCGCACGACCGATTTTAGCTGTGGTCGAAGGCCATCCGCAAGTTTACGACCACTTGTTGGAAGTCGAAGGCCACGTAAAGTTTACGCCACCGTTGAGTAGGTTACGTGCGATCGTAGCATTTAGGAGAGGTCGGAATCCTTTTATCGACTTTGTTGTTCTGGTCGAACACGTAAACTTGTTGATCGAGTGGTCGAAAGGCTTTACGAGCACGTTGGTCGTGGTCGGAAGCTGTGCGCATCGCTTACGACCACGTTGTCATGAGTCAAGCGGTGGAAGTCGTAAGTCGGCTACGACCATGTTGTAGCAGTCGCGGTCTGAGTCGGCGCTCAAGTTTACTGCAGACTGCGACCACGTTGCGAGGCGATCGAATGTGGTCGTAGCTCGATCGTTTGCGGTCGTAAGTGGTCGGAAGGGCCGACAACGATAATATTCGGGTATGTGGTCGAATGGGTTTCACCACGATGGAACCTCTGGTTTTGGTCGTAGCCTCTTGGAATCGATCGTGTGGACTGTTGGCGCGATCGGTTTAGCCGTAATCATCGTATGATCTTTTGGGCTAGTCGTATTTATCGAGATGTGGTCGAGGACTTAAGCAAGTCTTGATCTATGGTTTCGACCGATCGTAAGTTGGTACGACTTGGTTGGGCAAGTTGGAGCTGAAACTTGCGATGGTCGTAGCTGAGCTGTGTGTGGTCGTGGGCCACTGAATGAGGTCGTAGGCCGCGGAAGACTCTGATGGGCTCGAGTGCCTCTTATTGTGTCTAGACTTTGAGCGATAAAGTCGTAGCAATGTTGTGTGCGGTCGTAGGCTCGGTACGACTTGGTGATCTGCCTTACGACTTGGTAGTTGTCGCGATCTCGTGCAGAAGTCGAAGCCTATGTGATCGGTGATCTGGGCGATCGATTGGTGGTCACCGAGGCCGTTCGACTTGGTGACTGGCTTGGTAGTCGTGGGATCGACTTGGTGGTCAGCTGAGCTTTACGACTTGGTGGTCGTAAAGGCTCGCGACTTGGTGTCTGGCTCTACGACTTGTTAATCGTAGGAGTTGATTCGACTTTGTGATTATAGCGACCAGTCTTGGTAGTCGGTAGTCGTAGCCGCTGTGTGGTAATCGTTGCAAGCTTGCGATGGTAGTAGCTTGTGCCTTGGCGGTCGTAGCACCTAAAGAGTGGTCGCAGTCGGCACTTCATGTGTTGTGCATTGGATTGGTCGTAGGGGGTTTACAACTAGGTGTTGCACTGGAAAACTTGTTGGTTGTACCGATCGATGGTTTGATTGTTTTGTGCGGTGCTATGTGATGGTTTGCTTGTCTGTGATGGTTGCAGGACTTCAGAGCTATTTCATGGTGAGGCGTGGGAGGACCGGGACTAGGCACAGGAGGTGTTGAGGTCCAGACGGTCGGAGACGCCGAAGATGATCGAGGCTGGTGAAGTGGTTGCAAGCCGGGGAGACGAGGAACCGGAGCAGGAGCTGCCAGAGGTGGACACGACGGGCAATGGTGAGGTGAACCAGGACTAGGCTCAGGAAGGAGCTGAGGTCCAAACGGTCGGACGCCTAGTCTGTGGCGGTCGGATGCGGCAGATCTTGGAGACAAGTCTTGGTGAGGCCTGGAGTGGTCGGGACGAGACACAGGTGGTGTCGGGGTCCAGAACGACCGAGGGAAGCCGAAGAAGACTTGGGACTCAAGGTGGTTGCGTGCGCGGACCGGGACTAGGCTCTGGAGGAGTCGGAGGTCCGATCGGTTGGAGGTAGGTTCGGTCGTGCGTGATCAGCAAGGAAACGGGAAGCTTCCGGGAAGGTGCGTGAGGGCAATTTGGAGAATTGACTCAGGCCTGCAAAGGGAAGCGGTTTCCTGTAAAAGCACTGAAATCCTGTCAGCTGTCAGCTGTAACGGGTTGCCGCGTGTGCGCGGTGTGTAAAACCCGGTGTTAGGAGGGGGTTTACGGGTTAGCCCCAGTATGGACTAATGGATGGATCCATTAGGGTTAGTCTCGGGTGTGAGGCTATAAAAGGGAGAGGGGAGGCGCGAGTGTGAGTGGGTTGGCCGGCTGGGCCTTGGAGGCAGCCGCCTCTCCCTCCCATGGGAGTCTGTAAGTGTGTTCTTGGGATTGTGTGAGAGAGAGAGGATGAGTGGAGAATCCATGTATGAATAATCGAGAAAGAGAGAAAGAGAAGAGGTGTGAGCTCCTCTCTATGCTCTCCGGGCGTATCGGGATTCCTTGTACTCCTTGATGGTTGGAATGGAAACTCTGAGTTGTGGTCTCTGTCTTGTGTTTGAATGATTTGTTTGCGCTCTCTTTGTTCCTTCGTATATCTGTGTTCTTGGCTTTCTGAAATCGCAGTGACATGTGGGTTTTACTCAAGCCATCTTGGCTATTCTAGTCCCACGAGCGGTTCTATTCATCAACTCGTACTTCTTGCTTTGAGTTGTGTTCTTGGTTTGAGTAGGCCTAGTTTTGATTTGCTCGTAACAGGAATCTGTCTCAAGGCTATTTGGCGATTCATTCCGAGCAAGAGTCGAATCGAGAAGTGTTTGCGTCTCGCGATCGTGCGCCGAGTACATGCTCGCATTCGCTACGACCACGTTGAGACTTTTGTGCATGAGTCGACCGAATTCTCTGTTTGATTTCGACCACGCCGCTTGTCCGGATCTCAGAAAGAAGTTTTTCACTGCCTTGGTTTTTCTCTGTCAAAGGACGTGAGCAAACGTTGTCTAAAGTCTCATACCCGATTGCTTTGTGAATTGCAAGATATTTGGAAATCAAAGCAAGTGGTCATGAGCTCTGGCTTGTCTAGTTGGTCGTGCGCGCCTTCTCTGTTTTCGGTCATTACTGTGCAGTCTCTTTTGTCGGTCAGATCTCGGGTTTTCAGTGGATCGTCTGTCTTACCGAGTGACTCGATCGACCACGAGTTGGCGTTCGATCTCTGAAACAGATGGTCTATCTCTTTGTCAGAGTGATCACGATAGATCCTTTCGATCGCCTTGTTTTGTCCTCCTCGCGTGGCGATTCTAGTTCGGTGTCGATCGATCTTACTGCTTCCGGTGAACATTCGATCTTCCTCTTCATAGCTTTGTAGCTATTGGAGAAGAAGATTGTGTGAATACTTGGAGAGATTTTAAGGCACCATTCACCCCCCCTCTGTTGCCTTTTCGGTCCTACATTTTTTATTTATTTCCATTATAAATCGATCGATGTTTCAGATCAGGGACTGATAGATTAGAAGCAGATCCACGTTGTTGTCTAGAACTCCTCATGACCATCTAGTACTGGCTAATTTGAGAGGCCAAGCGATTCGCACACTGTCCCAAATTGACGATATTCCATTGTTCAGCGCAGAATTACGTGAAAAAAGGAACAAGACAGAACAATTCCGTGAACCCTCTAAACTATCAAGAACGCACCACTGTCCCAACGTAGCCACATCATAATGTTAATCTTATAGTTTTCTTTGTAAAAAAAGTTCTCACTTTATGTTTAAAGCACACACCCACCCGAGGAACTACGCAGATGGATCCGTAGAATTGGCCTCTGCGTCTTGCAGATCCGAAGAAAAGGACACACATTTACTCTCCGACCAACATGTGTTCGAATCTTGAAACAATAAGACAGCAGGGAGGGAGCGAAAGATGAGTTACCATGGATGTGAGGGTAGAGACGCCGGCCATAAGGGAGGTGGTGGCGGCCCAGCGGCGGCGTGCGAGGACGCCGTAGAGGGTGGCCACGGCGAGCGGCCAGAGGAAGGTGAGCTCGAGCCAGACGAGGATGTCGAGGAAGCGGTCGAGGAGGAGCGCGTCATACTCCACCAGCTTGTCGTCCTCGGAGAGCTTCTTGGGCGCCAGCACGGACACACAACTGCACCAATTTAGACCAAATGGACCAACTTTTATTCAAATAAGCAATCAAATCCTCAAAATGAAATTACATTAGTAAAATTTCGCACATTTCCACTGCCTATTAACACATATTGCTATTTATCTCAGGAACTAAATTCGTGCTACCTTCTTTATGAATAAATGAATGATATGACATAAAACAATGTACCCCCCATAGAATCACTCAACGGGCCAACGCTTGCAAAAGCAATCTAACAAAAAAGAGAGTACTGAACTGAACAAGCTTATAGAATAAACGGAGCACAAGCATCATAGACGATTATGCCATTACCAATTTTCATCTATCTATGAAGCATTGCACACACGGTGCATCAATAAGCTATTTCCATCACAAAACCAGCACAGGCATGACATTTACACAGAAATGATAACTACCTCAGGTAAAGCTAAGAAATTATCGCGACGTTTCGCTGTGATGTATCACAATATAAAGCGGCAGTGAGGAAAAAATCCACACGATTCGATAGCTTCGTGGTACCGCCGATGATGACGGCTTTGACGCGGTCGAACGGGGTGGTGTGAAGCGCGTGGAAGGCGAGTGTGGCGGCGGGTAGACGGGCACCTTGCCGCAGCGCTCATGGGTGACGGCGGCAAAGCTCGAGCGCGTAGGGCTTGCGCAGCTCCCGGAGCGCCCCACCACGTCTCCTCGACGAGCAGCTCCTCCAGCTTCACAGCGCCCCCCGACGCTAAAACCGCGAGCACCAAAACCCTAAGGTTACAGGACCGACGAGCCGGGCGTACGCCTGAACGGAACCCTAGGGAGAGCGAGGGCGTGGAGTACCTTTGGACTGGGCGAGGCAAAGGTTGCGCGCGCGGCGAGGGCGAGGTTGGTGTCGCGCGCGCGCGCTGCTCCGGCGAGAGGGAGGATGCGGAGGAGGAGAGGGGGGCGGCGGGCGTGGAGCTGCTGGGGCGGAGGCGCTTGGAAGGGCGGATTAGGAAGTCGGCGATGGTTTTGGGGGCGGTGGGAGGGGCCATGGGGCCTGGGGATTTTGCTCGCCTTGGTTGGGGTTTTGGGTGGCTTCAGCAGCTCGGTGGGGGCGGGCCGGAGCGGGGAGAGGCGGGGGGAGGAGTCGAGGTGGGTGGCCGGGAGGAACTTGGCAGCGGCGAAGGCCGTGGAGGCCATGGCGATCGGGAGGGGAGGGGGTCGGTGCTCTCGGCCGCGCGGGTGAAGCGGCGGCGGCGGGGAGAGGCGAGATGGGAGGATGGGGGAGGGGAGGCGTGGGGGAGGATGGGGGAGGCGGAGGGAGGATGGGGGAGGCGGAGGGAGGGGAGGCGCGGGGGAGGCGGAGGGAGGAGGGGGAGGCGCGGGGGAGGCGGAGGGAGCGGAGGAAGCGCGGGGGAGGAGGGGGAGGCGCGGGGGAGCGGAGGAGGCGCGGGGGAGGCGGAGCGAGGGGGCAGCGCAGGTCGAGCGGGGGCGCGGGGTGGAGGGGTACTGCAGATCCATTGAAGGATGACCGTCGGATATGGTTGAGTAAGGAGAGAGAATGGAGGAGAGTTAATCTGGTGCGCACATTTTTAGGATGGTGTATTTCTGGGTGCATATTGTGGTGTGGATGTAGTTAAGGTCATGACTGTGGAGCAGGTAATTGTTGGGTGGATGTAGGATAATTTTAACTGGTGGTTTAGTAGGGTAGATTAAACCAAGATTGCTATACATTTCTTGGAACCTGATGCATTCAAGTGGCTTGGTAAGAACATCAGCAAGCTACTCTTACGTTGTTATATAATCAAACACCATCTTCTTGCTCTCAATGCATTCCCTGATGAAATGGTAATAGGTGTCTATGTGTTTGCTTTGATCATAGAGAGTTGGATTCTTGCACAATGCTATTGCGGATTTATTATCCACCTCGAGAGTAAAACTTCTAGGCTCCTTATTCGTCAACTTACCATACAACCGACTAAGCCAAACTCCTTGAATTGCGGCAGTCGAAGCAGCAATGTATTCGACCTCATACGATGATAACGCTACCACTTTTCTGCTTTTAGGACTGCAAACTAACTAAGCTCCTCCCAAATATATATAAGACCCTAGTTGTGCTCTTGTGATCATCAACATCCCTAGCCATATCGCTGTCACTGTACCCGATGAGCTACAAATTTTCTTCTCTTTCTCTTCATGGATACAAACACCCCACATCAAGAATATCACTGATATATCTCAGAATATGTTTCACAGCCGCCTTAGGTTCAGAGATTTTGGGCTTTCCATAAAGCGGCTCACATAGCCAACTACGAAATTAATATCGAGTCTTGTGTGTATATCTCAAACTACCCACAATGCTCCTATACCAAGTAGCATCAATAGGAGGATTATCACTTACTTTGCTTAGTTTGAGCCATGCTTCCATGGAAACTTGACATGGGGTGGACTCCTCCATTCCACTCTTCTCCAGTATCTTCTTAGAGTAAGATGTTTGCTTCAAAGTGATCCTTGCATTGCTTTGATCTACCTCTATACCGAAATAGTAGCACAACAGACTAAGATCACTCATCTTGAACAAAGTTTTCATCTTCTTCTTCAATTTTCTAATCTCATGTGTGTGAGTTCCTGTGAGAATTAGATCATCAACATACACACCAATCAGGAAAATATTTGAGCTAGTACCTTTCCTGTATATAGTAGGTTCTGATGGACATCTCTTGAACCCCCAATGTCGTAAGGCTGCTATTCAATCTAGAGTTCCATGCCCTCGGAGCTTGGCGCAGTACATATAGAGCCTTCTTATGTTTTATGACTTTATGCTTGTTCTCTTCACTACAAACCCCGGAGGTTGGGCCATTGTCGGACCTCGGAGCAAGAACTCCTGGACCCTCTGTGTAAATCGAACTAGTCGAGGATTAGCTAGTACATACAGTGGACAACAAAGATAAATATCAACCATAATGACATTTATTAACTAAATATGGGCATGATTGCCATAGTTTATATCAATGGTCCATAAACCAAAATTAAATATAAGCAATGGAAGAAGAAAAAAACTGAAGCGGAAGAAGCCCATTGAGCCTGCCCACAGGCAAACGACAGTAAGACGTGGCCTACTCGTCTTGATCTTCACCGTAGTCGAAGACGTCTCGCTCTGTGTGGAGATAGCAAGGTGAGTACAAACTTGTATTCTGCAAGTCACACGGAGAAATGCAACATAATAATAAAGGCAACAAAGGAAGACATATAGGGTTATTTGAGCATAAAACAACATTTAAAGAAATACAGTAAATAGATTAGAAACTGCTGAATTTAATACAATAAGTAAAAACAGTAATTGTAAATGAAATTAATGCCGCTAATGCAGACTCCGACCAAACACCAACCTAACCATGGGCATCCTACTCAGACCATCTTTTTCAAAAGATCTCGTATGGATTCCATCCGTCCACACGCTTCCAATCACTCATGGATTCCATCTATCCACAAGCTTTCATTCTCTCATGGATTCCATCCATAAGGTTTTCATAAACTATTTTGAAAAACAAAGTCTAATTTTACTCAGCATGCCATAACTACGGGCATAGCTATCCAGGATAGTTTATACACTCTGTAGAGGTTATACAGGCTTACCCACAAGACATGATCGTCTCATATTGCCACACGATTAACACACTTCCTTATGTGTGCAGAGGAGAGATCATAAAAAGGCATTTACAATGCAAAGCTTTCAACCTAGCCAAGCCAACTCTAAGGTTTCACCCTAGTAAGAAATCCACCAGACCGGGACCCCCTCTTGAGCTGAGTGAGACTTCTCATAGTACACGCCACGCTCACTTTCAACCTACAACATGATTCAGGCTGGGACCCACAAATTAATCAATCAGGACTATCACATACCAGCCTTGTGATAGTACGATAGTGCTTTGCAATAGTAGCTTATAGACCGGTCCTTAATTAACTTAGGCTCAACTACATACCCCCTGTGCCTGACAATCAACACTGTATCACCAAACAACAGTGCATGCCTGCACCCACCACCTAACCATTAGCCTAAGTCTAAACCAGATGTTACATTTTATTTCAAAATATTTCATAATCCTTCTTGACTCGCCGAAGCCAAGAATACACTTGAAAAGCTTATCACTTTATGTGGAAAAATTATCCCAAAATAAGATCGTGTCTAAGCAGGTCTAAGCATTTGATGTAAAAACTCTCTAGCCAATACTAGTGTACTAACCAGAGTTTTATTCTAGGGTGACAAAGTATGGAGGAATTCAATGTCAATGGAGGAATTAACAAGTAGGTATAACTAGATTTAAAATTGAATTGAAATACATTGAATAAAAATATGCGTGCAGAACAATTTAAAACAACATAATTTTATTTCACAATCTAGGATCAACATGATCAAGGTGTGTCACTTGCCTTGCTCCGCGGTTTGGTGTGAATCGTCGTCGTAGAATTCTCTCGAATGTCACAGTCTACACGCGACAATAACCCACCAATTCAAATAAAAATCAAATAAATTCCAAATAAATAAAATGAGGGCAAAAATGGATAGATTGGAATATTTGATGAATTTAGGAATTGAACAGGTTCAATTGGAACTAGGACAAAGGAGAACGACTTTCGGAAGTTTAAAATCAGAGAAAAAGAATAATTTGGATGTTTTGGAATTAATTTTCTAAAGGAAATTGGAATTATGACGTCAGCAGGGACTTCCTTTTTCAGCCGAATTATTTTTTATGGGAAAATCAGATTTATGACGTCAGCATGACATCGACATGACTACGAGTACCTAGTACTCGTTAGGACCACGCAGCGAACTTACGACCGTGCAGAACAACTTATGACCATGCAGTCAAATTTTATGATCATGCAATCGAGCTTACGACCACGAGTGTCTAGTCGCAAGTGGCAGTCGTAAGGGTCTCGGGTGCTGACGTGGCTCGCCAGTCGGGAGGGCGCTTGGGACCCGAGGGTCACCGGCAAACGGCGGCACGGCGGCGGCCAGCAAGGGGCGCAACAGAGAGAGGAGAGTGAGGGGAACTCGGGGGTGGGCACGGATTTTATCAGAAACAGCCGGAAGTGGGCCGGTGGCGAGGATGGCAGTGGCGGCGGCTCGGGTGTTGGCGGCGAGAGCTCTCCGGTGGCGCCCCTTCACCGGGGCTGTGCGAGGACCGTGAGTGCACGGGGAAGGTGATGGTGCTGTCTTCAAGGCTCGGCGGAGCCCTGGTTGCCTGGAATTGCTCACCGGCGGAGAATCGAGCTTGCAAGCGGAGGGCGCATAGCGAGGGAGCACTTGGGCACGCGAGGAGGCGATTGAGGGAGGGGTTTGGGGTGGTGTGAGGAGAGGAGAGGAGGCTCGGGGAGGGTTTAAATAGGGTAGGGGAGGGGCAGGCGTGGAGGTGGCGGCGATTGTGGGAAGAAGGGGAGGTGGTAGGTGCGGAAATGGGGGAAATTTGGGCGCGAAGAGTGCGGCGCACGAAAGATGAAGTGGGGCGGTACTCGTGCGGGAGGGAGGCATGGCTAGGAAGGGCGAAGGTGGCGCAACGCTCGGTGGCCATGCGGAGGAATGAAATCAAGGCTGTCAGATAATAAACGAAGGGGTAAGTGAAGGGTAATGGCTAAGATTAGATTGGGCGGGGATGGATTGAACTGGGAGCGACACATGTCGGCTGAGGAGGGAAAGGATTTAAAATTCATTTTTGGTTTTCAGAAATGTTAGGAAGGCTTAAAAATACTTAGAGAATAGCAAATAAAGTCTAAAAATTCTAGAAAAATCCATAGAATTTTTTGGAGACGTTTTAGACTTAGAAAAAATATTTCCAACTTAACTTTGTATTATATTTTTAAACTTAAAATACTTTTTAATTTCAAAATAGATTTTAAAACTCCAGAAAAACCAGAAAAATCTCAAATAAATCCAAATAATTAATTTAAATTAGGATTTTTATAGACAACCAAAATCCCCTTTTATTTAATAATATTTTTAGGTTTTTACTTAAATTACGTTTCAAATACAGCCTTGTTAAAATAGAAAATCAGGGCAATTCAAAATTTAAAAAGTTAGGCACCAAAACACTTATTTTTATTTTAAATCAAATTAATTTAATTTAATAATTATTGTCACTCAAAAAATAAAAATAAACAGCTGGACTATTACAACCTCATACACCTCTTCCTCCAATACACCATTGAAAAAAGCTAACTTGACATCCATATGATGTATCTCCTCACCTTCATGTGCTGCGATTGCAATGAGCAACCACACAGACTCAAGGCGTGCAACTGGTGCATATACCTCCTCGAAGTTCACTCCATACTTTTGCACGTAGCCCTTTGCAACGAGCCTAGCTTTGTGTTTCATGATCTTCCCATCAAAGTCCTTCACTTTATAAATCCATTTCAGGCCTATCGGTCGATGCCCAATTGGGAGATCAACAAGACTCCACATCTGATTTTCTTTTATCAACTTGATCTCCTCTTGCATTGCCTGTCTCCAGACTGAACATGTTTTGGCCTTCATAAAACTTGCCGGTTCTTCTGTGGCCAGAAGGCTTATCTCACCGAATGCATCTGCCAAATTTGGACTGATGTATTTGCATATATGTTGGCCAACGTTCAGTACCGACGTGGCTCTCCATCGACTAGGGCAATTTAAATATTTTATGGTGCTCATCGATGCTTCTCTGAAATGATCGCACGTATGTTTATTATCTATGAGAAACCATGCTTTTACAATGGTGATCTCGCAGATAATTCAAATTAAAAATAATTTCTCTGATCATCACATAAAGTCCATCAGAGTGGACAACGTCGGAGAATTTACTTCAAAGGTATTTGATGATTATTACATGGCAATGAGAATTAAAATTGAGCATTCTGTACCTCATATCCACACCCAGAATTGACTAGCAGAGGTATTAATTAAGAGAATTAAATTTATTGCCCGACAACTTTTGCATAATTGTAATTTATCAACTACATGTTGGGGACACGCAGTCCTGCATGCAGCAACTCTCATCAACTTTAGACCATTAACATATAATATCCATTCACCAATGCAACTAGTGCAAGGGTCAGGACCAAAAATTTCTCATCTTCGGAGGTTTAGATGCAAGGTTTATGTACCTATACTCCCTCCACAGCGTACAATAATGGACCCTCTCTGAAAGTCTGGGATATATGTTGGTTATGAGACAACATCCATAATCAGGTATTTGGACCCCATGACAGGAGATTTGCATACTCCCCGTTTTACTGATAATATATTTGATGACGATAGTTTCCGGACATGAGAGGGAGGAAATCAACCTATTGATGAAAAATATCGAGAAATTACGTGGCAAGCTACAGACATCCATGCACATGACCCACGCACTAGTGAAGCAAATAGAGAAGTCCGGAAGATCATTGACTTGCAAGCATTAGTAGACCAACTATCGGACCACTTTAGTGATTTAAAGAGTATGACCAAGCACATGTGTCTGCACACGATGCACCGGAGAGGATTGAAATACCAAAGAAAGCTGAAGGTATCCCTAATCCCGTCCAAAGGGCTCAGAATAAAAGAACGAGAACTCTAGCGCCTCGGATCCCAAGTAACCAGGGATCCCTGGTGAAAAAGGATAAGAAAAACTTGACACAGCCAATCACTAAAGTTCCCCAGAACTAGAAGGGGAGCTAGTTGAAACCCGGCACCAGTATGGCACCTTCAAAAAAGGGCATATCGGATCTGAAATTCCCATGGATGGAGAAATCAGCATGGATGTGTGCGCATATATCGGAGTTGAAAAACTAAAGGGACTTGCCCTCACAACTGGAAGGAATGGCGAGCAAGTAGAAGCACTAGAAGAACTAACCCATGATGAAATAGCTATAAACTATGTGCATACGGGAGAATCTATGAATAGGACAACAGCCAATGTTGATATTTATTTTGCAAAGAAAATTGCCACAATCATCGATCTTGATCCAGAGCCTGTATTGCTTGCTGAATGTAAGAAAAGATCAGATTGGGAGGATTGGAAAAGGTAATCGAAACTGAATTATTATCTCTGAACAAAATAGAAGTATATGGCTTGTAAGCCGCACGCCTCCCATGTGCACTCTGTAGGTCATAAATGGGTATTTGTTTGAAAAAGAAATGAAAGAAATGAAGTTGTAAGATATAAAGCAAGGTTTGTTGCACAAGGTTTCACTCAACGACCAGGAGTTGATTATGAAGAAACCTATTTGCCAGTCATGGGTAATATTATCTTTAGATATTTAATCTCAATGGTAGTAAAACTGAATTTAGAAATGAAATTAATGGATGTGGTAATGGCATATCTCTATAGAAACCTAGATTCGGACATTTATATGAAAGTGCCTAAAGGCATCTTTGTCCGGAACCAAGACAGAGCAAATAGAAGCTTGTACAGTGTGAAACTCAGAAAATCATTGTATGGAGAGCAATCAGGCAGGATGTGATGTAATCGCTTAAGCGACTTCCTATGCAAGAAAGGCTACACAATAATGACGAATGTCCCTGTGATATATTTATACGACAATCCCAGAATGGATTTTGTATAATCTCAGTGTATGTAGATGATTTGAATATCATTGGAACCTTAGAAGATATAAAGGAGGCGAGTTCTTACCTAGAGTCGGAATTTGAAATGAAAGATTTGGGTAAAACAAAATGCTGCTTAGGCTTGCAGCTTGAACATGTCCCGAAAGGAATATAAGTACATAAATCCGTATGCACTCAAAAGGTATTAGAAAGGTTTGGCTTTGAAAAGGCTTACACTTTGAAAGTTCCAATGGTCAGACGATCTTTACAGCAAGACAATGATCCGTACCGACCTAGAGAAGACGGGGAGGAAGTCTTCGGACTAGAATTCCCGTACTGAAGTGCAGTAGGAGCACTTATGTTTTTAACAAACTGCACTAGACCAGATATTGCATTTGCCATAAATCTATTAGCAAGGTACAGTGCATAACCTATAAAAAGGCATTGGTAGGGAATAAAGGATATGTTTCGATACCTCCAAGGAAGCAAAGATCTTGGACTATTCTATAGAAAGAAGCAAAACTAGAATATGACAGGCTATGCAAATGCCAGGTATCTGTCGGACCCACATACCGCTAGGTCACAAACAGGCTGTTGGATCGAAAATGGCAACAGAGGGGGGGTAAATGGTGCCTTTTAAAAAAAACTCACCCCAAAAGTATTCACAAAGATCTCATTTCTCCGATACCTATAAAAGCTATGAAGAAGATGTTTTAAGCTATCTGGAAATCAAGCACAATATTGCCGAGAAACTGAAATGACTAGGTGCCTCAAGAACCAACTTGTCCAAAGACTAAAAGAAACAACACTCTAGGCGCATACTGCTATTTTCTATTGTTTTCAACAAGCAAGAAACAGTCCAGAAAATATTGATGTTCACTGTTGTTTTCAGCAAGATAGCTGCTGTTTTTTCAGCAAGAATCAGTCCTGAAAATACTGCTGTTCACTGCTATTTTCAGCAAGACAAGCAGCTGTTTTTCAGCAAGAAGCAGTCCTAAAAATACTGCTGTTCGCTGCTGTTTTCAGCAAGAAGAAGTGCTGAAAATGCTGCTGTTTTTCAGCAAGAAGTGCTAAAAATGCTGCTGTTCACTACTGTTTTCAGCAAGGCAAGATGCTATTTTTCAGCAAGAAGAAGTGCTGAAAATGTATACTGTAGCTGCTGCCTGAAAACAAGAATTGTGCAGTCTGAAAAAAAGCAAGCAGTAAAACTGCAAACCATCCACAAACTGAGGAAAAAGATGAAATCCAGCTGCACTACTTAGCCCAAAAGATCAAGAACAAGAATTAAATAGCAGAGAGGCATCAAGCATTAAAAGAATTCATCAAGAAGTCAAGAAAAATCAGATTTGAGCCAAAATCTGAAAGTTACAAAGAGCAGCGACAAAGACTTAAATTCCCATTTGCTCTTTGATCCTTTGGCCTCAAAACTTTGCAGATAGATTAGCAATAGCCCCAGGACTAGAGAGTCCAAATTTCATGCCATCTCATGGAGGGAATCAAGAAATGCATTAAACCCTAGAAAAGAGCATAAACTGAACAGGGACAACCTAAAATCCAAATTACTCAAGACTCACAAGTCCTTTGCACATGAGATTTTGCAATCAAGTTAGGAATAATCTAAGGACATCCCAGCCAGAATCTCAGGTCATTTCCTCAAGGGAATCAAGAGATTCATCAAAACCCTTGAAAGTAAAATATGAACAGAGAGGCTGAAAATGGAAAATCTGAGATTACACATAGTTTGCTCTTGGGAAAATCAATCAAATGATCTTGAGGCATCATCCCAACCTAGAGCAACCCATTTTGGTCCTTCTCAGCAACAAACAACAAGAAAACAAGAAACTCAAAAATCAACCCAAATGAGCATCGAAGAGAAACAGGCACGAACTGAAAACTAACTCCAGAGATTTCATTCCAGGGAACAAAAGGTATACAGATGAGTCCCGATACCCCAATTACAGCAGAGGAATGATTACATAGTTGCTCAACACTCCCTCTCCCTCTCCGTCTCAAGAACTCAACTAAGAACTCTATCCTGGAGAGGAGACACCACTGAGAAAAGCTACGAAGAGGCCAACAGAACCCTGTGTCCCTCCTGCTCTTAACCACTAAAGCCTCACCAACTAAAGCCTAAAGCCAAAACAAACTCTCAAAGCCTCTTTTGACTCTAGCAAACCCTAACTCTTTCTAAAATCCATGAGGGGGCATGCAGCCACTCCCTCCAATTTATAGCCCTTGACTAACGGGTCTCCATCCCGTTACGCCCGCTACGCCCGAACAAAACCGGCCTCCACTTGTGCAACCTCGCGAAATTACCAATTCGCCCCTCCTGCACCTTCCGGGAAGCTTCCGCATTCCTTGTCGTCCACGACTCGCAATCACATCAAATCTCCGCCGTCTTTGACATATCCGACCGTTCGGACCTCGACACCGCCTGTGCCTAGTCCGGTCACCTCGTGTCTCACCACGACTCCGCCTCGACATCCTGCAGTCATCCAGTCATCACAAACAAGAAACACATCAAATAGCACCGCTCGACACATGAAAGTATAAATAGCATGAATGCATCATACTTATGCATAATAGAGCCCAAACCTGTCAAAACATCATAATATGCATTCTAATCACTTTGACTAGGTTTGACCAAGTCCGACCGACGCCGATTGCACCGCGCAACGACATGGCCCGAACCACTCAAACCAAACTCGACTCTCCTAAACCGATGTCAATTACTCATCACACACATGGGGTCACCTCCATATGGTCCATCACAGGCTATGTATTCCTATGTGATGGTCGGACCCGCATACCGCTAGTTCACAAACAGACTATGTATTTCTATGTAGTGGAATTGCAATTTCATGAAAATCATCTAAGCAAAGTCTTGTGTCGACTTCGACGAACCACTTGGAAATCATAGCACTATACGAAGCCGCACAAGAATGTGCTCGGCTTTGATGAATGATTCATCACATCTAGCAGTCATGTGGATTAAACATCATACAAGCTCCCAGAATTATCTATGAAGATAATATAGTTTGTGTTGCACAAGTGCAAACAGAATACGTGAAGAGTTATCTTACAAAGCACATCAACTCTAAATTCTTCTATACTTATGAATTGCAAAAGATAGACGAAATTAAGAAATTGTATGCTAAGTCATGTGAGAATCTTGCTGATTTATTCACTAAGTCGCTTCCAGCATCTAATTTTGAAAGATGTGTACGTGGAATTAGAATGATGAGACTTAGAGAAGTGCAGAATTCAAGGGGAGACTCTTCACGAGCTCACTATTATAATTTGATCACGAAGATCGAGTACCCAAAGAATAAATATTGTAGATTAAATGAAATTGGGTGGATTACAGTCTTTTTTCCTTAATGGTTTTCCGGAAGTTTCTCGGCTAAGGTTTTTAATGAGGCAATTCGTGCAACACAACATAACATGTATCATATACTCTTTCTTGAAATTTTCCTATAGGATTTTATGGAGTTCTGATGAGACATGAACGTGTCGGATGAGTACCCAAGGGGGAGTATTGAGAAACCTGGGCCTGGACTTCACGCCTTGGCCCATGGTGGGCATCTCACCTTGTAGTCTATATAGGGGATCCCATTGGCTATCAACTTGTAATTGTGAAGAAAAGGTAATAGAGGAGAAGGAGTTCCCCCTATCTGTGTGTATTCAATTTTATATTTCTTACATTACTCTGTAATTGATCTATTTATTTTACATATGAGAAATCGATCGAGCTAAACTCGCCAGTGACGGTTACTCAACACTTTATACCCTATCGTGACTGCCTAGCAAGAAGAAACAAGGGCTTTAGAAAGTTCAGCTACATGGGTCATTGAAAGGATAGAAAGGTAATGATTTGGCTCTTTTTTCTTATCATTTTAGACACCAAAGTTCAACTACATGGGATATTGAAAGGATAGAAAGGCAACGCTTTGGCTCTTTTTTCTTATCATTTTAGACACCACACAATCTCTGATACACATATTTGATTACTATCTTTTCTGTTATATATTTATAAAATTTAATAAAAATATAATAATATGAAAGTACTTTTGATGATAAATATATTAATATCATTTTCATGTGATAAATCTAAAGAGTTTTTATATATTAATAGTCAAAGTTTTAAAAGTTTTAACTGCACACGTTCTAAAATGGTCTATACTTAAGAACCGATGGAGTAATTTAGTTCTGAAATTATGTTTTAAAAGTTTAACTGCAACCGCTCTAATTTAGTTCTGAAGTTATGTCTTTGTTGACTTACTAGTAGTACCGTTGGAGCAGTAATTAAGCGTTCTTGTTTCATTGTTTTGGTGCAGTTGGTTTCTTGGCAAGATCCGTGCTGAGTAACTACTTTTGGAGGACAAGTCCTTGCCTGCTGTTTTGGAAAACCTTTGGAGCACGCAATAGTGGTGCACAGGTAATGTCCCAGTCCCTACCCTGTTGAGTGCCTGGATCAGTTGATGCTGTTGAGTTGTCTCAGCCGTGTAGTTTTCATTCAACTGTATGACTTGACACTTGTCATCTGCTCCTACCAGTGGAACACAGATCGATAAAAACGCATCGGCTTCTAGTTGCAAACTTTAGAAAAGTGAACAATTAGTTTTGTTAATAAGGAAACTAATAATTACCCTTAAAATAGGATAACTATAACTTGAATATTAAGCTTTCTATAAAGGATAGTGTAGTTCAAGGTGTGTTACTCGCCGGATTTTCTCGATAAACTAGCCGATTATCCTACGCATACGCGGTGTAGCGTGGTATAGTATAAAGTATAAAATTTTCTTTGCGAACACCAAATGTTGAAATTCTAATTCGCCCAGAAAATACATTTGTGATACTTGAATCCATACAGTATATGAAAGAGAATTGCGAGGTGAGCCCATCTAGCAAATTTATACACACTCAACATTTGAATTATATGTAGTGCTATTAATATCTTTTAGTTATTTTTCAAATTAATATATCTCCAAGCCAACTATCAATCTAAACCTTTAAAATTAGCGTAAATTTGTTTCACACTATTGCACTCGTTACGAGGTTAGAAAATACCATCGCAACAAGACCTCGATTCAAAATTCCATGGTGAAGGCAGTGAAAAGCCCCAAAAAATCAAAATCCAAAAATTTGTTATTTTTGCTGGGTTTTTGAGTGAATTTTGGAAACTTTCCCTTTCGGGAAAGTTCTCTCGGTTCCCGTTTTCTTCTTTTGGCCGGGACGCCACCCCTTTCTCCTTGGCGCCCCGCCTCTGCCCGCTTCCCTCCTCTCTTCGGCGCCTCCCTCCGCTTCTCCCCGCTGGCGCCCAGCTCCCTCCCCGCCTCCTCTCTCGCGCGTGCGCCGCGCGTGCGCCGCGCCTGCGCCCTCCCCGCACCGCCTCTGCGCCCTTCGGACCACCGTTCCACCCCGCGCCCCGGTTTCTCCCCGCGCCCGTGCCGTCCCGACAACCCCTGTCCGAAAGGCGTGGACGCCCTCGCGCCGAGTCGCCCCGCCTCTGCTCCGGCCCACCTGGCAGTCGCCACTTCCCCCTCTCCCCGCGCGCGCGGACGCGCCCTCGCCCGTGCCCTACCTCACCTGCTCCCGTCGCGTCGCCAGTCCCCTGTGTAGCTCCGTGCGTCATCCCCTGCGCGAAGGAGACGCTTACCAACTCCCCTGTCTTCCCGTTGTCCCCGGAGCCCCGCCCGTTGGCTTCTCCCCCCACGGTTCCTTCTTCCCCGCCCGGGTATAAAAACCGCTCCCCTTGCTCCCTCTTCCTCCTTTGCTTCCCGAACACCCCTACCGCCCTCAATCACCTCCCACAGCTCCCAACCACCTCCACGAGCAGCCAATCGGCGCCGCATTGCCCCAATCGCCGTCGCTGTCCTCCCCTGCGCCGGCGACCTCAGTGAGCCAATCTCCCTCCACATTACCCCATTTCTCAATTGCATTAGCCCAGAGCTACTGCACCCTCCCCTAAACCTGTTGGTACGCTCGCCTGGCCAGGTGGATCCCCAAGGTGACCCGGCGACGAAGCCCCCTTCCGGCCGCCGCACCCTCCTCGTGGCCAGCTCGTTTGGAAGCTCCCCGACCGAGTCCTCCACTGCCCTTGTAAGCCTCAAGCTCCCCTGAGCGTGTGGCCGCCGCCAATTCGACCCCCTCGCCGCCGGTGACCCCCCTCCGCCACCAATTAGCTGAGACACCCCCTTCTCCCTCCTGCTCTCTCCATTGATCTCCTCGCCTTCCAACCGCCCAAAATGGGTCTCCCTCGTCGAGAGCTAGCCGCCCATGCTCTCTTCTGCCGCTGGCAAGCCCCCTGGCGTCCAGGCCGCAGCCGCCACTGTATCCCTACCGCGGGGCAGCTGTAGCGGCTGGAGGAGGAAGACGACCCCCTCTTCCCCGCGACGTGGACGCATCTCGGCTCTTGGTTCCGATCGCTGCCGTCTGTTTTTAAGCGTCGGATGGTCGCTTGCCCTCCGCCGTACGATCCTCTTAACCGCACCACCTCGCCTCCGTCGGATCACCCCGTACCGTTTCGGCCGCCTCCCTTTTTTTCCCTGCCGTCCGATCTCCCCGCCGCATCCGCGCCGCTCGCCCGCTTCACATCTGGGCAGTCCGCCCGAGCCGCGCGTCGGCCATCCGGGCCGCATGGGCGCGCGGGAGTGGGCCGCTCCCTCGGCCTGCTTCTCTCATAGCAAGCGCGCGCGCTGAGGGCCGCGTGAGGCCGCGCAGGCCGTCGGCCGCGCGGGAGATTTTCCCGGTCGGGCCGCACTGTAGCAAAGCGGCCGGGCCGCACTGTTCATTCGATTTTCTAGAGATTTTCCCAATTTCTAAATCCCAGAAAATCCAAATAAATTCTAGAAAATCACAGAAAATCCCAAAAATTCCCAAATTTCACCACTTTGCTCCAAATAATATCCTGAACCCATTTTTGGCCTCCATTCCTCCAGATTCATCCCAGATAAATTCCTAAAATTCCCCATTTGGAGATTTATGCATTTTACTCCTTTTTAAATAGTTTATTTTGCCTCGCTTGATTAGGCTCAAGCTGGATTTAATTATTTTATGTGTTTGCGTTAGTTTTGGAGATCCCGGAAGTTCAAGTGCAGTCGCAGGACCAAGGGGCTTCTACGTTCGAGCTAGCCGAGATCGTCCAACTTCACGGCAAGTCCCAAATCCTTTGATCATGTTGTATCCCATAATGTTTATACATGAATAGTTGCGGAATGCCGTGTCTGTACGCGCCCCTGGACCCGTCACATTTTCTATCCATTCCATCCGTTAACGTCCACTTAGTTGAGAAAAACATTCAGAAAAGACACTATTACCTGTGTGGCCTTCGTGTGCTCTTCTCCGTCTCCTCTATTCCTTCTCGCTGCTCGCGGTAGCCTCCCACAGCCACCTCGGAGACTGTGACCTCCTCGATACTGACCCCCGCTTCCCCTTCGCCCTCGATGGTGGCTAGCTCAAGACATGTGAGGTGGGAGGGGGAGGTGGAGGGCGCCGACCAGGGCACGCCAGGGACACGCCCGCCCGAGGCAACGACCACGCGGAGGAAGTCCATGGAGAAGATGAGGATGGCATGTGGTGAAGGCTGAGGAGCTCCACACGCAGGGGTTCAAACTGCAGAAGGATGATGTTGCTCAATGCCCAGTCACCACCTCCTTGCCCATCCGATCCCCACCACCATGAATAATCCAAAGCTCGACCTGCTCCTTCACTGCTGGATCACATGGACTGCTCTGCCTTGATCTCATCTCGGTTCTACGGAAAAAGAAGGCAAGAACAGGAAAAAGAAGAGAGGAAGAAGAAAGGGGAATGATCTTGTTGTCTCGGTGAACTTTTTAAATAAATCATTTTTAATTCAAATTGTGTAAATAAACCATCTATTTTTTTTACAGTAATAAAGTCATGGGTCCTCCGAGCGACTAGAACTCAGTCACGTTGTGGCTACGCGACGAGCCCAATTGCGCGTTAGGCCTGTGACTTAGGCCTAGTCATGCGTTGGCCACATGATTGAGGCCCAGTCACGCGCTAGTTAAATAAGAGGGTCATCGATAGGTTCGTCGACCAGCCCACGACTAGGGCTTGGCTCTAACAAGCACTCGGTTATGACTAGCGCGCAGCTACAACTATTGATCGATTTCAACCAGACCATCACTCTCGACAGGGTCGAAGTCACTTCTGACTAGGTCATAAATTCTTCTAATTAGATCATAGATACTCCCGACCAATGCGTAACTTCTTATGACCTCGCTCAGCTTTGACTAGCACTCAAGTACGACCAGTGGATAATTCCAACCAAACTATAACTGTCACTCTCGACCAGGTCAAAGTCACTTCCGACCAAGACATAAATTCTAGTCAGAGCTGAGCATTGGTCGTAACTGAGTGCTGGTCAGAGCCTAGCCCTGGTTGTGGCCTAGTCAACGAACCTATCGATGACCTTCTCATTTGACCGACGTGTGATTAGGCTCAGTCACGTGGCCAACAAGCGACTAGGCCTAAGTCATAGGCCCACCACACGATTGGCCTCAGTCACGTAGCCACAGTGTGAATGAGTCCTAGTCTCTCGGTGGGCATGTGACTGAGGCTTATTCCTAAAAAAACATATGGTTTATTTGTGTAAATTGAATTAAAATTGGTTTATTAAAAAAAGTCTAATGCAAACAAAGAAGGAGAGAAAGGAGTAAAAGAGAGAAGGAAGAAACGTGGTAGAATGACATGCATGTGGGACCGCCCCTAATAAAATAGAAATAGAAAAAAGAATAAGAAGAAAGAATTGGGAGTGGGCAAAATGGTCATTCTGCAATCTTTGGGAAGGAAAATATGATGGTGATGATATTTTCTAGAGTTTTTCGTGTTTGTAATGGCATTTAAAAGCCCCACCTCTTTGCGATAGTATTTTACAGTTCACGAGGAAATCAATGCTAATGGAGCAACTTTACCCTTAAAATTAGGGTCCACCAAATTAAAGTCCAGTTGTTTTTCTTTTACGTGAAAACTGTTTCAAATTCTTTTATTTCTAAAACAGCTATCAAATCCAAGACTCTAAAATTAGGGTCTATGTCTTTGCGATGGTATTTTGCAACTTTGTGTTGAAATAAATGATATGGAGCAACTTTACACTTGAAATTAGGGTCCACCAAATTAATGTCTGGATATTTTTCTTTTATGTGAGAATTATTTCAAATTCTTAAAATTTCTAAGACAACTATCGAATCTAAGCCTTTAAAATTAAGATCTACCAAATTAAGGACCAGATGTTTTCTTTATTGTGAGAATTTGTATCATATTTCTTTTTATCTTAAGCAAAATTGGCTACTTGACACCATAATTTTGTGGCGTTTGCTCTAGGGCACCGAAATATCATGGCTTTGCTAAAACACACTATAATTTCATGGTTCTTTGTTATAGGATACTGAGGCTATTATAATTATATTATCATGGTTAGTATTAGAGAGTGTCTGCAAAGTGTCCTATTTGCCCTTCCATTCTTCCCCTTCTTCATTCTTCTTTGCTGCCTTGCCCACTGGCCGCACATCTGGTTGCCTCACCACGATCCACTACTGCAAGAGATCAATTGCCCAATAGGCAGCAAGATCTTGCTGGCCGCCACAAACTTCAAATCCCCAACGCCAATAAATTAATCAATCAAACCACACACAAACCCAAATCAAAATCAAATCACTTTTGTTTTGGTTCATCGCTTCACCGCCAAAAAATTCGAATGAGTGAGACCAAAATTCGAACCCAGAACACTGAGATGCCCAATGATATTGCCGGATCATGTTGATCTCCGAGGGGGTTTTGGGGATGGATTTCACGATGATGAAGCGACGAGAGTTGCAGACGCTTTGCAAGCACTAAGGCCTCACCACCGATGGCTCCAATGTTGACCTCGCCACCACGCTCTTGAGGTATGGTGGTGCAGAGGAGAAGGTGGTCGGGGTGATGGTTGGGAAAGGGTGTTGAAGTGGTCAGAAAGTGGTTCCAGCGGCAGGAGTTTCAATGCAGCCAACAAGGTGACCTTTGTGCTGGAGGAGAAGATAGAGCTATTGTAATGATGGCAATTTTAGCAAATTAATTCCAACAGTACTAATCACAATTAAAGCATATTTCTAGAAGCATTTAAATGATAAAATTAACGTATAAACATGTAAATCTTCATGTCATTTAAATAGGATAATATACTCAAAACATAGAGCATGTGGACAATGTAAACCAGCATAATGCTTAGGTTTTAATCAAATTGATTGCTCTCATATGCCATGTTGCTCAAGAATAAATCTTGGACCTCACAACACTTGTGTCAAACTGTAATCACAATGAATATGACAACCAAATTAGATAAATTTGGCCTGGAGCTAAAATTGACACTTTGCTTATATCCAACTCATGCAAATAAGAAATTCGATGTCTACTGACTTCCGGCAATTGAAACAATTGACGAGTGAATATGATAGTGACAAGAATTAATATAGTACACTGATTGGAAGTTAAATGAATCACAATGAACAAGATTAAATAACCAAGTGAACAAAGTGAATCACAGAGGGAAACTATCAATTAGGAAATAAATTAGATGTACAAATTAACCATGAATTGCATGACACAATACTAAAACAGCAAGTAACCTTTTAGCTCAAAGCCAGATTATACACCAATTGTCATATTCAATTTCAGTTTGACATCATCTCATCATAGAGCAATGAACCGAGCCCACAATATTACTAACCAAGTCCCCTAGTACTTATTAAAATGATAAGAACAACTAGCACAACACACTTGGTAAGATAATGCTCACAAACCAGAGATACCTATGATGCAGATGGAACTCAAAGCCACCGAGAAGTAAGTCAGGCAAGGCACGCACAAGGTGCTGTCCCAAAAAACCAATCACCCTGCTGTGCCATGAAGAATGAATGAGGTCGCCGGAGATACAACGCCGATTTGCAAACCAAGACACACTGACTTGCAAAATCAAGGTACAAGGAATGTCACACAAGAACCAACCGAAATGCTCTTGCCAAGAGCACTGAAAAACACCAAGCACCAATCACAAGGTTCCGCTCTCTCAAATCAATCTTGAACTGGCCAAATTCAATCCTCAAAGACAAAAAAAACCCCCCAAATCTCCTCACTGCTACCTCAATGCAGAGATAGTACAAGGAACCACACGGGGAGTGTCAAAGGGGAAAACCTGGACCTCACTGCCATCTGTGCTGGTAATGAGCACGGCGAAATAGCAGTGCTACCACTCAAATCAAAATCCAATTGGAGAACAGGGAAAAATCAATTTGGTAACTCGCTAACTTTTTCATGTATGTGATGAGGATACGGAGGCCAACTTAAAATGGAGGAGTGGTGAGGCAACCGATGCGGCTACAGCCAATGGCCAACGTCGAGGCACACAGGCCGTTGGCACCTTCTGTGCCGTCGCATTGGAGCTCCACGCCGCAAGAGCCAGTCAAGCCACTCAACCACATGCGCAAGGGATAGGGCAACCTTATCTCTTCCCCTTGTCCTACCAACAGTGCGACCCACCTCCTTTTTTAAATTTTTTTTCCTTTTCTCAAAATGGAAAATTACCACAAATCCCTCAAGGTCACAACAGTCCCCACCAAATTATCATTTTGATAAAAGATGTCCAAAGTCTTGTTTAATATACAGTTGTTCGATAATGGGTACCTTTCGGGTTTGAACCCAAAGCTTAGCAACAAGGACTACGACTCTACACAAACAAAGGAGGACATCGCCTTGATTCTATACTTTGGTGTGAGAATTTTTGCCCAGGTTACGTTTTGTACTAGGCGGCTTGCCCTTTTCCCTCTTAGATTAGGACGTTACAGTCATGTCCCCGTATCTAGCTCATAAGTATTTAAGAAAGTATACTCTTATCTTCCTTTGATTGTAACCTCATGATCATACTTACGTAGGTGAATTCTTCAAGGAATCATGTAGAATGATTCCCGATCCCATATAGGTATCAAATTCATTAAGAGCTATTGCTCAACTTCCCATACAAAAACAACACCACAACTAATGGGACTCCTTAGATGTGCTCTCTAACCCACACAGTTTGTTGTCCTAGAGCCTAGTTCACAGGATTTTCGATCTCCTCGGATAGGCTACCGCCAATGTGAGCCTTTACATGAGTATGAGTCACATTCCCTTTGATGCTGCAAAAATGGCTTTCCGCGCGAATCCTTTCGTGAAAGCATCTGCCAAGTTACTTTCAGACTGAATATATTCCACAGAAATAATACCTGTCTCTCTAGCATACCTTATCGACTTTAGTTGCCTCTTTATATGTTTTGAAGATTTCATATTGTTCTACCTACTCTTAGCCTTAACCAAAATGGTTTGGTTATCACAAGTAGGTCAATATAGCTGGAATTAGCTTTTCCAACATAGGTATGTCAGAAAAGAGTTCTCTGATCCATTGTCTCTACAGCTGCTAAGTCAAGAGCTACCAACTTAGCCTCCATAGTGGATCATGTAAGAATAGTCTGTTTAGAAGACTTCCACGAGACAACCCACCTGCTAAAGTGAAAACATAGCCACTAGTAGCCTTCATATCATCTGAGTCACTGATCTAGTTAGCATCACTTAATCCTTCTAAGACTGCCGGATGGCCAAAATAATGTATTCCAAAATTTGTGGTCCCCTTTACGTACCTAAGTACCCTTTCTAGTGCTATCCAATGATCATCTCCTGAATTGGCTGTATGACGACTCAATCCGCTGTCTGGCCTTGTTGCACTAGTTAGATACATTAAGGATCCAATTAGTTGAGAATATTTAAGCTAGTCTTTTCCATATCCTGTGTTTTTATGTAGCTTAACATTTGAATCATAGGTTGTAGCCACTGACTTACAGTGCATAAACCAAAATCCGGTTAGGATTTTGTCCACATAATGGGATTATGAAAGGATAATCCCATTCTTACTCTTTATTGGCTTGATGTTCTAGATAACATCATATTCACCTAGATTTTTCATATCAAAATTCTGGGAGAGGAAAGACTTCATTTTATTGATTTCATCCAAGTTGGTCCTAAAAAGCAATATATCATCTACGTATTGACAGAGAATGACACTTTCGCCCCCACTAAACCGATAGTACACATATTTATCGGCTTCATTTACATAAAAGCCAACCGAGTTCATAATACTATCAAATTTCTCATGCCATTGCTTAGGATCTTGTTTTAGGCCACATGAGGATTTAATCAATCAACATACTTTCTTCTCTTGCCCTTTAACCACAAGCATCAGGCTGTTATATATAAATCACCTCATCCAACTATTCATTTAGAAAGGTAGTCTTTACATTCATTTGATGAACTCGAAGTTTGTATGCGGCAGATAGTGCTAGAAGCACCTGAATTATGGGTAAACAAGCCACAAGAGAGTATGTATCAAAGTAGTCTTCTTTTTTTGCGTGAAATCTTTAGCCACTAAATAGGCCTTGTACTTTTCTATGGTATCATTGGGTCTCGCTTTCTTTTAAAGATCCATTTGCAGCTCACTGATTTGAATCCAGATGGAAGGTCTGTAACCTCCCATGTTCTGTTAGCTATGATGGAATCCATCTTGGTTCGAATTGCCTCCTTCCAATAATCCATATCCGGGGATGTGTATGTCTTTGAAAGGTTTCGTGGTTTATCATCCATGACATAGGTGACATAGTCATTGCTAAGAGACTTTTCAGTCCGCTCTCTCTTACTCCTTCTCAACTTCAATTCTAGAGTGGTGTTATCCACACTAGGAGGAATAAAGTGTTCATCTGAACCATTAAGGTCAATAACTTCATTTCATCTAATAGGAAACACATGTTCAAAGAACATCACATCATGAGATTCCATCATTACATTTATAGTGTTGTCACTCATCTCAAATTTGACCACTAAAAATCTATAAGCTATGCTATTTTTAGCATACCCTAGAAAGACACAATCAACAATCTTAGGACTAAGCTTTCTTTTCTTCAGTAATGGCATATGCACTTTTACAAGGCATCTCCATGTTCGAAGAAATGATAAGTTAGGTTTTCTTCCCTTCCATCCTTCATAAGGCGTTTCCTCCTGATTGTGAGGCAGAACCCTATTGACGACATATTTAGATGTGAGAACTACTTCACCCCACCAATAGTCCGACATACCAGAACTTTGTAGCATGGTGTTAACCAAGTCACAGAGACTTTGGTTTGTTCTTTTGGATATTCCACTTGATCGAGATGAGTATGGTGGAGTAATTTCATGAATTATTCCACTTTCTCCATAGAATAGAGAAAATTCATTTGAGACGTATTCATCGCCTCAGTCCAACCTTAACCGTTTGATTTTCGTTTCTAGTTGATTTTTTACTTCGGCTTTACGGACTTTAAAGTGTTCTTGTACTTCATCTTTTGACTTAAGTAAATATAGCAATACTTAGTTGCATCATCTATGAAGGTTAGAAAATATCGTTTGCCACCTTTAGTTAATATTCCATTCATCTTACAAAGGTCAAAATGGATTAGTCTAAGTGGAGAGGTGTTTCGCCCTTCAGCACTATGGAAAGATTTTAAGGGTTGCTTTGCTTGTACACACATTTCACATTTTGAACCCTTCTCATAATTATAGTTTGTAATTAAACTTATTTTACTTAACCACATAATGGCTTCAAAGTTAACATGACATAAACGAGAACGCCAAACATCATAAATTTTATTGCAATGGGAAACATTAAAAATGTTTACATTATTGAAATTAAGAATGGATAAGCGAAATATACCTCTGCTATCATAACCTTTGCCCACAAAATTACCAAATTTGGTCAACACGACCTTATTGGACTCAAACATAAGTTTTATTCCTTACCTACATAGCAAATATCCACTCAGCAAATTGTGAGTCATGGCAGGCATGTACAGTACATCTTTGAGAATGAGTATTTTGCTTGAAGTCAGCTTCAAGAAAACCTGTCCAACCCTACGTACTGTAGTAGTGGCTCCATTCCCTATTAAGACGGATCCACCACCTTCACCTAAAATGAAGAAAAATAAGATCGATAAGCGTGCACACACACACACACACACACACACACACACACACACACACACACACACACACACACACACACACACACACACACACATATATATATATATATATATATATATATATATATATATATATATATATATATATATATATATATAGGACGAGTGTTTCATGCACCATGGTGCCTAGGCACCAATATCAATACCCGTTGATTTGCTTGAGATTCATAACGTTTGATGTGGGTATCTTCATATACCCATAAAAAGTATATTTGAGATGTCAAACTCAAAAATTTAAATTTAACTTCAGTTTAATTAGTTTGAACTATTTTTATGGTATATACTCACTGTAGTTGCATTGAACTCAAAAGTAGTTCAAACTAGTTTGAACTGAGTTCAAAACTAACTTACCATAAATATATCAAGGGTATAAAACATTTTCATACCCAAACCCAAAAAAATTATCAATCATACACGTGTATCGGATGTTGGTGCCTAGGCACCATGGTGCATTATGTAATTTTCCTATATATATATATATATATATATATATATATATATATATAGTAGCACCTATATCAATCCACCAAACAATTGATGGACTTGCCATAAAGGCCTGAGGTACATACCCTTCTGAAGTGGAACTAGCTAGTGCAATATTCATGTCAACCTTATGGCCTTTGTGCTGACCAGGAGAAGGACCCTTGCATTTACGATTGCGGCAATGGTTGGCCTTATGACTAGCCACTCCACAAACGTAGCAGATAATCTCCTCCTTCTTCATTTTCTTTCCTTGGGCCTGATCTAGGGCTGATTCTTGACCTTTTGTTTCCTACTACCTCAATCATTCATGACCTCCAACTAATGAGCCTAAACTTGAGCCTTTCCTATATCGTCACTAGCTCTTGCATGCTCTTCGATATTAATAGTTGCTAACAACTCATTGAGGGTCAAACACTCCTTTATATATCAGCGAGTAGTCACAAAATCACGCCACGAGGGTGGTAGCTTAGCCAGGATGACATTCACTTGAAACTTCTTTAATAGGACGCATTCGTACTGACTTAAATCATGTGCATGGAATTGTAGCTCTTGGAGCTGCTCCACCCATCTACCATCTTAAAGTTCAAGTAGATAGTAGTTATGAATGACTCATTCCCATTATCCCCTTTGGAATATTCTCATCAAGTTCATCTCAGAGTTGCTTAGCATTGTTGAAGTTAACATACACGTCGAATAGCCAGTTGGATAAGATTGCAAAAAATGAGCTAAGACTGAATTGTTCACATTCTCCTACCATGTCATATTAACGGTTTGCAATGGGAACATTGGATGATTTGAAATAACCCAGAAAAGTTTGAGGTCAGTTAGCTATAACTTAGTTTTAGCCTACCAACGTTTAAAGTTGGAACTATCAAACACTCTCGGCTTAATGACATCGGACGAGGAAGCTATTTCTTCAAAAATTGGTTTTCTAGATTGTTGTAATGATGGTAGTTTTAGCAAATTAATCTATCAATATTAATCGCAATTAAATCATATTTCCAACACATTTAAATGACAAAATTAACATGTAAATCTTTCATGTCATTTAAACAGGATAATATATTCAAAACATAGAGCATGTGGACAATGTAAACTAGCATAATGCTTAGGTTTTAATCAAATTGATTGCACTCAGATGCCTTGTTGCTCAAGAATAAATCTTGGCCCTCACGATACTTGTGTCAAACCTTAATCACAATTGAATATGACACTTTGCTTATATCCAACTCATGCAAATCAGAAATTCAATGTCTAATGACTTCCGGTAATTGAAACAATTAGCAGTGAATATGACAGTGACAAGAATTAATACAGTACACTGATTGGAAGCTAAATGAATCACAATGAACAAGATTAAATAACTGAGTGAACAAAGTGAATCACAGAGGGCAGCTATCAATTAGGAAATAAATCATATGTACAGATTAACCATAAATTGCGTGTCACAATACTAAAATAGCAAGTAACCTTTTAGCTCAAAGCCAGATTATACACCAATTATCATATTCAATTTCAGTTTGATGTCATCTCATCATAGAGCAATGAACGAAGCCCACCACATTATTAACCAATTCCCCTAGTACTAGTTAGAATGATAAGAACAACTACTACAACACACTTGGGAAGATGATGCTAAAAAAACCAGAGATACTCATGATGTGAATGGCACTCAAAGCCACCGAGAAGTAAGTCAGGCAAGGCACGCACAAGGCGCTGTCTTAAAAAAATCAATCACCCCACTATGCCATGAAGAATTGATGAGGTCATCGGAGATACAATGCTGATTTGCAAACTGGAACACCGACTTGCAAAGTCGAGGTACAAGGAATATTGTACAAGAACCAACCGAAATGCTCCGACCAAGAGTACCGAAGAACACCAAGCACCAATTACAAGGTTCCTCGCTCTCAAATCAATCTTGAGCCAACCGGATTCAACCCTCAAGGACAAAACCCCCAAATCTCCTTATTGCTACCTCAATGGAGAGATAGCACAAGGAACCACACGGGGAGTGTCAAAAGGGAAAACCCGGACCTCACTACCGTCCACGCTAGTAATGAGCACAACGGAATAGCAGTTCTATCTCTCAAATCGAAATCCAATTGGAGAAGAGGAAGAAATCAATTTGAGAACTCATTGACTTTTCCGTGCATGTGAAGAGGAGATGGAGGCAGGCTTAAAATTTGGTTACGTCAATTCAAGTCTAAGATAGGTGTGATGTGAATTATTGAATTTTGAAACTAGGATTTGATAAATATAGGATACATATTTACATCGAATTACACTATGTTAGTATGGAGTACCATCTTGTTGAGGCATGCATAAGACACAAAACTAGCAAACCCAAGCGGAACGGAAATACTGAAAAGGAAAGGAGTGACTAGAGGGAGTGAATAGTACTGATCAAAATTTTCTCTAAAGTAATCTTGATTTTTCACTCAAATAACTATAGAGTTATTGAGATTAAAAATGGAAACCAAAAGAAAAGCTATCAAAACACAAAATCAAAATTCCAAGAAAAAATAGAGCCACCAGTCGGACCTCTCCCTAAAATCGGTTTGACCACTACCCAACCCAGTCTGACCTCTCCAATTTTTGTTTGATCAGATGAACAGTGAAAGCTGGTCTGACTGCTCCCCAATCCCAGTCTTACTGGATGAACAGTGAAATCAAGCATATGAATAGTAAAACAACACTATTTCAAATTAAAAACTTCGTAAAATCCACAACTCCAAATGACTTGAAACTTGAACCAAGACTAGATCATAACCTTAAGAACCTATCCCAACTAAACATCAAGAAAGAACTTAAGAAAATCAGGATCTACTGGCTCTTGAACCTTTGTTGCACCAAAACTAGGCTAAAACCTCAATTGAGCCAACATTCAGACTAAAACTCCAAATCACTTGAAATTTGGTATGCACCTTCTCTAGGATGTTACAAACCTATTCCAATCAATGATTAAAAAAAATTGTTGCCAGAGTTCTAACCTTTTTTCATTTGAAAGAAAATTGCACAAAAATAGGCAAAAACCTAAAACGGTGAATATGACTTGCTCTTCGGTAGATGGTAGCCTTGGTGGCTCTAGATGTATTTCCACATGTCAGAATAAGAAAAAACACTAAAGAAATTAAGGTAGAAATAACTGAATCAAGAAGTCACTCAGAGAGGCCAAATAGAGTGAAAACCAAGCAACTTTAAGAATTTACCAACCAAATGCCTAGATGAATGGGGATTGATTTTTAGGGGTCATCTCCGTCTCTTATATATCCTAGGCATAGCAAGATCAAGAAGGGGAGAGAGAAACACAAAAACTAAGACAAATCAAGATTTCATCACTTGAGCATAAGAGGGAAATACTTGGATGACTTTTGATCTAAGTCACTCCCTAACTATACACAAAGTCTAAGGATGACAAAAGGCTCAGCCACAAGAGTCTATCATATCTCACACAAAGTTTCCTCCATGAACCCTAACTCTTCTCTCAAAGGCTTATAGACTAAACTCTCAAAAACTTGACCTAGCCACCTCTCTCCCTCCTTATATATGGAGACTCACACGAAAAACCCTAACTAGCACCTTTATTTGAGTTGCGTACACTTATATAGGCTAACCCACTAACCTAACACCATAATGCCCCTCCACCATTTTCCACGAAGTTTCTTGCTTCCTTTGCTACGAAGAATCATATATGCTTCGCTATCTTTCATGTGACCCCTGACTTGCCGTCAAGCCTCTTCTACTTCTGGATCCCACCAAACCGTCATCACTTGTAAACAACCCAAGTTACTTGACGTACCACATACTTCTCGCGCATCATGGCACCTGACTTCCTTGACCACTCTGGACCTCAACTCCTCTCTGAGCTTAGCCCTAATCCAACTTGTCGTTGTCTATCATGTCCACCTCTGGTAGCTCTTGGTTCAGTTCCTCGTCGTCCCGGCTTGAACCACCTATAAATCTTGGTCATCTTCTATGACTCGTTGATCATTTGGACCTTGCCTTCTCTTGAGCGTAGTCTCGATCCCTTGACTGCTTTAGACCTAAAGTTGCCTTAGTCTCGATCCCATCTGCCTTATCATGACGTAACTCTAAAGTCCTGCAACCAACACAAATAAGCAAATCATTATATAACACTGCACGAAACAAAATTATCAATTGATATAATTAAACCATACAATGCATCATGCAAAATGTATGCAACTAAACTACTGATTTTAAACCTAGGACCAAACAATAAACTCATATATACACAAGCAACGACCTAGGTCAAATCAAACTCTCACCATAACTCAAAATCCGAAAATACAAACCTCAGCCAAAACTACACATGCCTGCTAGTTTGACTTGACCCTCATACCGATCAAACCGCTAATAAGGGCCACCAGCTAGGTCGCTGTGAGCATCTGGTCTAACCGCCACACTTTGGTCGGTTAGACCAGTCTGACTGCCAGTCATCCAAAAAATCTGATAACTTTGCAAACTCTAAAAAACCATACTCAAACTATACAATATCTCTAAACCAAAAATCAATTAATCATCACAACCATAGGGTGACCTCTCTATAGTCTCGCAATCTTATTGAGACATGCATAAGACACAAAACTAGCCACCAAGCGGAACAAAAATACTAAAAAAGGAGATGAGCGCGAGTGTGGCCTGTGAGGTCAGCTTCAAGCATTGGTCGGGCCATATCGTCCTATGGGCGAGCTGGGTATTGAGCCTCCTTGCCTCGAAATTGAAGTGGGTCGGCCCGTGTGGCCCATTCTAAACTAATTTGGGTCAGGCAAATTAGTCCAACGATTGGACTTGTGTCATGGACTGGCCCTGTTTCCAAAGTCCAAGGGTCTGTTCATATTGACTTCAGCTGTTGGCTTTTCGTTACGACTGATTGTTGGCTGAAAGTGAATAGTAGTGGCTAAAAGAAGTGGATTTTAGAAGGAGGACATGAGCGGTGTGAAAAGTGAGCGAGAGATATATGCGTGAGATGGGAGCGTGATTATGATTCCCTGCTTTATCTTCGGAGCGAGAGGAGTGAGGAAGCCGCTTCGGAAAACCGGATTTTCACATTGGTTTCTGGTTTATCCAAGTAGAAGCCAGAATCAGAAGTCAATATGAACACACACTCGGTCCCATCCAAAAAAAGGGTCATATTTCGCGGACTGGTGATGGAAGTTCTCTAAAGATTTGGACAGATAATTGGATTCCAATCAATGAAAATCAGAAACCCTTGTGCAGGCTGGCGTCGAGTTCTATCTAGCGTGTGAAAGAATCGACTATTCCAGGGTGGCTGCTTGGGATCGTGGTCGTGTTCGTCAGGAATTCATAGCACCGGATGCTGATTAAAATACTTCAGATTCAGTTGGGTGGTAACACTGAAGATTTCCTTGCGTGGGCGTATGAGAAAGGTGGAATGTACTCAGTGAGATGTGCGTACCGTTTGCTCATTTGCACGGGGAGGACAGGCCCAGATCGATGCTAGCAATGCCTCGGGATCAATAAGCCAAGCTCCTTTCTTGAAAGAACTTTGGAAGCTCCAAGTTCCGCCTAAGGTACGAGTGTTTTGTTGGAGAACTATCCATGGTTTTCTTCCAGCTGAACTAGTGTGTAAGCGACATATAGAAGTTCTGGTTACTTGTGATTCTTGTGGTGCTACAGATGAGTCCATCCTGCATGCCCTAACAGCTTGCACCTGGGCACGGGTTTTTGGGATCGTTTACGAAAGGAGACCGGAGTAAAGCTTCCAAACTTTCACCCGGATACTTGGGCGAGAGATTCTTGATGTGCGCTTGTGTCGGAGTGAGAAGGCATCAGTGCTGCTTTGTGGTATGTGGGTACTGTGGATGGCTAGCAATGATCGACGTCATGGTAAATCAGTATGGACACAGGAGCAGGCAGCTGGATGGGTGAGAGAGAGAGAGAGAGAGAGAGAGAGAGAGAGAGAGAGAGAGAGAGAGTGTGCTGCAACTAAGTTCGATGACGATGCCGGCGGCAGTCAAGTTACCTCCCCTGGTAGAACGCTGATCGCCTCCTCGGGTTGGATGGTACAAGGTGAATGTTGATGGAGCGTTTCAACATGAAGTTTCAGAGGGTGCAGGAGGAGTACTAATTAGAGATAGTAATGGAAATTTGTTGAAAGCAACCGCAAGGTGGTACGGTGCGTTGCCTGATGCGTTAACAGCAGAAGCCTACGTTTTTTGTGATGGGAGTCATCCTAGCTAGGAGCAAAGGACTCAGCCGTGTTGTCATTGAGACGGACTATCAGGAGTTGGTGCAGCAGGGCTGAACAATTAACACTATCAGGTATTCTGAAGGCGACTGCGGAAGTGTGTGTGTTCTTCGCTGGATTATTAATTCAGTCTGTTAGGAGCGAGGTCTGCCAATGCTGCTGCTCATGCTTGTGCAGCGTAACCGAGGTCGAGTTCCCCGTGTGTATCATTGGGAAATAGGGTTCCTTTCTTACGTTGTTCTCTTATGTACAAAGATTGTAACCCTGTTTTATTGAATGAAGTCCTTTCCAAAATTGAGTGGTCCCTTTTGCTTCAGAACTAAAGAAACCTTTATTTGCAAATACTTCTTCCTGAGCAACTCACAGCACAAATCTAGGTCACCTCTCTCTAATTTGAAAATCCGTTTAGTTGAGAGAAATATTCATTAGCTTAGTGTCTAGGAAACCCATGCTTCCAAACTCTTTAGGTCTACAGTTTATCCCACATAACCATGTGGTATTTCTTCTTTTTGCCCAAACATTCCCAGAAAAATGTTAGCTCTCAACATATCCTGTAATGAGTGTCATGAGTCAGCAAGTAGAATCCCATAGCGTACATTGGGATGCTACTTAGGAGTTGATTAGTATTGTCCTTCCTCGTGCAGACAGATGATTGCAATGCCATGTATCCAATCTCTTCTGAACCTTTTGTACAACAAACTCTTGCTCCTTGGCATTCAACCTCTGATTACTAATGGGAAAGCCCAGATACTTGATAGGCAGGCGCCCCACCTGACAATTTAACACCGGCGTTGTGGGTGCTGTCAAACCAGTCTGGAGTTTTTAAGAGGGAAAATGCTTCAAGCTGAAAATGATGAATTTGATATTGGAAATGGTTCTAGGGTTTGGCATCATGGCATATGTTTTGTGTAATGTATTTGTTGACTAATGTGGGTTAAATTGGAATGAACTTGTGCCCGAAAATGGTTTGCTTAGTCTATTTTTGTGCAGGTGGTTCAGGAGTCCACAATTGTCAACGCCAAAGTGACTGGGACTTGGTTGAGAGAACTAAGGTCTAATGCGGTCATGGAGACCAGGTGAAATGATTAGATTCAACCAATGTTCAAGATGAACAAGGAACATGGAAAGCACAAGTGGTTAAAGTCAAGCGGGAAACGTGGTGCGCTAAGTGACTTAGGCCCATTTGTAAGGGAGGATGCTTCAGTGGCATCCCGAGATATGAAAGGCTTGATAGATAGTTATTGGGGCTATGTGAAAGATGACAGACCATTGCAATGCTTCTGGATAGGTGGCATGTCGGTTGAGGGGCAAATTGGCTTTTTGCCCAAAATTAGCAAAGTAGACGGTTTGCAAAACCTCGGTGTAGACCTAAGCAGATTAGGTCAAGACATCTCCAAGGAGGACAAGTCACAATGAATTCAAGCTATTAGAGCCAAAGAATGAAGATGATGTTTTGAGAAGTGTGCATGAGTCAAAAACCAGTTGTGTAATGGGTTATCAGGGTCCCATGTGTGTGCAGTGGGTAGTTTCCACTTTGTAACCTGGTTAGGGTGTGTGCCTCCACTATATAAGGAGTCTTGTGAGAATGAGAGGGGTAGTTTGGGACAGAGAAGTGAGCACTCATGTATTGAGAGAAACATAGGGTTTGAGTGGAGTGCTTGTGATATGCTCTTGGGGCTTTGTCCTTCAGTTAAAGTGGTTGTAATCCTTCCTTTCTAAGTAGTAATAGAATATCAGACTTTACTCATCATATCTCTTGTATTTTGGTTTGGTTTTCTTCCCTTATTAAGGTTGATTAGGTGATTTTTGATTTATGAGGTTTCTAGCTTGTGTCTTGGCATGGTCTTCCTTGCTGGGATATCTTAGAACCCTCTAAGATCACCTTAGCCATGTAGTCCACAGGTTGGCTTAGATCGATGTCTTCCTTATTTGCCTGGTTTTGGTTTAACTTCCTCTAGAATGGATAAAGGTTGGAACTTTAATAATGATTCTTGAAATCATTGGTTGAAATAGGTTCCTCATATCCTAGTGAAGGTGTGTACTAATTATCAGGTGGTTTGGAGCTTTAGATCAAAAGTTATGTCGATTGTGATTTGGACATCATGTTGATTATGAGTTCTTGAGGCCTAGTAGTCAGACCGCCCCTGATACAGCGGTTAGACCGGCCTAAGGCGGTTACACCGCACTATGTGTGGTGATCAGACTGGCCATTTGTGATTTGGATGTTGTGCTGATTATGAGTTCTTGAGGGCAAGCGGTCAGATCACCCCTAACAGAGCGGTTAGACTAGCTTAGGGCAGTTAGACCGCACTGTGTGTCGCGGTTAGACTGGCCATCAGAAGGTTTGCTGATTTAGGTTTTTTTCGCTGTGTTGATGTTGTTGCAAGGTAGATTTGATAATAGTAGCTTCTAATAGTTATTTAGGTGAAAAATCTCAAATATCTAAGGAAAAATTTTGTTGAAGTCATTCACCCCCTCCCCCTTTGACTGCCATACCCAATTCTTCATATTTATATCCTTTAGATTAGTTTATTTTTGTCCTACAAAAAACAATATATATATATAGGAAAATGATTTCAAGTATACTCTAATAATGATTATAAGATATTCTAAAGTGAGTTCCATGAAAAATTTCAACAAAGTCCACTTTTTATAGCATAATTGGTGTATATACTCCTTTTATATGTGAAAAAGAGTATATAGCAAAAAATAAAGCCAATCTGCACACTCTTTTGTAGTACCATTTTTTCTAGCAACAATAGGTACTGTTATTCTTTGTGAAATTAGCTTATCACTAGTAAATCTGTCATTACACATATTTTGACTAGCTTATCACATAAACTTGATAGCCGTATCACCCCTTTGTGGAAACTTTGCACCTACTAAGACTAGCTTGTTGAATTTGCTCGTGGGCAACTCAATTACATATTGCACAACTTGTTACTTGATCCACTGAAAGGAAATAAGAGTTATTTTTGCTGCTCATTCATAATTAGCGTGTTGGCCATAGCACAAAAAAGAGAGAGTAAAAAACAGAACAATAAAAGAGGAAAAGTGTTGGCCAACCACATCAAGTGAGCAAAAACTCTATTTCTGTTATTAAAATATAGATTGTGTTTATTTCTTAATTGAGCAATCTTGTGGCCTACTTCATGTTGTGAGTAATTAGCTAGTGTCTTTCCATAACTTGTGTAATGCAAGCTATCTATCACTGTCACTTATATTCTTCTTAGCTCATTCCTTTGATTGCATCAGGTTCCATCATCTTTGCGTGTGAGTTGTGAGTAATCTGGACACTCGCTTCGCACGACATCAATGAATGATTGATAATCATTTTAATGCTACCATAGAATCCCTAAGACGATTGGAAGGGAACTAAGGTCTCCCACAAAAAACTAGAGTTGATGTTGCTTCCGTTCTTCCACCACAACAACATCCATAGGTACACCATTGTTTTGGTGATGATTTGCAGGACTACAACATTGATGCTATGTCCGATAGAGCTTTTTATGGGAGCTACTACAAATATGGCCATCAGTGTGGTTTTAATAACCACAACCACGATGCTGGTCATATGGGAGGTGTTTTATTTGGGCATAATAATGGTGGCAGGCATGGTCGAGAGGATGATGGCTTGGGAAAGCTAAAAAAATCCATACTGCTATTCATGGGCAAAACTAACCTAGAGAAGTACCTAGAGTGGGTGATACGTGTTGATCAAATCTACGATGTCCAAAACTTCTTCGAAGAAAAGAAGGTGCATGCTACTTCAATTGAGTTCACTAAGTATGCTTTGGTTTAGTGGGATCAATTGAACAAGGAAAGTAGAAGGTCGATGACTTTGGCTAAACTAAAGAACATCATGCGAGAGAGATTTGTGCTAACCATTCATAACAAGCTAAAGAGACTTAAAGAAGGTATCTCTCTGTTGATGAATATTGGAAAAAGATGGATATGCTTTTGATTCATGCAGAGATGCATGAACTAGAGGAGGCTACTATGACACACTTTTTGGAGAGGCTCAATGACGATATTCAAGACTACATTGGGATGCACCTATACGCTAATATCCAAGTGTTAGTGCATCAAATATTGCAGTCTAAACAACAAGTACTACAAAATCCAATGGTGGCCGCTCCCACTCATCTCCATCAACTTGGAAGAATCCAAATCAGCAAGATGGGACATGTTGGTTCATTATTAAAGCCTATGAAATAATCCAAACCAGCACAACCTTTCCAAAGAAATTATTCTAAAATGGTAAGTTCGGTATGTAAACCAGGAGTAAAGCTGATAGTAATATTTTTCTACTACTAGGATGAAGAACCTAGAATCACCATTATAAGTTAATAGTGAATTTTGGTATTTAATGACAGTCGATTTGTGGAACTAATATTTTCCATGAGTTGATGAAATAGGTTATGTCTTATGATAATGAAGATTTTGAATGGCTCCATGCGTGTTAGTTGTCATCAAGTCAAGTAATGGATGTTGTGTGTTAATGATCAAGTCAAGAATCTAGACTTGAAATAGAAACGATTATTGTCAAGCTTCAAGTGGATGCACAAAGCAAATATATAACTAGCATAGGTTAAAGATATGTTACTAGATTTTTACCTGTCTCGGTATTTGATTGGGAGACTGATGGAGACGAGGTGTCCGATCTTTCAATGAGATTGATAACTATCGATTTCGGTAGAGATGACCCTGGCGATCCGACTACAAATGCACGATGACGCTTGCGCCTTAGCAATCGCTGAACCAACTCCGAGATGTTATTGACCTCGTTGGAGGCGCGATCAACCTGAACACGAAGTTCAATCCCTGCGAGCAATCGAAGAACTAGCAAGAATAAGGCGTAGGCAATCTGATATCGCGAATATGAATGAAGCGTAGATGGTATTGCGAGTAACAAAATTGGGATTCCGAAGCTATCTTGATAGGTGGTCGTCCAACACAACTGAAGAATAGAAATTTGCACAATGGCTAAACCTAAACTCAACGAAATCCCTGTACTAGCAAGGGAGGCGGCGGCTCCTATATAGGGAGAACAACCAGGGGTGGCACCCAAAGTGCACGCCCCTAGGGTTACAAGGCCCATGGGCCCAGGTGGTGGTGGCGCAGCACCCTTTTGACTCGGACTCAGAAACCAACGTGGACTGTTTTGATGATTGCGACCGGCTCGGATGGAATTTGAAGATGAGGTTGGATCCATTGGAAAGTATACTTCATAAGCTTTTCATAAAGTACAAGAACATCCCAACAGAGTCCGTATGAGGAAATTATGCCCGTTTGAACTTGGTATCATCGCAGTAGTTCGAATCTGATTCCAGAACGAGTCCAACTCGAATTCTTGCTTGACTTGGTCCCAAAGTGACGTGGTGACCTCCACTATTCCTTCCATGCATGTCCATGACTCCACGTCCCTTTCCTTCATCTTTTCCCAGGTTCCTAAGCACAATTAAATCACTTGCATTAGGTAGCGGTCTATTCTCAGTAATATATGAACCTAGGAATGAATTCACTTGGTAATTAAGTTAACGAGCACGAGCTCGAGTAAGTGGTCCTTGCAACACTTGCTATGGATGAGTTGTATCCATGGAAGGAATGTCATCATCAGAGACCGAATTGCTAGTGTAGGTTGTCATACTATTAAGAGGGGGCTTGACTTATAGCTTGAGTGTGTCATGTGTTGATAACTTATTTATTCTTGCTCTAACTCTCCTTGGCATGATACTAATATTTGTGAATGTATTTTACAAATAGTTAAAGCTCATGCATAATTCTTGTCGCATGTGACTTTAGTTTGTGAATGTGTTTTGAAAATTGCTCGAATCCATGTCCCTAAACCTTGTGTCATGATTCTAAAGTGTGCGAATATGTTTTGTAACTTGTTGTGAATCATATTTTAACCTTTGTTTGCATAATACTACAATTTATGAATGTGTTATGCAAATTGATTGAAGTATATACAAATTTGGCATTTGCTGAATATTGCAAGCCGATCTAACTGCCATGTGTTGCCGGTCTAACTAGCGACCAATCTGGCCTGGCATGTGTTGCTGGTTGAACAACTAGAGATGATGTTTTTTGAGCTGTGCTTGGGTAGTCTGACCAGGATTTTGTAGCAATTTTTTCTAGAGAGCTGGTTTTTGTACTTCTCTCTGGACTTAGTCGGCGGTCTAACCGACCTTCTTGGTGGTCTAATAGGTCGGCAGTCTAACAGCTACATGTGTGGGTGGTCTAATTGGCAACCACTGTAATGACTATTTTTCTAGCTGTTCCAAAGGAGGCCGGTCTGACCGGCCATCTATTGGTGGTCGAATCACTTTCAGCTGTTTTTGCTAAAATCTTGTTCTAACAGTTGGTTTCTTTGTGTGGAGTATAAACACTCCCTTGTGGCCAATTGGGCAAGGTTGCTACAGCATTCCTTCATGCTCTTAAGCTAAGAGCAAGCCTTCTCACCTCTTATGTGGATGTGTTGGTGAGCTTGGAGAGGCAAATCATTATGCATGTGTTGCACTTGGTGGTAGATTGTGTGTCCATCAAGTTTCAGCACTTGATTCGTTCAATTGAGTGTCTCTAACTTGCTACTCTTAGTGTTTGCCAACATCTAGATGGTTTGAAGGAGTTGTGCCAATGACCCCCTTAAAGGAGATTGTGAGAAGGCCTGGTTGTTTGAGAGTGGGTTGGTGCTTACTATCTCCAGAGTGGAGGAAAAGCAACCATAGTTCATTCAAGGTGTTAGCTTAATTTGTGGAGTTAGTTCAATTCGTCAGGACTTACCTCAACATGGACTAGGAGAAACCGGCAAGTTTTCAAACACCACGGTAAAACATTGTGTGTCAATTATGGTTTGCTTCCTTGTGCTAATTTACATTCTTGAAAATTAAATTCCTAAAATTAACTTGCACGTGTGTCATCCTAGGATTGCAAACCTTGATATAGTTGTAGGGTGTTGGTGCATTTAGTTGAAACTAATTAATTTAGGCCTTAACAAAAATCTGATTTGATTTATACTTCCGCATATAAAATCGCTTTTAGCCAAAAGATTTTTGAAATTGACTATTCACCTCTTTCTAGTCACCTCCTCGTACACAGCAAAATTTTCCTATTTTTTAATCAATATTGCATACCAAGATTTCTAATAGATGGGTTCAATGCTTGTCTATACCTGTACTAATTGGAGGCTCTCTTACAAACACCCGCGTTAATCCTAGCAGTAAAAAAAAGACTATAATTACCATATTGATAAAAAAAGAAAATATTCTAGAAATTCCTACATTAATCACATAGCTAGATTGCTATTGTTGTCTATGTATTATTGGCAGTTCTTTGCATGTTTTTCTAGAGGAAACAATACATACAACTAGTGTTTCAAGCCGAATGCTAAACTATTTATGTCAATCTTGCAAAAAAAATTTGTTCATATAAAGAGTGGTTGTTGGACAGCAAACCTTGTTTTTTGTGTTTAATTTTATTGCTATGTCTTCTATGGTTTAGTGAGTTATCTCAATTGTATATTTGTAAACTTTGTTCATCAATTTTCAAATATCTACGAGTAGACAACCAACTATTTGTTATATGTTTCATGTTGTAACTAGCTGCTTGGCATAAATGGGAAAACTGGCCAAATTTTGATTAATCGAGATAAGGACATAATTGTAGATGTGTGGTCTTCTTGTCCATAAATAAGCATATCAACATGACCCCATTACTCAACTTTGGTTAGCCTGGTTAATGCTTGATTACGTCTTTGCAACATGCATTTGCTTAATTTTGTCAATATGTGTTCTACTGATAAATACATATTAAGACAATAATCTAGGATGCAAAATGTTCATAGACAAGTAGCTTCAATATGTAGATAACTAATGTTGTATGGATTGTTTGATATATATTTTCTCAAATATGTAAACAAAACCTGGTTGAAAGGCATTTCCATCTCATACCATAGATGGGCCATTTAGTTGAGGTTTTGCTAAACTATATTTTTTAAGAAGTTTAGGTATGATTCTTGGACAATAGTACATTCAGCTAATTTTTTTCCAAGTGGATATTGAATAACAAATAAATTCATTCACTGTGACGCACCCCACCTCACAAAAAGAAGGTGACCTTGGGCAATGGCAGAGCTTTAGCCCAAAACCAGAGCTATGGAGTAGGCAATATAGATTTGTGCATTTTGAAACCTATAATCAGTAACATGCCTTAAATGCTACTACCCTGGCCCCAATTAAGCTCTGTCCCTAACATTGGGCCTGACCCTCTCCCTCGCCCTAATGAACAAGGGCTGGAAAATGACGGATTTATATACAAGACATTCACTTGGTAGGGAATAATGAACCAAAATCAAATGCTATGCGATTACATCATGTAAAACATACATTTTTTATAAAAAAAAAAAGAAACCTCAAGCTTCACCTTCAGCTCGTTCCAATTTCCATAGTTCCACTCATATTTATGAATTTCACTCCAGTGGTCATTTCATTTTTCTTATTGGGATGGCACATTTCGTAATATAATATATTACATAAGTTCAAAAATTTCATGTTACTGGTATGTTTTGTGCAAAGTATAGACGTAAAATTATATTTTTAGTCAAACATCTGAATTAAACTTCAGGTTAAATAATTGTTCTTATGACTAAAACGGAACAGAATGAAACATTTAGGCCACATTCTAGTCAATTTGACAATATTTCAGACGAAACGGCAAGAATAAAGGGGAATTGTGGACATCAAATGCAAAATTGAATGTACCAGTCATTCCAGATGGAACATACCTAGGGCTGGTAATGGCTCTGCTTCCCTATCAACCTTTAGGAAATCGCATGCTAGGAAATAGGTAAGAGGAGATCTTGTCCCTCCAACCTTATGATATGGGGCTGATGATAGGAATGCCTTTCCATCCCTGCTCCTCGATATATGCTTATATATACCTATATTGATACATCTACATGTCTAAACCACATGTATTTATATTTTTATAATCTAAAGTATATAACTCATTTGTATTCAACCATTTTTTGTATTAATAAATTTACTTGTTTCTAACAACCATATGATAACTTGCAACTTACTGCCATTCAAATTTAGGTTTTACTAAAACCTCGTTCCCCGTAAATTTCCCGATAGGGATGGAGACCAGAATAAACTTGCCTCAATTATTAAATGGGGATGGGAATAGAATTAGGAAGACATTCCATGGGGAATAAGTGAATAACCCCCTAAGAGCCTGCTCGGGGTTCTGAATTGTTTTTCACTTGTAAAGGGAAAAGACATGTAACTTTTGTAACATAAAAAAACCAGTGAAACAAAAATCCCCTATAAGTAGTCTCTTTGGGAGAAGAAGATAAACAAGTGGAAACTATTTGATTTGAGCAACTAGGATTGAATTGGACCATGCAGGCTCAGTGCTTACAGCAAAGGATGGAGGGTGATCTAAATAGGGAGCCAAAGCCTACGGCGGTGGCGATGAATGCATCTCAATCCTTCCCTTTAGGGGTTTGCTAGCACCCGGACGTCTGATCCGGGCGCTAGCTCTATATGCTCTCAGTTGCAACATTTGTTGGCCATGTATGCAATATTTCTTGGTCATATATGCAATATTTCTCGGCCATATATGCAATATTTCTCGCCATATATGCAACATTTCTCACCATGTATGCAACATTTCTCAGCCATGTATGCAACATTACTCGGCCATGTACGCAACATAAAAAAACAAAGGACGATGGGAGTATTTAGAAGATGCAACATTCATAAATTATAGTTACAACATTGTGTAACCAAGTACGCAATAACTGAAAATAGATCTACAACAGCCACAATACCCAAGATCTTGAACAAATAGAGAAAGATGTTATAACAAAACCAAGAAATATATACAATAACCTTACCAAAGCTAAGCTTAGAAGACGAGGAAGAGGACAGATGCCCACATCATTGCCTCGTCGTTGGCCAGCCCGGATTCGGAGGGGCGAGGTTGGCCTAGCACCAGCGCCTTGTTGCCCTCTAACCATGCTATCAGCAATCATGGTTCCTTCATTAGAGACCATGTGGAGGTATCCCCATGTTTGTGATGAGTAATTGACTCGAGTTCTCGAAAGTTTGAGTTTGATTTGGTTGGTTCACGCCAAGTCGGTGCATGGCGCGGTCTGGTTCGGTTGGACTTGGTCGAACGCGGTCGGACATGTTTAGGTCGCTTGTTCTTTTTCTCGATTGGTTGTTCGGACAATTTTGTGTTTGAGTATGTTTTGTTGATGCTAATGTTTGTTATGCTGTTTCGAGCGGTGCTATGTGACGGTTTGCTTGTCTGTGTGACTATAGGACTTCGGAGCTAAGTCATGGTGAGGCGTAGGAGGACCGGGACTAGGCACAGGAGGTGTTGAGGTCTAGACGGTCGGAGACGTCGAAGATGATCGAGGCTGCTGAGGTGGTTGCATGCCGGCAGACGAGGAACCGGAGCTGGAGCTGCCAAAGGTGGACACGACGGGTAACGGCGAGGTGGACCGGGACTAGGCTCAGGGAGGAGTTGAGGTCCAGACGGTCAGGATGCCGGGTGCGGTCGTGCAAGGACAGGAAGCTTCCCGGAAGGTGCACTAGGGGCATTTCGATAAAATGCACAAGGCTGCAAAATGGAAGTGAATTCGGTTGAAGATAACTGGTTGGAGACCCGTTAGTGGATGGCAGTAGAGAGTTTAGGGTTTGGAGTGGAATGAGTGTTTTCCCTCCATTCCTGATAAGTGGTTTGACTTTTGCTTCTTTTGTGTGTGAAGCATGGAGTGGGTTTGTGCTGCCAATTCTTGATTTGCCAATTGAGTGTAAGGCTGGAGCCTTAAGAAGGGGAGTTGGCAGTGCAAGAAGCAAGGCAGGCAGTAGGGTTGTGAGCTCAAGTGAGCATCAGTGGTGTGTTCTAGTGTGCTCTGCGTGTGTTCTTCTCTGCTGAGAAGCATGTAGTGAGATGGATTACACCTCTTTTCAATTGCGTATGGGTTTGTAGTGAGATGGCTGTGGGATGAACCCTTTATAATTATTCATGTCTTAGCTTAAATCATTGAGCTATTCTAAGATATGAGAATACATTTCGTTTGCTCTGGTTTCGATTCACGCTTCTTCTCTTCGGTTGATTGAAGTGTTTTTGAAGTAGCTGCAAAATCTTTGTTGCTCTGTGATGGGAAAATCCTCAAGGCCATTTGGTCATTCAATTCCCGAGAGCAAAAGGCAGGTTAAATTGGTTTGCTCATCTCACACTCTTGCGGCTCACTTCCCCTGTTTACTCAGGTCTAGGGTTTGGAGGCAGGGGAAGTGTGGTTTCCTTGTTATTCTTGGTGAGAAGTGATGTGGTTTGTGCTGTCTAGTTGTGAGGTGATTTCCTGTTGTAATCTAAAGCCTCATGTGTAGAAGATTCAAGAATGATAAGCAATTTGGAAATATGTCTCATTCACTGTCCAGTTTTCTACTCAAGAGTTGATTCCTTGCACTTTTGGTTGTCAGCTTTGGTTCCTAAGGTCCTCTTGCTATTTAGTTTAAAGTCCTTTTCTTTTGGTCTGAGAGGAACAGTAGAAGTTCGACAATTTCCTTGCTTTCTGAAGTCTTCAGTTTTTACTGTCTCAATTTCGGCCTGCGCTGTTTACTAAACCAAGGCCCGGTCAGACCGGTTTTATACCGGCGGTCTAACTGGATGGAAAGGGGCGGTCTGACCTATAACCCTAGCGGTCAGACCAGAGGCATTGTGGCGGTCAGACCGGGCATGGACCGGCGGTCTGACCGGCCTAGGCAGTGCGGTCAGACTGGTCTCATGTCTGCGGTCTGACCGGCCCCTTGCAGTCTATACTGCTTTCTGCTGCTAGCTTCATGTTTTGTTTGCCGATTTTTCTCTGGATGCTAGTGAGCATGAACATGCCTTCTTCATAGCTTCTATAGCTATCGGAGAAGAAGTTTGTGGATACTTGGAAGCGATTTTTAAAAGGCACCATTCACCCCCTCTGTTGCCATTTCTGATCCTTCAATTGGTATCAGAGCCGATTAGCTCTTCTAAATAGATCTTAACCGATCTGTGAGCTATGGCAACGGACAAGTATTCCACCAAGCTCCCGATCTTCGATGGGATCGACTATCCCTTCTGGAAGAGTCGGATGGAGACCTACATTCAGGCTCAGGGCTATGCTATCTGGAGGAAGGTTAAAACACGTTTTGTTGTTCCTGCCGATGAGAACATCAATGTGGCAAACATGCCTGATGTTGAGGCGAATGCTAAGGTAAGGAACATCATCATTCAAGGTCTGAACCGAAACAAATTCGATCGCATTTCTCATCTTTCGTCGGCCTTCGATATTTAGGTGACCCTCGATGCTTACCATGAGGGCACCACCCAAATTAAGACAGTACGACAGGACCAGTACAAGCGAGATTACAACAAGTTTGAAATGCTCGCTGGAGAGTCCCTGGATGAGTGCTTTGCGAGGTTCCACAAGATTTTGAGCAACCTCCGAGCGGTCGGTCTCACATACTCCGACTCGGACAACGCTCGTCAAATGCTTTCGGCCTTAGATTTGCGCGTTTGGGAGATATTGGATTTGACCATTTGACTCGAGTTAGCGGCCACAACCACATTCGAGCAAACTGCCCCAAGCTAGAAAAGGGCAAGAATGACTACAGCGGTTCGAGCAAGAACGACTACATCAACAAGAACCGCAACAAGAAGCCTCTAGGCAAAGAGAAGAAGTTCCGCAACATTGGCAAAGCCAAGAAGCTCTTCCACCGCGACCTCACCGCCTTTGACGACATCGACTCAGTGAGGTGGAGGGGTGGAGTGACTACGATGGGAAGGATGATCAAGATCCCAAAGATGGCAACGACTTCCTCGGCATGTGCTTCATGGCCCTTGAGGGCGACATCAATGACAGCGAGCTCTACTCTGACTCCGATAAGGTATATCCTTCTTATGACCAGCTCAATTATGCTTTCCTTAAGCTAGAAAAATTTCATGCTAGATCTAGAACTAGGTGTAGTGAGTTGGAGAAGGAAGTAGAGAGATTGTCACGGGAGCTTACTTCACTTATATCTGCTCCCTCCCGTGACGAATGTGATGTATGCTCCTCTTTGCTCGGTGATATGGAGAAGCTAAGGACCTCTCATGATAGTATGACTTCTGAGCTTGACATGATTAAGGTGGAGAATGTTAGTCTGCTTGGTGAACTAGAGATGAGTAGGGTAGTTCCTCTTTCATCTACTACTGTTGAGACTACTTTTTGCACCTCATGTGAGGATAAGGACAATGCTTTTAGAGATCTTTATACTATGCTTCTCGATCTGCCTGAAACATGTGAAAGCTGCAATAATTTAAAAATGAACCTAAAGAAGCAGATCATAAAATTGCTGAGTTACAAGCTTTTCTGCTAGAGCCCATTGCTTCATGTATGAACTGTCCCAAGTTGACTACCGAGCTTGAATCTGTCTCAAAACAGTTTCAAGAGATGATTGATCACAGTAACAATTGGCTCAATATGTTTCTAAGGACCCTGTTAGCTCACCATGCAATAACTGTGAAAAACTAAAATCTGATTTGATTGCATTAGATGAAAAAATGTGTGAAGCTAACTAAGGACATTATAATGAAGCCACAATCTATTTGTGTTGTGTGTGTGCTGGTGTGGGGGAGAAGCCTAAAGAAGTGGTAGAGACACTTAGGCGCGAGGACCAAATTGCTAGAAGTAGGATTGTCCCTCCTATTCCTTACGAAGACCTCAATGTTGAGGCGGCTGTGCGTGTACATGCCATTCCTTCTTCTACTGTTGGTTCTTCTCCCTTACCTTCTGCTATCTCTTCTTCCCCTGCTCTTCTTGCACCTCTCTCTTTCAGGAGTGTCATTATCTTATGAACACTCCTGAGAGATTTGTTAGAGGTAAGAAGAAGCTGAATCTTATGCTAGACTAGTCCAAATTTGCAAATTCAATCAAGGTCTAGGATATGATTTTCTTGAGGATGTTAGGAATCATCCACTTGCTGTTCTTAGACTCATAGCAACAGGTGTGATCAACGTCAAGCCTAGAACCAAGAAAGTTGAGTTCAAATCTGCGGGCTTTGTCCATGGGATCTCTGACAGTAAGGTGGTAACACCTGTTGCTTCGACCTCTCAGAAGGTGAAGCCCCATCATACTACTTCTACCTCTCAGAAGGTGAAGTATCATTGTACCTTCTGTCAGAAGGATGGACACATGATCGCGAGATGCTTCAGGCGCGCCAAGATCACGAAGAGAGACTGCGTTTAGGCTCTTAGGCGCATTCAAGGTCAGCCCCAGACTTGAGTGCACCTAAGACCAACACGAGGTCTAGAGTTGCTCATGTTGATGGGTTTGGGCAGATCGAGGACTTGGCTTTTCTGAGTTTTCTGATTTTCGTCCTCGATTTGCCTCTAGTCGTGATATCCGCTGTCCTGAGGGTAGATCTCGTTTCCCCCGTCGAGATAGCTACCCGCAGCGAGATCAGTATGTTGCTGGTGCTTTGACTCGCTCTTCCATAACAGTCAAGCCCAACAATAGCTTCAGGTCTGCTCATAGACCTTCTGGCTTTCTAAGGGACGGAGAGCGTAGGGTAGTTGAGGTCAGTCATGTGTGACTACTTCTTCTGCTCATCGTGTGACTCAGTATTGGGTACCAAAATCTCTTTTGATTTATCCCAGTACTGAGCCATCTCTCTCTTGTTGACTCAGGTTCGCCGGGTAGGGAAGGGAGAGGTTTGGCTTGTAGACTCCGGCTATTCTCGACACATGAGCGGAGACTCCCGTTGGTTCTCTTCCCTAGTCTGTGCTCCAGGTGATGAGACGATCACCTTCAGAGATGCCTCTTCTAGGCGCGTCATCGCCAAAGGTACTGTGCACGTTTCATTCGTTTTAAAAGATGTTGCCTTAGTGAGTAAGCCGCAATACAATTTGCTTTTTATTTCCCAGCTTACCGATGACGGTTTCGAGGTGAGCTTTAAGAAAAATGCTTGCAAAAATTATTGATTCTTCGAGGAGTCTAGTTTGCGGGATTTCTAGATATGGGAGGATCTTTCGTGCTGATTTTGTTGAGTCTTCTGGTGATCCTCTCAGGTGTTTACTTGCTTCTGAGTCCCGTGACCTCACCTTCTAGCATAGGAGACTTGGTCATATTGGATTTGACCATTTGACTCGAGTTAGCGGCCACGATCTCATTCGTGGTCTGCCTAAACTCAAGATGGTCAAAGATCTTGTTTGCACTCCTTGCCGGCATGGCAAGATGGTTGCCGCTTCTCATTCTCCGGTCACAGTGACTATGACCGATGCACCAGGACAGCTGCTCCATATGGACACAGTTGGACCAGCTAGAGTGCAGTCAGCAGGAGGGAAGTGGTATGTTCTTGTCGTGGTCGATGACTTCTCGAGGTATTCTTGGGTATTTTTCTTAGCCTCGAAGGATGAGATATTTACCCATTTTTGGGGTCTTTTTAGTAGGCTTTCTGTTGAGCTCCCGGGTGCCTTACGAGCGATCCGCAGTGACAATGGCACGGAGTTCAAGAATTCCTACTTTGAGAGGTTTTGCGATAAGACAGGTGTAGAGTACCAATTCTCTTCTCCGCACGTCCCACAGCAGAATGGCGTCGTGGAGAGGAAGAACCGTACCTTGGTCGAGATGCTAGGACGATGCTTGATGAGTACTCTACACCGAGGAAGTTTTGGGCTGAGGCTATAGCCACCGCGTGCCATGTTTCAAACAGAGTTTTTCTAAGGGCACACTTGCATCGCACTTTTTATGAGTTGAGATATAGGCGAAAGCCCAGCGTCTCGCATTTTCGTGTGTTTGGATGTAAGTGCTTTATCTTGAAGTCTGGGAATCTAGATAAGTTCGAGTCACGATCTTGTGGTGGTATCTTTCTAGGTTACTCGACTTCTTCGCGGGCGTATAGGGTCTAGAACTACGAGTCTAGCAAAATGGTGGAAACCTGTGAGGTGACCTTCGATGAGGCCAGTCCAGGGATTAGGCCTGATATCTTAGGTTATGTAGAGCAGTCCGAGACCATCTTTGTGGATGAGGAGGATGATGAAGATGAGGGTTGTCTACCCGATCCAGCTCTTCCTCCCTTGAGGTGCCTGCTTCTACCACTGTACCTCGAGGAGATTAGTCCATGCCTTCCACATCTTCTAGAGTTAGTGGCTCTGTTCCTACCTCGTCAGCTCATGAGGTAGAGGCCACTTCTTCATCTCATATAGGACCTCCCCAACATATCCAGAAAGACCATCCTTCAGAGCAGATGATTAGAGATCTCTTTGAGCGTGTCACACGCTCAAAGTATGGCATGTCTCACTTCTGTCCTCACTCTGCCTTTGTTGCCACCTTTGAGTCCAAGGATGTTAGTCATGCTCTTTCTGATGAGTATTGGGTCAATACTATGCATGAGGAATTAGAGAATTTTGAGAGAAATAAGGTCTGGTCGCTTGTTTAGCCCCCTAAAGGTCATAATGTCATTGGTACTAAGTGGGTGTTCAAAAGGTAGTCATTCAAAACAAGGCTAGATTGGTAGCTCAGGGTTTCTCCCAGGTTGAGGGTCTAGATTTTGAGGAGATATTTGCCCCTGTAGCTAGGCTAGAGACCATTAGAATCTTGCTTACTTTCGCAGTTTCTAAGGGCTTCAAGCTTTACCAAATGGATGTCATGAGTGCCTTCCTCAATGGGTTTATTGAGGAGGAGGTCTATGTTAGACAGCCTCCAGGTTTCGAAAACCCCAAATACCTAAACCATGTCTACAAGCTTTCCAAAACCTTGTATGGACTTAAGCAAGCCCCTAGAGTTTGGTATGAGAGGCTTAAGTCCTATTTGTTGAGTCATGGGTTTGAGATGGGTAAGGTAGACAAGACCTTATTCATTCGCAGGCATGACAATGACCTTCTACTCGTCCAGATTTACGTGGAAGTTCTCCGATGTCATGAGCACTGAGTTTGAGATGCGCATGATGGGTGAGTTGACCTTCTTCCTTGGCTTCCAGTGTCAACTCCGATGGCGTCATCAGCCACACTTGATCCAGATGAGGATGGCGAGCCAGTTGATCAAAAAGAGTACAAAAGCATGATCGCTCTCTTATACCTCACAGCCTCGAGACTGGACATACACTTCTCTGTGTGTCTATGTGCTCGATTTCAGACTTCGCCTCGCGTATCTCGTCGCCAGGCGGTGAAGCGCATCCTTCGGTACCTTCGAGCTACCATTGACTATGGTATCTGGTACTCTTCCTCTTCCTGTCTTTCCCTCAGAGCTATGCTAGTTCTTTATGAAGCATGAGTTATTTTTAACTTCTTATTCTTGCACTATATTCAATAAAAATAAAAAAATCTCTTTTGTGCGAAACAACTGATCTCACCAATTCTTTCTCATGAGACTGCTTGCCATTACACTAGGCATGAACTCAGGGGAGTTTTGGTTGACCAAGATCACTTCTTAAGCTTATTGCTTGGAGTGGTCGCATAAGACTTGAGATCTAGCATATGACTAAACAAAAATCTGGTTGGAAACAACCATGAGATTTTCTAAAGGAAAGACATGTCAATTATGCTAAATTTGCTTCATTACAAAAAGACTGAAGTGCTTTAACAAATGATTCATTCTTGGACTTGTAGCACTCTAAATTAACTCAATACTAGCTTCTTGGTTCCCCTTAGATTATTGACATGGTTTGCATCATCTTTGGATACCTTGAGTTAGACTATACTCTTGAATGACTTGACATGCTAAGAAATTCAACTAATTTTCAGATTATGACTTATTTGGTTTCGCTTGATTATATATATCTTGTCATGATCTTGATAGCATTCCTATGAGTTATGGCTTGGTGTAATACTCAAAAGGTCATTTTGGATAATCTTCATGGCTCTAATTGCTTAGATTTAATAAATCTCAGTCATTTCATCCATATCATGATATATTTTCCTCCAAGCACCTTGATGATTTTATTGCCAAAAAGGGGAGAATATTGGAGAAAAAGTTGTTTCAAGGAAAAACTGGGAGCTTTTGAGGAAAACTTGCTGAAAGCTTTTGAGGAAAACTTGCTCTTTCTGTTTTAGCTCCTTTAGTCAACATGGTCTTGAGTCTCTTTATTCTTCTTTCAGACCACGTATGACTTTCAAAACAAACTCAAATTTATGTTTTTCTGTGTTTGTCAATATACTCATCAAGGGGGAGATTGAGAGACCATATGAAGGTGTCCCTATGTTTGTGATGAATAATTGACTCGAGTTCTGGAAAGTTTGAGTTTGATTTGGTTGGTTCGCGCCAAGTCGGTGCATGGCGCGGTCTGGTTCGGTTGGACTTAGTCGAACGCGGTCGGACGTGTTTAGGTCGCTTGTTTTTTTTCTCGATCGGTTGTTCGGGCAATTTTGTGTTTGAGTATGTTTTGTTGATGCTAATGTTGGTTATGCTGTTTCGAGCGGTGCTAAGTAATGGTTTGCTTGTCTATGTGACTGCAAGACTTCGGAGCTAAGTCAAGGTGAGGCATGGGAGGATCGGGACTAGGCACAGGAGGTGTTGAGGTCTAGACGGTCGCAGACGTCGAAGATGATCGAGGCTGCTGAGGTGGTTGCATGCCGAGAGAAGAGGAATCGGAGCTGGAGCTGCCGGAGGTGGACACGACGGGAAACGACAAGGTGGACCGGGACTAGGCTCAGGGAGGAGTTGAGGCCCAGACGGTCAGGATGCGGGGTGTGGTCGTGCGAGGACAGGAAGCTTCCAGGAAGGTGCAGTAGGGGCATTTCGATAAAATGCGCAAGGCTGCAAAATGGAAGTGAATTCGGTTGAAGATAAATGGTTAGAGACCCGTTAGTGGATGGCAGTAGAGAGTTTAGGGTTTGGAGTGGAATGAGTGTTTTCCCTCCATTCCTGATAAGTGGTTTGACTTTTGCTTCTTTTGTGTGTGAAGCATGGAGTGGGTTTGTGCTGCCAATTCTTGATTTGCCAATTGAGTGTAAGGCTGGAGCCTTAAGAAGGGGAGTTGGCAGTGCAAGAAGCAAGGCAGGCAGTAGGGTTGTGAGCTCAAGTGAGCATCAGTGGTGTGTTCTAGTGTGCTCTGCGTGTGTTCTTCTCTGCTGAGAAGCATGTAGTGAGATGGATTACACCTCTTTTCAATTGCGTATGGGTTTGTAGTGAGATGGCTGTGGGATGAACCCTTTATAATTATTCATGTCTTAGCTTAAATCATTGAGCTATTCTAAGATATGAGAATACATTTCGTTTGCTCTGGTTTCAGTTCTGCTGCTTCTTCTCTTCGGTTGATTGAAGTGTTTTTGAAGTAGCTGCAAAATCTTTGTTGCTCTGTGATGGGAAAATCCTCAAGGCCATTTGGTCATTCAATTCCCGAGAGCAAAAGGCAGGTTAAATTGGTTTGCTCATCTCACACTCTTGCGGCTCACTTCCCCTGTTTACTCAGGTCTAGGGTTTGGAGGCAGGGGAAGTGTGGTTTCCTTGTTATTCTTGGTGAGAAGTGATGTGGTTTGTGCTGTCTAGTTGTGAGGTGATTTCCTGTTGTAATCTAAAGCCTCATGTGCAGAAGATTCAAGAATGATAAGCAATTTGGAAATATGTCTCATTCACTGTCCAGTTTTCTACTCAAGAGTTGATTCCTTGCACTTTTGGTTGTCAGCTTTGGTTCCTAAGGTCCTCTTGCTATTTAGTTTAAAGTCCTTTTTCTTTTGGTCTGAGAGGAACAGTAGAAGTTCGACAATTTCCTTGCTTTCAAGTCTTCGATTTTCTTGTCTCAATTTTACTGCATTTGCATTTACTAAACCAAGGCCCGGTCAGACCGGTTTTATACCGGCGGTCTAACTGGATGGAAAGGGGCGGTCTGACCGCTAACCCTAGTGGTCGGACCGGAGGCGCTGTGGTGGTCAGATCGGGCATGGACCGGCGGTCTGACCGGCCTAGGCGATGCGATTAGGCGGTCTCATGCTGCGATCCGACCGCCCTTGCGATCATCTTGCTTCGCTCACGCCGACTTCATTTGGTTGTTTTGTTTGCCGATTTTCTCTGGATGCCAGTGAGTATGAACGTGCCTTCTTCATAGCTTCTATAACTATCGGAAAAGAAGTTTGTGGATACTTGGGGGCGATTTTTAAAAAGCACCATTCACCCCCCTCTGTTGCCATTTCCGATCCTTCACTTCAAGCTCCACATGGGACTAGCATCGTCAACACCTGGCTAAACAGGGGAGGATGAGAGAGAGAGAAGCAAGAAAAATGTTACAGCGTGGTGGCCTAAGTGAGAGAGACTTGAGAGAAGAGGAATAGATGAGAGAGAACTAGGTGTTTGTGGCTGAGAGAGAGCGAGCGAGTAGAAGAGTCAAGATATGTATAGATAAGGCAAGTGACTTGATGAAGTAGAGCGTCCATTTTTTTTTCGGATCGTACGTACTCAAAGTAGAGTAATGCTTCTATGCTTTCTACTCTAACAAGAATGATATTAATCTCAAAGCACAAGAAGAGGTAAATAATCACTATTTACCATTCAATTCTATTTTAAAGTTATGTAAATTACTTAAAAAAAAGCATAGAATCACTTCCCCTCAAAGTATCATTTCCCTTTATTATGACTTATCTAGGACCTAAGTTAAAAATTGGGCCTGTTTGATACGGCTGCGGCTTATAGCTTTTGACTGAAATATTTGAATTTTTGCTGTTTGCGATAGAGATAATGGAAAGAGAGATACTCGCTTGCCGATTTTGGTTAATACATATGTTGGGCTTGTAACGTGTACTATAATTAACTTGTAGACCTTGTCATAAGAAAATACTCCATTTGAAAGTTAGATACTGTTGTAAAAACTAAAAGCCATTAATTCCCACGATTTCTAATCCCCTCACCAAAATACGGGATTAGGGAACAAAAAAAACTCCCCGCGGCCATTCCGCCTACAAATTCCTTCCTCTGGACTCCGGTTCCCCTTCCCAACAGTTGCCAAACCACACTCGACGAGACCTACGCCGATCCCTACCACCGCTCGCCGTCACCGTCGCTGGAACCCTAGCCCACCTTCCACCCCCCCCCCCCCCCCACTTCTCCTCGCCGGCACGATGGGGAGCGTGGACCTAGTGCTGAAGCCAGCGTGCGAGGGCTGCGGCTCGCCGTCGGACCTCTACGGCACGGGGTGCAAGCACACCACGCTCTGCAGCTCCTGCGGCAAGTCCATGGCTCTCTCCCGTGCCCGTTGCCTCGTCTGCTCCGCCCCCATCACCAACCTCATCCGGGTATGGATCCGTCCGTCTTCTCGCGCGCGAGCGTGGACCGGCGTTGGTGCGGGGTCCGTGTGCGCTCTCGAGCTAGGGTTTCGGCTGCTTCGTTAGCTGGGTGTGGTGTGGTGTCCGTGGGGGTCGAGAGTTCCGGAATTGAGATGCTTTATGGTGCGATTTAGGGTTTCGACGCCCACCTGAATTCTCTTGTTCAGTAGTTAAGGACCCAAATTTACATTGTCTTAGGACAATAATTATATGGACTGAAATGGAGCGGAGTTGGTGGGGACTTGGGATCGACTTGTCATTGGCATATCGCTGTGTCTGGGACGTTGATTGGATCAGAGATGTCCACGTTGAACTTGTTAATTTGAGATGGTTGATTATTCAATTTACTGTTTGATGGGTATCATGGCACAAAAATCGTTCAACAATTCAAATTAGTTAAGAAGATGATGCATATGAAGAGGAAGAGAAATTTGTCAGGATCTAGTTGCTGTTCATGTTTGCTGGACGTTGAGTTGACAAGCAATAACCACATGATGTGCAAGAATTGTTGTTTTTTCTAGATGCTGCTTAAATTGTGTTTAGAAGAACAAATCACTTGCTTGTGGGACTGGACCAATATAACTTGGAGGACTTGATGGTTTTATCACTCAAATAAATAAGGCCTTGAGAATATTTTTAGTACCTCTGATCTTACACCAGTTTGAATGTACATGTACTGCATTGGTTACATTGCTAATCTGTTTATGCCAAAGTCCTTCAGAAGTTTAATTGGACTGGAAACTAGCTGTGAGCATTTGGTTTAGTGTGCCAAGGAAAAAAGTGCACTAGGGAAACTAGGTGAATGCTAAATGTTAACATGGAAGTTGGTTGCTAACATTTCTTCAAGTGTGTTATAGTAAGTTGTAGGGGATTTTCCTAGTTTTTACTCAATGGTCAAGCAACCTTTTACTACGTGATAAGGAAATGAGGCTTGCTCTGTTCTCCAAGGCGGCTGCCTAGCCCACCTAGGTGGCGCCTAGGCGTTAGGCACCACCCTCCCGCCTTGCCCACCTAGCCGATTTTTCCCGCCTAGGCGGTCGTCTAGCCCGCCTAGGCAGTGATTGGGCGCTAGGCGCCGGTCTATCACTCGACTAGCATCTAGCGCCTTGGTGAACACTAGAGGCTTGTTTTCAACTTTCATTGGAATTGTTGCTGATTGTATAATTTTATTTCGCATACGGGTTTTGCAAAATTCAGAATGTTAAACGATTTAAATAAATATTGCATCTCCTGTTCATGTAAATTACAAGCTAGGTTAGGTAATAAACATATCAGAGAGTTAAAGATAGTTGCCTTGTAAAAATAATATATCCAATTGTCAGTTCTGTTATAGTGGAAAAAAATCTCTTTGACTTCACACCAACATTGGTGCTGACGAATTGATGAGACTAACATGACTTTGTTTTGTGTCAGCAAGTTTTGGGGCGAGTTGTCAGCCTCATTTATGTGTCGTATACACACATGCTACCTATTGACAGTGTCACCGCAACCGCAAGATATATTACAATTCATGCTAGTTTCACAATTTGATGGAGCCTCTCACGTGGAATGCATTGTTAATGCTGTGGTTTATCCCTTGCAAATTATTCAGCTAGATTATTATTTTTTTGTCTACATTATGAATCATGTGGTGTGTCAGTTCTAGGCATTGTGTGGTCACAATTTGATTCATCTGTTCACACTATGATGTGCTCAGTGTTAATCTTTCTCTTGCAGGAATACAATGTACGGGCAAATGCTACCACAGATAAGACCTTCTCTATTGGAAGATTTGTCACTGGTTTACCTCCTTTCTCAAAGAAGAAGAGTGCTGAGAACAAATGGTCTCTTCATAAGGAGGGCCTACAAGGACGGCAGCTTACTGAGAATATGCGGGTATGTATTCACAGATAATCATTGTTTAATTCAGCACTTTTTTCAGTACAAAAGAGAGTATGAATTTTTTTAGTCTTCCTGCATGTCCTGGTGAAGTATTTTGATTATTAGATGTACGATTGTAACATTACATTTTCCATTTGCCAATAACTAGTCCAAATGATACGAAAGAAAGGTGATGAAGCCATACATTTTTTTTAATTTTGGAAAAAGGCGCTATCTTGGTTCAACTTTCAATCTGGTCTGCATTTTGGTCCTCCAGCTAAAAGAAATCTATTGGACCAAGGCCCAAATAGGGCCTGGACTAATTGTTGAGGGACAAAAAAAGGATCTTTGAAAAGTTTTGGTTAAAAGATCGTAAGACCCAAAATTGGAGGATCAAATTAGGAGCTCTACCTTCCATTTTCATTGCTTTCTTGTGATATAGTTTCTTTGTCAAATTTTGTGAATAGTTTATTGGGAACATCTAGCAAAAACTTATATCATGCATTTCCCAATGTGGGCCATTGGATGGCATTTGGATGAACTAGATATAAGTGTACTTGAGGACCACACGAATGAGCACTTTGCAAATTGCAGATTGAAAAATCATACACGAAGGATCCCACCACTTCAGGTCTATGTAAATCCGATGCATCCAAATCTTGCCCAGTGGTTCACATGTAAGTTTGCATGATAGCACCTAGCTTTTGGTTGACACTAGATACTCCCCCTGGACTATTTTTCTTTGCTTGAACCAAATGTCACCATTTTCTGCGCCATGTTTTGGATAAACTATGTTCTACTGTATCTTGTTTTGAGCCTTGGCAATTCTAAAAGTTGCTGCAAAGTTTGTGTGGTTGGCTCTATTAATTATGTGCACGTATATTTTGGAAACAACAGGAGAAATACAACAGGAAGCCATGGATTTTGGAAGATGAAACTGGCCAATATCAGTATCAAGGTCAGATGGAGGGATCACAGTCATCAACAGCTACATACTATTTATTAATGTTGCATGGCAGGGAATTTCATGCATTCCCCGCTGGTTCTTGGTAATACACTTATTGCACATTTTGTTGTTTTTGCTATTGTGTTAATTAGAATTAGCATCAACGTACCTCTGGTTGCTAAAAAAGAGTCATTTTTTATTTTTCAAAGTCCCATGGATGCAACTTTTACCGTTAGATTTTGTTGTTATATGCTCAAAAATTCTACAAAAAATACAATGTTATGAAAGTATCTTCTATAAAAAAATTTAGCCAAATCATCTTCATGTCTAAACAAGTTATTATTGGTCAAAGTTAAAATGATTTTACCGCACACATTCTAGGACAGCACTTTTTGTCACTGGAATACATAACGTTAGCAGCAGGAGTCAAGTTTCACAAAGGTGTTCAGTATTGCAGAAACTTCAATGAAAGGATTAGCAATGGTTATAATAGTACATATTTTGTGTTCAAGAGTAAAAGCTAGATATAATTTTGCCGTGCTGAATTAAATGTTCTGTTTGTTCCTTGGTTCTATCCTTATTTCAGGTATAACTTCAGTAAAATTGCACAGTACAAACAGCTGACGCTGGAAGAGGCTGAAGAGAAGATGAATAAGAGAAAGACCAGTGCAACTGGTTATGAACGCTGGATGATGAAAGCAGCTATGAATGGGCCAGCTGCCTTTGGTTCAGACATGAAGAAACTTGAGGTTACAAATGGTGGGGAAAAAGAAAGTGCTCGTCCCAAGAAAGGGAAAAATAATGAGGAGGGCAATAATTCTGATAAAGGTGAGGAGGATGAAGAAGAGGAAGCCTCACGCAAAAATAGGCTTGGGCTCGTTAAAAAGGGTATGGATGACGACGAGGAAGGTGGAAAAGATCTAGACTTTGATTTGGATGATGAAATTGAGAAAGGTCTACTTCTCAACTTTGAATACTTCTACAGCTTACCTACACCTCTATTTCATACTCTTATCATTGCATAACACCTTTAAGTTTTTACCCTTATTTTGCTCGACATGCAATTTCTGTTTGATATTCCCTCTTTTATGTGGGAGCTATAATTAGAAATGTATTTTGTACTGTCAATCAGATTACTTGGGAGATACTTATGCATTAGAGTTTAGGATTCTGAGATTATATATTTTTATGATTTTTTGCAAGAACGATATATTTCTTATAAACTATGAAACATATGGTTGTGGCAGTTCTGTGTGGCTGTTAGTATTCTTTACACAATACATACCATATTTTCATTCAATGACCTTGAACAAGGATGCCACATTTTGCTTCTGTTCAGATGTGCTAATAGCCTACTAAGTCTTAGCAACTATGCCTAACATCTGACCAAATTATTGAGATTCATTTGCTCTATTGCAGCATAGCTATTGAAATGTTTGCATTGCAAAGAAAATATTGATAATCCCTTTATGTCATGAGAATATTTCTAAGCCCCAGATTGCTATCTTAGCGGGGAATTGTCTTTATCAGGTGATGACTGGGAACATGAAGAAACATTCACTGATGATGATGAGGCTGTGGATATCAACCCAGAGGAACGCGCAGATTTAGCTCCTGAGATTCCTGCTCCTCCTGAAATAAAGCAGGTAGATAGAGATATACACTATTGTAGAAATATTTATGAATTTAAATTTGTATCTCTTATCATAATATTGTCTCATAAGACACCCTCGAATTAGTATTAAAAATTGATATAATGAATTTCTAAATTAAATGGGAATGTGTATGTGATGGTTCATAAAAGGCGACAAAAGTAACTAGCATTTTCCTCTTTCAGTGATGTCTTCTTAGTATGCTTATAAATGTGTTACTAGTATTTGCTATATTCGCAAATGTTCCATGCTCTTGTCAGGCTCTGTTTGCGCACATCTATAAATGCAAGTTGTGAGCATGTGTAAATAAATATCCATATGGAGAAGATATTTGCCCATACTCACTTTTTATCCAAGTTGTTTCTGGCTGTTAGCATGCATCCTGATAATGCATGCCTGGTGCAACGGCGGCAATCCACATGTGGCTTTGTGATATGAAGTGATAAGTGGGGTGCTTTCTCACCATGGCCATAAATAGTAGGATTCAGTAATGGAAAGTTTGTGCTTTTTGTTAAGATTCCTGTTTAATGGTAAGTATTTGATAGCTTTCTTCTTAGTTCATTAAAAAATAGAGCTGGGTATTGCATTCTGGCCAAAGTTATGGGAAATCATCATATGCTGCTCCTTTTTTCCCTCCCCCGTTTGGGTTATTGCTTGGTACTAGCACCTTTTCTTGGGTGATAATCATTGATCAATAGCAAATTGTCATATTCTAATTATGATACTTCCAGGATGATGAAGAGAATGAAGAAGAAGGTGGTCTGAGCAAGTCTGGCAAAGAATTAAAAAAGCTGCTTGGGCGTGCTGCTGGACTAAATGAGTCAGATGCCGATGAGGATGATGAAGACGATGATGTATTGATATATTCTCTTGGAATTTCAATATTTTATTTTCACTAAGCGTTAGGACTTAGGAGTGTATACTTTGCCGGAAAGCATGCTTTTTCTTTGATAAGGAGTTTGGGTTTGTCTTTTCTACATCCAACAGAGTATAGTTCGCAGGAAACCATGCTGTTTTTTTGATAAGGAGTTTTGTCTTTTCTACATCCGACAGGAAGATGAGTCATCTCCAGTGCTTGCTCCAAAACAGGAAGATCAACCCAAAGATGAACCTGTAGATAACAGCCCAGCTAAACCAACACCTTCAGGACATGCTCGTAGCACACCTCCTACATCCAAATCCAAGCAAAAGAGGAAATCAGGTGGTGATGATGCAAAAGCATCTGGTGGTGCAGCTTCAAAGAAAGCAAAGGTGGAATCTGTAAGTCATCTATTCACTTAAAATATGTGAAAAAGATGAACCTTAAAATTCTTACAAGTACGTTCTTTTGATTTAGTATCTAACTGATAAGTTTTCTTTGTTTTATAGGATACCAAAGGATCAGGCGGTAAAGAAGAGGCACCATCTGCCTCAAAACCCACATCGAAGGCCTCTGCTGCATCAAAAAGTGGCACGAATATATCTCCTGTCACAGAGGATGAAATCAGGACTGTTCTTGCAGTAGCTCCAGTCACTACGCAAGATTTAGTATCAAGATTTAAGTCTAGACTACGAGGTCCAGAGGTATTCTTGTTCAGCTTCACATTAGGAATTCGTTAGTCTTGTTTTGTCGTAAACTCATAATAGTTTATGAAGGATTTAGTTATGATTCGTTAACATTGTGCATGAAGCCAACTCGGTTTCTTGAACCTCATTGGTGGTGGGGCTTTGGGGATAGTTATTGGAAAGCGAGCACGGTACATTGATATAATTTGCTACAGTTACCTTAAAAATCATATGATTTCAGGATATAAATCTCATTATACGGTCACATGTCTTCTGTATGCTGTTCCATTTCTACGATGTACTAGAATTGTCAGATATGAAGCTCTTTCTAGCAGCTGTGTTGACTTCCGGCTGAATGTGTGTTGATGTCAGTTCGTCTTGCATTGCAGGACAAGAACGCCTTTGCTGAAATTCTGAAGAAAATTTCGAAGATACAGAAGACTAATGGCCACAATTATGTCGTCCTTAGAGAGGACAAGAAGTGAAGAGCCAAACTTAGGTGGTGCTTTCCTTCAATGCAATCTTGGTGGGTTCGAATGGACTTTCAGCTGGCTTTGGCTTATACGTGTTTAACCAGCTTTTAAACGGTGCATTTTTTAAGGCAAGATTTGTAGGTAGATTGTAGTACAAACTGTACCGAGTTCAGCAATATCAGCTAAAATCGTATGCGATTATTTTTCTCTGCGTACTGCCTCTCACAAACAGTCCAGAATTCAAAATTTTGCTTTGCTGTCTCTTTGGGAGATGAGGTGTTTGTAGCATATATCTGACGAATTTAGTTGTCTATCCTCTTGTATGTAGAATTTTTACTTTGGCCGCAGATCTCTGATCGTTGGCGTGCTTTCATACATCCTATTGGAAATCAAATGATTCTTTGCGATTTCTGCGAAAGTTCTTTTATGTTTGATCTTTACGTAACATATTTGCAGTTTGTCATTAGTGTAAGAAGGCAAATTTTAGACTACTATGTTTGGTCTTTGGTCTCCTGCTGCGTCGTAGCAAATTTACAAGGGAGAGCTTTGGTAAAGATGTGCAATGAAATACGATGTTCTAAATTGCCGTGGTTTTTGGCTGAATGATATTGTAGTGGCAGCTTGTTCTATAGTATTTAAAAGAAAATGAACAAAAAATAGAAGAAAAAAATGAATAACATTGTTATATCTTCACAGATAATGTAAAGAAAAAAGAAAAGAAATCCACGTTAAGAAGTCGACGTGTTTGAAATAACGTTTACCTTTCAGAAGTCAGAAGTTATCGTTGTTTGTTTCTTCACAAATAATGCAAAAAGAAAAAAGAAAAGAAATCCACATTAAGAAGTCAACGTGTTTGAAATAACTTTTACCTTTGAGAAGTCAGAAGCCATCGCTGTTTGGAAACAGATCATCTAATAAGCTGACGTCCAACACAAGCCTGGTCCAAGCATTAAATTCCGTTTCTTTCATTGAATCCTGACTAGGCCCAAAACAAAGAAGCCTTAGTCCAATGCAAGCCCAAATAAAGCTCCTCTTCTTTTTGGTTTTTTATGGTTTTTGGTTTCGACTTCTTTAGACGATGAAATAAATAGAACGGTTTCTTCAAGTGACTTTTCAAAACCGCTTCTCCAAATGGCTTTCCAAGACAAAAACTATGTGTGTCGTTCACGTCGGCATCTCTGTTGTCCGTCGTTGTCTAGAAAAATGCAACCAAAAGCTATTAGCCACAGCCTAAAAGAACAGAGCAAAGTTAAAAGTCTCACCACTTGCTTGGACATGGCAACAACACTAGGGACAACCACAATGCTCGCCACCACAATAGCCATGGCGGAGGTTTTGAGGAAGGGGTAGGGTAGGTTGGACGACACCGCATCGTCATCCTCCATGCCATCCAAAGATGACACGAACCCAGTTGTTACGTTCCTTCACCATGAACACCAATCAATGCAAAAGTCAAGAGCTAAGTTGCCAATCAACACAAGTGTTTGGGGATACAAATTGAGGAGAATATGAAGCATGGATTGGGAGGAGTAATTCTAGACTAGGAATTGGTAAAAGGAGACTAGGAATTAGAGAATTGAAGTTGGGGGGAGGGGGGAGCACGGTGAAGAGGCTATCGCCTTCTATTCGTTTGTCAATCAATGCCACTTTGCGTTGCTTTTGCTCGCCTTTTCATGCAATGACCCAGCCAGCCGATGCCGCTTGACAACCAGGCCCACCAAAGGCCACCATGGCCCATGGCCCATGAGTGTACATGCCTATGACATAGGTCGGTCCATGACATTCCTTATCCATTGAATTTCGGCTTATTCCTAAGCCGACTCCATGTTTACAAAGCCTTAGGAATCCCATGGTACCTAAAGAAACATTGATAGATAAAACATGAACCTCTCCTGTTGAATAACTTGATTGCCTGGGAGCTCATTGTATGCAAACCCTGTTGCCCTTTTACTCCTCACCAAAACTCCTCTTCTAATGACTCCATTAGATTCCACTGAGTTAAAGAGTCCTTGGTACCGTACCTGGTTACTTCCATTTCTTGCAGTAGCACAATGGAACCATCTTTTCATCATTCCCATCAACCAGGCCGCCAAGCAATGCACCACTATCGAGTTTAGATTGAAAAGAAGTCTCCCTGTTCCATGGCAACATTATGGAGTTCATGATTAACACTCATAGAAATCCTTGGTTGATCTTGATTATCATGAACTCTTCCTACCCTCCTGGTTCTCATGTTTCTCAAATTCATGCAACATCTAGAAAGGAATAAGTGCCACACCACCATCCCCAAACTGCCCAACCATCACAATTTCTGATGTCTTTTTGCAGTCAAGCCAAATACATATGGTAACAATTTCTTCACGGAGCTCATAAAACTACCATTTGCCTGTCCAGATTGGTAAAGTAAGGAGGTAACGACAATGGAGATTAGCACTGTCACGCTTCAGCTATGCTATCATTCTATTCATAATCTCCTGAGCAAGCTGATCACCTGAATTGTCCTTAGAAATGCCACTTCTAGGAGCAAAAAATTGATGCAAGAAAATGACTCAAAAGCATTGATTGGCACACATTGCACTAACCACTGCACGCTGCCAAAGGAAAAGTTGGAGCACTGTACCTTAGCAAATTTATTAGCCGACCAAGATATGCTCTTGGAATCAACCTTCTTCCATGGGTGGGTGGTGGCCATGGCTGCTTTGTTGGATCGCAATCGGCGACTGAGGGGGGTGAATGTCGACTTTCAAAAATTACCCTTCTAGTACTTAATTCAAAGAGATTCCACTCCAGTAGCTACAGAGCTATGAAGAGGGTAACAATAACTCAAAAGAAACTTCAACCAGCGGAAGAGAAGGCAATACAACCTAGGAGCGAAAAGAAGCGAACACCAAACCAAAAATCAACTGCTCGGGCGGTCTGATCGCAGTGCATTGGGCGGTCAGACCGCATGCCTACCGCCGGTCTGACCGGTCTGGTAACGCCGTTCTGACCGCCAGGCGCCAGCCGGTCTGACCGCCATACTACTACCGGTCTGACCGGTCCTCAAAAATCGACAGAAGCGAGTCCAATTTTGGACAAGCGTGATCTCGGTCAAGAGGAAAATTGATGTTTCCTTCTGAGTTTCTTAGTCCAGAATAACAGGATAACATCATAAAAAGCAAGGGAAGTCCAGGAAACCGAAGAAAACCAATTCAAGAGCAATAATTTCAGATTTTACCCAAGAACTGAAAAATACAGAGAGCAGCCCCTAAAACTCAAATTGCCACCTAGCCTTTGATCCTTTGGCCATGAAACTTTGAGAAAAGCTAATTAATAGCCTCTGGACTTTAGATACCAAGTTTCATGCCATCTCATGAGGGGAATCAAGATTCTCACCAAAACCCTAGAAATGAAGAGGAAGAACAGAGGAGCCCAAACTGCAAAAACTGAGATTAAACAAGGTTTTCTCGTAGGATTGACTAGACAAATGGCTTTGGAGCGTCTCCTACATCACATCAACTCATTTTGCTACTTCTCAGCAAGAAAGAACTCAAAAACAAAAATGCAAAATCTTACACAGAGAAGAACGAAGAACAGAACAACAGAGGGAAGCAAAGAACTCAATCAAACTCAAACAAAGCCATCTCAGATTGATATTGAGGATGAGAGATACATGATTACAAGGAGTATCAACTCATATCATCCCTACAATCCCATACATGCTTGGAATGATCAAGAACTCATCTCATCTCTCAGCCACTCTCAGGGAGACAAGAAGAACACACAGAGGGGATACAGAGAACGAAGGAGACACACTCTGCCTCTCCCAACCACTAAAGCCTCAAAGCAAACAACATCTCCAAAGGCTCTTTTGACTAAAACAAAACCCTAACTCTCTCCCAAAGCCATGCATACAGCCAGGAATTCACTCCTATTTATAGCCTTTGGCTAACGGGTCTCCAACCCGTTACGCCCGCTAAATCCTGAACGGAACCGCCTCCACCTGTGCAGCTTTGCGCTTTTACCGAAACGCCCCTCCTGCACCTTCCGGGAAGCTTCTGCGTCTCTTGTCGTCCAAGCCTCGCAACCACCTCGAGTCTCCACCGTCTTCGACACATCCGACCGTTCTGACCTCGACACCACCTGTGCCTAGTCCGGTCACCGCGTGTCTCGCCACGACTCTGCATCGACGTCCTGCAGCCATCACAGACAAGAAACACATCACATAGCACCGCTCGACATATGTAAGCATAAATAGCATCAATTAAGCATACGCAAGTATAATATGGCCCAAAAGCTCAAACGGGAAGAAGAATACGCCTCAAGTCCGACTAACCACACCCGACTGAGGCAAATGCCAACATGGCACTAAACGCACAAATCAAACTCAATCTTTCTAAACTACTTGTCAATTACTCATCACAAGCATGTGGTCACCTCCACATGGTCTCTCAAACGGGAAGAAGAATACGCCTCAAGTCCGACTAACCACACCCGACTGAGCCAAATGCCAACATGGCACTAAACGCACAAATCAAACTCAATCTTTCCAAACTACTTGTCAATTACTCATCACAAGCATGTGGTCACCTCCACATGGTCTCTCATGCTTCGAATCCATGCCATAAGAATAGCATATGAATGCTAGCCCTGGTGTTGGCCATACCTCAGCATTGTCTCCCGTGACCTCCACTTGCATGGGTGGCAGCCATGGTTGCTACTTGGCCATCTTTATCGGTGGTGGCCACAGTACCACCATACTCTTGTCAGATATTTCCTTGAATACCTTGTGATCATCAGGCCAACAGAGGAGAAACATATGGAGGAGCTCATCACCCCCACTGGTGAGGTAGCCTGAAAGAACACCGACCAAGATGAGGTGGCTAGTATTGGTGATGAGGTTGTTAGTGCCAAGGACAGAGGAGTCAAGGGTGACAGTTCCATTGGTTTTGGTGGCGTCGCCAACATTAAGCACCATTGTGACTGGCGATGCCATGGGGTCAAGATGAGACGAGTAATAAGCGTCGGCCCAGCACTCAGCCAAGGCCAAGCTTGGAGTCGACCTCGGTGTGCACGTGCACTCCATTGAACAGTTGGTGCGTAGCTAAGTCACCAGTGTTGACACGCACTGGAATGTCAACAACGATCAGTGCGGGGCTGGAGTTCATGATTATTGAGAGTTTCCTGAGCGCGGAAATAGCCATGGGCACGCCCTTCCAGACCAAGGATACGGCCGTGACATGGAAGTAGCTGGTGTAGATGTCAAGGCCCAAAGTCAAATAATTGGCGGGCGCCTCGGGATTCTGGCTAGTGGCAACAGCGTCATGGTCCGCGCCGATGGTGGCCCCTCGCACGCCATCGAGCACTTGGCGAGCATTGTGTCGATGATCTTGGTGGTGAAGTTGTGGAGAGCGTCTGCATGTGGAACGCTAGAGGCCATGGTGTGTCCCCCACATTGGTGACCAAGGAGGACGTCAGCATAGTCACCGACTTGTCTTTTGAGAGAGTGTGCGTCTTCATTGGCATTTCATCAAACATTTCCCATGCAGGGAGTGGCTATGCCTCCACTCACGAGAGAGGAGCGGCAGTAGCTGTGGCATTGGCGGGCTGGTCCACCTTGGTGTTAGTTGCATCTGATGGGATCAGAGAAGACATAGACCACCGAAGCATGTTGTTCAGCATCTCATTCACCTCAATCACCATCTTGATGCACCTCTCTTTCTGCTTGTCGGACACGGTGTCCTAGTCCTAGCCCAACAAAGGTGGTGAGCTTGGCTTGGACATGGGCTCGTCGACGTTAGTGGAGTGCGTGTCAGGTGACGAGGAACATGGAGTCGTAACATGGAGCCGTGACAACAACGTTGAGGGGCGCACACGATGGCCATTGCATCACGCCATGCCGTCGTAGCAGCTGAATGTTGAGGAAGCAGTAGCCTTCGTAGATGCACCAGCCATGTAAGGCATCTCGAGCCTACATTACATGTGCCATGATCAGAGCTGGACCACGACCTCCACATGAGCAACCTTCGGGGACATGGTCATCTCCACGCCATACGCATCAAGGATTCAATGTAGCACCACCTTTTTCACCGGATAGAGCACATGGTTCACGGTTACGTGAAGAACACCTCCCGTTCATTGAACACTTGGCAGGCGCCCTCGCCATGAGCATTGCCCTTTCCCAAATCCGGCTACCAGTCACACCTACTACCACCAAGGATCTCCCACACCATCTCCTTGCTAGGAACACCATGAATCGACTACCCTAATACCATATTGTTACGTTCCTTCACCATGAACACAATCAACACCAAAGTCAAGAGCTAAGTTGCCAATCCAACATAAGATACAAGTATTTGGGGACACAAATTGAGGAGAATAGTAAGCATGGACTGGGTGGAGCAATTCTAGACTAGGAATTGGAAGATGGAGACTAGGAATAAGAGAATTGGAGTTTGGGGGAGAGAGCACGGGGAAGAAAATGGAGTCGAGTCTATTGCCTTCTCTTTGTTTGTCAATCCAGGCCCCTTTGTGTAGCTTCTGCTTGCCTTTTGTACTTAGTGACCCAGCCAGCTGATGTCGCTTGATAAACCAGGCCCACCAAAGCCAACCACAACCCATGACCCATGAGTGTACAGGCCCATGACACCATGTCAGTCCGTGACACCAATGATGTGCATTGTGTCCATTGTAGCAAAGGTCGACTTTGACCAAATCACAAACGAACTGTGGACTAAGAATTGTGAATTGTTGGGCCTTGGCTCCTCTTGATCTATCAACCTACTGCATTCAAGTTTTTCAAGAAACTCAAGGTGAAAGGGGAGGGCGAGAAGGTACCAAAACCCCATACAAAACTGGCAAGCAGGGTATTCATAAGGGGGTGGTTACACACTAATCACCTCTCTCTCACTCTCTCTCTATGTATATATATATAGAGAACATATCTAGTGTTAATGGAGCAGGGCCATCAGATCCGGCGCGTGTGGCTGCGATGGAGGTTGGGGAAACTACCCAGTCCACTTATGGATTTTTCGGAATAACCCCCTGCGCGGCAATAGTTTCTTACGAACGCACCCTCGCTCCCTTCCTCCCCGCGCCATCCCCTTCTCCTTGACTCCAACGACGTGCGCACCTCTCCTTCTCCCTCGCCGTTGCCCGACCCCCCTTCTCTCCCGCCACCGCTCCCCCTCTTCTAGGCCACCGCCGCTGTCCCCTTCTCCCCGGCCACCGCCAACCTCCCTTCTCCCTGGCTAGGGTTAGGGTTGTGTCAGATCCCCAAGAGGAGAATTCGATTTGGGGGGTGGAAAAGTGGAAATCTGGGATGTGGAATCGCTCAGAACAGACAATCGCCAAGAACAGATAATCGCCAATAAGCTAAGACTACCAACTAGGGCTACAGTAGTTTTTCTTTTTGATATTCAATATCCTCTATTCCGCTGCGAAAGTAGTATTTGTAGGGATACAGCTAACAATACGCTTAAGGGAGATTACAGCTGCCATTACATCAGTTTAACACAGGATAAACATTAATGTAAGTAACCTAATGTGGATGCTTAAACCAACACCGCTAGAATCGATCTGGACCCTTGATGCTCCTTCTTTGAGTACGGAGACATCCTGGCCGTCCAATGAAACCAGATAGCCTTCCCTGTCGTTCACCAACTTACCCCAGATCTGACATTCCTTCCCCCTTGACAAACAGCTTGTCCTCAAGCATTGTGACCAGGAAACCAAGATTTTATAGTTTGTGAATAGAAGTTCGGAAATGCATCTTGGTGAATTCAGCATTTCCCCAAGTTGCCTCTTCAGGAGATCCTTGTGACCACTGTGGCTCTTCAGCTGACTGACATGTAATACGGGGTGGATTCCTACACCCACAGGCAAATGGAGCTTGTATGCCACTCTCCCGACTTTTGTAACACCCGAAAGGACCCATAAAACCTGCTGGAATAGCCTTCTAGCTCAGAATTTACCTCCCATGCAGGATAATTTTTGGCCTTCTTGGTCAAATTGTTGTTGAAATCTATCAGTTCCAAGACAAAACCCTCTACAAGCTTGGGAAGATCAAAGGCAACCCTGTATTGAACAACAACACACATAATAGGGAACACAGAGAGTTTCATTACTCTGATTGGACAGGCATCAACCTCCTTCTCATTTGTCAGGGTTTCATTCTTTGCGATGAACAGGTCCCAACCAACCATAGCATCAGTGTTAACACCGGGGACATCCTCAACAGACTCTTGTGTTTTTATCATCCAGATATCAATACGCTGTACACTCTTCACATGCAGATACTTCTTGTGGCCAGGGTCATAGCTGAAACCCAAGATACGAACCTTCTTGCCAATTACAACCTTCCTTGAGAATTCATGACCAAAGGCTAAGAATCTGCCCTTGTCAAAAGCTGGAATCATCTCAAGCAGAGCATTGCTGGCTGGCAGCCAAGTTTGCATGACACACTTCAATTTTGTCAATGCGAGGTGCTCAGGAGCCTGACCCCCAGGGATTACAAATGTATCATAACTTAAAGCTTCCACACTGTCAAACGATGCTGTCAAAGCAAAATCCTGACCAGGCTTCTCATTGTATGTTTGGTCACCCGTGAAGTCATGAATGGCAGTTGGGCACTTTTCCCCAGCACCATGACGCTTAAAACCAACATACTCAATCTCCTCACGTGCAATATCTATGGGCTTCTGTAGATCTATTGTAGATACCGTATTCAAGCTTGTTGATCTCAGTGCATAAGAATCATACTTGATATCTTCCCCGTGTAAATTACTTGAACATTCATTGCTTGCATTTCCTGATGAATGAACATATTTATCTGATCTTGCTACAATTGTAAAACCTTTGAGCAAACTTTTCAGAATATTCTGGGCTTTCAATGCCTCTGTCATAGCTCCACCTTCATAACCACATAAAATACAGACTATGTCTTGGGTATTGGTCTTGCAGGGTCTACAGATGTCCTGGGTATTGGTCTTGCAGGGTCTACGGAACCATTGTCTTCTTGGAGCTTTTAGAACACCGTAGCAAGCTTGGAGCACTTTGATATAACACCTGCTGCACTCTAGCGATTGATTGCAAGGCTCCAGGTTTGAGATTCCACAAACACCCCATGAAGCATCTGAGCTAAGCCTTTCTTTATACCTTCTAACATTCAATTCACATGTTCGACCTGCCTTGTCTTTACCATCACGAGGTTTGTATGCTGATCGGGTTACAAATTCTTCACAGCTCTGGATCCTATCAAGAGGTACACCTGCTCTTCGATTCTTGAATCCACATCTTGATGCAGATATTGAAAGTTGACTTGTCTCCACACCTGTCAGGCCAATAGGCTCATCTTCTCCAAGATCTTGAAGACCATAGAACTCCTTCTCATCAACCTCAAACATCGCAGCCATTGGATTCAGAACAGCTCTAGAACCACTTGCATTTAGTCGCAACAACTTTTCATCAAGTCCATCCATCTTACTCTTATATCTCATGAGAGATACCTCAGTCATCTCATAGAAAAGAGAAATACCAGTGAATTTGATGGTAATACCACGTTTTGCTTCATCTACACGAGTATTAGTCTTGCGAACATCCCCAGTAACTTCCTGGGCAATAATCCCAGCAGCTGCCACAAGAGAATCTGTAAGTGTACACTTGCCATCGTCCACATGAGCAGTAACAGACATGTTATAAAGGTTATTCTTCTGGTCCATTGCCTCAGTTGCTGCTGAATCTGCTATCTGTACCAAATTTCTCTCCTCCATCAAAGATTTAACAGCTCCTCCTTTGGCAATGAGCTCACCCATAATCTCCTTGTCAATCTTCCCTCTGATATTTCCATTCTTTATGAATGTAATCAGTTCAATAAGCTTCAAAGGTGTTAATTTAATTTCATCGACGGAGAGTTTTTCATTTATCAGATAAGCAGCAAGGTTACCCATGATCCAGTTAGCAGTCAGCTTTGCATCAGCTCCAGGCTCAGCAGTGTCTATCCCTGTTCTCATATCTGGCTCAGAGACAATTTTCAGCAAAGGAACGCCAGCACTATTTAGGTCAACCTGAGAGTAACTCCCGGATTCAGAGTGAACCAGCTTGCTAGCAGCAGAAACAACACCAAATGTGAGTCCACCACCAACTCTTAGAAGTGAGCTCTGCCATTTCATATTTTTCGACCCTGTCCCGGGATCCCAAACACGGACAACCCTTTCAGGACCACTAGAGACAAGTAAAGATCCTGTATCATTCATAGCCAAGGCATAAACCGATTCTTTGTCCTTTACAAATAATACAAGCTCTACTTCCTGAATCCAAGTACTGTTAGTTGGGATTACCGCAAGATCCTGATTTAACTCAGTAAAACCAATTGCATCTTCAGGAGAAATTGTTACAAGGACATCCTCACCCGTCTTCATGTTTAATACAGCATAGTCAAGACCATCAATAACCTCCTCTTCATCGGTCTTAAACTCAAATGGTTCTTCATCATACCACTTTTTCAAAAATACTGTGTCATCATGAAATTTTCCCTTCATTTTGACTTTAACAACTGCACCATAAACAGATGATAGCAGCACTGACACCATCTCTTTCTCCTTGTCACGCCTGTCCATTGCTACGGAAACAAGCCTTTTGAGAAAGTAATCAAATCCGATACCAATTTTTCATATGAATCCAATGAAGAGAACTTAAAATACTCTAACATCAACCTTATAAAGTAACAATAGTGACTTTTAATCAACATCTGAGCCTCAAGATTGTAAAGGAATGCACCCTGCTTCATATGAAAATGAGTTCCATCCTCAATTGTGACTCCAGCTTTACTGAAAATATCTCCATTTAAACCACTGATAACACCAACAGTTAGAGTATGGTCGAAACCAAAAGGATTTTCAATTACTAAGCATTGCTGACCAACTCTAAGAACTGAAGATAGTCCCACATTAATTGGCTTCAAGAGGTCTGTAGGGCCGTCCATCTCAAGAATAGCAAGATCTTTAGCACGATCAACTGCATCTGGCAGAGAAAGTTCAAACAACCAGGATGGAATTCCAAATTCTCCCTCATCAGTATCTTTTGGGTTCTCCTCCTCTATTTCTCTCCAAGAATCATTCGGCAATAGGTCCTGTTCCCAACCCGTTGCGACTACTTCAGAAAGACCAGTAAGAGGAGAGTTGAGGTTACCTTCTGGTGCTTCCCTCGGTTGGATTTCTTGAGTGCTATTGAGATGAATCCGCCTCAGCTCATCACTCCTTCTTGTTGTCTCCATCTCTACTTCTGCCGGTTGAACCAGATCCCGAAGATTTCTTGGTTCCTCCGACGGCCGCAAGTTGGGTGTCGAAACTATTCTCCAGACCGCCGTGGGATCGGTCGCCACCTCTTCGTACCTCACCACTTGCCTTACTGCCGTGAGCTCCGACATGGTCTTGGTCCTCTTCCCGCTGATCGACGCTGGCTTAGGGATTTTACCCGGATCAATGTCCGGAACCTTCACCATGCACCGATCATTTCCGCCTCCAAAACCGGATGAGGAATAGGGTCTCGTCGGGGATCGAATCAGACGGGGAAGAGCCGCTGAGCGAAGGAGGGCTTGGGCTCGGAGTCTCTGCCAACGACGATGAATGGCGGTACGAAACTGTAGTACGAAATCGCCGCCATAGTCCGCCGCCACAGGCCGGTAGGGATTTGGGGATTTTACGGAAACTGAGTTCCCAACCCAATCATTCCCGACCAGTTCTTGCCGAGGATAGGCTGGCTCTGATACCATTTTGTCAGATCCCCAAGAGGAGAATCCGATTTGGGGGGTGGAAAAGTGGAAATCTGGGATGTGGAATCGCTCAGAACAGACAATCACCAAGAACAGATAATCGCCAATAAGCTAAGACTACCAACTAGGGCTACAGTAGTTTTTCTTTTTGATATTCAATATCCTCTATTCTGCTGCGAAAGCAGTATTTGTAGGGATACAGCTAACAGTACGCTTAAGGGAGATTACAGCTGCCATTACATCAGTTTAACACAGGATAAATATTAATGTAAGTAACCTAATGTGGATGCTTAAACCAACACCGCTAGAATCGATCTGGACCCTTGATGCTCCTTCTTTGAGTACGGAGACATCCTGGCCGTCCAATGAAACCAGATAGCCTTCCCTGTCATTCACCAACTTACCCCAGATCTGACAGGTTGGCCGCCGCCGTCGCCGCCCTCTATGCCGGTTGGCCTCCACAAGCCACCACCTAAGATGCATCGCCTCGCCCATCCTGATTCAGTCAAGCAGTCACGCTGGGTAGAGAAACCTAGGGTTAGGGCGGCGCCGCTGCTCTCCCTCCCAACCTCACTGGCTAGCCATGCCCGCGGACGTTGTCCCTCCTGACCTTGACGCGGCCATCCTTGTGCCCATCCTCACCTATGGCCGCTCTCTCGCCCTCTTGGCGGATGTAAGTAAATTTATAAATTTTGTGAGTGATTTCTGAAATTTGTGAATGTAATGTTGTAGAAATTTGTAGTGCTAATTGAGATGTTTTCCATGGTTCAAGTAGTGCCGAGGTACGTCATTTGGTTGCAGCCATGAATTTATCTGAATTTCTTGAAGGAAGCAGCAACACAATTGTTGAGGTAGAAAACAATTTCTAGCAAGTTAGGTGTTTGTATCTATTTTTGAGTGGCACACAGGTGAGCAGAGAGTTGCAGTAAAACACCTGGATCAAACAGGTCAGGGAAAGAAGGATTGTTTGTACATGCATCATTATTGCAAAGAAAACTGAGTTTGATGCCTAATGCATGCAGTATTGCAAAGAAAACTTAGTTTGATGCCTAACATTGTAATTTTGCTTGTACTCTGTCATTTTTCATTATTGGATATGTAATGGCTTTCTAAGGCCATGTATGTTCATGTTCATGTATCTGGTAGATTTGCCAAAATTATTGCTTCGACCTGTCTCAATTTTGTTGTCACAGTTGGCTTATGATTTTTTTTGTCTCAGTGGTTGCCTGTCTCAATTGGCTTATGAAGATCTGCAAAAAGAACAACGTGATATTCAACGTTCCTCATGAAAGCCTTCTCAATTTAGGCCAGATATACTATATATGAATATTTCTGAGTTTCATGTATGCAGAGGATTGAAACTCTTGTTTGAGATATGTGAGCTCAATTTTCAGATTTCTGAATTTCATGTATTGTCTATGTATGTGCACATCAGGAGAGTGTTTTATGAACATGAATACTACCATAATTCACAATCCATTCTTATGAAATCAACTCCATTCTTAACATGAATACTACTGTCAGATTTTTGAATTTCATGTATTATCAGTGTACATGAATAGTATCAGGAAATCAGCCCCATTGTTATGAACTAAATATTGTGTGAATGGAACTTGTGAAAAATACTGACAATACTCCTCGAATGGAAATCAGGTTTCAAGCCTTCTTTCTGCTAGTGGTATTGAATGGAACTTGTGAAAAAAACCAACAGTACACGAACCTGAAAAAACAAAAGGCTAGCACCACCCACATTTGCATTGCACAAACTGACAGTATTTATGTGCATTCAATTTTTTTCAACTGATCAATGCTTCATCAATCCATGCTAGCATTTCTCTGCTTTTCACTCAGATTTCTGATTTCTATAACTTGTGAGTTTTGCTACCTACTGACCCTGCTTTATCTGACAGTGTACAGATTTAACTGACCAGGCAACAGGTCTTCCAGGATTATAGATTGAAAGTCTTCGTGCAACAAATTTTCATATTTCTGGGCTTCCTAGATTGATAGTCTTCCTGCAACAAATTTTCATATTGACCAGTAGCTTGTTCCAGGAAACCAACATCCATTACAAATCTTTTTTACACATACATGCAACATCCATCACAGAAATTCGATTCACAAATACGATTCAAATCGCTAATTCATGGAAGAAAGCTACAACAATACAACCTAAAAGTCCACACTTATCATAAATCACATTTTATTTCAACTAAGCTGGATTTACATCATTTCTTATTCCCAAGCTAACCAGATGAATTTGAATGAAACAAAAAGGAAAAAAAGAACTATTCTTCATCTCCTTTTCATATCACATTATTTTGTTGCTTATTTTAATAGATCTCCAAACTATATATAACACAAAGGACTGATTTCAATCCCAATGACTCCTAACCAGTCGCTAATTGAAAAAAAATATATTGGCAACTACAAGTGCATCTGGAACTGACATGAAGAGTTCATGATCTCTCCTATTCTGGACCAAAATAGCAATCTTGATTCAGCTATATCCTTTGCCTACCCATTACATGAGAAAACAAAGTAGTTAGTAAACATTACATGGGAAATCTGACACACAGAGCCATGTTCAAAGAAATCCTAAAATTCCTTTCCGATTAACCTATCTTCAGCAATGAATTTATTGTTCTTTGGTCTTGCCCCATAACAATTTCCAAGAACTCTATAATCAAATCAAACACTTACTGATGACCTTGCATACCTCAACAAAATGGTCAAAGGATTTTCAAAGAGGGGCGGTGGGGCAGTGCTAGAGGCGGTGTTAGGCACTGAGGAGGAAGGGGGCGGCGGTGCTAAAGGGAGGGATGAGCTGCTGGGATGGTGGAGGGGGGTGGCGATGCAGGGGTGGTGACGGCGCTACAGGTCAGCGGGTGGTGCTGCTCCTAACACTAACCCTAGGAACCACTAGGATGGGACTGTGAGGGAGAGGTGGCGCTGTGCGCGGCTCAGTAGTGGAGGGCGGTGTTGGGGCCGGGGAGGGCGGCGCCGTCGTTGGGGTGGTGGGGTGGTATGGTGTGAGGGGGACGCGATAGGGAAACTGCGAGAAGGGGATGGAGCGATAGGGAGACTGTGAGAAGGGGAGCTGGTGGTGGCCGGGGAGAAGAGGGATGGCGACAGCAGCTTAGAAGAGGGGGAGTGGTGGCGGGGGAGAAAGGGGACCGAGCGACAGCGAGGGAGAAGGGGAGCTACGCACGCCGTTGGAGTCAGGGAGAAGGGGATGGCGCGGGGAGGAGAAGGGAGTGGGGGTGCATTCATAACAAACTATTGCCGCGCGAGGGGTTATTCAAAAAATCCATAAATGGACTGGGTAGTTCCCGTACCTCCATTGCAGCAACACACGTCAGATCTGACAGTCCTCCTCGCTATTAGCATGTTATCATTGAAAGCTCCATTAGTACTAGATATGTTCCACACACACACACACACACACACACACACACACACACATATATATATATAGGGGCACCATGGTGCCCAGGCTCCATGATTGAGACTTTTTATCCATGATTAAGACTTTACATCCATGATTGATTTAGCATGCTAAATCAATAATTTCCTTTCCAAATTGATGCCTTTTTGAATAAATGAATGTTAACAAATTTTCCTGATATATTATATATCATTACACTTGCACGCATCTAAAAGCAATCCAAAGGCAGGGAGGCTTGGTGCCTACACACCATGGTGCCCGTGTGTTGCAACGGAGCATAAAAAGTAGATCGCCATGCATGTCTTAAAATATAAAATGCAAGGAAATTTAGCTGGGTTCTACGTAGTTAAATGCTTGGCCAAAACAACCCCTACAAAACCATTAGCAATTATCTTTAAAAGAAATGGCACAGTATTCATTATATCTGTAACAGAGATAGTAAACCAGAACTTTAGTACATGGAAATCATTCTTCAAACAAGTTTAATACATGGAAAGCAGAACTTTCGTGCCTAGAAATGGATATATAAACTTTTAAGCAATTTCTTCAAGAAAAGTTCAAAAATAATAATAACTTGTCATAGTATGGTAGAAGTAAATAAATCGACAAAGTAAATTTATTGAAATTTTGTCCTAATACTACTTCAAAAACCCCACGCCTCCTATCAGTCGTGAGTTGGAGGACTTGATCCTTTATGTTAATTGATTTCTTGGTAGGAACATTCCTTGAAGGATGTAGACTTTCTGGGTTTTTAGCAGATGTCCTTACTATCTGAAATTTGACAGCATTGAACAAAATGAGCAACAAGTAAAGGAAAAAAAAAATCTGTGAAGGAGTTATTGGTCTTTTCATTTGGATCCTGTTCCTCCCTTGCACACTCTGCATAAACCATGGTTCCTCTCTATTGTCAATGTCATTTTACATTAAGTTTTCATCATCGTCTGCTAAAAGGCCTATATAAACAATAACAGTGAGATAAATCCAACCACACAGTCCCAAATTCGGGGCTTTGGTTTTGCTATACACTGAATGAAAATGTTTCAAACTATAAATCTAACATAAGCAAGTTCCAGATCATATGGTTGTTTTAAAAATCATGTTAGACTCCATGACAGAAAATTTTTAAAAATCAACAGGGACAAACAAGTACCCAGAATTTAGCACGAAAAAATGACGTGTATGTGCAAAACCAATAAAATCACATATTGATCATCTCTTAGTGCATAAGTAAAAAATGCTAATCCGCAGTACATGGAATACTATAGCCAATGCAGCAAAGTGTTTAACCAGCTTACTAAACATATCTCATGATACTAAAATACATAATCTCTCATCTTTCCTTAGCTAGTTTCACTTGCAAAAGTAGCTTAACGGGATTCTTTTTTTCAAATGTATTGTCCTTTTGGTCATATCAAATAAAGAAAATTATTAACATGTTCAATTTGCACATACCTCATAAGTAAAGGACTTCTCGGTGGTTGAATGTTGTTTCAGGTAGCTATTGGAGAATAAAAACAACATGGTGGTGATTGATTAGCATAACAAACCAAACAATCACCAGACAGATAAAGCTACGACAGGACAACTATTTGTATAGATTAAGCAGTACCATTCAAATATAACAAACTTAACAGAGCAACATGAACAAGAAGTGCTCATATCAAAGCCTTACTTGAGTGTTTCTGTAAGAGTCTTGGGAAGCCGATGTTCCTAGTTATAAGCGAGAATGATCAAGGAAATTTACTTCTCTACAAGGTCATAAATCGACGGGCGGGGAACCTAGCACACGTAACACAAGCAAATGAACAAACACCTCTCGTGCACACCATGTCACCGTGTGAGCAACTCAAGATGAGCAATTGAATACCTTGTTAAGCGAGTTGGGATCCTCAAAGAAGGAGGTCCAAATGGTGGTCATCTCTAGCCTACGGCTGAGGTCCAAAACGACGCACCAGTCAACAACACGGGCAAAACACAAGAGAAAAACAAAAGGATAGGATGGGGAATACAGAAGCACCTTATGAGTGGATGCATCCGATCTTGCAGAGGTGATCGAAGAAGACGGCAGTGACGCCCAGCACCAAGATGACCACCTGCACAGAGGGAAAAGAGATGGCGTGAGCGGCGCGAGGATGAGGAGGAGGGGGAGTAGGGTCTGGGCAGTACGAGAGAAATGAGGAGGGTCAGGGAGAGGGAGGTGGGTAGGAAGTCAATGATGGAGGAGAGCAGAAGCAAGCTCACCACCTTGAGATTGTCAAGTGTGAAAAAGAGGGTGAGGTGGTGGAGGAGGAGGTTTAGATCTGGGGTTTGGTGGGGCGGCGGCGCCAAGGGAGGGGGCGGCGGAGAGGAGGTTTTTCTGGGGGCGGTTGCGTAGGGGAAGGGGAGGTGCTTGCTACGTGGGAGTCGAGAGTGAGACTACGAACAAACTCCCTTCTTATATTAGAATTATCTACATGCGGATCTGCACGGCTGATCTTTGATCAGACGGAGAAGAGAGGAAGGAGAACGGACCGATGACCACCAACTCACATTTTTAAGTAGTAGATATATATAGTATAAATAACTGGGGCACCATGGTGCCCAGGCTCCATGATTAAGACTTTCTATCCATGATTGATTCAGCATGATAAATTAATAACTTCCTTTCCAAATTGATGCCTTTTTGAATTAATGAATGTTAGAAGGGGAGTCCTCATCTCTGAAGTTTGATGATCTGTTTATTCCACAAGCAAATAACCCACTAGGGACTTGTTTAGATGAGTAGGGAACGGCCAGGGCCTGGCTCAATCCATAGGCGAATTACAAACTACTCTTAGGGAAGAAAGGTAAGTGCATAATATAAAAGGTTGAAAGATAAATTGTTGATTGTGGCATGTGCAAAGTCTTTGAGGGTCATTCCTCTTTTTTTTATAGCCTCTTATCGCCCTCACCTTGAAGCAGGGGCGGATCTACTATGGTTCATGGGTGTTCAGCTGAACACCCAAATTTTTTAACAAAAAATCTAGTATATATGAGGTATAATATATATATGTATAGTTGGGCCAAATCAGCTGTTTATATTCATAATTCGGCCTGAGACGCTGAGAAAAACGCAGCAACCCGCCAGGCCGCGACTGCGTGTGAAGCCCAGCCCATCCTATCCGCGCGGCCTGCCTAACCCCCGCCCCCCCGGTCCCGGTCGCCCCTCCCCCGATCGGCCGATCCCATTGGCGAATCACGCGGAGCCGCAAACCCTAACCCTAGCCTCGCTGCCTCCGCCTCGCCGCCTCCGCCCTCCGCCTCTGCTCCGCCTCGCCGCGACGCCGCCTCTGCTCCACCTCACCACCGCCGCCCTCTACTCTGCTCCACCGGCGACCACGCCTCGCCGCCTCGCCTCGCCTCGCTCGCCTCGCGCGACGCCTCCGCTTCCGCCGCTGCTCGCCTCGCCGCGCCGCCCTCGCCTCGCGCGCGCGCGCCTCCGCCCTCGCCTCTGCTCGCCTCACCGCCGCCGCCCTCGCCTCGCCGCCTCGCCCTCGCTCCGCTCCGCCGGCGACCGCGCCTCGCCGCTCCCCGGCTAGATCGAGCACTCGCTTGGGCGGCTGCTTTCGGGCCGGACGGTTCGCGCCTCCTCGTCCTTCTGCGCCGGCTGTTAGTGTTCTCCGCTCCCTCCCAATATGGGATTTCTGATCAAGTTTGTTAAGGTAAATTTGCAGTTTTGTCATCTTTATATGTAATCTTCTGTCAAACTTTGTGTTTAATGTTCTCTGATTGAACAATCAGGATGATGATGGTGACTCGATCTACACATTCCTTTCTTGGATACATTAACATTCAGATATTATGGATGACAACATTCTCATTAAGGTTGCCACAAAACTGGATTCTTCCACTTCCACTGACGGCAAAAGAACTGATGGAGGAGAGCTGGAGAAACTAAACGCAATTTATATAATTGATTTCAGTGATCTGTCCATTGGTGAGCAGCCAGTTAACTTTGTTTCCTAGAAACTAGGCATTGATTACTCTTTGTTTTCATTTCTATATTAAAAATAATTTGCATGATGCATCACTGATTGATGAAACTGGAGATGGAATTACCATGTGTAAGAGATGTATAAATTAAGCACATTTACCTTGTTCACTGCTTTCTTGGAGAGAACAAGATATATGAGAGTGCAATCAAAGTTTTGTCAAATTCCAAATAAAGCTTACATTGAACTTGTGAGATTAAATGTAAATGTTGTTTTTGTTAACAGGGGATCCTTTATGTGACTTAATTCCACTGCACTTGGATGTTTTCCGTGGTGATATTGATCTTCTCAGGGAGTTCCTGCGAAGCTATCAGCTTCCTTTCCTGAGAGGGGAATCGAATAATGATGTCTACAAGTTAGTTCAAAATACAAAGTTCAGCAGGGCATCATATCGTGCAATGTAAGTACATTTGCTTGTCAGAAATCAGAGTTAATTCCCATCACTCATGTTTTATCCAACTGATTCATTTGCTGCTTATGACAAGGACAACTTGATTAGGAATAATATCTTTATATTATTTAAGATATTATCCCTAGTACGAACAATTGTATGTTAGCTATTGTTACTGTAGATTTTTATGTTTTGTACTGAAAAATGTTTTTACAATTTCGAACACCCATTCTAAAATTTCTGCGTCCGCCACTGCCTTGAAGTCTCAGAGATGCATCTCAATTACAAAATCTGGTAGTTGTAATTGGATCCAGCTCTCCATCCATTGTTGCATCTGTTTCCAAGTTTAAACTGAGTTACTCCAATCATCAGTGTCATTATCCCGCACGCAAGGGATTCCTTTTTGGACCGAACTACGTTGCTTCATCAGTTGAATATTGCTTACAAGTGGACAACTCCCACGTGGTCAAGTTTTTGTGCGAACACCCCCTTAACCCAGGATTAATTCAACCCACCAAAAAGGTAGAATAAGTTAACTCAATGCAACTAAATCTCCTTAGTTTAATTTTTCTACTACGTACTAACTAATTTTTCTACTACGTACTAACTCAGCTAACCCGCCCACCTAGTCTAATTAAATATTGTTTTGGACTAACTAGGTTAGTTTCTAAACACAAAAATTGGATTAAGCTAACCTGTCTAGGTTAAAGGTAGCCAACTTAATATTCTTATGACCTGCGACACATATTTCACCCATGGCACATCAGGTTCCCATTTGCATGATTAGCATGAACAAATTCAATAAGTTTTGCTGATACCAAAATTAGAGAGTTGCACAAATTGGGGAGAAACTTTACATGGACCAATAAAGAATTAAAATTGACAAGAGAGGTGTTACATAGAGTTTTGGTATCTATCAATTGGGAACACATTATCCTCTGGCAATTGTAAACACTGTAAGGTCACGTTTTATATGCGGCAGCTTAAATCAAATCAGTTATGCACAATTAAGGCTTAAATCAACTAGTCTCACTAAGGAAATAAACAACCTTAGTCTAAAGCAATGTTTGCAAGACTAAGGTGACAAGCAAGCAATTCAATTCTACGAATGTAAATTGCAAGAATGTAAAGCACAAGAGATCAAACCACGAGATGACACACGATCTTTTTACCATGATGTTTGGAGACATACCGGTCACTCCTAATCCACATTGATGTAAGCCCAAATGAATTTGACTGATTCAACTAATTAAGCTAAACACCTCTATCCACTACTGGTAGCTCTTTCCCTCTCTTGGTAGATGAACTTCAATCTTCATGAAGCTACCGAGCCTCTTCACAAGCTTCTTAAACAGATCATGGGCCACTATTCCTCCAAGCCACCTAGGTGTTAGCAAACACCAAGGGCAACAAGCCAAGCCACTTGCTTAACTCACCAAGTGGAATACATGCATAAGTGGATACTCAATCAACCTCTAGATGCAATGCATGTTCCTCTCCTTGCTAATACAGTGCAACACATGCACAATTAAGTAAAAAGATTTACACTAGGTCAAGAGAATGAAATGGGGTGCCAAAATTCTCTCCCAACCAGCCAAAAAGGGGTTATTTGTAGTCCACACACTAAAAAACTAGCCATTGGAACTAAAATTAGCAAAAATGCATAGGGCCGGACATGTTCTCCCTAAGTATAATGACTAGTACATTAAATGCAGCTCAGAGACCATTAGGCTGGAAATCAACTAGTGGCGGACATGTCCTCCCTCTAAGGTGGACATGTCATTGGAGCTCTCGATTTCTCCCAGACATGTCCACGCCAAGCACAGGGCATGTCCTCACCAAAGAAGTTTTCATTCAAATGTAAGAGTCTTAAGAATTGATTCCAAGCAAAGATGCATGACTTCAACCATTTACATAGCACATTTATAAACTATAATCCCATGCCACAAAGAGTGGATGCATGAACTTCAACCATTTATAAATTATAGTCACATGCTACAAGGATTAGACGCATGAATCTCAACTATTTACAAAACACATTCACAAAGAGCTAGAACTAGCAGAATTGAGCTATCAATATATAATGAGATTCAAGCTATTAGACAAGCCTCCTCTTAATAGCATAGTAATCCAGTGCCCTAACTGAACTACGACACTGGTAAAGGCTAGGAGTCATCCTTAGCCAACAAGACTCCTCTTAATAGCACAGCAATCCGGTCCCCTATTTGAACAACAAGACTGGTAAAGGCTAGGAGTACATCCATAGCCAACAAGACTCCTCTTAATAGCACAGCAATTCGGTCCCCTATCTGAACAACAAGACTGGAAAAGTCTAGGAGTACATTCTTAGCCTGTGCTAGTTATATCTTTGCCTCACGTATCCACTAAGAGCTTTCACTTGATAGTGATCATCTCTTCCCCATGTTCGGGTTCTTGTCTTGTTCATCAACAAATGATAATATCCTCCATTGTGAGACATTGTGGTGGCCATTCTATGTTTGTGATAAGTATTTGACTATTCTTGCACTTCGGTGTTGAAGTTTGAGTTTGATTTTGTATCATTTAATCTCTAGATTTTGCTGTCAGTTTTAGGCGATAGTACTAGCTTGGCAACGACAGTAGTACTAGTCTGGCAGGTGTGGTGTGACTGATTGTGGGAGCGGTCCGACTGAAGCAGTAGTACCAACCATAGTTGACAGTAGCTGTTTTTCAGAGAGGTGTTGGTTGCATTACGCAAAGTTTTTAGGTGCGGTATGACCAGCCATGCAACAGCGGTACGACCGAAGGGTGTTGGGCAATCAGACCGATATTGGTGCCACAATCTAACTGGTCCCCTATTACTAACAGAGTTTAAGCCAGTTTGCGACGGTACGATCAGCCTATGTTTGGCAGTCATACCGGCCTGTGATGAGATGGTTGAGTTGAGTTGGTTTTCGTTGAGTTAGTCATGGCGGAGTCCATGCAAGTATTAGTTATGGTAGGAGTCCATGCAAGTGTGAGTCATGGCGTGTCTCTACCATGTGTTGATTTGCTAATGAGAGTCAAATGCATGTCATTTGTGCTCGGAATGATTTCTTGGTCTTTAATGTTCAGGGTACTTAGTGATTGTTGTGGACAATAGAAGACCGAGGCTAAGGAGGGGAGGGTCCTAAGGTTGTGGCATGTCACGCAAATCTAGGTGGAGCATCATCTCAAGCAAAAAAGCATAGGAGAAAGGCAAAGGTCATGAGGATGCAAATGCATGCATGTGGTGTGCCAATTTGACTTGACGTTTCAAGTAGTGACGATCATCGGAGCAGGTGTACGATCTTGATAGCAAGAAATTGGGCATCACGGACTATACTATGGTGTGGTATGCTATAGGATTTGGGTATTTCAAGTGGTGATGGTATCGGAGAAGGTGTATGACCTTGGTGATAAGTTATTAGGTATCATATCTTCGTGTAGAGTTCAATGGTGACAATTGAGAAATTATCCAATACCAGTTGGAGTGGTGGTTTGTAAAACCGCGGTAGTGATCTAAGTGGTTTAGATCACGTCTTGAAGGATGGAGCATCTTATCAATCTATTGAAGCCATGAAAGTCATGCTTTGAAAAGCGTACAAGTGTGTGTGAGTGTAAAACCTGTTTTTTTTATGGGTTACCGGGTTTCCTCATTTGTAAGTAGTGTGATTCACTAAGGGTATGCAGGTTAGGGTTTGGTGGTGGTGAGAGCCTCCACTATTTAATGTGTGTGTGAGAGAGAGCTCTCAAGGTGATGGAGAGAGTTTTAGGGTTTTCTTGTGTTAGAGCCTTTTGTATGTGTTCTCTAGGGTTAGAGCTCGATCCTTCATGAGGAAGTGACTGTGAAACATTCCTCTCCAAGTAAAGTGTACATTCAAACTTCATCTAAGTGAGTTGTGCATGGATTTCTCCTTGTGCTTTTGATTTGCTTAGTTTTCTTGGTTAGATTTCATCACTTCTTGATCTCTCCTGTGCCAAGGATGCGTAAGATGTGAAAATATCTCTTGGAAATCAAATCTCATCTATCTAGGCACTCTCTAGGGAGAGTTCTTGTATTTGCCTAGTTTTCCTCAAGAGAAAGGAGACTTTAGGGTTTTGATCTTTTGGGCTATTTGTCTTGAGTTCGTGCTATGATCTAGAGTGCTATAACACGTGAAAACCCATTCCAAGTCATCTAGATCGCCACAGACTTATGAGCAAGAGTAGAGCAATGTTTCTCTCTTTTGCTTGGTTTTGTTGCAACATTCAATGTGTTTGGATAAGTGGTTTAGAAGTTAGCTCTTTTCTTGAATCATTTGCAGTGTTGTTATATGTTATGCCTCCGTGAGCGATCATGCTGCAGGGACCCGAGCGGCACTACCGGTGAATGGTCATACCATTGTGACTCGAGCGGTATAACTGGTGTTCCTGGTCAGACCGGTGACCCAAACAGTCAGAGTGGTACTACTGCACCATGATCAGCGATAGTACCGGTGAGAGAGACGTCTCATTTTGTTTGAACTATTTGGCTTTTGGTTTTGGTGAACTTATGACTTTGCATTTCTGTTGCATTGAGTTATCAATATTAGGGGGGAGATTTTGAAGAATCATTCACCCTCCTCTAACTTGTCATACCGATCCTACATCACTTTGAAATTTTATCTTGATGCTTGTCAACATATGACGATATTTTTCATTACGAACCTTTACTTGATGATAATCAACACATGATGCTATCCAAAATCTTCGTCATATCAGTCTATTTCATCACCTCATGAGAAATATTAGTCTCGCAAATTTGGTTGTCATTAATCACCAAAACTCTCTATTAACGCATAATATAGGGTCTAGGAAGACAGAAGACCCAGGTAAAAACATTTTAGAATGGAACCTGCTTGGTTTCAGTATGACAAACTCATGGAGATGGCTGCACAGAAATGTCCAATTAAAGGTATGAGAGACTATTTTCGATTTCTGGAAACAACGACAGTATTTGCTGAGAAGGTTTATGAGAGGTTGGGGATCAAATTTTGGTAGTGATCCGAGGACGAGGATTTAAGAGTTATTAAAAGTGATTCAGGAATTGACATTACTTCTGAAATGAGTGCTAGAACCTTCATAATGGGTGTTGAGATATCAATTTGAGGAGCAGCCGGTTCGAATTTACATTACTGCAGAACTTTTCTGGCAAAGAAGATGTGGAGAACAATGGATACTAAAAGGAGATAAGAGTTGCAAATGGGAGAAAAAGGAAGTGTACTATCTTATCTCTCGAGAAGGGTGAAGAGTTTTAATTGACCCCAGTGAGCTGAAAAATTGTATTTACAAGTTTTACAAAGAGTTGTTTGGTAAGGAGGAACACCCCCCGAGTCCATTTACATACTGATACATGAGCAAAATCATGGAAGAGTAAGTAAAGAGGAAAACCTGGAGTTGATTAAACTGTTCACTATGGAAGAGCTCGAAGAAGCAGTGAAAGAGATGAAGACAGATACAGCACCGGGCGCCGATGGTTTTGTGAAAACCAACCAAAAAATGTAAACCACCGACAAACATAGTGTTAATAAATCGTTATGGTTGTTAGTCTGCCTTCGTGTTGCAATTAGTAAACCGTCTTAAGGTGGTGATCGGTTCGGCTGAAAAGCTCGTGGCTTATGGCTGAAAACACTGTAGCTGGCTGAAAAAAGCACTGTAGCTGACAGAGGCTTATTTAGCATAATTAAATTTAAAAAAATTTAAAAATAAAAAAAATATGTTAGCCCATTACGTATAATACAAACAAATACGGGAAAAAAGAACCGGCAAAAAAGCTCAACAAAAAACCAAAAGTTCAGAAAAAGACGAAACTTATGAATATTGAAAAATAAGCCAGAAGTCAGAAACCAAAGGCGAGTTGATCAGAGCCGACTGTCATCAGCTCGTCTTAAACTCTTGTCGTGTCTAGGATTCACGATAGTCAAGGGCATCGTAGCATTAGTTGCATAAAAAAAGCATATAGAAGCATGCCTGCATTCAAAACAAGTATTCGTCAGCTCATAACGGACACAAGTAATCATACAACCATAATTACTTTCATAACCTGACAAATTTGGCTGCGATCAAATTGGCTTATGAACATTGCTCATGGCTTATTTGGCACTATTCATAAGTTTCGTCTTTTTCTGAAATTTTGGTTTTTTGTTGAGCTTTTTTGCCGGTTCTTTTTTTCCCGTATTCGTTTGTATTATTAGAAATGGGCTAACATATTTTTTTTATTTTTAAATTTTTTTAAATTTAATTATGCAAAATAAGCCTCTGTACCTCTGATGCTTTTTTCACCAAATACAAGATGTTTTCACCATAAGCCATGTGCTTTAAGCCAAAACGATCACCACCAAACACTAGTTAACATTCTACCATATACTTATTTTTCTAGTTGCGATGACCAAATAATTTGAAGGTGATTGATAACACACCCAAAACTACTCCTACGGTACCCATTGCAATACAAGATAACTCTTAATTGACAACGCTTCTATACACTTTCTAAATTCACCATTTTCCTCATTTACTGGACAGTTCCTCTTGCTATTATTGTACTAAAAATACCATAACACTCAATTTGCATATCGTGAAATAGCAAACCATATCAGTTCTGGAATCTATACAAAATTCCCTATGTTTTCTTAGTTGATGAAATTTTCAGATTAAATCATCTAAATCCTTGTTTTTAACCTAGAAGACAAATATGTCATCTTCTAGACATCAAACATAGTAATTTCACATATTTTAATCTACATATGCAAACATATTAAAAAAATGACATTCTCAAAACCTACAAGAAATTTTCTACCACTTTCTAGTTATTCATAAAATTTAACTCTGATATTAAGTTAGTCAAATTAATATTTTTCCATGACTGTGCCAACAGTGGCCTGGGCGCTCGCTACTGAAGAGTTTCTTTGGTGGAGGCTGGCTGGGGCTCGAGGGATGTCCTGCTTATCCGACCTAGCCGATGTGGAGTCTCAGTAGTTTTTGTGGCTAAGTTTTTTTTTGTCCTGTGTGCTTGGGGTTCTTTCCCCCTCTTTTTTCTTCTTTAATATAATGATACGCAGCCCTCTTGCGTGTTCGAGAAAAAAAAACAGCAATCCTGTACCGGACAGCAGCCTCCTAAAATTCATAACTTCTAATCTATTTATCTAAAAATTATGTTCTTAGATTCTCTGAAAACGTTAAGACATTATATGCAATGTTCAATTTAACCAAATTCCCATATTAGTTCATTCACTATTTTTTAATTTACTAATCACTAGATACTGCCAAAGCACGACAAAATTACCAGATAGCAAAAATATAAAAATCATATCTCATAATCTACTCATCCGATTGATGTGAAACAAATTCTACCGAAATCTATAGAAGTTCCCTACAGCTCTCTAGTAGATAAATTCCCAAATTGTGCCTCAATACTACCCGTAAAAATAGTACAACAGTACATCAAATCAAACCGATCTACTACTCGCATTTTTCCCTGACTAGAAATTGCTAATTCCTTTCTAATCCCGCTTCTAAACTCTAATTAAATTAATCAAAATTGGGAAAACCATCATTACCCGCGTGAAGATATCCTTCTCACTTTTTCTTTCTGTCGTGGTTACAGACCAAACAGAGAGAGAGTATGGTAGTAGAGAGTTAGGTGAGTAATGGCTTCCGGCTTCTCCCCATGGCCTGTGTTGTATATATACATCCACATGGGGAGTGTTTTTATAATTATACCCTTACATCTGAGTACACCCCTCAGGGGTACTCATGTCATTATACATGTCCCATTTTGGGCTTTACATTCTTCTAACAGGCCTGCTGGGCTTAGGTGGGGGCCACCCCTACAACAGGAGCCTCTCATGGTGAAGGGCTTCACGGGCCGAAGCCATGTTGCCGAGCCCTTTGGCCCCCTCCATCCCTGCGGCCTGTGAACTTTTTCAATATTCGTCGAAGTGTAGTGTTCGCCCTGTCGCGAAGGTATGGCGCCGGGCAGCTTGGCGAAGTCTTCGTCATCCACAGAGTCCTGCTGTAGCGGGGTCGGGGTTGCCGTCCGGGGCGAAGGTCGAAGTCGAGGTTGGCATCGCTACCGAGGACCGACGTCGACGTAGGGGGCGGATTGGAGGTGTTGGCGGAGTCAGATGCGTCGGCATAGGTAGGCGGAGCGGGCCCCTAAGTTGTCGCGCGCGCGTCAAGTGACAGTGGACTCCGACATCGAGTGCCCTTGACGATAAGCGACTGCCAGCCTGCCTAGCGAGGCTTGGTTGACGTGGCGTAAGACTTGAGGGGTTGTGGCCATACCACGTTGCGACGTTCCTTCTTTTGGCCGTCCACGTGGCGAAATATGCTTGGCGCGGCGCAGGTCTTGAAGCATCGTGGCCGTACGATGCTGCGATGCTCCTCCGCCGGTTGGACTCCTGCCGGTTGGACTTCTGCCGGTTGGCTCCCCCGCTGATGGGGTATATATATCGTGCTGGTGCGGCATTGTACCTGCATTGTGCGCTCGGATAGATGCTGCTCGCCTAAAATGGGCCTCTTCAGTGCATCCACATTCCATAGTGGCATTACGCAGCTTGGGGGATGTTGATGCACTGATGGAGGCCTGTTTTTCTTGGGAGCTTGGTTAGCGTCGTTATCAGAATCGGTCGCACTTCCGCGCCGTCTTTGCGTTTACGCATATAACGGCAAGGTTTGCCCTGTTCTCCTAGACAGGCCCACCTTCAGTCGGGGTTTCTGATCGAGCCCATCCGCATTACTTTTGAAAGAATGTTGATGCACTGAAGGTGGCCTGTTTATGAGAACAAGCCAAAACTTGGCGTGACGTGACCCCTGCCTGTACCATATGTGGGGAATGCCGACGGATGAGTCCCTGCGCGCAAGTCCGCTCCTCGAAGCCGAGGTCGAAACCGTGGCCGCGTTGGTGGGGTATGCTCCGCCGTGAGTTCGTTGTGACGCCAACGATGTTCCCCGGGCGCGAGGTGAATGCGACCCCGCGGTAGTGCGCCTTAACGGCTCCGGGAAACGTGCTGACCCCTGGGCTGGCATGAGCAGGCTGCTGTAGTCGTACGTGCTTGTCCACTCGGGGTGCACACGCGGCGGGCCAGGATTGGCGCGTCACGGGCTGTCAGCGGTCACACGACCGCGGCCGTTTGCCCCTTCCCTAGAGGGGCGGGGTACGTGGCGCGACGTTGTAGGCGCGTCGCGTGCTGGCTGCCCACCTTCCAACGCGCGTCCCCGGCTGCTAGCGGTTGTGCTTTTTGCCGACCTTCGGTTGCCTTTGTCACGCAAATTTGCGGTTGTCCCCCGTACAGGATGGCGAAGTCCTCCTTGCCCTACGGTATCAGGAGCGAGGTTGCCTCCCAGGCGTAAGGTCAGAGCCGAGGTCGACGCCAAGGCCGGAGCCCAAATTGGTGTGGGGGGGCTGAGGCAGAGCTGGAGCTGCAGCCTGAGTGGGAGATACCTCGCACCCCAAACTCCGCCCCAGATGGTCCAGTCCGGCGCCTTCGCAGCGGTGTCCCTTCAGACAGGTGCGGCCAAAGTCGGGGGGCGAAGACCCCGTTTGGACTATTGCGGTTGAAGGGTCCGAAGAACCACGCCGACGCGTGCCGAAAGCTATGTCGGGTCGTGCAACCTGCATTTATTCCCTGCGCTGACCGACACGCGGTGGGACGCTAGTGGCGCGTCGTGCGGTGACAGGACTCTGTACGACCACGGTCATATGTGGGCTACGTGTGCCCTTGCGACGCTTCGGCTTCGCACGTGGGGAGGTGAGAGGTTGTCGTTCGTCGTTTGCGCTTACCGATGGTGGGAGGCGAGGGGTCCTTAAATACCCCCCGTGGTACTGTGCCTACGCCTCCTCCATACGCTTTCTGGTTGTTCACGCCGCCTTTTATATTTGCTCGTCCTGTTCCTGCGCTCCTTTTTGCCGTCGAGTACCCCATGGACGCCAATGGCGACTTGCGACGAGCGTGCTCAGGTGGGCGGCTACGCCATCCGCCAGCGGTCCTCGCCGCTTGAGGTGAAGTACGCGCTCGAGGAGCGCGATCCGGCGGCGGCAGACAAGTGGTGGGCGGCGAAGAAGAGGGAAGGTCCGTACTCCGGCGACTTGGGCCGCACGCTTGTGACGGAGGACACGAACCGGTCACTGTTGCGCGAGGGGAGGCTATTGGACCGCCAAGCGGTGCGGCTGCCCGCCAACTGTTGTGGTTACAGACCAAACAGAGAGAGAGAGTATGGTAGTGGAGAGTTAGGTGAGTAATGGCTTCGTATGCCGGAGGTGTTTGTATGCCTTTGTAATTCGCCTTTGTAAGCATCGTTAATGAATGCAAAGAACAATCTTGGTTGGAACTTGCGAAGTGCGTCTCCGCCCCTCTGGCTACGCTATCCCATGGTGAACTCGGAGGGTTACTGCATTCGCCCGTACACGACGATTTGCGCCTCGGGAGGGTAGGGTGGTCGAGACAGACGCGTAGTTGAAGTAACCGCACAAGCGCTCCATCCCTTACCCCTTCGAAGTGGGATCAGCGGAGCTGGTGCCTTAGTTCGAGGTAGACGCGCGAGCGCTCTGTCCCCTACCCTTCGAAGTGATGGCAGCGGAGCTGGCGCCTTAGTCGAGGTAGAGGCGCGAGCGCCCGCCCCTACCTTCAAGTGGTGGCGCGAGAGTGGCGCCTAGTCGAGGTAGACGCGTGAGCGCTCCGCCCCTACCTTCAAGTGGTGGCAACGAGGTGGCGCTTAGTCGGTAGAGGCGCGAGCGCCCGCCCCTACCTTCGGTGGTGGCGCGAGTGGCGCGCCTAGTTGAGGTAGACGCGCGAGCGCTCCGCCCCTACCATTCGAGTGGTGGTAGCGAGCTGGCGCCTTAGTCGGCGAAGCCGCGCTAGCGCCCGCCCCTACCTTCAAGTGGTGGCGAGCTGGCGCCAAGTCAAGGTAGACGCGTGAGCGCCCGCCCCTACCCTTCAGTGGTGGCGCGAGCGGCGCCGAAGTCGAGGTAGACGCGCGAGCGCCCGCCCCTACCCTTCGGTGATAGCGCGAGTGGCGCCGAAGTCAAGGTAGACGCGCGAGCGCCCGCCGTACCCGCCAAGTGGTGGCGCGAGCTGGCGCCTTAGTCGGTAAAGCGGCGCTCCGCCCCTACCTTCAAGTGGTGGCGCGAGTGGCGCCTTAGTCGAGGTAGACGCGCGAGCACTTCGTTCCCTACCCTTCAAAGTGGCGGCAGCGGAGTGGGCGCCTTAGTCGAGGTAGACGCGCGAGCACTCCGTCCCCTACCCTTCGAAGTGGGGGCAGCGGAGCTAGCGCCTTAGTCGAGGTAGACGCGTGAGCGCTCCGTCCCTTAGGGTTGTGTGATGATAGCCTCTGGTGCGTTTCGCTCGCGCGACCTTGGTACTCCGCGGGGTGCGCATAGGAGTGGGCACCCGCGGTGTGCCGTGCTTATGTCCCGCAGGGTACGTGCGGAGGTGAACCTTGGCGCTACGCCGTACTGAGGTCCGCAGACTGCGTGTGATCAATACCCACGTCTCATCTATACTCCGAAGAGTACGCCCAAGTACATCATCCTTGCGCGCGCGGAATTCGCATCTTGTTTATACTCCGCAGAGTGCGCAGGGATAGCCTCCGCGTCTTTTTTATACTCCGGAGAGTGCGTGGGATCGACATCCACGTCTTATTTATACTCCGAAGAGTACGCACTGGGGCAATGCCCATGCGTGCACGGGGTCCGTGTCTTGTTTATACTCCGCAGAGTGCGCAGGGATAGCATCTGCGTCTTTTTTATACTCCGGAGAGTGCGTGGGATCGACATCCACGTCTTATTTATACTCCGAAGAGTACGCACTGGAGCAACGCCCATGCGTACGCGGGGTTCGCGTCTTGTTTATACTCCGTAGAGTGCGCAGGGATAGCATCCACGTCTTTTTTATACTCCGTGGAGTGCGTGCGGAGGTGAGCCTCGACGCTACATCTTATTTAGAGTCCGTGGACTGCGCGCGAAGGCAAGCCTCTGCGCGTTGCGGGCGGTGAAATTACGTGCAAAGGCGGACCTCGACGCTACGTCTTGTTTATACTCCGTGGAGTGCGTGCGGAGGTAAGCCTCGACGCTACGTCTTATTTAGAGTCCGTGGACTGCGCGCGAAGGCAAGCCTCTGCGCGTTGCGGGCGGTGAAATTGCGTGCGGAGGCGGACCTCGACGCTACGTCTTGTTTATACTCTGTGAAGTGCGTGTGGAGGTAAGCATCGACGCTACGTCTTATTTAAAGTCCGTGGACTGCGCGCGAAGGCAAGCCTCTGCGCGTTGCGGGCGGTGAAATTGTGTGCGGAGGCGGACCTCGACGCTACGTCTTGTTTATACTCCATGGAGTACGCGCGGAGGCGTCCCCCCACGCGTCTTTGTTTATACTCATGCCCGTGTTTTGCACGAAGAGTGCGCGCGCGAATGCGTGTCTTTGTTTATACTCATGCCCCTGTTTTGCACGGAGAGTGCGCGCGCGAACGCGTGTCTTTGTTTATACTCATGCCCGCGTTTTTCACAGAGAGTGCGCGTGCGAACGCGTGTCTTTGTTTATACTCATGCCCGCGTTTTTCACGGAGAGTGCGAGCGCGAACGCGTGTCTTTGTTTATACTCATGCCCGCGTTTTTCATGGAGAGTGCGCGCGCGAACGGGTGTCTTTGTTGCGGGAAATAAGAAAATTTGTGCAAACAGTGAACTTTATTAAATTCTCGTTTGCGCGGGTGAGCGGTTACAAAAGGAGATATATCGACCACTGACCGCTTAAGGACGGGGGCGACCGCTGATGAGCCTCTGGTGCTGGGGCAACTCGTGCACGGGGAGTGCGGGACGCTCTCCAGGGTCGCCCGGGGTCTCCGCGTCTGCACACCCGACCTAGGTGCCTTGGCGGGCCTCGCGGCATGGACCCCTGGCGTCGAGCTCTATGCGCCGAGCCATGTCCTGGTCGCCATGGACGATGATGATGGCCCGCGGTCCGGGAAGCTTCATACATAGGAAGCCGTGGTGCGGAACTGCCCCGAGAGAGTTTAGGAGCGGCCGCCCCAATATGGCGTTGTAGGGGTATGCAATGTCGACCACGTCGAAGATGGCATCTTCACTCCTCACGTTGTCGTTTTGGCCGAAGGAGACTTGGAGGCATATCTGGCCCAAAGCGCGCAAAGATTTCCCTCCAAAGCCTTGCAACGGGATGCCTGAAGGGCCCAACCGACTCAGGATCCCCATCCGTGAAGGCCACGGCGAACAGGATGTTCGCGGAGCTTCCTCCATCGACCAGGACGCGCCTGACCTCGCATCCTGCTACAAGGACCCGGACGACCAGAGGGTCTTGGTGGAGGAACTCCACGCCTTCCACGTCAGCGGGCTTGAATGTGACTTCGTGTTGTGCCCACTCCGGCGGTGCCTGTGCTGGGTATGCCATGACATGGTGCAGCCTCCTCGCGTAGGCCTTTTGTTGTCGCGTCGAGGCGAACTTCAACGAGGAGCCTCCGGAAATGACGTTTATGACCCTGCACTGGGCTCCTTCCGGGGCTTGTAACTGCAGGAGGCCCTCCCGAGGTTGCTGCACATGGGCTTGAATTCGCAGGAGGCCTTCCTGGGGCTGCATTCCTTGGTCTTGGGGGTGTTGGACGTGGGCCACGATGGGCGCGCGTGCCTCCGGGTTTTTGTCCCTGGCGACGCTCTGCCAGAGCGCTGCGATAGTGGCGCAAGCGCGCGTGTCATGGTTGCCTCGGCCGTGGACTTCGCACCACTGCCTGTTGTGCTGGTCGTTGTACTCTTCGCGGGTTCTGTCGTCGCGACTCCGCCCACGCCCCCGTCCCCGTCCCCGGCGCCCTCTGCCTCTGCGACCTGCGGAGGCGTTATCTTCGGAGCCACCCTCGATGTCAAAGACGTAACGAGGTTTCCTGGACTTGCGTTGGTCGCGCTTGGGCCTATCGCCTGACGAGTCATTGTGTTGGGAATCTTTGCGTTCGGAGGCACCCTTCGACTGCTCCTGCTTGCGTTTGCCTTTCGAGGAGCCCTGCTTCGGCGAGCCTTCATTCTTTGCCCAGCCTTCCGCCTTGTTGGTGACTTAGTCATCGCCGTGTCGCCGCCGCGCGTCCTCTTCCGCTCTGGCGTACTCTTCCATCTTGTCGAAGAGCTTCGCGACTGTCTTAATGGGCTTGCACGCGTTATACTCGGCCATCGGTCCCGGGCGGAGGCCTTGTATCGCTGCGTTGATGACGGTTGTTTCGTTGACGTCCTTGACCTGGCAACGTACTTTCGCGAAGCGTTTGAAGTAATCCCGGAGCCTCTCCTCAGGTTTTTGCTTGACTGCGAAGAGCTGGTCCGCATCGACACGCTCGACGTAGTTTCCCTGGAAGTTGTTGTAGAGTCGATCGCGAATCTGTTCCACGCGTAGATGGGTGTGGTTCGATGGTGAAGAACCGTGATAGCGCCACCCTTGTAACGCGAGAGGAGTCCTTTTGCCTTCATGGTGTCATCTCCGCCGCGCCGAGAAGCGGTCTCATACACGCGCACGAATTCTCGCGGGTCGGAGTCACCCTTGTACGCCTCGATGACGCTTGGGAACTTGAAGTCCTCAGGCCATGCCGCTTGCTGCAGACCCGCGGAGAGCGGGGACTCCGGGTCTACGCGCCGTAATGGGACGTGACTAGACGTAGGGGCGTCGCGGCTATCTGCCCTCTCCGGAGCGGGTTCCGATGCCACCGCCGGGGGGGCGTGTTGGCTCCGGGCCTCTTGCATGTCTCGCACAGCTCCGCGGAGGTCTGTCAGCTCCCGCTGAAACGCGCTGAGGGCCGCCAACAGGGCGGTCTCCACCGCGGACGTGGCTGGGGCAGTCGGTGCGCCCAGTGGCGCGATCGGCACGGCGGTGACCACGGCCTGCGCGCCCAAGCTGCCTGCCGCGTTGTCCTGGAGGACCCTGGAGCTGGTGACGAGGCCCACGTCGTCGCCGGGACCACTCACCGCTCCTGCGCCGGGTGGGAAAGTGGACGTGCCTGGGTTGCCACCGCCGGGGTTGGTCGTCGGGGCGGTGGTGGTGGGGTCTGGCGGCACGGCGACAGTGGCGGGGTCGGGCGTTGTGTCGCTGGTGGCGGGGTTGTTCGTCGCGGCGGTGGCGGGGTTGGGCATTGTGTCGTTGGTGGCGGGGTTGTTCGTCACGGCGGTGGCGGGGTTGGGCGTCGCGTCGTGAACGCCGGTGCTCACAGTCGTCACACCTGCATTGCCACCCGTACCTGCAGCTGCTAAACCCGAGGCCTTGGTATTGACGCGATATTTCGCCGCTTGCGCCTTCTTCTTCTTCGCCGCCGATGGTGAAGCTTTCTTTGGTGCCATTCTCCTTCGGATCTGGAGGCTTGCTCTTGTCCTTCCCACGGACAGCACCAACTGTTGTGGTTACAGATCAAACAGAGAGAGAGTATGGTAGTGGAGAGTTAGGTGAGTAATGGCTTCCGGCTTCTCCCCATGGCCTGTGTTGTATATATACATCCACATGGGGAGTGCTTTTACAATTATACCTTTACATCTGAGTACTCCCCTCAGGGGTACTCGTGTCATTATACATATCCCATTTTGGGCTTTATATTCTTCTAACAGGCCTGCTGGGCTTAGGTGGGGGCCACCCCTACAACACTTTCTGTTGTGGTTATAGACCAAACAGAGAGAGATGTGGTAGTGGAGAGTTGGGAGAAAGTGGTCACCTCTCTCCTAGCCTTCCCTTGTATATATATTCATATGGGCTGTGCTTTTACAATTGTGTCATTACATCGATACCTCCCTGTCAGGGGTATTTAAGCCATTATATATGTCTCATTTTGAGCCCTATAACCTTCTAACAGGCCTTCTGAGTTTAAGTGGAGGCCACCCCTACAACACTTTCCTTTCTCCCTCTAGAGTTTCTTTCCCGGCGTTCAATCCAATTCACTCGGTTCTTTTCCCTGGTAGTTATCTCCGGCCGAGCGCACCAATCGTGAAAAACACTCGGCGGACCGCCCGAGACCACAGCTCTAGCACACGAGCCTCCTAGTAGGGGTGAAAAATGATAGGAGATAATTTATTTTATTCAATATTTATATTTAAAAAACACGAATATGATAAGAAAAATCTATGTTTGAAAATATTCGTATTCGTATTCGAGAATATTCGTATCTGTATTTGAGAATATTTGTATTCACATTCGTATTCGAGAATATTCGTATCCATATTCGTATTCGAGAGTATTCGATTCGTATTCGATCTGTTTCCAGAACTGGGGAAAAACCTATGAATTTTGTGATTTAAAATTTAAATTTGAACGGTTTAAAACCAGTAACCAGTCAAAAACCAGTGAAAAATTGGTAAAACCGCTAGGAATCTGTTTTATCCGATATTTGTATCCGAAAAAACACTAATGTGATAAACAAAATCCGTATTAAAAAATATTCGTATCTGTATTTAAAAATATTTAAATTTATACTCGTATTTAATTTTAAAATATAAATTTATATTTATATTTAAAACTATTCGATTATATCCCATTCATTTCATCCCTACGTTGTGGTGGCATGCCGCCTAAGGCCAGCCGGTCATCACACTCACATCAGAGCAGGTTCCGGCAGGAGATTTCCTAGTGCAACACACAAGTGTGGTTGACCGAGCGATCTGACGCACGCACGGTGGTGAGGCAAGCGAGCCACGTGGCCGGTGAACAGCGCGCATGCACTCAGCAGACCGGGCGACGCGTGGCCGGCCCCCAGCTGCATGGGACAGGGCCACTTCCTGGCAACTGAGAAGCAATGTGAGCGGCATACAACGCCCGCGAGCAAAAGGCCATGGCGACGCTGGTGCGAGGGCGGGGAGACGAAGGCGAGTAGCGAAAAAAAATATTCTCTAGCAACGGCTGCAGTGCACGGGAAAAAGAAACAAGAGCGCCTGGGTTTTCGGGTTTCCAACTCCCTCACGTCATGACCCTTTTTATCAGAGAAGAATCTAGTCCAACAACCTGTACAACTCCTTCTAGGAAATAATTTCTCTTTAAATAAATCCAAGGTATCCCTTTTCCTATGTCTCTTTCTCGCTAATTATGCATAGGCCCTTGGGAGGGTATTTTTGGGATATTACAACTCCGCTAAAAGATGCAATCTTGTATGAATAATGGAAGAGGCAAGACATATAAATACAAGAAAAATATGCTCATTTCATTGTAAGATTAGGGTTAGGGTTGTTTCGTGATTGATAATGTTACTGATCTAAATTGCGATCTTGATTTTTTAGAAAACGAGAAATACAAGACTTAAACACCCAATCCTACCTTTTGGACTTGTTATATTGTACTGTGTATATTTATATTTGTGTGTATATAGAGAGAGAGGGGAGAAGCCTTTTCCGTACTCCCGGAGAGTATATGCTCACACTTCAAATGTACCACTTAAACAAATATATTATACTTCTTTACCACTTCAGGTATACTTAAATACTAATTCTAAGATACTCTAATATGACTTGGTTAAAAGTCATCGGAGCCCTTTATTTTTATATATACCCTTTTAAATATCCAACAGGGTGTGGGTATATATATAGTTGTTAGTTTTTTATTCAATTAAAACAAAATAAAAAATAATGTTACATACACATGGATAATGTAAAAGAAAAAAAAGGAGAAAAGAAAAAACCATTCTAAGAAGCCAACATTTCGAACGGCTTTTGGCTCTAAGAAGCCAACATTCCAAATGGCTTTTGGCTTATAGAAGTCGAAAGCCAGAAGCCATTATTATTTAGAATGGAGCCTCGCCTCAATCATAGGAAAAGTACATCATTGCATAGAGGTTGAACAAACATCATAGATTAGGAAAAGCCAAGGTAATACTCTTCCGTCCAAGTTTATAAGTTGTATTTTTTCTTATTACATAAACCAAAGAGAGAGTGAAAATGATAGATTATCCTTAATTATTTTCTCTAAGCAATATATTTAATGTATTTATATAGATAATAGCAAATAAAGCTGCATGTTTATTAGGGATATAAAAAACACCACACTAATTTTACATTTAAATATAAAATACGTCTTATATTGATAGATAAAATTATTTAAAAATATATTTTATAAACTTAGACGAAGGAGCATGTGGTAGTTGAATATAAAATAAATATAAGACAAACAAGTATGCTAATCAAATTGTTTTCTAGCACTTACAGGATCCTGACAGGAACATTTTTTCTTTAGCACAAAGCACGAACGGCGCAGCCGTCGTTAGCTCGTTCGGTAGAGACCGTACGCGTGCCTAGCGGTGACCCTTGGTTAATTGACGGTTCATATTGTTTTGGCAGTTCGAGCCTGACACGGAAAAAAAATGATTTTTTTGCCCACCTGGCCTGGGACTTTTTTTTGCAAATATGGCACAAGAATACACATTTTTGCATAATTGATCCCTTTCTAATCGCAGAACCACCGGTGGCCGACATGTGGCAATTCCGCGTATAGGGGCGCGGAACAATGGCTATGGAGCACAAGCTTTTGCCTATCCAAGCACGCGCGTGTGGAATGGGGGCCTACCTAGGAGCTGCAATGGTCGAACTGTCTTGGTCGAAACCATAGTCAAAGCATCGTGGTCGAAATTCCATAGTCGAAGTGTCATGGTTGAAACGCTGTGGTCGAAGCACGCGCTGAGGACGACAAAAGCCCGCGCTCGGCGGCGGCTGCTCCACGCCCCCTGGCTGCAGATTGCCACGCGTGGGCCACCGGTGATTTCGCGGCCAGGAGAGGGCCAATTACGCAAAAACGTGCCCTCTCATATCATATCTGCAAAAAAAAAATGGTTCTTAGGGGTCAGATAGGGAAAAAAATTCAAAAAAATAGGAAAACAATTGGAAAATAGAAAAAATAAAAATTACCGTTATTCTGTAAAGATAATGTAATAGAAAAAAAAGAGAGAGAAAAGTTAAGAAATCAATATTTCAAATGGTTTTAGCTTCTCAAAGTTAGAAGGCCTCAATCACAGGAAAAGTGATCCATTGCAGGGAGATGAACAGACATCACAGATTAGGAAAAGCCGAGGTAATAATATGCGGTAGTTGAACGTAAAATAAATAAGACAAACAGGTATGCTAATCAAATCATTTTCTAGCACTAACAGGATGCTGACCAGAAACTTTTTTTCTTTAGCACAACGCACGAACGGCGCAGCCCTCGTGAGCTCGTTCAGTAGAGACCGTACACGTGTCTAGCGGTGACTCGGTTAATTGACGGCTCATATTGTTTGGCAGTTCGGGCCTGACATGAAAAAATAGGAAAAATAAAAATATACTATTATATCTTTATAGATAATAAAAAATAAAAAAAGAAAAGAAAACACCGTGTTAAGAAATTAACATTCCAACCGACTTTTAATTTCTAGAAGTCATAAACCATCATTGTTTGCCTCAGTCACAAGAAAAGTGATCCATTGCACGGAGATGGAACAGATATCATAGATTAGGAAAAACTGTGGTAATATGTGGTAATTGAACGTAAAATAAATATGAGAAAATCAAGTACTCTCTTTGTTTTACAATATAAGTCTAAAGTCTACTACATATACATGAAGAAAATATTAAATTTTAAAAAAATATTAATGTCATTAGACCATATATACTTTTATTAAATAGCATGTTACAACTACTTAGTTTTTTAGCATTAAAGTAGAGATGTATGGTGAAAATATTGTAGTAACTACATATTTGATTTTTGCAATAGACCTATATTGTAAGACTATGTTTCCAAGAATAAGAACCTATATTGCTAGATGGAAGAGTATGCTAATAAAATCATTTTCTAGCACCAAAAGGATGCTGACAAGAAGCATTTTTTCTTTAGCACAAAGCACAAAACTGGGTTTCAAAATATCAATCTAGCTTTTTTTTTCAAATTTGGCATTTAAATATTTTTTTTTCACATCTAGCCCCTCCTGCGAACCTATCGGACACGGCATATATGCTACAGTGCTGCCGCATACAAACCACGTCCAGTAGGTTTGCGGGAGCTTGGCGGGTGTGTGGTGACACGTCTGGTAGGTTTATGGGAGGGAGTTAAATTTGCAAAAGAAAAATATTCAGATACTAAATTTGAAAAAAATGCTAAAATTTGAAATTTTTTTGCTAAAGTGATATTTGTGTGATAAACCAAAGCACGAACGGCGCAGCCCTCGTGATCTCGTTCAGTAGAGACCGTACACGTGTCTAGCGGTGACTCTTGGTTGTTTGACGGCTCATATTGTTTTGGCAGTTGAAAAAAAGATGTGCGACACAGTGCTTGCTGTGATCGCCTCGTGAAAGCGAAAGGTACACACATGTATTGCAATTTGCAGGTCTGCACATATGCAAATTTGTGTACAGAAGTTGCGTTAAAAAAAAAGTTTGTGTGCAGAAAAAGAAACAGCGGAAACGATTCAAATTGCAGGAGAATACACACGGACGAGTTTTGGACATATATAATACTATTTATAATTGTAATTATAAAAATAACTGTATGCGCATCATATTAGTAAAAATAATATTTTTACTGTTTGATGACCGGGCGACGACGTCGTAAGACTGACGTGTGTAACCTATCGTCTAGCCACCAGGCGGCAGGTCCCTGCCGCCCACCACTGGGCACAAGTGATTAAGCCGACTAATTAGCCAGCTTAATTTCCTAACTTAATTATTTTTTGTGTGTTGTTTGTTTAAATTTTTAAATATAGCAAATGAGCTTAAAAATTATGAAATTTTATGCACAGCCTCACGACACAATGTACTTCATTGTGTAATTTTTTGCTAATTTTTATCCACTGTGAATATTGATAAAAATTCATAAAATTTTGATATATATATATATATATATATATATATATATATATATATATATATATATATATATATATATATATATATATATATATATATATATATATATATAGGAATTGTTACATGTAGCAAATGAGCTCCAAAAATTACAAAATTTTATGTGAAGTCTCCGACATAGTCAACCTAATTGTGTAATTTTTTTAGACTTTTATATGCTCCAAATTTACCATGTTAATTTAATCATAATTAGCAATATACGATGCTCATTTAATTAGCTTGCATGTGTGATTGTAGTTGGTTTATAAATTATAAATATAGGTAATTAGTGATATGCGATGCTCAATCATCTTTTGCAATACGTGACCTCTATTTTTCGCACATATGTCGGCCCGTTGTTGCTATCTTTCCTTTCTCGCTGCATCCTTCACACAATTGTCACTCTATCCGTGTGGTCTCTCGCGCGCGCCTCATCCACATTGATGTCATTATTTCCATGCCATCCACCTTTGCCCGCTCCCTCGTCTCCACATTGTCAGTGTTACCATATTGTCCCCCTCGTCTGAAATACTGCGCGTTGACAAGGAGTCTTTATTTTGCAAGGTGAGCGCATTGGGTTGCCTTTTTGCTCGGCCATAAATAAAAACCTCTCGTAGTTAGTCATCGGTCATCTCAGTCGCTCATTGCGGAAGCTCATTCTCGCGGTCGTCGCTCAAAATTAAGAGTGCATAGCTAATTATTTTGAGAAACTAGTACATAACTCATTAAGGACGTGACAGGATAACATGGCAGTGTTGATTATATTTCCCAAAAAACAAGTAATTTTTTATCGCATGCCATCGATGTTATTCCTGTAGTTCTAATTAATTAGTGTTATTTAGTTAGTCATGATTAATGTAGTTTATATTATGAAATAAGTAGGTCATAGTGATTTAAACATAATTTTTACTATTTTTATGTATGTACGGTACCTATAATTTGTTATTGTTTGGCAGTGTGTAATTAAGTAGTCGTAATTACTGTAGTAGCAATTAATTAACGTTAAGTAATGAGTTAGTACTAAGTAATTAAGTGCTAAGGACAACGGTAATAAATTACTCGTAATTTTTTGGACTGGTAATCAAATTCTCGGTAATTAATGAATTATTCGTATGTCATTACACACATGTAATCACTAACTTGCATACTGTTTGTCATCATTTTTTGTTGTAATGCTTACTGTGGATCTGGTTGTTGTTTCAGGTAGTCGCAGATATGAAACACTTGACAATGTTCTACGGCGATGGTCTTGTACAGGCTAGACTCGATGGGTTGGACCTATCGACATACCAATAAAAGGTGCTTTGGATCGAGGGGCTTGGCGTCATGAATATTCATGAGCTACGAAGTTGCATCTAGAGGGAATTCGCCAAGGAGGCAATGACAATGAAACTTGCGATCGAGGTGATCATCTGCATGAATGGCATGTGGGAGCTCGTGAAGGTGAATGGCACCGTAGCATGGAGGCAGTACATGCAAATTGCCTCCCAGCCTGAGGCGGCCATTTACGGGAAGCCGATGGTATACCTGAGTTTCGTACACTGGGCGTCAGAAAACATTAATGATACTGGCCCCTCGACACCCAAGGAACCACAGGCGGAGCTTCAAGACAATACCACTAAATGTGTTGTATCGGAGGGAAGACTCGTCCCTGATTTCATGTGGAATAACGGGGCAAGCATATGGTGATCAGCTCGCATTGATTGCCACGAGTATCTATCGGACTAGGCACTCGGGTTGGAGTCTGACAAGGATACCAACCCAGGCTCTGATGATACCGACGACGAAGCACAACAGATAGCTGGTCCACCTGGGGAAATTATGTCATCGGAAGTGCCCTATGTGTCCTTCAGACTCGATGATATTGCGGTGCGTTCCCTTGTACTACCACAAGAAGAAGGGTCCTCCTAGTTGGGCAGTGCTTCACTAGCAAGACGGCTATGCAACAAGCTATTGCACAGTACACCTTGTCTGTCAGCCATTTTGTACTGAGTGCACCGTTCCAACCCAGCCAATTACGTAGTGAAGTACGTAGTGCAAGGCTGTCCTACAAAAGGTCGGCGCTCAATGAACCAAGATTTTTGGCTCAGTCTTCTCGATCAAGGTGATGATCGACCACACTTGTGTATTCAACATGCCCTCTGCACCATCATCGGAACGTTACTTCCACATATGTGGCAAGCATCATCAGCCACCTAGTTGTGACAGACGTGTCTATCTCTCCGAAGATGCTCATATTGGAAGTCACCAATGTGGTTGACTATCCAGTCAGCTACAGTATGGTCTGACGAGGTGAGCACAAGGTTATCAAGTCCATGTATGGGACAACGAAGAGGCATACAACCTTATGCCCTAGATTACTTCACCATGTACGGTGCGTACGAAGATGCATACAACCTTATTATTGTAGTTTATATTATGAAGTAAATAGGTCATAATAATTTATACATAGTTTTTATTATTTTTGTGTATGTACGATACCCATAATTTATTATTGTATGGTAGTATGTAATTAAACAGTCATAATTACTGTAGTGGCAATTAGTTATGGTTAAGTAATAAGTTAGTGCTAAGTGATTAAGTGCTACAGACGATAGTAATGAATCACTTGTAATTGTAGTGCCAGCTATGGTTCGCACAGTAATATGTGGGATCATAAGAATTTCCTATGTTGACGACCTCTTCGTTGCCCCTCTTGCATTGCATCTGTTGGCGAAGGTCATTGTTCTCCTCATTGAGACTATCAATCTGTGCGTTCATCTCTAAGATTTGCTCCCACACAGTATCCACGTACCTCACAACATAACGTTCATAGGGAGGATCAATCCAGCAGATGAAGTCGTATTTTTTCATCTGTTGGAAAGAAAGGTTAATATGGAAGCTCTATTAGCAGTAAGAGAAAATAAACTATTGGCTAATTGTACCCTAGAGTGTGGATATCGAAAGAAACATCACCTTCCATCGCAATGGCTTTCGACGACCTGCACGACCGCGTCCTCCCTGTGTCTGCATTTCAGCTATACTAGTTGAGCCTGCCTCTTTGGCATCAAGCGGTAGTTAGGGCCGAAGTCCTCCCTCCTTTCCAAGGAAAGGTCTTCATTTGGCGACCCCGCTCCAACTGGTCTCTCAGCATCTGCCATGCTACGCTACTGTATGATGGAGAAGGTTCTTCTTCCTATAAGAAGCAAAATGCAGTTTACATGAGCGACGAGCGATTGTGAGAACTCTGTATTTGAAGCCGAGTGAAAAGGGAACCCGGTGCGTTTGCGAAGCGCGCGCTAACAATGCACCGATAATGGCGGGAGTGAACTGCCCGTGGGGAGACAGACGCGATGCAAGTGACATTTTTGGTGGTCCGTTTCCTGCACGAGTGCTCAATTTTCATATGAGCCAAATGTCTACGGCCCACTGCGTTTATTCACATGCGGATTAAAGAAAGCAAAGAAAATCAAATGACCCACCTCTACCGCATCTACTAATCACCTGCTAATTGTATGAACTTTTGAGCAATATTCACAACGGATAAAATTGTCAGAAAATTACACAGTCAAGTACATTTTCACGAGAGGCTGAACATAATATTTTGTAATTTTTCGAGCTCATTTGCTATATTTAAAATTTGAACATTACTTGGTAATCGTATAAAATTTTGAGCAACATTCACAGTGGATAAAATTGCTAAAAAATTACACAATCAAGTACATTGTGTCAAGATACTACACATAAAATTTCATAATTTGCTGAGCTCATTTGCTATATTTAAAAATTCAAATAAATAGTAGACAAAAAAATTAAAGCAGGTTTTGTCGTCTGCCCATGGGGCGGCAGGCCTGCTGTCGTCTAGTGGTGGGGGCGGTAGGCCGACGTGTCATCTTTGCGGTGTGGTTGCCTGGTCACGCCCGGTAAAAAAGCTATTTTTGCAAATATGTACTGCTATTGTTTTAATTACGAATACAAACAGTGTCATATACGCCAAAAACTCTCGCAGGAAGAAAGTAGGTGCTACTCGTAAATGGGAATGGGAAATTTGCGTTTAAACATCTCGAGTTTCGACTAACAGGTAACAACATTGAGATGTAAATAGCTGACAAAAGATATGTAACTAGATTTGGTTTAGAAAATACTTTCACAACATTATAATTTTATTAGATATCACAATAACATTATAATAAAAAAGTAACAATATTCAAATTCACATTTTAGAGCGTGCACGCAAGTATCGAAAATGTCACTTTTTTCTATTTCGGAAGGGAGTACAATTCTGTCTCCAGGTCACTTACCTGTTTAGGGAACAACTTAAAATGTAAAACCAAATTATAAAGCACAAAATTTACAGAAAAGAAAAAAACCCCTAGACATGCCACTATTTCTTTCTCTTCTCCATCGCTTGCACGATGCTGCATACACAAATAATGTCACTGTAATATTGTCCACATAGGCCGTTACTTTTCCTCTTTTTTCCATTGCTTGGGCGTGTAACACCACTTAATCTAGCCATCACGGTTGTATAAAACCTCATGGACCACCCCTTGATAGCATGGTAAAATCATAGATATATAACTCTATCTATCAGGATTTAAATTCTAATACCTATTTTTTATGTATATATAACTATGTTTCAGTAAAAGAGTTTTCATTTGTCTATGCATGTACTAAAGGGCGCTCTCGTGACTGTACGCGTGGTTTGTGTGAGTGATGGGGTGCGTGTAATCCTTGTGATAGAAAAAAGTTTGTACAAAACCCCGGCTCGACTGAGCTGGACTGAAAAAAAATGCTTTTGAGAAAATCCAAGAAAACTTTCTTTTTGCGAAAAATTCGTGCACACGTGTGACGTGTCACCGCAACGGCTCCGGCCGTTCGTTTTGTATCTGGAGTTCTGGGCTGCTCTCTGCCCCTACCGACGCGCCCGCACCACAAGCGAAGCATCTTCATAAGATCTCGCGCTCCCTTCCGGTTTCCACTCAACAGCTCCTTCCCCCTTCTCGGCTTCTCCCTCCCTCCCTCCCTCGCCGCTTCCCTGCGGCGCGAAGCCACGAGCACCCTCGCGGCCTCGGCATTGCCGTCGACGTCGGCGCCGGGAGCGGGATGGCCTCGCACGCACTCCGCCTCCGCCCGCTGCTCTCCACCGCGCCCCGCCCCGCGCGCCCGCCGCGCGCAGCTGCCCGCCGTAGCCCTGCGCCGGCGTTCGTGGTGGTCCGGTGCTCCTCATCCGGGGCGCCGTCCGCCGCCCAGGCGCTCAAGGTACGGCCCAGATGGTAAACCCCTTCCGCTTCCCTGGTTCCTTGCTCGTGCGGCGCTCTGGTGGGGGGTGGTGTGTGTCCGTCTTGTCTTGTAGGTTCTCAGGTGGTGAAATTGTTGCGTTCGTGACTCGTGAGTGCCCGGGTCTGTGCAGGGCGTTCCCCTGCGCAGTTCGGGTGTTAACCCTGAGTTCTTTCGATGATTTGGGTTAGCAATGGTTCTTGCCGTCGTCGGACGATGCGAAGGAGACTCTTTTTCCATGGAGCACCGGCATCAGCGCTGTCTTGGCTGCGGTTTCTGTGGGTTTCGGTGGTGGGATCCGGAGTTTTGTGGTTTCAGGTGTTTCTCGACACCCGTCATGTGCAAAGCACCTGCATCTGTGGCGTTCTTTGATTATCTACGTGCTTACCCATCCATTTCTGTGGGCTCTAGCGATATGGCTGTGTGATTCATATGTGTTTCAAGTGCACTCACCTTTTCTCTGATTTGGAAGGGTTCACAATTTCGGTGAAATCCCGCCAAAATTTCGGAAATTTCGTTCCTTTCGCTACCCAACGAAAAAAATCATTTCGGCCAAATGTTCTCGTTTTAGTTTGAATTATGAGGGGTTAAAAGAGTTCGAAATCCCTCACTGAGCACATGGTTCCTTCTAGCCCAATAGCAAGTCTCCCCGCGCGCGTCCGCTTGTTCCAGGGATCGAATCCCATGTCTTGGACACCGTAGACTTTGATGGTGTCCTTTATGTGGATTGTACTTGTTGTGTGATTGACACACAATATCATAGGTTTATTGTAACTTTTTGTGCAGATCAAGTCGATCCCGACCAAGCCCGTTGAGGGGCAGAAGACGGGAACCAGCGGATTGAGGAAAAAGGTACATCTTTTTCTGTTTCAGGGTCATGAAGATTTCACTAGGCTTTATTTTCATGTAAAATTCTCTTAATGGATTATGGAACTGCTACATCATGATTTGGTGTTCTTTTCAGGTCAAAGTGTTCCAGGAGGGGAACTACCTCGCCAATTGGATTCAGGTGTGCTGGAGTGTTTGCTGTTGCACGCATAAATATTGTTTTATTTTTTGCGATGTTACGTCAGCAGATTCAATTATATTGATATATCCATTTTGCATGGTTTTAAGGCTCTGTTCAATTCATTGCCCCCGGAGGATTATGTGGGTGGAACACTTGTACTTGGGGGTGATGGCCGGTACTTTAACCAGGAGGCTGCTCAGGTGCTGCTGGAAATGAAGCATGAAGCGACATGTGTTTGCTGCACAATTGTTTATGCATATTTATGACTACTTTTGCTGTGGGAATGTAGATTATCATTAAGATCGCGGCTGGAAATGGTGTTGGGAAGATCCTTGTTGGCAGGTGAGGAATCAGTTGCTTCTTGGCTTAAGGAAATGCAACAGTAACTGTTAGAAGTAGGTATATTTGTTGGAACTAATATTCCAAAGCATTAGGTAGGATAGGATGAAGTAATAAATCCACTTATTGCCCTTAGCGTACTCATTAAAGGTAGCAAAATGCAACTTGTGGAAGGCATAGAAACATCCAACAAGAATAACCATACTATGTCACTAAAACTCATTCCTGTTAGGTTAGTCACTTGATGTTCTATCTTATGTTTGATAAATACTTTGTATCCTGGAATTGCCCAAATGTATAACATTTTTTCGCAGCATGGGCTGCTGTCAACACCTCTTGATCTGCAGTAATTCGTAAAAGAGAAGTATGATTTTGAGTTTTGACCTTTGTCGCTCATTATGTGCATCACCACCGTTTATCTATTTTTGATCGGTTGCAGTTTTCATTTTGTCGTGCCAATGGCGGCCGTCATGAGTGCGAGTCATAATCCAAAGCGGACTGACAATGATTGGGGTATTAAGGTAATGCCGTAATAAAAAATATGGTTTGCTTTATTAAAATAATTTTATTTACTTTAGGAAGAAAATGACATGGAGTGTTTGAAGAAACAAAATCAAAGAAACACTTTGTTGTTTCTAGAAATGAAGTTAGCAATCATAGGCTCTCAAGTATGAGTAATGCCAAGCAGAAAATCAGATATATATTTTGTGGTATGGTTGTATTTGTCAATATTTCGGTTTCTTGCCCTGGAGGCCTGGACAAAATGAAAAGAAATGGTTATTCTGTATTTTATAGAGAGAGAGACAGTGTATATATATATATATATGTGTATATATATATATATTATATTATATACATGTGTGTGTGTGTGTGTTTTATATGTTTGACCTTTTATGAATCAAATGGTTGACAACATATCTACTCATGTTTTAACCTGTATTCTGCAAAATCAAATGGTCAATATGTGACATATTCAAATGATGCAATTTGCCTTGTCAAATATGTGCGTACTCAATTATCCTAACATAATGTTCTATCGCAGTTTAATTATAGCAGTGGGCAACCGGCACCAGAGACGATTACTGACCAAATATATGGGAACACACTTTCGGTATAAAGCTTTACCATTTATTATTAGATTATTAGTCATTATATTTAGGTCTATTACTTATTTCTGATTATGATGTTCCTCTTGTGCAATGCAAATCTTCTGCTGCAGATTTCTGAAATAAAAATAGCAGATATTCCTGATGTTGATTTGACCTCTCTAGGAGTTGTAAGCTATGGTGATTTCACCATAGAAGTGATAGATCCTGTTTCAGACTATCTTGAATTAATGGAGGTATGCAATGAAAGAATTTAGCGATGATAACTGCTTGCTTTCTAATGTAATCATTTGATTTTTCATCTTGCGAATGTGTTTGACTTCCAACTTATCAAAAATTTGCTTTCTACTGATTTGAGTTCTATTTCTTTTGCTTTTCACATGTTGTTATTTCTTCATGAATAAGTTCTTGCAAAATATAATTACTACTCTCTCCGGTCACAAAAGGAAGTCGTTTGGGGGTATGTGCAGTCAAACTTTCTTAAGTTTGGCAATCGAAATATTTTTCAACATTTAGATTGAACACATGATAATGATATATATATATATATATATATATATATATATATATATATATATATAGGAAAAATACTTTTTACTCCCGTGTGTAATTACACCCACCTCTAATATACCACCTAAATAAATTTGAAATACTCCTTTATCACTTTAGGTATACTCATATACTAATTATAAGATATTTCTAATGTGAACCACACGAAAAAATTGCAAGCGAGTCCATAGTTTTTAGCGTATTTTGTAAATACCTTTATATACGTACATAAAAAGGAGTATGTTCAAAAAAAATGTACATACCACCTCTGAAAAATTGTTCATACCACCTATATAGTCTTAAATACTCGTATACTACATGTACATACTTCTTGTTACGCGAGATACTCCCTACGTTGTGAGATACAACATAGGGTGTAATTACACCGGTGTAGAAAAGAGGTTTCCTATATATATATATATATATATATATATATATATATATATATATATATATATATATATATATATATATATATATATATATATATATATATATATATATATCTATCTTGGGCTCTTGGCTTTAGGCCCATATGTACTTAATGTGCTTGATTAGCTTCTCAATATAGACAAGGATCCCTCAGGATTGGCCCATACTTCTATTAGCCAAACCCTAGACATCCTTGCCTATATATATGCATTGTATTGCTTGCTCCTGAATCAATCAACATTCAGTTCAACCACTTCCTACACTTTCCTAACTTCCCACACGAGAAAGTGGAAACCGGTGGCGCGCGTCGGGTGTAGACGTGGCGAAACCGGCGGTCAGCATGATCCGCACGAGGCGAAGGAGGAGGGACGGTGGTCCCACGGGGCTGTGCGGGCGCCGGAGTAGGAGGTGTCCCGCGTGACGCATTGACCTCCATTGTCATGCGTTGCAGGGCCGGTGGCGCAGTGTCCTCGACGGTGTCCAGGGCCGCGCGTGGCATGGGCGCGGGGACTTCAGCACGCACGAGACCCATGCGCGCGGGGAGACCTGCAGGCAAAGAGGTGGGTGACGGGCCTATAGGTGCCGGCACCAGATTAGTGTAGTCATCCAGAAAAGCAAAATCAGCCGTGGAGGGGGTGGAAGGAAGAGTGGCAAAGGGAAACGAGGTTTCATCAAAGATGACATGGCGGGAGAGGTAGACCCGATTGGAGACCATGTCGAGACATCGATATCCCTTATGATGAGTGGAGTATCAGGAAGGTACACAAGGTGGAGCGAGGAGCGAGTTTGTGGTATTTGTGGCGATAAGATTTGGGTAGCATTTGCACCCAAAGACGCCAAGATGCTCATAAGATGGTGGAGATCCAAAGAGAGCATGATGTGGGGTGGAGAATTGAAGCGTCTTGGTGGGGAGGATGTTGAGGAGGTAAGTGGCGGTGGACAAGGCCTCAACCCAATAGGATGGTGGCATAGGCGCTCAAACAACAATGGCGAATGACATTGTTGATAGAACGGATGATACGCTCGGCTTTACCATTCTCGTTGGGAGGTGTAAGGACGGGACATGCGTGAGGTGGGCGCCATGAGTGAGGAAGAACGTGCGGGCGCTGGAGTTGTCAAACTCGCGGCCATTGTCGCACTGAACTGCCTTAATACGTGCCGAGCTGAGTGGAAACAAAGGAGAAAAAGTTAGCGAGTGTCATGAATGTGTCAGATTTGAGGCGAAGGGGGAACGTCCAAAGATGATGCGAACAATCATCGAGAATGAGCAGATAATACTTGTAACCAGAAACACTTTCAACAGGAGATGTCCAGAGGTCACAGTGTATTAGATCAAAGTTGTGAGAAGCACGGGATGCTGACATAGGGAAAGGAAGACGAACATGGCGACCCAGTTGGCAAGCATGACAAATAGAGGGACCTATGCTTTTATTACATGAAGGAAGAACTGCAGAGCCCGCTAACTTAGACAAAACTTCATGACCGGGGTGACCAAGCCGGCGATGCCAAAGAGGGGCAGAGGACTCGGCGAGGAAGGACTTGGCGACGGGAAGATGCAGGGGGTAGAGCGGCCCGGAGCTATCGCACCTGATGATCACGTTCCGAGACCGAAGATCCTTCACAGAACAGCCAGTGGAGTCAAACTCAACAGAGCAGTCATTGTCAGATGTAAACTGACGAACAGAAATGAGATTCTTAATAAGTTTAGGGGAGACAAGAACATTATTGAGGCGAAGTGAACCATGAAGGTCGGCTGTCCCAGTAGACGTGACGGGAAGGAGGGAGCCGTTACCGACAACAATAGAGGAAGGAACGAGGTACCGAGAGGAGTGAGAGAGGATACCAGGGTCGGAGGCCATGTGAGAGGTAGCCCCGGAGTCGAAATACCACTCGGGCTGGTGAGGAGGATTCAGTGTCATGGTGGAGAAGGCGCTGCTGAGGTTGTTCTGGTCCCACGTGGGCAGGTCACCAGGAGCAGCAAAGTGGCCGGGAGTCTGCCCAGCAGGAGCGCCGTGGAATCCCGTCACCCCGCAGTCGTCAGTGAAATGTCAGAGGTGGCCGTGGAGACTCGCCGGCTGGCCGAGAAGACCCGCAAACTGGCCGTGAGCATCAGGGAGAACCCACGGATTCTGGGCCTGGGCGGCAGCCAGCAGGGCTTGGGGCTGCGGCGGCGCCCGAGGAAGAGACGAGGACCCGCGAAGCGTCCTTGCGGCCGAGGAGCGAGGGTGGCGGGGGACCGCCACATCCGATGGTCCGGCCCACGGGTTGTAGAAGCTGGGCCAGCCTCCGCCTGCGCCGGAGCCCTGGGAGGATGCGGAGCTCTGGCTGGCTTGGCCGGAGCGCTTGCCGCGCCGTCCGCGGGAGTGGGAGGAGCCACCGCCACCTCCGCCCCCGACTCTGTTTCCGCCGCTGGTGCCACCGCCGAAGCCGCTGTGGGTTGAGGAAGACGGTGTTACTCGCTGGAGTCTTGCTGTTGGTGATAGCAAGATCCTTACTCTCATCGAGAGGATGACACTTGGGGATGGGGCAATTTTCTTGTTTATTTCTCACACAATGCCATGCCAACTTCGAGGGGTTAGGGATACAAATTTATAGGTCGCTAACCACCAAGCATATGCTAAGATGCTAGTCCTAGATGCTAGTCAAAAGCTGTCCTAAAGCTAGTCTAAGATCTGGTCAAAAGCTGTCCTAAAGCTAGTCTAAGATGCTAGTCTAAAGCTGTCCTAAAGCTCAAGATGCTAGTCTAAAGCTGCTGTACAAGAACCATGTGCCCACCCCACAAAGACCACAAGATCTGAGGACTTATTCATCATTCTCCCCTAAGTCTTGTGCGTCGTCTTGTGGGAAAGTTGAACCATCCCGATCCTAGAGCAGAGCTCGAGGAATTTGACCCTCCCAAGAGGCTTGGTGAGCGTGTCCGCAAGCTGATCCGTGGTGTTGATGTAGCTCGCCTTGATGTCGCCTTCATCCAATGCGACCTCGGATGAAGTGGTACTTCACCCGGATGTGCTTGCTCCGCTCGTGGAAACGGGTTCTTTGCGAGCAGGCGGACTTGCTGTCCACCCCGAGTGCCACCGCTCTGTGTCTCGCCGAGAGATCACCAAGCGATCGAGCGAGCCGAGCGCTGAGTCGAGCGGTGGAAGCCGCTATGTACTCGGCCTCACACCGACAGGCCACCACCGCCGCTTGATCGATCGCCACTAACGAGGCACTTGCCGAGGAAGAAGAGAATCCCGCTTGTGCTCTTCTTTGGTGTCGATGTCGCCGCGTGGTCATTGTCGCTGTGCCGATGAAGCGCGCCGCCGGACACCTCGGGTAGTGCAAGCCGTGGTCGAGGTGCCCGCAACGTAGCGGAGGATCCTCTTCACGGCCGCCGATGCTCCGTCGTCGTCGCCGCATGAACCGACCGACGAGCCGACGGCGAACGCCAAACTGGAGCGTGTGGACGAGGTAGCGAAGGCGCCCACAATGCGCGCAGTCGCTGCGTCGCGCCCACCTCCTCCGCCGTGCTCTCACGACTTCGGCCGCCTCCTCCATAGGAGTGTGGGTGGGTTGCGTCGGTGAGCCCGCCACTTCGGCGGTGCGCTTGGCGTGGCGGTCGACGAAGGGAGATATCGAGCTGTCTGGTGGACCTTGATCCCTGTGTAGAAGGAGAGGAGCCCAAGTCGCTCATCCGAAGGCGGTCTTCATCTCCGCCTTGAACGCCGACCTCGGCCTCCTTGGAGCCGTGATCACGTGTCATCGATGTAGACGCCACCGCCAGGCGTTGCCGCTTTGCCCGCCGTGAGACCGCGACCTGCGTGTGCGCTCTGCTGGAACCCCATTTGCTTGAGGTGGAGTCGGCAGCGTTCCAGCTCGTGGTGCTCGCCGCAAGCCGTAGAGGGCCTTGCGCAGCGGAGAACCTTGCCCTCCTTGCCGAGGATGACGAATCCCGCGCCGACGGACGAGGCCTTCTCCTTCAAGTTGCCGTTGAGGAAGGCGACTTGACGCCCATGTGATGGACGCGCCAATCCTCCCCGGCCGCAAGTGCGAGGAGAAGACGAACGGACTCCATGCACGCGACGGTGCGGCGCCATCGGTCGACCCTCTGCGCCACAAGCCTCGTGCTACCAAGCGAGCCTTGTGCTTGACGATGGTGCCGGCATCCCGCGCCGGCTGAACACCCACTTAAGGGTGATCGCGCGGTGGCCGGCAGAAGATCCGCCGGCCCCACGCCCGGTTCCACGACGGCGTCCATCTCTCGCTTCATCGCGACACGCCACGCCGCGTCTCCTCCGCCTCGGCGAAGGCGGGGCTCGCCGCCGTCGCACGCCAAGTGCGCTCGCCTCGGTCGTGGCCGCGCGGGCCCGAGGACGCGGCTCGCGAGGATGTTGTCCATGGTACGATAGCGCAGAGGCTCGTCGTCGTGGTAGGCGTCGACGCGGTCCTCGTCGTGAGACAATGAGTAGCGAACTCCACCATGCGCGCCGCCGTGGACCGGCTGTTGGGCCGATCCGGTGGTGTGGCGCGGTGCAGAGAGTGGTGGCCGGTGCGGAGAGCGTGGAGTGGCCGGTGGTGAAGAGTGGGCGAGCGTGCGCCGGTGGTGGAGCACTCGCCGAGCCGGTGGCGAGCAAGGTGTCGAGGTGGACGAGCTCGGTGAAGACGAGCCGCTAGCTCCCGCTCTCTCGGTGGACGAGTCGACAACAAAGTCCCCGAGTCGGTCGAACCGTCGCCCACCGCCTTGTCTCACGCCCGCCGCCGCCGCCGAACACAACGCCACGCGAGATGCGGACGCGTGCAGGTGACAGGTCGAGGATGCGAGGCCTTCGAGCCTCCGCGTAGCCGGCGAACACTCCCGAGTGCTCGCCGCCGAGCTTACCGATGTGGCCAAGCTCCTTGGCGAACGCGAGGAGCCAAGACCCGCAAGTGGGAGACCGCCGCTTGCGCCATGCCAAGACTCGCATGCGCCCCGCTGCCGAGCGCCTTGGTAGGCGAGCGGTTGAGGATGTAGACGGCCGCCACCACCGCTCTCCCGTAAGACAAAGATCCTCTCGCGAAGAGGCCCGAGCCATCCCCACAACCGCCCACGGTTGCGCTCGCCGACGACGCCGTTCTGCTGCGGGTCAGACGGCGCGGAGTAGTGGCGTCAATGCCCTCATCGGCAGCGACGACGCGACGGCCGCCGTGGAATTCGCCGCCGTTGCTCGTGGCGCGAAGACGCAGCGTCGCGGCCGCACTACGCCTCGCAGCGACTGCGTGCGCTCGATGGCGCCCGCAGCCTCTCCTTGCCGCCGAGGACCATCACCCACATGTAGCGGGAGGTCGTCGACGAGCGCAGGAAGTAGCGTCGTCTCTCGGCGCGGCGGTGTCACCGGCCGCACAAGTCCCTGCACGAGCTCGAGCCTCTCCTTGGCTCGGAAACTTCGCCCGTGGGAAAGGGAGTCGCTTTGCTTCGCCAACACGCAGACGCCGCAGAATCGCTCCACATGGTCAAGGCACGGCGCAGCCTCGCACCATTTCCGTGGCACCGAGCCGCCGTGGCCTCAAAGTGAAGGTGCCCAAAGCGCAGGTTATCGCCACGCTCGTCGTCCCGACGAGCGGTGAGACAGAGGGTTGTGCCACCGCGCATGAAGAGTGTAGAGTCGATTTGCGCCTCGTTACCTTGGCAAGAAGGCGCGCGAAGATCCCAAATCCGCGGCACCGTGCTCGATCTCGACACGCGAGCCGTTCTCATCCACCGTCCCAAGCCGATGGAGTTCCACAGATCGGGGATGTAGTAGACGCCGGTGAGCGGCTGTGCTCACCGGACACGGTGGTGAAGATGACGGAGCCGACGCCCTTGATTTCCACGCGAGGCGCCCCCAAACTTGACGAGCCTCTGACGCTAGAGTCAAACTCGGCGAAGAACTCCGCCGACCGGTCATGTGATGGGTGGCGCGGTGTCGAGGCACCACCCGCCGCCTTGTCGCTGCTGAGCCGTAGCCGAGGAGGCATGTGCTTTGGCTCGTCAAGGTGGAGAGAGCCATCGCGCCGGTGCCGCGGAGGTAGTTCGATGCTCGATGAGCAATGAACAGAGCCGGCCGCTCTTCCTCCTCCGCGCGCGACGTGGGCTCGCCGCGTCGTGGTCGCCGACAATCCCGCCCAATGACCAAGCTTGCCGCAGCTTGTGGCAAGAGTCGCGTCGCGTCGCTTTTGCTTGCAGCCGCGCCGCCGGGCGCCTCCACGGCCATCACCTCGGACGTCCTCGCGCCCCGCTCGGGCGTCTTTGCGTGGCTTGCCGTGCTTGCCGCGCTTGCGGCCGCCGTCGTGGAAGAAGGCTCCTTCTTCCTCGTCACCTTGGCCGGCACCACCGCTCCCGAGCGAGGAGGAGCTTCCGCCAATGGTGACGGGTCCCGAGGCGCGTGGCTCATCGCCAACGACCTTGAGGCGACCCAACGCCTCCTCGATCGTCATCGTGGAGAGGTCCAGCAGAGACTCGATCGAGCGAGCCATCCGCTTGTACTTCTCGGGACGCGGCGGAAGAGCTTCTCCACAACTCTCTTCGCCGTAGGTGTCGCCACCGAATCGCACCAACTTCGCAAGCGAGTGTTGTGACGAGAGCAAAGTCATCAACGCCCTCACCGCTTGAAGGCCGTGTTCTCCCACTCCGCGCGTAGTGCCCGCAATGTAGACTTGCGCGCGGCCGATGCCGACGCGTCCGCAGCGATGGCGTCCCAAGCCTCTTTGGCACCGCTTGTTGGTAAGCGAGAATCGCATCTCGGGCGGATTGCGGCGATGAGAGCATCCAAAGACCCGCCGATCCCGGTCGTAGTCGACGCCGCCGTCGGATCGCATCCCACATATGCCGCGCTGGAGCTTTACCTCATCACCGCAGCCCACTCGACATAGTTGGTCTTGGTGAGGGTACGCCACGCCGCCGGGCCGACGTCCTCGACGATACTGGTACTCGTGGTGACCACGATGCCAACCGGGAGAGAGCCGCGTCGCCTGTGAAGGTCGCGCTCTCCGTCGACCCGTACGCCGCCATGCGCGCCTCCTCCAGAGCGCCACCGCGCGTCGCGCGTGTCTGGCTGCCGCCGCGCTCGTGGGCGGCGCGCGCTGCCATCGCGCCGCCGCCGCGATCGCCTCCTCTCCAGCCGCTCAAGATCCGCGTCGGCTATCATCGCAGAGATGGGAGCTTGCTGCCGCCGCTGAACCTTGACCTCGCTGCCGCGCATGCGCCGCATCGCGCGCTTCCACCTCCTATTCGCCGCCGCGCTCGCGTGCCGCGCCTTTGACGCCTTTCGCCGCCGCGCAGCATCTGCCTGCCGCTCGCTCGCTGCTCGCTCTGTGGCGAAGCTCGGCCGTCTCACGACGCCGCGTGCTCGAGGCGATCCGCCGAGATCGCCTGCGGACATGGCGCGCATCGGGGGCATTGCGTGGAGAGAGGCTGCTTCGACGAGCCGCTGCCGTCTCCGAGAGAGTGAGTGGGACAGCCGAGGAGCTCTTCTTTGCTACGGGCCGGGCTGCCGCTGAGGCGGAGAAGGAGATGAGCGGGAGATGCTCAAAGCACGAGGATAGTATAGCTCGATACCACTTGTTACTCGCTGGAGTCTTCTTTGTTGGTGATAGCAAGATCCTTACTCTCATCGAGAGGATGACACTTGGGGATGGGGCAATTTTCTTGCTTATTTCTCACATTAATGCCATGCCAACCTGAGGGGTTGGGGATACAAATTTATAGGCTGCTAACCAGCCAAGCATATGCTAAGATGCTAGTCCTAGATGCTAGTCAAAAGCTGTCCTAAAGCTAGTCTAAGATGCTGGTCAAAAGCTGTCCTAAAGCTAGTCTAAGATGCTAGTCTAAAGCTGTCCTAAAGCTCAAGATGCTAGTCTAAAGCTGCTGTACAAGAACCATGTGCCCACCCCACAAAGACCACAGTACAGGGACTTATTCATCAGACGGGGCGCGGTTGGCGGGTGGCGCAATGTGTTGGCCGCCGGAAGCGAGCAGGGCGGTGGCAGAGGACTTGCGATTGGCCATGTTGAGTTCCTCCAAGAGCAGGTCCGCGCGCGCCTCAAGAAAGGAAGGGAACGGCCGGCTTCGTTGAAGATGAA